>OY997266.1:60203229-60803229 GCA_963921465.1 Triticum timopheevii | reverse complement strand
ATATAATTAAGTGTGTCAAAAATCATTACAGAACATCATGAATAGATAATTAAGTGACCAAATTAATAGAAGTTCATCATCACATAAAAACCAAAGTACATACATAGTTCTCATCTAACAACATAAAGCTCTGCAGAGAATCTAAATTAATTAAACCATACATTGAAACTATGTAAAACATTTCAATGCGAAAACAAATGCGATCATAATCGCAACCAAGGTAACAACTGATCCAACGGCATAATGATACCAAGCCTCGGTATGAATGGCATATTTTCTAATCTTTCTCATCTTCAAGCGCATTGCATCCATCTTGATCTTGTGATCATCACGACATCCGCAACATGCAACTCCAATATCATCTTCTCCTCCTCAAGTTTTTTTATTTTTCCTTCAAGAAATTGTTTTCTTCTTCAACTAAATTTAACCTCTCGACAATAGGGTCGGTTGGAATTTCCGGTTCAACAACCTCCTAGATAAATAAAATCTATGTTACGTTGGTCGGCATAATTTTCATAAACAACAAATGAACCCATAGTTATGAAAAGATAATATATACCACATCCGAATCATAGACAGGATGAGGGCCGACGGGGGCGGATACCAAAACCATCGCACTATATAAGATGCAATAATAAAAGTAAGAAAATAATACAAGTAAGAATATTTTTCCTTTCAGAAAGAAGATAAGAACAAGAGGCTCACCACGGTGGTGCTGGCGATGAGATCGGCGCGGGTGATCGACGGCGGTGAAGACGGGGACGGGGCGTGATGGACCGCTAAACCTAGACAAATATTGAGGAAAATGGAGGTTGGAGGTCGAGCTTGGAGAGGAGAAAGCTTAAGTAGTGTGGCTCGAGCATTTCATCGAACACCTCATGTGCTATGGAGGTGAGCTAGAGCACCACAAAGCCCCCCCTCGCCGGCAAGAGAAAAACAGAGCACTGGAGTGCTCTGCTCACGAGTGAGGGGGTACATATAGGAAGCACTATTGGTCCCGGTTCGTGCCATGAACCGGGACTAACGGGTAGCCATTGGTCCCGGTTCATGCCACCAACCGGGACCAATAGTGGTGGGCCAGGAGCCAGGCCCATTGGTCCCAGTTCGTCCCACCAACCGGGACCAAAAGGTCCGGACGAACCGGGACCAATGGCCCGCGTGGCCCGACCGGCCCCCTGGGCTCACAAAACGGGGCAAATAGCTCCATTGGTCCCGGTTCTGGATTGAACCGGAATAATGGGCTGAACTGGCCTGGGCCATTGCCCCCTTTTCTAGTAGTGTACTAGGTAAAAGCCTAGCAGCAGCGCGGCTTTTAGGCCTATCAGTAGCGCGGGCAGGAGCGCTACTGATAAGGCACTACAGCTGAAGCTTAGCAATAGCGTGCCTAGACCCACGCTACTGCTAAATTGACTCAGTAGTAGCGCTTCTCCCGAAGAGCGCTACTGGTAATTAGTAGTAGCGCTTACCCTTGCCCGCGCTACTTCTTTTATTTAGTATTTTATTTCATGTTGTATTCATACACCTTTACACAAGTTTTCATACAACAAGAATTTAGAGATTGTTTTGACATCATAATGAGTTATTACATCACGGGGTGAAAGAACCGTGGACTAGTTTCAAGTGGATGTCGATCCACTTGAAACTAATCTGCGGTTCTTTCACACAATGATATAATAATATCATCATGATCATCATATCATTAACAACTTATCATCATAATACATCATTGTCATATAACACCTCCTCAAGATCATCGTTTTCATCAATGACATCACATAGCAAATTGGTCACTAGTCGTAATCACATAATAAACATATTGTACCACATAGGACCTACTACATTCGATTAAGACCTACTACATTTTCTAAGGCAAAATAGCAAAAAACAAGATAGCCCTGACTCTCCATTATGGAGAATGGAGATTAGCCTGTCTCCAATTCTTGTGAATGTTACTTCCAAGAACCTCCTTGTGAATGTCCATACATTTCTTCCATTCTTTGATGAACATGTGTTCACCGGTTTTACAAATCCGATATGCACAGGTGAGCTCCCTAGATTTACCTGGCAGTATGTTCAGAACTGTAAGGCGGCCATTCAGATACATCAGATGAGGCACACAATCCATCAGGAGTTTCTGTTGAAAAACATAGTAATAACTTCGTAGTTAGCAATGATGTACTAGTTTTAGAAGTATGCAAAAGATGCACGGATGTCGTAATAGTAAAAAATCTTACCAGGGTATCTCCAGAGAAGTTGCCGTGGTTCAACTCGTGCACTAATGACACGTATTCACCATAATTTGGAGGAGTTCGATAATAGTTATTGTAATCCTCAAGAAGAGTACAAAATGCGATCAGATGATTTTTCTCCTTATAAGTTAATTCAGAGCCATCGGTGTAGTGGGTTTTGTCTACCATCTTCCGCACAGTCTTTGAAGAATCAAAATAAGCTGTCAATGGAAATAAATTGTCAACTATTTTGAAATAAACAATATAAATTAGTTAATAACTATGTTTGAAAAACTCACATAGCGGTACAATCGGAAGCGTATCAACAAGGACCCAAATGTCCATATTGTCTTGCTCGATGTCAGGATCACCAAGATCCATGGTGAAAATCATACCCTCATAAAAACCATACATTTTGCAAAGTGCTTCCCAATTTTGGCAACCAAAATGGGTTACACTCTGAGCCTTGCACAGATTTACTTCAAAATCCATATCATGATGGGTCCTTCGGTGTATTTTCTTTGTTTCAAAATTTTCATGGTCTTCAAAACCCATCCTCTCCAAGACATAGTGTCTTGCATGGCATGGGATAAGCTAGTCGAATTGTAAAAGATGAAAATTAGAAGTTGAAATAGTTGAATTCATGCTTAATTACGAAAAAAACACTTGTCGTTGTTGCGTACCGTTTCAACATCGAAGGTCTCCTCGAGCTTAATGCTGAAGCGCCGATCTTCATCCAGCTCAACGAACCTGTCGCACATACCTCGATCATCGTGGCACCAGCTGCACTCCCCCGGGAGATTGTCGTCGTCCGAGTACGACATTTCCTACGTTCATAATTCAAAGATTAAACTTGTACATATTCTAGCACGAGTCATGCCATAATTCACGGAAAAATCCGGCATGACCTTTGCTAAAAAAGGACATATCGAGCGCCTGAAATTTGCCGGAACGGAAATTAATCAACACTCCAGCAAAACATAGGCCACACGAAGGTGTAACCAAAACATGAAATAATTGCTTAAACTAAAAAATAACAACAAATATGACATGTTCAACTAGTTCTATTAATTCAACTAGTTCTTACTAAATATAAACTTACTATAAATAGAAAAAAACTAGTTCTTTCTAAAAATAAAGTAGTTCAACTAGTTATTAATTTACTTACAAAACTAGTTCAACTAAAACTAAACTAGTTCTATTAATTCAACTCGTTCTTACTAAATATAAACTTACTATAAATAAAAAGAAACAAGTACATCTACTACTACTAATTAATATCTACTACTACATCTACTACCAATTAACATCTACTACTGCTAATTATACAACTAGTTTACCATCACTACTACTAATTAATATCCACTACTAGTAAAAATCATTATCTATGAACCCTAAATTAACATCTACTGGGCGGTCCTGGGCGGGCTCGGGCGGTGGCGGTGAGGTCGAGGGCGGGGACAGTGTGGTCGAGAGCGGCGGTGAACGGCAGCGGTGAGGTTGAGGGCGGGCTCGGGCGGTAGCGGTGAGGGAAGGCTCGGGCTCGGGCGGCGGCAACAGTAATAGGGGAATAGGCCGGGGGGTAAAAGGAGGACTTAGCGAAACTTTGAGCCGGAGGGTGGTTAAGTCGAACTAGCAGTAGCGCTCATAAGGAAAACGCGCTATAGCTAGCTTATCTATAGCTCGTTTTTGTGAAAAATGCTACTGCTAATGGAAGCAGTTATTTCTTTTGTTTATCCCAATATCAGTAAAACTTTGTCCTGAAAAAACACTCTAAGTATAAGCAATGTAAAAACATTAAAAATATACATTGGTCATCATTGATCTTTTTGTTTAGAATCTAAATAGTCAACATGAATCCTCACTGTACCTGTATAGGTATAGGCGAGGATTCATATTGCAGCCACAAATCATACACATATAGTTCAATGAAGACCAAGTGCTCGAGATAGGTTGAGAAATAACATATTTAAGGTGGTAAACACCTTGTTCGCTTAGCAGTATGGAACTAAACTTAATTAGTTGCGGTGATACTTAGCAGTAGCGAGTCTTGAGGAAAAATGCTGCTACTAAGTACTTTAGCAGTAGCGCGTCCCTTGGAAGGGCGCTACTGCTAGGTTGGGCTAGCCATGTGCGCCCAGTTCAACATAGCAGCAACGCTTTTCGCTTGTACGCGCTACTGCTAAAGTCATAGCAGTAGCGCGGTTTATTTACGCGCGCTGCTACTAAGTAACAGTAGCGTTTGATTTTGTACAGCGCTACTGGTAACATTCTGTGTATAAGGTTTTCCCTAGTAGTGGGCTGGAGCCAGTTGGGCTGCCGCCGGCCTCACCCTGCTGCCTCTGCCTCAGTTCACCATCGCGGGAAGAAGAAGGAGAGGCCAGGAGGAGGGCGTTGACCTCGCATGGGTCCTGCGGGCCCCGCACGTCAGCCACAAAAGCCTCGGCCCCACCCCTGCCAAGTGGATAAGTGGCGTGCCCCACCCGCGTGGGACCCGCACGACAGTGTTGACCAGCCCCTGCCACGTCAGATAAGTGAAGGTGTATTTCCACTTTACATTTTCACTTATCGAAAGCGTATTTCTAACTGTGCGCTTTTGCCTTATCCACTGAGGTACCCGACTGTGAATATTATTTTTGCAGAAAAGTCCCTAAACTTCAAACCTCCATAACCTTTTGTCCGTAACTCCAAATAAGCTGAAACCAACACTCACTTCTTCGTTTCGTCGAGCCCGTTCTGCTGGTTTCATTTTCACTATGGTTTGACACTGTGAAAATGACCTTGTTGCCCTTGCACGTAAACAGCCCCTCCGAGAGAGAACTGTTTCCGGCAAATCTTTCCACAGCTTCACCGCACTTCTCACGGTGCCTTCTTCCACCCTAGGCAAGCCACAATACCCACTTGCATGATAGTCATGCAGTAGCCATGGTTTTCAACTTGAATCTTTATTAAATGTTTGCTTGTTGAAAAGATGGTTATCGTTGTTCCGGTGATGTTTTTGCATGTTCACTTTTGTGCTATGTTGTTTTGCACTTGGTTATCATGTTCTACCTGCTAGTATTTCCTTTCATATGTTTATGCTTTCTAGTAGTACATGTTGATGTTGGTGATGGTCATGCTAGTCAGTATGCCATGCCTAGTGGATATGATTTATTGTTGATATGGTGGATAGTTATGTGATACCCTCATGATTATGTTGATATCATGTTCATGCATTTTATCATGGCTTTGCATATTTGCATTCAAGTTAACCGGATTAAATTGAACTTGAAAAACTCATGGTGCCGCTGACACGATGCTGACCAGTGCAACCACGCTTACCGGTATGGGACGGTCCTAACTGGGTCTATTGTCGTGCCTCTCGCCGGTGCCTCCAATGAGGGAAGGTTATGGGCGCGCGCTACCCTGATCAGGTAGGCGGACATAAGCCTTGTGTGCCCGTTGTTGAGTTAAGTTTTTGGGTCCCAGAGTGGATCGTTGCCACGACAGTGGTTTGAGGTGTCTTGAGGTAGGCACGGGGCCACCCATGACTTAGCCCAGAGGGGAGTGAGTTGGAGTGGCCGGGAGAGTGTCATGGCAGTAGGACGGTTTTGTCGGAATGCCGTTGGTCCACCCGAATGGGAATGCGAGGCCATGGGTTTCGTAGTGTGGGTACAGTGTACTAACCTCTGCAGAGTGTATATTAAATCTATCGATAGCCGCGCCCGCGGATAAGGGCCCGGGTCAAAAGTAGGTTACACCATGAGTCAACATTAATAAGAATAATGTGCTTAATAACAATGATATAAGTTGGTTGTGATCGCCATAAGGATCACGGGCCATTTGCTGGTTGGGTTGTGATCACCGTAAGGATCACGGACCATTTGTTGGTCGGGTTGTGATCGCCGTAAGGATCAAGGACCAAGTGTTGGTCGTGGTTGTGATCACCGTAAGGATCACGATAGTATCGAGGATACCGAGTCGTTGTATATTCATGATGTTGTGCGAGAGTCGTGGGTAAAAACCAAGCTCCTTGTGGTCATTTAATGGTTACTATGGTATTGTTTATACCAAGCTTGATTTGATCCTAAGATAATCGTGTGATGTCCGAGGTTGGTAAGTGATGCATGTGTTGGTTATGAGGTAACCCGAGCAGAATAAGTGGTGCATATAGTGTCATCATGTTGCATGCTAGTATTGTTGGATTAATATGTTCATGTTGTGTTAGCTGTATCGTGTTTATGTTGGTCATGCACATGTTATTCTCATAAGTCATGTTTAACATGTAATTGCCATGTTGTTGTTTGTCTTGAATGCTTCTGGTTATTGTGAGCTTGCAAGTACATTTAATGTACTAACCTGGTGTGTCATGCAAGTTTGCAGGTCATGCCGGATTTGATTGCTTGCTTGTCGTGGTTTTCATCCGTGCGAGCTAGGATAAGCGTTCCAGCCAGAGTCTCTGCGGAGTGGAGTTCACCACCATCGTCGTTGTTCCGCTGCTAGAGTTCTTCCGCTGCATCGTGTTGTTCTGCTGCTTGTGTAGAGCAACTGAGGCAGGCATAGTGTCGCCGTGCCGATGTAACCTTTGTACCCAAATAGATTGTAATAAAGAGCTGGTTTGTTCTATGCTAAGCAGTGTCGTATTCCAGAAGACTTCATCTCGATCTCTGGGCTGGTATATGGGGTGTTCCGGTTTTCTCTTAGCCGGGGTGCCACAGGGGGACCGATTGCTCCGCCTGTTCTCCCAGCTAGGGAACGGTTTACCCACATTTTTTGATAGATGCTTGTTGGCTCGAGCTCGAGGTCGCTTCCTTCTTTAGCCGTGCTTGATGTAGCTTCCTGAGTTGGCGCCCATAGTCTGAGTCAACAGGCTTGGGAGCTGGTTTTCTTGCCATATCAATAAAGTGGTCCATAACTTTCTCAGGCACCTTCTCCCTTGGCGGCGGTGCTGGTTTCGGTCCAGAATGGGCGTCCACTTGGGCCCGCACTATGGCTGTGTTTTGCTCCTCGGTCATGTCGTAAGGCCTCTGAGGAAGAGGAGTGAGGCTTGGACCATATTTATATCGCTTGTCTCTGCCTGTACTTCCTGTACTACCTCGACTCGTCCCGCTACGCACCATAGTTGTGGCGTGTCTCTTCTGCGATTGCTGGGATGGCGAAGACGGTTGACGTGGCTGAGTTGGAGTAGGAGGAGTGGCCTGACACTATGCCGAACTTGAAGCAGGAGGTGTGGCCTGACACGGTGTCGGACTTGAAACAGGAGGAGTGGCCTGACGCTGTGCCGGACTTGAAGCAGGAGTCTGCTCACGCATTCCTGGACTTGGAGGAGGTGGCAGACTTCAAGGAGGAGTCGGCTCACGTGTTCGTGGACTTGGAGGAGCGGGAGTCTGCAGACGCGGTGTCGGTGGACTTCGAAAGATGATGCAATCCTTTCTCCATAGGATGATACAATGTATGGCCTCTCCCAGTGTGCACTCATCGTCACCTCCAGGAATGTCAAGCTGTAGCCCTGAATATGGGTCCACCCCTTCATCAACCAAGACACGAGCATAGCCCACTGGAATCTGGGTGCAATGGAAGGTTGCTTCAGGGGTAATTGTAAAAGCAACAACGTCTGCCACCTTCATGGATATGTTCTTCATTTTGGAGTGTAGCTCACAGTTAGTGTTCTCTATGATGTCATCCACAGGGTATGTATCCAGCAGTGTGTCGCCCAGGGTGGAACCAACGCTGCTTCTCGGCATGGATGGGAAGGTGCTATCCAATGCTGGACGACCATCCGCTTGCTGCTGCCGCTGCTGAGACCCCCTTTCCTGGCTAAGTGGGTCGATTTACTGTTGCTGCTGCAGCTGGAATTTGAGTGCCATGTCCGCGTGCCTTGCTTCTAGGCCTTGAAGGCGTTCTGCGTCCTGCTTCCTCTGCTCCTCCTCCAGCTTCCTCTTCTTCTCCTCCTCCAGCTTCTTTCTTGCACGGGTCTTGTAGTCGTCGTTCCATTCCGAAAAGCCCTCATACCAAGGAATAACGCCCTTGCCTCATGTTCTTCCCGGGTGTTCAGGATTTCCCAGGGCGCTCGTAAACTCGTCGTTCTCTTTGTTGGGCATGAACATCCCCTTTCGTGCATCTTCTATTGTGTCAATTAACTTTTGTTCGGCTCCTTTTAGACTTGCCTTCTTTGAAACCAGGCCTGTCTTCGGGTCCAACACCCCCCCATGCGCATAGAACCAACTTCTGCACCTGGGGGGCCAGCTCCTAGTAACTGGAGTGACCCCTGCATCCTCCATCTCTTGCTCAGACTTATCCCACTTAGGCATTGCCACTGCTTAGCCACCTGGACCCAGCATATTGAACTACGTCTTTTTTGCGGTATTGGCCTTGATTTTTCTTGACCATTCCTGAAATAATTCTGATTCCTTGAATTTCACAAAAGCGGGCCAGTGTTCTCTTTGCTTCTCCAGTGATCCCTTGAATTCTGGAGTCTTCCTTTCTGCAGCGAGGTAGTTGGCCCATATAGTTTTCTTGTGGGTGTTGAATGCAATTGCCATCTTCTTAAGAGCAGCGTCCTTGACTTTCTACACATCTGCATCAGTGAAATAATCTGGTAGGGTGAAATGTTCCATTAGAGATTCCCAAAGATTTTGTTTTGCTCTGTCGTCGACCCAAGTAACATCTGGACGTTTAGTTTTTGACTCTTCCCATTCTGGATTGGAGATCGGGAGTTGGTCCTTCACAAGAACTCCGCACTGACGATTCCACTTGTTCGCAATGTTCTTAGGCGTGAGGGGTTCGCCATTAGCTTTGATGGAGTCGATATTGTACTTTACACCCGGCTTCAACTTTTTGCCCGGGCCTCGCTTTGTCCTGATGTCTGTTAATATATCTTAAAATAAAAAAAAACATGTGATGATCACCAGATGCCTGCTTATATAAATATACCTCACCGGTAGTCTTTGTTATTTCAAGATCAACATTGTCTGTGTCATCATAAACATTGTCTGCGTCATCATAATCATAATCATAGTTCATGACTACATCAGCTCGGTCGTCTAGATCGAATATCTTATCATCACCCTCCTCAGTATTGTTCAGATATTGGGAGTCGTCATCTGCTTCATTTAGATCATCTAGCCTGTGAGGGCTGCATGTGATCTCGAACAATTCCTCTTCTCTCTCTGCCGGTATTGTCCGCCATAACTTTTACTTAACTAATACAGAAGAAATATAAAACAATTTAGTATTCAAATTACAATTCATGGATGCAATCAATAAGGAAAAACTGGATCATATAGTACATAATATGCATCGTCTCGATTAATGTATAATCTCGAATACATCGTTTCGAATAATATATATAATCTCGAATACATCGTCTCGAATATTATATATCGAATACATCAGCGCGGCACGTTGTTGGGCCATGCCCAAAACGGTGCGCGAGCAGGCGGGGCGGATTTTACCGCGGTAACTGCTCTGTCCGCTGCGCTTCCCCATGACCTACATTGGATGTGCGATATGGGGGTCGTGCGCGCGCGTGACGGAAGCATGCTGGCATCATCCTGTGGTGGACAGTAAATAGGCGGCTTGCATGTCTCTTCGAGACCGCACGGCCGCTGCTCATTTACTGCCCTCACTTGGGAAATCGTCGCTCCACGCGTCCCACTATCCCCATCCCTTGCGCCACGTTCGCTGCATGCACGATGTAGACCGAATGACAGGGGCGCGGGATGTGGGACGGCGCGCGCGCGTGGGTCGATTCCCACGCGCCTTCAATGGAGCGGGGAGGGCGGTCGACAGCCCCGCTCGCTGTCACTTCAACGGGCCGGATTGGCCGACAGAGGGCGGCCGAGCCTCTCCCGCGCCCCTTTATAAAGAGGGGAGCGGGAGGGACAGCGCCTCTCAATCATTCGTCATCTGCCTATCTCCATCCCTCCTTCCTCGTTTCTTCTACCATGGCGAGGGAGCGTGCCGACGCTTCATCGGTGGCGGCGAGGGTCTCGGCTAAACAGTGCATCGTTCCTCCCCAAGAGCCTCTAGAGGGAGGGGTAGGGGGCGAGGTCGAGGCCGTCGTGGCGCCCGAGGGAGAGGGGGACGGGGCGGCAGATCAGCCTCGTCTCCGCTAGCGGCCCCTCCCACGATGGAGGGCCACGTTGGGGACAATCCTTGCGAATTCTTTGTTAGGCTGCGCAAGCCGCCACGCCGTCGTCTTCATCTTCTGACTCCATTCACGCAGGAGATGGAGCCGGATCTGCCGCAGGCTTTGCGGCTGCACATGAGGGGTTGTGGGAACAGCGGCACGTGGGTCGAGGTCAAGTTCCCCGCCCCTCACGTCATGTATCTCCGCCAAGGGTGGAAGACCTTCGCCCGCATCCACAACTTAATGGTGGGGCTCGTTCTCTTCTTGAAATTAATGGAGAACAGCCTGCTCCCCGTCAAGCTCTTTGGAGATCTTGGAACTCGCTTGAAGTGCTGTGTGGAGAGCTCCTCCGACGACAGGAACACTTCCTCGAGCAGGAGTGACGAGGAGGACAGCGGGGCAAATGATGGGGACGAGTCCGACTAGGCATCGGATGCCCCATGCCTGGGCCGGTGCGGCAACAGCAGCATCTGCACCTGGTTGTTCCTCCGGCAGGACCCGTCGGGGGAGGGGCCAGCTCCTTGGACTTCTCAGGGCCGCCTCCTTGGGCGGGTGGCATAGGGAAGCTGGGGAAGGCAAAGAAGGCGGGTGGCAGGCCATCAAGTCGGAGTATGCAGGCACCGACGCCTTCATTGACGGACCGCTGCCTCATCTTCCAGCTCTTTCCCCGGTGCCGCCACCACCGACCCTCTACTAGGCGACCGCCGGCATGTTCTCTTGGTGTCTTCTGCTACTCGTACCTCGCCTAGGCGCCCCCTTTGCCCTTCCGCTCTATTGTTTTATTTCCTGAGGAGAGGGACAAGAAAGGGATTACGTGCATCTTATCTCTTTTTAGTCTTGTAAGCCTTCGGGCCTCTATTAACTCTAGAACTTGTAATCCCCTTGCTCATGTTTTTCATTTCGTACGAATTGTACCTATACAGGATTTTTTTAATGAGAAAGGGATGTTTGCCGGGTTTTTTGTTCGCGGGTGGAACCCACGACAAGGAGTGAATCCTTGTTATTTTTTAAGACAAATGTTTTTCGCCTGGCAACAGGCCTTCCCATCCCCCCACTTCGCTCGACCTTTTCTCACGCCCTTGGTGGAGGAAGGGATGAGGTGCGCTTAGGCTCCTCGTTCCTCTTCTTTGCTGCCGCAGCTACGACCAAATTCAGACCCAGGGGATAATCCTTGGGTGCCGAAAAAAGAGGAGCACGGTAGCTTAGAGATAAAACGAGGTTTCACGTATCCCAGTCCATAACGAAATGCATGATAGAGGATAGAGAACTTATCTGGATCTGCAGCCCCCGGCGACCTTGTCTTGCCACGGATGGATCCTTGTCCTTGCAGCCCCCAGCAACTTTGGCTTGCCGGGGCCTGGACGTCGGACCATCCCCTTTCTTGCAAAATAGCTCGGCAAGAATACTTATATGCCCTGCGAACCAAAGAAGACATATTAGAACAGTGAGACGCAGACTCGACCTCTAAGGTAGGGGTTAGCTGCCGCTAAGCACTATCAACCCTAACCAAGGAAGAGACTCAGCCTAGCATGCATGATATAACTTAGGGCGCCAATGCTTCGTTTATTTATGTCCATGGTCTGCGCCTGGCTTTGTACAAAGGGTTACATGCCTTGCCGGCAAGGCTTGTACAAAAGGGTGGCTTGCCGGGAGGCCCGGCAGCCGCGCCTTATGGGTAAAACTTGCGGAGATGCTCGATGTTCTAGGAGTTGCTCACTAAAACGGCATCTTCGGTCTCCAGCTGGACTGCGCTGGGCCTGGTGAGTCGTGTTACCCGATAAGGGCCTTCCCACTTTAGTGTCAACTTGTTGGAATTCTTGGCCGACTGAACGTGCCGAAGAACAAGGTCGCCTTCCTCAAAGCTCCGGGCATGAACCTTGTGGCTATGGTACGGGCACAAGGCTTACTGGTAGCGTGCTGCTCTCACAGCCGCCCGGAGACGATCTTCCTCAAGGAGAGTCGCGTCATCTTGCCATAATCGCTCTTGCTCAAGCTCATCATAAGCGAGCACTCGAGGTGACCCGTACATGAGTTCTGTGGGGAGAACTGCTTCTGCCCCGTAAACCAGGGCAAAGGGTGTCTGGATGGTGGCTCGATATGGCGTTGTTTTGATCGACCAAAGAACCGCCGGCAACTCATCAATCCAGTGCCTTCCACTCTTGCGTAGCCTGTCAAAAGTCTTCGTTCTTAAGCCTCGCAGAACTTCAGCATTTGCTCTCTCCGCTTGGTTGTTGCTCCGTGGATGTGCCACGGAAGCAAAACAGACCCTGCTACCGAGATCCTCAATGTATTGCATGAAGGCATGGCTTGTGAACTGTGCGCCATTGTCGGTGATGATCTTGTTGGGCACCCCAAAATGGCACACTAGTCCCTTGAAGAACTTGATGGCTGACTGTGTTGTCACCTTCCTCACTGCTTCCACCTCTGGGCACTTTGTGAACTTGTCGATTGCGACATACAAGTACTCAAAGCCCCCGACGGCACAGGAGAAGGGGCCCAATATGTCGAGCCGCCAGACTGAGAAGGGACATGCGAGAGGGATAGGTTGAAGGGCTTGAGCTGGTTGATGAAGCTTCTTTGAATGGAACTAGCATGCTTCACACTTCGTTACTAGTGTCGTCGCATCCTGGAGGGCGGTGGGCCAGAAGAAGCCTTGCCGGAAAGCCTTACTGGAAAGGGCCCTTGGCCCTATGTGGGAGCCACATATGCCTCCGTGTATCTCTGCCAACAGCTTTAGTCCTTCCTCCCGGGAGATGCACTTTAATTTCACCCCATTCGGTCTTTTTCCGTACAACACGTTATCAACGAATTGGTACAGAGCAGACCGGCGGGCTACTCTTTCTGCCTCTTCCTGCTCCTCAGGAAGCTCTCCCTTTTGGAGGAAACGGACGGCATGTTGTGCCCATGCTGGAGCCTGTGGCCCGACGACAAGGACCAAAGGCATCTCTTCTGCCACGGGAGCGACCATCTCTACGGCCATGACCTGAGGTCCTGCCGGAGTCGGTTGCACTGTAGCAGGATTCGCATCCACGACAACATCTTCACCGCGGCTCCGGGGAGCTCAGTGAGGAATTAATTGCCAGAGCCTAGCTTCCTCCGTTTTATCTGCCCGGTTGATGGCTAAACGGATGGTTGAGTTAACTGAAGCACAAAAGTACCTGGTTCCACAGGTAGCTTGAGGGCAGCGCGCTTTGACAGGTAGTCGGTGATGTCGTTCTCCATCCGAGGGACATGCTCCGCTTGTATACCGTCAAAGCGCTCCTCCAGTTTCCTCACCTCATCTACGTAAGCTTCCATCAACGGGCTTTGATAATCTTTGTTGATCTGCCTGACGACGAGCTGTGAGTCGCCCATGACGATGAGCTTTTTAACTCCGAGGTATGCCGCGATCCTGAGACCGGCAAGCAAACCCTCGTACTCGGCAGTGTTGTTGGTTGACATCTCCCAGGGGAAGTGCATCTGGATGACATACTTGAGGTGCTCTCCGGTGGGTGTGACAATCAGCACACCAGCATCGGCGCCTTGCAGCGAGAAGGCGCCATCAAAATACATGATCCAGTTGTGGCTCGTTTCCTTGCCTGGGAGAGTGGTCTCCTGCACCTATTCGTCGGGCGTCGAGGTCCATTCTGCAACAAACTCTGCCAAGACTCTGCTCTGAATCGTTGAGGTACTTTCGAACTTCAAACCGAAACTTGACAGCTCCAGGGCCCATTCCACGATCCTCCCCATTGCATCTGGGTTATGCAGTATCTGTTGCAATGGGAGGTGGGTGACCACCGTGATCTCGTGCACTTGGAAGTAATGGCGCAGCTTCCTCGAAGCCATAAGGAGGCCGAAGAGCAGCTTTTGCACGCCTGACTACCTTGACCTAGCCCCCAGTAAGACGGAGCTAACGAAGTAAACTGGGTGTTGTACCATTTTCTTCTTCTGGGCCTCTTCACCCGGTCGCGTGGGCCCTATCACACTGGCGTCAGCCTCTGCCGGGGACTCAGTCTTGCCGGGATCGAGCCCTGTCGGAGAGGGTTCCGGCTTGCCATCTGTTGATTCTTCTGCTGCCGCTGCCTTCTCATCGACCTCTCTCTGTGGTACTAGTGCGGCGCTAACCACCTGATTTGTTGCCGCTAGATAAAGCAACAACAGTTCTTGTGGTTTGGGCGCAACCAGCACTGGGTTAGAGGAGAGGTATTTCTTCAAATCCTGCAGCGCTGCCTCGGCCTCTGGGGTCCACTCCACTGGCCATGCTTTCTTCAAGATCTTGAAAAAAGGAAGGGCACGCTCCGCGGACATGGAGATGAATCGGCTCATGGAAGCAATGCAGCCAGTAAGCCGACGCACGTCCTTGATCCGTTTGGGTGCCTCAATCTACTCGATAGCCATGATCTTATCTAGGTTTGCTTCAATCCCGCGCTGGGACACAAAGAACCAGAGAAGCTTGCCAGACGGGACGCCGAAGACACACTTCTCAGGGTTCAATTTGAGGTTGATCTTGTGCAGGTTTACAAATGTTTCCTCCAGATCTTGCATAAGGGTTGCTTTGTACTTGGTTTTGACCACTATGTCATCCATATAAGCTTCCATATTTCAATTTAGATGGGGCTCAAAACCAATTTGGGCCGCTCTTGCAAAGGTTGAGACAACACTCTTCAACCCGAAAGGCATCCGTAAAAAGCAATACATACCATATGGGGTGATGAATGCTATCTTCTCCTTGTCCTATATTGTCATGAAGATCTGGTGGTATCCCGAGTAGGCGTCGAGGAATGATAACAAGTGACACCCAGTCGTGGAGTCAACAATCTATTCAATGTGCGGTAATGGAAAGGGATCCTTTGGACAAGCCTTATTAATGTCCGTGTAATCAATACACAGTCTCCACTTCTCGTTTCCCTTGCGCACCACCACCGGATTGGCCGACCACGTCGGATGGAGTACTCCTCTTACCAAGTTTGCCGCCTCTAGTTTTCTAATCCCCTCTGTGATGAACTCCTGCCTCTCCAGAGCTTGCTTCCTGACCTTCTGCTTGATGGGCTGCGCATGCGGACAGACAGCAAGATGGTGCTCAATCACTTCCCTGCAAACACATCGACATTCGCTCGCAGGAAAGTGACAAGCTCGCTTTCCTATTTGCTGTCGAGGTGGATCTTATGGTGAAAGCTCCCCCCGCGCCGTCCTCCTTGACGGGCACCTTCTTGGTCTCTGGTGGTGTAGCTCTGGACTTCTTGCTCTTGCCGGCAGAACTCTCTGGCACTTCCTCAACAGGAGCGCAACACCCCGAAGAGGTGCGCTTGCCGGAGTAGGTGTGAGGGGTCTCGCCGGTCTTCTTACCTCCCGGGGCTCCATCAGCAGGAGCAGGTGCCTTGGCGGCAGCTACTACAACTGCTTCCTGGTTGAGTTGGTCGGCGCAAATCAACACATCTTCCTTGTCGGAGGGGACGGTGATAATGTTCATCGGCCCGGCCATCTTCAACATGCTGTAGGCGTAATGTGAAGCCGCCAAAAATTTGGCTAGTGCCAGGCGGGCGAGGATCCCGTTGTAGGGCAAGGGGATCTCGGCTACATCAAAGACAATCCTCTCCGTCCTGTGGTTCAGCTCGCCTCCGAACGTCACAGGTAGTGTGACCTTTCCCTTCGACTGGGTCCTCCTCGGGTTGACCCCTTGGAACGTGCCCGTCTCCTCGAGGTCTCCATCAGGGATTTGCAGCCTCTTGATCACAACGGGTGAGATCAAGTTCAGGCCGGCCCCACCGTCAACCTGCATCTTCGACGCCTTGAGGTTGCGGATTGTTGGTGAGACCAACAATGGCAAGCACCCGACCGTCGTAGTGTGGTCAGGGTGGTCCTCGGTGTCAAAGATGATAGGCGTGCTGGACCACCTCAGCGGCTTCCGTGCATCGACCGATTGCTCCCACTACTTGAGCTGGCGGTGGGATGTATGCAGCGAGGCGCCACCGTCGATGCACATGGCTTCTGTGGCTTTCTGGAACTCGTGGTCGCCGGACTCATTGCCCTCGTCATGATCATTGTCTTCCTCCTTCTTGTCGCGGCCATGAGCGGGACTTTCTTGATGATTATCTTTGCCATGGCGGCCTCCTTGGCCGCCATGCTTCTTGCCGGATCCTTCGGCACCCTCTTGACCCTTCTCCTTGTCCCGCCGCTCATACTCGGCTTTCTGCTTCTCAGCGAGCAGCTCTACTTACTGGCAGTTCTGGAGATCGTGGCCTTTGGTGCGGTGGATCTTGCAATACTTCTTGTCGGAGCCTCCTGGCTTATCGGTAGTGGCCAAGGCCCGGCAAGCGGCACACCCGACAACCTCCTTGCCGGGGTCACTTGCCTTGGGCTTCTTGGTGGCACCGGTGTCGTCGGATCCCTCGACGGCAAGCACGGTCTTGCCACTGCACTTCCTGTTACGGCGTCAGCCCTTCTTCGCCGTGGTGGCGGTATCATCCATGGAATCGGTTTCCGCGCCGGCGTCTCGCCGGGGTACTTCCTTCCTTCTTCAGCACGAGCGCATTGATCTGCCAGAACATAAAGTTCGGCCACATCCCTGACCTTGTTCATCACCAGCTCTTACGATTGCGTACATTCTTATGGAATGCACTGATCACGGCGGCAGGATGAATGTCCGGGATGTTATACTGTAGTCGGCTAAACCTTTGGATGTACTTGCGCAAGTTTTCTCCTTTCTTTTGGGAGATAATATGCACATCACTCGCCTAGCCATGAGCATGGTGGCCTCCGGTAAAGGCGCCAACAAACTCATGAGACATATCGGCCCAAGAAGAAATGGAGTCTACCGACAAGTGCATCAACCATGACATAACATTGGGCTTAAGTGCCAATGGAAAGTAATTGGCAAGCACCTTGTCATTGCGGGTCCCAGCAGCTTGCATCGCGATGGTGTAGATGCTGAGAAACTCCGACGGGTGAGTCTTCCCATTGTACTTTTTGCCAACATCGGGATTGAACATGCGGTGGGAGGGCCACTGGAACTCCCGCAGCTCACGGGTGAATGCCTGACAACCTACCTCGTAGGGTAGGCCATCGTAGCCTTCTGGTGTTGGGTGGTCCGTAGTGGGCCACGCCCGCCTGTCCGACTGGTGGCGCGCGTCGCGCCGACGCTCGATAGTAGTTCGAGTGTCTTCATGAACTTGCTCCCGAAGAACCTGGCATTGGTCGCGGTGGGTTCGCGGGTCGGACGATGCTATGGAGATACCATCACGAGCATCGTCACAACGGACCGACACCTGTGGTGGTCGGCATGGAGGAGGGGAGTGCACCGTGGCCGCATCGCCTCCGGTCCGGCCTCCACTGGCATGCGGTGGCCCGACAGAGCGACGACCTACAGGTCCTACCGGCCGCAACTCGTCGTTGTTGGCGATGCCGACGAGGCTGCGGACAGTGGCCCTCCATTCGTCGAGCTTCTCCGCGGCGGGAGGAAAATCGAGGAGCCGCTGTGTGCGCTAGGGCTTCTGCTGGCGTGGGTGGAGGCAAAAGCTGGATGGACCGCGATGCGCCTCGACTTCTAACCGCGTTAGAAGGAGCCGCGTCACGGCCCCTGATACGTCTCCAACGTATCTACTTTTCCAAACACTTTTGCCCTTGTTTTGGACTCTAAATTGCATGATTTGAATGAAACTAACCCGGGCTGATGCTGTTTTCAGCAGAACTGCCATGATGGTGTTTTATGTGTAGAAAAGAAAAGTTCTTGGAATGTCCTGAAAAACCACGGAGGCACTTTTTGGAATTAATAAGAATTTCTAGGCGAAAGAAATGCACCAGGGGGGCCACACCCTGTCCAAGAGACAGGGGGCGCCCCCCCCCCCTACATGGCACGTCCCCTGTCGGTGTCAAAACCGGCGGATCTCGGGTAAGGGGTCCCGAACTGTGCGTCTAGGCGGATGGTAACAGGAGACGAGGGACACGATGTTTTTACCCAGGTTCGGGCCCTCTCGATGGAGGTAAAACCCTACGTCCTGCTTGATTAATATTGGTGATATGGGTAGTACAAGAGTAGATCTACCACGAGATCAAGGAGGCTAAACCCTAGAAGCTAGCCTATGGTATGATTGTTGTAATGTCTGTTGTCCTACGGACTAAAGCCCTCCGGTTTATATAGACACCGGAGAGGGCTAGGGTTACACAGAGTCGGTTACAATGGTAGGAGATCTACATATCCGTATTGCCAAGCTTGCCTTCCACGCCAAGGAAAGTACCATCCGGACATGAGCCAGAGTCTTCAATCTTGTATCTTCGTAGTCTTGGAGTCCGGCGGACATTGATAGTCTGGCTGTCCGGACACCCCCTAGTCCAGGACTCCCTCAGTAGCCCCTGAACCAGTCTTCAATGACGATAAGTCCGGCGTGCATAATGTTCGGCATTGCAAGGCGGGTTCCTCTCTTGAATAATCCAGAGAAGATCATGAACACCAGGATAGTGTCCGGCTCTGCAAAATAAATTCCACATTCCTCCGTAGAGAGAATAAAATGTACACTTAGTTCAATCTGCTGACGTATTATGCGGCGTGACACCACACCGCCACCAGGCCTTTGTTTGAATTACTATACCACCTCTGCATGTTTAGCGAAGCGGTTTCCTTGGCACGTCTTGTCGAAGCAGAGATCATGTTCCCCTTATTCCGGGATTCTCATCAATACGTGCGTGGGTAACCCAACCGCTCCCGTCGCCACGCCTCCTCTATCGAAGGGGGATCCCAAACGGTCACGGAGACGGCCCTTGGTATTTCTTCCCCTTAATAAGAGGACCAAGGCTCGCCATTGTTCTCCAATCTCGCATCGAATCTCTTCCCCGCTCCCAGTTCCAACACCCAGAGCCTTAGATTCGAGCGCTTCGGATCCTCAATCATGTCCGGCTCCGACCTCCAGGGCCGGTGGATGCCCTCCTCCATCACGGAGGAGGGTGACGGAGGAGGACATATTGAATTTGCGTGAGGCCAAGTACCTGGCCTACGAGGTTTTACACAGGTTGCCTGCCCAAGGGCAGGCTGTGCCAGCCCCCGAGCCCGGTGAATACGTCATTTTCGTATCCCACCTCCGTCGGGGTTTAGGCTTCCCGACGGATCCCTTCGTGAGAGGGCTCCTGTTCTTCTACGGGCTGGACTTTCACGACTTGGCTCCAGAGTCCATCCTCCATATCTCTGCATTCATTATCGTCTGCGAAGCCTTCCTCTGCGTCATTCCCCACTTCGGCCTATGGCTGAAGACCTTCAAGGTGGAGCCGAAGATGATCGGGGAGCGTCAAGCGGAGTGCGGCGGGGCGACCATAAGCAAAAAGGTCGATGCCCCGTGGCCCGAGGGTTCCTTCCAAGAGGAACTTGGACTGTGGCAGCAGGAGTGGTTCTATATCATTGCTCCAAGGGGCAGCAGGCAAAAGCCGCCGCCCTTATTCCGCCCGGGACCTCCACGCCAACTGATGTCGTGGGTCAACCAAGGGCTCAATTGGGGGCCGTCCGAAGACGTGCCTTCACTGCAGGGCCGGATTCGAGATCTCCAAGCGAGGGAGATCGACCTGATCAAGGTGATGCAGGTTATGCTAATCAGGCATCTTCTGCCCTGCAAACGCCGTCCTCTTCGTCTATGGGAGTTCAACCCGGAGGGACCTCGGATTCTCCAACACTTCATGGGTGCAACACCCATGGAGATGTACAAGTTGTTCTTCGGACCACAGGTGGCGTGTCCGGATTTAGCCGAGGATGCAGGCCTAAGCCGCGGTCGCCCGGATACTCAGGTAAGTAGCTCAGAGTCCGGACATTCTGTTTATGTGCCTTTCTAGAGTTCGCCTCCTGACCCTTTATTCTTTACAGAATGGGTGGCGCGATCAAGGCTGATAAGGTGTCCGGCCCCCCTCCCAGAGACCGCACTGGAGCCCGTGCTGGTCAGAATGTTGGAGGTTGCGCCCACAGAAGGGGGCGACGGGGAAAATAGAGGAGCTAATATTTCGCCCAAAGGGGCGACTGAAGAGGGGGGAACCAAGAACCCCTCCCTTCAGGGGGAGAAGAGGACCGCCTCCGAAGATCCGGAGGCCAAAGCCCCTAAGCGTGGGAAGAGATCTTCCCCGGGGGGTCCGGCGCCCGGAAAGAATCCGGACGCATAATCATCATCAAAGGATCGGCCCTCCAGCGAGCCGTGAGTATGAAAGAGGGAGTTAATTTGTAAGGAAATACCTTCACTTGTGCTTCTGTAGATAACCGAAATATTTATATTGCAGTTCGGATCTGCAGCCTTCTCAGATGAGTTCATCTTCGGGGGACCTTCTTCCGGAGATGATGGAGAGCGATACGCCTCCGTCCGCAGCGCCGCCAGATGAGGCAGGCGAACCCGAAGTGTCATCACGGAGGGTATCCCCGAGTCCGGAGGGGCCAGAGAGTTCGGCACCTACTATTGTCCGGCCGGGAGAACTGAAGAATCTGCTTGAGAGGGCATCCATTTCAGAAGATCACCGTGCGTTAATGCGTATGGTGATTGGAAGGATTTCGTCCGCCGAGAGCGAATTGCGTAATGCCGCCATGAGTTTGCTGGCAGGATTTGAGGTATGCGAGAATGACGCACCCCTTTGTCTTTTAACAGTTTTGCATATAAAAAATGCGCCCTGTATAGATAGTAGCCCCTGAGACTCGGTAGGTTGTCAGAAACGACAGCGTACCGAGGATCGAAATCTAAAGGAATGAATTCCGTCGGTCCTATGCAGGTGGCGGATAGTCCGGGGGCTAGCCGGACTAGTGAGTTTGCCGAGTTAAATCGGCAATTTGACTTGGCAGATGCGGACATCGCACTTGTCAACAGGCGACTTGACGAGTCGCAAGGTAAAAGAGTTCTCCGCAGTCGCTTTATTAAGGGGGTCGAAGCCCTCCTTTGATAAATTATATGTTGTTTGTACAGACGATGCTGCTGCTGTGGAGGGCCTTCGGGCCGAACTTGCTCGAGCTAAGGAGCAAGCCCGAAGGAGTGAAGCGGCTGCCTCGAGGGCGGCCGAGGAGTTCAAAGCCAAAAAGGCTGCGCACTGCCTAAGCAGGGCCGAGGTGGCCGAATTGGCCATGAAAGTAAAGGATGCTGCCGACCGCAATGAGGCTCTTGAAAAGGAGCGCTTATCGGAGCGGGAAGACCTGAAGAAGGCCACCGCCGAAGCCAAGGATGTCCGCTCTGCAATGCGGGCTATGAAGGAGGAACTGCGCCAGGCCGGAGAGATCATGGCTGGCAAGCCTTTTCTGCTGCGTCGCCGGTTTATGGATGGAAAGTATGCTCAATTTGAGCGGCTGTGGAGTCCGAATGATCCGTATATGGACTTGGCTGCAAGTGCAGCCGATGCCATTAAGCACTTCCGGAGCCAGAAAGATCACGAGACGGAAGAGCTATATTGGTCTCAATTCCACAGTCCGGATCGCCCACTTCCATTGACAGACCGGTTGGCCGAATGGGCCGAGCTAAATAGATTGTCCGGACTTGCCATGACTGACATCGTGGCCCATGTCTGGCCAGAGAGGTCCAAGGCGACGAGCTACTTTGGCTTACTACAGCAATTCCTTGGAGCGGTGCCGCATATAAAGGAGATGAAGCGGTCGGCCTGCATAGAGGGCGCGCGGATGGCTCTTGCCCGTGTGAAGGCGCATTGTCCAGAGATGGACGCCACCGCTGTTGCTGCCCAGGGTTCGGATGAAAACCGGCTCCCTGCCGAGCACTATTTCGGGGAAGTTATGCGTGGCGCTCGTGTAATAGAGTCGCAGTGCTCGAAGAATGTAGCGTTCAAATGAACGCGTTAGCTTGTAAATCGATGATTATGTTATAACTGCTTTTTATACTTGTGCGTCCAAGTAGTAAAACTTCTCCTGTGCGGCCGTTTACGTATACTTGTGTATAACTTGAAAGATGGCAGTCTTCGGCTTCAGCCCCCACGCACAAGGTGCTGGGGTGTTTGCAAAAATAGCGCGTTTTCACACTTAATCCGACGTCTCGGTCCTGTTATAAGGAGGTGGTAGCGTAGCGAACGAGGCAATCCGGACTTTAATGCTTTATCACTTTCACTTAGCCAGTGGAGCTCGAGGGTGGGGCTACGATATAGCCCCTGGTGGCATCGCCCTGCTCCGAAGTCGGAGCGCGTGTGCCTGACCGGGAAACGGCCCTTCGTCAAAGCGGGGAATTCTAAACATTCCGATAGTCGATCGAGTGGTTGACCAGTCTCTCGCTGTATCATGACAGTCAGTTTTCGGCTTTCTCTACTGAGGTGCTCGCCCAGCCGAACTGGGGCACAATCGCAGTAGTTCTCCTGGTGCCGCGTTAGCCGATGATACGAAACGT
Organism: Triticum timopheevii; assembly: GCA_963921465.1. Classification (NCBI taxonomy): domain Eukaryota; kingdom Viridiplantae; phylum Streptophyta; class Magnoliopsida; order Poales; family Poaceae; genus Triticum; species Triticum timopheevii. The sequence goes on along the minus strand of OY997266.1, from coordinate 60,780,583 downwards.
AAGGCAGCAAAACACAGGAGCTGGGCAAACCCAACATTTGACCAAAGACATGATTCGGAGCTGATGCATATAATGCCTAACTCGAGACGCCGAACACTCCCTAAGGTGTTCGGTCTTTATAATAATGTGCAGAACAATGCCCTAAGCCCCTAGTGTCCAGGTACGGGCATGGTCTTCTGACGCGGCCGATGCCAAAATGTTAGGCTCCGCTTTGGCTATAGGAAGAAACCAAGGGAGAATAACAACAAGAGACAGTAAAAAAGGTTTACGCAGGGTCTTAATCTGAAAAGAATCCTCACAACGGGTCCCTACTGCACGTCTGCGCCTGTGTCTCCGTTGCGCCGTTATCCTGGACGGGTATGCACGTTGTTCATCTGTAAAAAGAGAGGAACGTTTAGTTTTAAAAACAATTAGTGCGAAAAATATTAGAAATATAAATAATTAAAGCGGGGTTTGTATGAACCCGCGATTATTTGTGCGCGCAGCCCCCTGTGAAGGGGTATGCGGCTAGGGAGCCCCTAGCCCATTGACGCCGGATTCATCTATCCAAGTCCGGGGTCTTTAAGTGACCCTCGCACTAAAATTACGCCACGCGGTCCAGGCATCTTTAGTGTAAGAGACGCGTAATGCGGTATGGCATTGAAGTGGACAAAAGCCTTTCGTCCCAAGAGTGCTTGATATTCACTTTCAAATGGGACGATGTGAAAAATTAATTTTTCGTGTCGAGAATTGTTCGGCGATCCGAACACGACTTCTAGTAATATGGAGCCTGTGCACTTGGCGTAATGGCCTGGCGTCACTCCTTTGAAGGAAGTGCGGCTGTGTCGAATTTTGGTAGGGTCTATCCCCATCCTACGGATTGTGTTTGAATATAGCAGGTTTAAGTCACTGCTTCCGTCCATTAGGACGTTAGTAAATTGCAATCCGTCTATTATGGGATTCAATATCAGGGGAGTCTGTCCCGCATTTCGAACGCTTCTGGAATAGTCCAGGTGGTCGAAAGTGATTGGTTTTGATATCCAATCTCTACGGTCTGCTGGGTTGGACCGCACGAAGCTCTTTTTAGAAAGTGCCGCACTATTTTTCCGTATTATCACATGAAGTGAGTTTACTGCTTTGACCCCTTGTGGGAAAGTCTTTTGTTTTCCGGTGCTCTGCTGGTGGGGTTTATCTTCTTCGCTTGACGCGTCGAGCCCCTTGTGTTCGGCATTTAGTCGGCCAGACTGTTTAAAAACCCAACAATCCCTGTGGGTGTGATTTGCAGGCCTTCCGGGGGTACTGTGGATTTGGCATATCCGACCCAAAATTTTGTTTAAGTTGGACAATTCGTCACTGTCATCCTTAAGAGGCTGTGTTTTATTACTGGGCCGCGAGCTTTTGAATCCGGCGTTGACTGCCGCGCTCTTTGGGCTTTTCTCTTTATTCCGGCGCTGCTCTTTTCTGCGCCGTGATTTTCCGTTTCCATCTCTTATCTCTGATGTACTTGGGTCGCTGGTGCTGCATCGTGCTAACCAGCTATCCTCGCCCGCACAGAAGCGGGTCATGAGGCTTGTTAGTGCGGACATTGTCCTCGGTTTCTCTTGACCGAGGTGCCTGGCGAGCCATTCATCTCGGACATTGTGCTTGAAAGCTGCTAAGGCTTCGGCGTCCGGACAGTCGACTATTTGGTTCTTTTTTGTAAGGAACTTGTTCTAGAATTTCCACGCTGACTCTCCGGGCTGTTGAGTTATATGACTTAGATCATCTGCATCCGGAGGACGGACATAAGTCCCTTAAAAATTTGCTCTAAACGCGTCCTCGAGCTCTTCCCAACTTCCAACAGTATTTTCTGGGAGGCTTTTAAGCGAATGACGGGCTGGCCCTTTGAGCTTGAGGGGTAGGTATTTTATGGCGTGGAGATCATCTCCTCTGGCCATATTTATATGTAGTATATAATCTTCTATCCAGACTCCAGGGTCTGTTGTTCCATCATAGGCCTCTATGTTTATGGGTTTAAATCCTGCTGGGAATTCATGGTCCAGCACCTCGTCAGTGAAACATAGTGGGTGTGCGGCGCCCCTGTATTTGTGTGTGCCGCTATCATTGGACACTTGACGTGTTGCCTTGCTTCATAGGGCCTTCTCCTTTGGCCCGTAGATGGATCTGGCTAGGCCATCTATCCTTCCAAGTTCATTGGTTAGTTTATGTGTGGCGCCGCTGTCAGAATTTGGCCTATCATCTGGCCGTCTATCCAGCCAGGCAGCCCCTTTGTTTTTGGACGGTGGGGGCCTATCATTTGGCCTATCATGCGGTTTTGAGCACTTTGCTCCATCTCATTCTGAGTGTGTCTTCCGCTGTTTTGAGCCTCCGTTTTTCCTTCTTCAGGCTATTTGCAGTACTGACGAGTCTTTTCCGAAGGTTCTTGCTCTCCGGCGGTGTGTCCAGCGTGAGGTCGTCCGGACTGTTGTTTTCACCTGGCCTGGACTGATTATCTGACTCGTCATGGTCGGACGGTTTCTTATCTGCGTGTTCGTCGTCCGTTTGTGAGCCCTGCCGTATTGTGGGCTCTTTGGGAGTGTTGTTGTCGAGGCGGGACTTAGGACGGCGCCTGCGCCGCCGTTTTGGTCGTTTATCGGCGTGGTCATCTTCTGCCGCGGCCCGTTGATCCTCGTTATTGCTCTCCTTTGGGGTGTCTACCATATATATGTCATGTGACGAGGTAGTCCTCCCGTGCCTTATAGGCTCTGTTTCTTGTTCGTCTCCAGCATTATCGTCTATTCCGTCAATGTCTTCAGAGTCAAGGTCTAGCATGTCGGTTAGATCGTCGACAGTGGCCACAAAGTGGGTGGTGGGTGGGTTCTGAATTTCTTCGTCCGTTCCCAACCGTCCTGGCCATAGTACGGCCAAGACTCTCCTGATAACAAGAGATGCTTTAGTGAATTCAAGATATCGCCGAAAGGCAAGCATTGGAAGATGTCCGCGGCGGTGAATTCCATAACCGGCGCCCAATCCGGATCGATTGGCAGGGGCGCGGGACGCTCGGAGTCCGGCAAGGAGTCCGGCGCCTCGGGGTCACGAGTTTCACGGGGGACAAGATTAGTGTTCGGCTCCATCGCCGTGGATGTTGAAGCCCCCAGGGCAGCGCCTATCCACCGACCCTCGATCTGGGCGATCGGCTCCGGGCTAATGGCCGAAGCAGATTCGTGTGCGGCCACCAAGGCACTGTTCGGCGGCAGAGCTAGATCATGCCCATCGTCACAGTGCGGCGCGCTCGGCTGTGGCTCGAGTCCGTCGAGGATCAAGTCTCCGCGGACATCGGCCGTGAAGTTTAAGCTTCCAAATCTGACCTGACGGCCAGGGGCGTAGCTTTCGATCTGCTCCAGATGGCCAAGTGAATTGGCCCGCAGTGCGAAGCCGCCAAATACGAAGATCTGTCCGGGGAGAAAAGTCTCACCCTGGACAGCGTTGTTGGTTGAAGATGCCATCAAGCCTATCAGTGACGACACAGAGGAGCTCTCAATGAAAGCACCAATGTCGGTGTCAAAACCGGCGGATCTCGGGTAGGGGGTCCCGAACTGTGCGTCTAGGCGGATGGTAACAGGAGACGAGGGACACGATGTTTTTACCCAGGTTCGGGCCCTCTCGATGGAGGTAAAACCCTACGTCCTGCTTGATTAATATTGCTGATATGGGTAGTACAAGAGTAGATCTACCACGAGATCAAGGAGGCTAAACCCTAGAAGCTAGCCTATGGTATGATTGTTGTAATGTCTGTTGTCCTACGGACTAAAGCCCTCCGGTTTATATAGACACCGGAGAGGGCTAGGGTTACACAGAGTCGGTTACAATGGTAGGAGATCTACATATCCGTATTGCCAAGCTTGCCTTCCACGCCAAGGAAAGTACCATCCGGACACGAGCCGGAGTCTTCAATCTTGTATCTTCGTAGTCTTGGAGTCCGGCGGACATTGATAGTCCGGCTGTCCGGACACCCCCTAGTCCAGGACTCCCTCATCCCCGTATCTCGTGGGCCCCCTGGACCTCCACCGACCTCAACTCCAACTCCATATATTCACGTTCAAGGAGAAAAAAATCAGAGAGAAAGTTTCATCGTGTTTTACGACACGGAGCCGCCGCCAAGCCCTAATCTCTCTCGGGAGGGCTGATCTGGAGTTCGTTCGGGGCTCCGAAGAGGAGGATTCATCGCCGTCATCATCATCAACCATCCTCCATCACCAATTTCATGATGCTCACCGCCGTGCGTGAGTAATTCCATCGTAGGCTTGCTGGACGGTGATGGGTTGGATGAGATTTACCATGTAATCAAGTTAGTTTTGTTAGGGTTTGATCCCTAGTAACCACTATGTTCTGAGATTGATGTTGCTGTGACTTTGCTATGCTTAATGCTTGTCACTAGGGCCCGAGTGCCATGATTTCAGATCTGAACCTATTATGTTTTCATGAATGTATGTGTGTTCTTGATCCTATCTTGCAAGTCTATAGTCACCTATTATGTGTTACGATCCGACAACCCCGAAGTGACAATAACTGGGATACTTCTCGGTGATGACCGTAGTTTGAGGAGTTCATGTATTCACTATGTGCTAATGCTTTGTTTCGGTTCTCTATTAAAAGGAGGCCTTAATATCCTTTAGTTTCCGCTAGGACCCCGCTGCCACGGGCGGGTAGGACAAAAGATGTCATGCAAGTTCCTCTATGTTATATTGATGGAATACATGCCTACATTACATTGATGAAGTGGAGCTTGTGGTATATCACCCTATGTTATAACTATTACATGAGGAATTGCATCTGGCATAATTATCCATCACTGATCCATTTCCTACGAGCTTTTCACATATTGTTCTTTGCTTATTTACTTTTCCGTAGCTACTGTTACAATTACTACAAAAACCCAATAACTATTATCTTTACTTTTGCCACTGTTACTTTTATTATCATACTACTTTGCTACTAAATACTTTGCTGCAGATACTAAGTTATCCAGGTGTGGTTGAACTGACAATTCAACTGCTAATACTCAAGAATATTATTTGGCTCCCCTTGTGTCAAATCAATAAATTTGGGTTGAATACTATACCCTCGAAAGTTGTTGCGATCCCCTACACTTGTGGGTTATGAAGACTAATTTTTGGCACCATTGCTGGGGAGCATAGCTCTATTCTCTGAGTCACTTGGGATTTATATCTGTTGATCACTATGAAGAACTTGAAAGACGATAGAACTACGATTTTGCCCTCAACTACAAGGGGAGGTAAGGAACTGCCATCTAGCTCTCCACTAGATTCTCCTTCCGTTATTAGTAAACTTGCGACACCTAAACCTGCTACTGCTATGAATTCTGATATGTCGCATGTTACTGATGATGCCACTTCTGTTATGCATGATGAAACTACTTCTGTGCGTGATACTACTTTTCCATTAGGTGAATTTCTTGATGAACAACTTGCTAGAGTTAGGGGGAATGAACATATTGAAGATGCTATTATTTATGATAGTGATGATGAAAGTTCTCCAAGTGATTATGTATTGCCTGTTGTTCCTGAGGGTTATGTTATGAATGAAGAAGCTGCTAGGGAAATGTTTTCTTGCAATGATAGATATTATCTTAAGAAATTATTAGCTAAATGGAAGCAGCAGTCTCTTAATGCTATAATGAAACCTGACCCCACTTTTGCTACTTCACCTATCCATGTTACTGATAAGGATTATGAATTCTCTGTTGATCCTGAGATTATAACTTTAGTTGAACCTGATCCTTTTTATGGCCTTGAATCTGAAACTGTTATGGCACATCTTACCAAGTTGAATGATATAGCCACCCTGTTTACTAATAATGAGAAGTCTCGCTATTATTATATTCTTAAGATGTTTCCGTTCTCATTAAAGGGTGATGCTAAGACTTGGTATAATTCTCTTGCTCCTGGTTGTGTGCGTAGTCCCCGGGATATGATTTATTACTTCTCTGCTAAATATTTCCCTGCTCATAAGAAACAGGTTGCCTTGCGGGAAATATATTATTTTGTGCAAATCAAAGAAGAGAGTCTCCCACAAGCTTGGGGGAGGCTTCTCCGGTTACTTAATGCTTTTCCTGATCATCCTCTCAAGAAAAATGAAATACTTGATATCTTTTATAATGGACTAACCGATGCTTCCAAGGACTACTTGGATAGTTGTGATGGTTGTGTTTTCAAGGAAAGAACAGTCGACGAAGCAGAATTACAGTTGAATAATATGTTGACTAATGAAAATAATTATAATCTTGCTGAGCCAATTCCTGAGGCAATTCCTGAACCAATTGCGCCAACCGCTGAGCCTATTCCTAAACCCACTCCGAAGAAGAGAGGTGTTTTATTTCTCAGTCCTGATGATATGCAAGAGGCAAAGAAATCAATGAAAGAAAAAGGTATTAAAGCTGAAGATGTTAAGAATTTACCTCCTATTGAAGAAATACATGGTCTTAATATACCGAATGTTAAAGAACCAAATTGTCTTGATAACCCGACACAGGTAGTAAAGGTAAATTCTCTCTATAGATATGATAAAGTTGAAATCCCCTCTACTAAATTTCATAGACCATGCTTAGATGAATTTGATGACTTTATGGCTAGACAAGAATGTTTTAATGCTTATGTTGGTAGAGAGTTAAAGAATAATGCTTTCGAGATAGGTCGTGTGAGCGACAACATGGCTAGAGTTAAAGATGAACTCAAACTCGTTAGCAAATATGCTTCTATGGTTGCTACTCAAGCTGAGCAAGTACTTAAAGATCAAAACGATTTTCTTGATGAATTAAATAGTAAAAATGACTTTGCTGTTAGAGAAGCTACTAGAACTGGTAGAATGACTCAAGAACCTTTGTATCCTGAAGGCCACCCTAAGAGAATTGAGCAATATTCTCAGAGAAATAATTTAGAGGCACCTAGTTCTTCTAAAAAGAAGAAAAAGAAAAACGATAGGACTTTGCATGCTTCTAGTGAACCTACTATAGACACACCTGAGAATCCCAATGATATTTCTATTTCTGATGCTGAAACACAATCTGGTGATGAACAAGAACCTAGTGATAATGTTCATGTTGATGCTCAACCTAGCAAAAACAATGAAGTTGAGATTGAACTTGCTGTTGATCTTGATAACCCACAATCAAAGAATTAACATTGTGATAAGAGAGATTTTATTGCTAGGAAGCACGGTAAAGAAAGAGAACCATGGGTTCAGAAACCCATGCCCTTTCCTTCTAAACCATCCAAGACAAAAGATGCTGAGGATTTTGAGCGCTTTGCTGAAATGATTAGACCTATTCTCTTACGTATGCGCCTAACTGATATGCTCAAAGTAAATCCTTATACTAAGTATATGAAGGATATCATCACAATAAAAGAAAGATACCGGAAGCTGAAATTTCCACCATGCTTTCTAATTACACTTTAAGGGTGGAGTACCAAAGAAACTTGGAGATCCCATGGTACCAACTATACCATGCTCCATTAAAAGAAATTATGTTAGAACTGCTTTATGTGATCTTGGAGCCGGTGTTAGTGTTATGCCTCTCTATTTATATCGTAGAGTTGAATTGAATAAGTTGACACCTACTGAAATATCTTTGCAAATCGATGATAAATCAACTGCTATACCTATCGGTATTTGTGAGGATGTGCCTGTTGTGGTTGCAAATGTCACTATCTTAGCAGACTTTGTTATTCTTGATATTCCCGAGGACGATACTATGTCTATTATCCTTGGTAGACCTTTTCTTAATATTGCAGGGGCTGTTATTGATTACAACAAAGGCAATGTCACTTTTCATGTTAATGGTAATGAGCATACGGTACACTTTCCGAGGAAACAATCTCAAGTTCATAGCATCAATTCTATTGGAAAATTTCCAACTATTATTATTGGAGGTTTTGAATTTTCTCTCCATACCGTCAAGAAAAAGTATGATATTCTTATTGTTGGGGATTTTCATATCCCCGTTGAGGTAACTTAGTATTATTCGAAATTTCTCCGGTTCCGTGTTATTCGGAATGAGTTTGTTAACAAGACTTGATCAACCTTGTTAGTGGATTCATTTTGATGATCATGAGATCGATGAAACTAGAAGGCACAACCTTCTGTACCCTCTTTTTTACTTTCTGTTATTTAGAATAAATAAAGCAAAAATAGTATTATCTGTCTATTTTCTGAATTATCCGCGCATTAAAAAATATCCCGAAAATAAAAGTGCTCCAAATGCCCTGCAAATTTAGTATGATTTTTTATGGAATATTTGAGGATTTTAGGCACTGAAAGCACTGCTGGAGGGGCAAGCACCAGGCCACGAGAGTGGAGGGTGCCCCCCTTATAGGGCACCCCCCTGTCTTGTGGGCCCCTGGTGGCCCCCCTCCACTTATGCCAGCACCCACACACTTCATCTTCTACCCAAAAAAATCCCCATCCAGCTCAAGCACGAGTTCTAGCTCATTTTGCTGCGATTTTGGATCTACTTGCTCAAAGCTCCATTCACAAAACTGCTTTGGGAGATTGTTGCTTGGTATGTGACTCCTCCATTGGTCCAATTAGTTTTTGTTCTAGTGCTTTATTCATTGCGAATTTTTGCAGCATAGGTGACCATGTTCTTGAGCTTGCGTGTTAAATTTGTGAGGTCCCAAGCAATTCTAATGCATGATGTAGGCTCTAGGAACTTGTTGGAGTAGTTGCTACCAATCTTGTTTAGTTTTATTCACTTTTATTTTCAAGTTACTCAAATTTCAGAAATATTCAGAAAAAGAATTATGCTTAGAAGAATGTACCAAGGTTGTTCCTCGGCAAAGAAAGGGCCAAGGATTGCTATACGTGAGCAAGATGTTGAATTGCCGCGGGACGCGGATGTACGAGCTTGTGAGTGGCCATCTGATGATTTTATGGTCGAAGCAGGCTTCAAGGAGGAACTTGACGCGTATGTGCGTAATGCCGAGCTGGAGGACTTCTTACAAGATAAGTGTCCACAGTACTATCAATTGACTAATTCTTTTGTGTGGAGGTTCAAACATAACTGTGCGCGTAATTCTCCTAGTTCATATTTGGTATTTATGATACATCTTATAACGTGGATTCAGAGGATTTCACAACTGCTTGCAAACTCCCGCAGTGGGGTAATATTAACTATCCTCACAAATCTGAATTTAGAGATTTTCTTGCCAGTATTACTATGGGAGAATCTAGGGACATAGCACAAGCTACCATAGGGAGCATTCATTTTCCTGCTATACATTATTTTGCTCTCTTTATTGATAGATGCATTAACGGTAAAGATGAAGCATGTCACATGTGTGCTCCTGATCTGTGTGTCCTCAAGAGTGTTGTGTTAGGTTATAAAGGTTATAACTTGGGGTAATAGTTGCACGTAGGTTGCAGAATAATAGTAGAAAGGGAAATTTATTTGGACGAATTTATGCAACCCGTGTGGCTAATTATCTTGGTATAGCCCCACGAGAGGGATATATGATAATACCTCCTATTTATTTGGATTCTGAAACTATGGTCCATCATCAATTTCATGGGAGGAATGAACAATTCCTCCAATACCGACTAATCTATGACAGACGCAACGTCGTCCATGTTACTCTTCCTGCTCCCTACCTTTTTGATTATCAGGCAAAAGGAAGATATGTTGTCACCAGGGAGGAAGCAGCTGAACACGAGAGGAGAGTGGAGGCAGCTCGCCAACACGCTGCAGCTTAGGAGGCGGTTGCCGCTGCATCTCAGTACAACCCCGGTTTCACTTATGGATATCAGCCAGGCGATCCTTGGTACTAGACCAACTTAGGCCAAAAGCCTAAGCTTGGGGGAGTACGTATCTCTCACCGACTTTACATTCATGTTCACACACTGTTCGTCGGTGCTCATACTCTTTCATTGTATTATACATGTTAGTTTAATTTTCTTTTGCCGGTTTTCTTCTTGTGTGTTTGATAAATCTTAAGAAAAACCAAAAAAAATAGTTAGTTTAATATCCATGCCTATTGTAGAAATTAAAATGAAAACCCAAAAAGATTTCTCGTTCTTCTTCTTACTTGTTGGGAGCTTTCCCGTGTAAATAGTTTTATTTTATTTTCTTTCATTTGGGGGTCGAGAAGACCATATTGAAAATGTTTAGTGGCTCTCATATGCATGATTTTTTACTTAATTTAGAGCCCATATTACTTGTCTTCTCTCTTGAGTTGAATGCTTGCAGATTCTAGCTTAGTTGTCACGACCGGTTTTTCCGGGTATAAATTTCCAGAAAAGACCGTCGTGCTCATCAGCCCCAGGATTACTGTTAGCTGATGAGGCTCCAACTTGATACAGAAATTCCAAGCAAATACAATATATGTAGTACAAGACCGTTCTGGCCTGTGAGTACAACAAAAGGTTTCTAGTGGTTAATGGCGGAAGCGGGTTGTGAAACATCAGTGTCTATGGGACTCCATTTTCCACAGGAACAGCTGACCAGGTTAACTCCTATATTCGCGAGGCTGCTATCTCCATTGCTTAGGTTCCGGGGCTGTCATCGCGTCGCTCCTCTCCGTGCAAGAAAATCTGGCCAAGACAATAGCCAGGGACAAGCCAGTGAGTACTTTGAATGTACTCGCAAACATTATGAACACAGGTATAATATAACAATGATGTGCTGAAAATATTTTAAGCTCATGACGTCTGTCACAAAATATAAATGAAACTCTGATGCGTGCAAACAAGTTATTTATAAAAATGCAATAACATAGTAGTACTAAAATTTATGAAATAAATAACAAGCAATGCCACAATCGGGCGTCTGTGCGACACCACATAAAGGGCTTTAAAGGAAATGCCACAGTCGGGTGTCTGAGCGACACCACATAAAGGGCTTTAAAAGAAATGCCACAGTCGGGCGTCTGAGCGACACCACAAAAAGGGCTTTAAAAGAAATGCCACAGTCTGGCGTCTGAGCGACGCCACATAAAGGGCTTTAAAAGAAATGCCACAGTCGGGCGTCTGAGCGACACCACATAAAGGGCTTTAAAAGAAATGCCACAGTCGTGCGTCTGAGCGACACCACAAAAAGGGCTTTAAAAGAAATGCCACAGTCGGGCGTCTGAGCGACGCCACATAAAGGGCTTTAAAAGAAATGCCACAGTCGGGCGTCTGAGCGACGCCACATAAAGGGCTTTCAAATAAACAATCATAGTGAATATCCCGGAGGTAGAACCATCCCAGAGATACTCGATATTAACAAGAATATCATGGGTTAGTCAACAATAATAATAATCATAGTTATCACAAGTCACAAGTAGTAATCCCATTTCTGGTTTAAAAGTTTCACCTTCGAAGATCGACACTAAGACCGACACTTGACCCATCCCAGACTGTAATCCTTAACCATGGATACGGTTATTCGAATAGGTTTAATCTCTGCAGAGGGTGTACTCTTTACCCACGAGTAACGGATTTCTTTAGTCCATCATGACTAATTCCGTCTACGGTCTTTTAGTTGAAAACACACCTAACTTGCACACACCAGCTTAACTCATCGGTGTCTGGAATCACCCACGACACTTGTTAAGCAAAACTCTAAGTGGGGAGGCTACAACCTCGCGTAGCATGGGATCAAATTTATATCGCGCGCTCTAAGGGGTGGCCTCCCCTCTCGGTCTCAACCGGAAACACCCATGCCCCCGGACCAGGTGGCATGCCTACCGGCTACAACCGATATCTTCCACCATGGCCTCTCTGTACGGTGTGTGCTAGAAAGAGGTTGACAACTTACTGAACCATACTCTACTTGCTGTAGAGACGAGTGGTAGTACGAAACAAGTATGGGGGTTACTGGCACAAGACTCGATCTACGGTCGACTCAGGAGGTTTAAGTATTCCCTGCATGATTAGCATAACGAATATATTTCATCCAACAGAGTCACCGTTCATATCACCTTACCATGCCATACCAGACATAGCCGTCCCGACGGAGACCGGCGACAAACTCATGCCTACCCAAGGCAGAGGTTTTCCCGGGTTCCTGCCGGTATGCATGCAAGGCACATGAGGGTGATTATCATCACAAGTGTGTTCATTTCCAACAGCATGGAAATCACTAATATGCACTCATGCATATGATCATACCACATGAAATAACAAGTCCTTTGAAATGCAGTGGTGTTATAAATGTATCAACGATCACACCAAAATATTATGCCGGAGTTCAGAATGCTTGCCTTCAATGTGTGGAAAGGCAGGGTGCACTCCAAAACTTGAAACATTTCTCCTCTCTTCAAAAATCCTATTTTAGCAATATAAAAGAATTAACACATAAAATAAAAACAGCACCAAAAGTTGTTCTGAATTTTTTTCAAATAAATCTTAAAATAAACTATGTGAAATTTGGGAGAGGTAGGAAAAAGAATTAATTCATTTGGGGTTATATTTAAAAAGTTATAGCCAGTCAAAGTTCTGGTCAAATCTGTTTTTAATAAAATCAGGAAAAAGAAAACGTTTCAAAAGAGATTACGCTTTCGGATAGAGAAGACGTATTTGCGCCTTTACGCCTCCACTTATCCAGCGTGGCTGCCGCGTGAGTCACCGACAGTGGGCCCGCCTGGCCCACTGGTCAGGTTTGACTGGTCCACGCGCGCGTCGTCTCCCCCTGACCGAACAGGGGCGGAGCTCCGGCGAGGCTCGCCGGCGAATGGCGGCGTCCCTTGGTGATCTGAGTGCATGGGCGTGCTCAGGAGGTCGAGACGAACTTGGGGGTAACCGCCATGGTCGCCGACGTGGACGGAGTTGCCGGCGACGAGCTTCACGGCGGAGATGATTTTGGGGGCGAAGTGAGTTTGGGGCTGCGGTGGTTCCCGATCAAAATCAAGTAGGGGGTTGGGTTCCTGGAAGGAAGGAGGTGTTCTTGGCGAAGAGAATGGAGAGGGGGAGGTACTGGAGGTGCCGGATTGGCCGGGGCGGTGGCGGCAGCTGAAGTTGCCGGAGATGAGGAAGGAGGCCTCCTCGGGTCGAAAGCGAGGCAGGGGAGCGCCATGGGGGTAGCATGAGGTCGCCTGCATGCTCAGGGAAGCTCGGGGCCTCCTTTTATAGGCGTGGCAAGGCGGTTCCGCGGCGGCCGTGGATAAGCTCTCCGGCGAACCGCCTCTCTGTAGCTAGGGCGACGTGGCGGCGACGAACGCTAGCGGACACACTCGAGGATGAGCTCGCGCTGTTCCAGGGGCCAGGTGGCGAGCCGGAGTGGCTTGGGCGGCGCTGAACGGAACAGAGGCTGTCGGCCGACGCCGGCGTGTCGCCAAAAGTGCTCTGGCGATGGCGCTGTAGGGTGCCAGGGCGGCTGGCGTGTAATGGTGAGGCGGGGAGTGCGTGGCGTGGTGCTGCAGAGCGGGCCAAAACCGTGGGGGCCAGCGTGTCGGCTCGGCGCGCGTGCGTGCCAAACGCACGCTCTGCTCGCGCCCTGGGCATGCACGGGATGTGCTCGACGTAATGCCAGAGCATGCTACAGAGTTTGGGTGAGGCTGGCATTTAGCAGATCTAGGTTAGGAGTAACGGGGAGTCTAGTGGACATGCTTGTTTGATCAGAGGTGCAAGTTCACAGTGCAATGCCACAATTCATGTCAAAACAGATCGTGCCCATAAGGTGTTTGACAAAATGCTAAGGGCACTAAAGCAGGTCTTGGAGTGGCCAAAAACTCCAAATGGTGGTCTCTTTAGATGAAAGAGAGAGTGATGAGGTTAGTTTGTGAAAAGCACAAACTTTCTAGTGCAAGTTTTGCAGAATTTCAATTCTGGACAGGAAATAAATGACATTATTTCATGAACCAAGAATAATCCAATGGGTGCATGCTCCTGGACTTAAGAGTTTAATATGGAGGACTATAAGTAGGAGAAAGAATTAAGGGCTAAAGAGCAAGCAAAAATATGGTTTCTGTACAAACCATCATGTTGGACCAGAATGAAGATGAGGTTGTTTCACTCAAAATTTTCAAAGAACATCATGGATTTTTGCATATAATGGAATGATATGCTCCTACTGACATCCCATAATTTTGGTGGAGGGTAGAAAGAATTATTTAAAAGGGTTGTAGTGCAAATTGCACTCTGGACCAGAGAAGGAAAAATTGATGCAGAGCTCAAATTATTACATAAATAAAAGATATTTTTGTATAAAAGTGATTTAAAAACATCACATGACATCTCCAATTTTTGGTTAGAATTTTAGATGAATTTATCAAATGGTTGTAGTTCAAATATGGCCATATAACCTTGAAAAACCATTTTTCAAGAAAATAAGGATCAAGCAATTTAATTAGTTAATTAATTATACTTATAAAAGAAAAGTTTTTCTTGAGAGGTTGAATAAGTCCAATAACATATTTGCAAGGTTTTCACTTAGGAAGAAACTCATCATAACAGGGAAGGAAATGATTGAAAATCAAAATGGAGCTCAGAAATTCAAAGTTTTAATTCCTGGCAAAAAATTTATTCATAAAAACAAGGCCAAATTTTTGGGGTGTCACAACACTAACCCCCTTAAGAAAAATCTCATCCTCGAGATTTGTTAAAAGATGTTTTAAGAAAAACTATACGCAATGAAAATGTGGCTACAGTGAGAGGGCAATAAGTGGTGAAAAACCACAGTGTGAAAACTGGTGCTGCGTGGAAAAGTCTACGGTTCGGGACAAAAACGTGAGATTTCTACGCTGGATATAAATTTAGAATAACTTCTAAATTTAAATATACGCTGGTCGTACCCGAGAGCACAGTGCTCTCTCTGGCTGACAGGTGGGACCGGGGTCCACTGCCAGTCTCTTCTTCTCCCTCTGGTTCTCTCTTCTTCCTCTCTCCCGCGCGCTTTCTCCACCGGCGACGCCTAGCGCGTAGGGCATCTAGGCCGTACCGCAGTAGTGCGCGGCGTGCTAGTTGCCGGTGCAGCGTGCACTCACCTCGCGGGCCAGTGCGCTGTCGGCACTGCTCGCGGATTCGACTCCGAACACCGGCGATCGGGCGACGAGCGGCGCTGGTGGACTTCGCCCACCGTACACCGAGCTCGAGCTATAAAATGGCCGGGGTGCCTCTCTCTTCTTCCTCACACCTGGCCTCACTTCTCCTCCTCCTTCTTCTCCATTACTGCTTACAGAAGCTCGGGTGAGGCTCTAATGGCGGAGGCGTTGCCGGACTGGTTTGCGATCCTGATATGCGGAGGGCTGGCGACGCTGCTGGGGCTCTCTATGCTCCTGTGCGCTATGATCCTTGATGATCGTCGCGATGCTGCTGCTCGGGTGTTGGCTCTCCGCGGTGGTGGTGATCACGAGGAGTAGGTGAGGTGTGCCGGGTGCTAATCGTTGCTAGGGGGTGATGATTAGCTGGATGTAACACCGTTGCAAAGTTTTGCAAACAGTGTATGTGCTCGAATGGTAATGGTTGCGAGTCTGCTGCCGTGGTGCTGTGTGAAATTAATAAATCCACGCCGTGAGAAAGTGTAGATGTAGCAGCTCAGGGATAAGAAATCTCACTCCAGAATTTTGCGAGGGAAAAACAGTTAATTTAAAGGAGCATAAATCACAACAAAAACTACACGCATCAGTAGAAGCCAAATAATTGACTCGTCATACAAACTCAGGGTATCGCACATAAGTCACACACATAAATAAATGCTGAAATAACAAATACGGTAGTGACGTCTAAAGTGAAAACGGTAACTGGTTGGGGTCCTGATAAAATGTCTCTGGTAAAGGGATACACTCCTCTTCTATCGGAGGAAGTGGATTGACCAGTCGATGCACGTGTCTCTCCTGGTCGGGCCTTAGTGCTCTGCCGATGGCAATCTGTGGATTTAAATTAGTGAGACTCTGGAGATAATCCATTACTCGCTGGTTCAAATGCTCTTGAGCGATGATGTACTGGATAAGGTTGGCTAGTACTGGATCTTTCTCAATCCGTCCACTTGAAAAAGATGTCACTCCTCCGGGTGTTGCATGACTCGGAAAATAATAATATCCTCGTTCGCGGGCATAGGGTACTGCGGATCGAAGGAGAGCAATCGCTTCTTTCGCAGCATCTTCTATGGCCAGGTGTGGGGTTGGCATAGATTTTCCCACGAAGGAAACTTCTGTTGGATCTTGGTTGGGGTCTACAGGAGGAATGTGTACTGCTGCCCAATATTTCGAGGTGGACGGGGTGATCCTTGATTTGAACAGCTCGTACTGGGCGGCTGGGTAGAACCCATGGTACTGCGGGTAAAGTCCCACAATATTTTGACAAAGCTACCTGGGGTTGCATCTGGGGTTCTCCGATAAATACTAGGGCTTGGCATGACAGGAAAAGGTTGTCAGTGTGGTGCACAAGGTGAGGGTTGCTGGGTAAGGTCACAAGGTGGCCTTCTTATATAGCAATGGAGCTGGATCATTTTACCGTGGTGAAAGGTAATAAATCTGCCAGATTACCTCAAGAGTCGGGGTCCGTGCCGGAGATACACATATCTCATAAAGAGACGTGTTACTGTGGTTGTCATCGGGTTGGTTTTGGTAGCTGTGCCCGGAAAATTTTTGCAACTATGCGCTGACCAAAAATAAAAAATGCAAGGCTATTATTAAAATAGAGGCACAACGACAGGCTGCGTTAATATACACGGTCGCACGATTACAAAGTGAGGATACACTGAGACTCGGTACTATTCGTACGGCTTAGTCTACCTCGTTTATGTCTAAACGGGCGTGCCTGGTGGATGTCGAGGCTTCTCCACGTGTCTCACTGCCGGGATTAGTCGGAGATGGTGGAGGAACTGCAGGGTCGGGGTAGCGATGATGATCATCACGGGGATTGTTAGCCACAATCCCGTTGGAGTGTGTTCCCAAAAGGCGACGAAGCACTTCTGGGGTCATCAAAGCATCTCGGTTGGCGGCTGGAGCTGATCTCAGGGTCTCGATCGGTTGTCCGAATAGCACGACTGGGTTGTCGGCGTCGGGCTCGTCTTCTCTTCTTGCTGGGGTTCGACGAACTAGCTCTCCACGAGCTGCGATCAGATCAATGGTGATCTGGTCGAACAGTGCCTCTAGTGCACTTACATAGCGCACTAGGTGCAACAATGCGGGGTCTGTCTCGTGATCTCCGTTGGCAACTTGAGGTGGTCTACCATACCCTTCGCGTCTGGGGTAGTAGTGGAACGAGCGACAGTTAACTCTGGGCGACAAGTGCCTGAGATGAACTATAGCCTCTTGAGCAGCTAGTTGTATGGCTTGTGGCTCAAAGGAAGTTGTTCTTCCGGTGAACCTGTAGGGGCGCTCGGGTGCTAGACCCCTACCGTAGATGTGCATAGTGGCCCAGAATTTACGGTCTTCACCGCTCATGGGTCCTTGGTACACAACATATTCAGGTGCCTCTTCTAACGCATAGGCACGACGGGTGAGGTTGGCGAGGATGGTCACAAAACCTCCAAGGTTGGTTGCTGTGGTCTCATTGTGCATGACGGGGCCGGGCATTGTAGCTTGGTTTGGGGTAGAGGCTGTGTTGTGCTGTGTTGGTGCTAGTATGCCCCTTTTTATAGGAAAAGGGGACGGGGTCTTCCTTCGCAGGCTTGCGAGAAAGGACTATTTAGGATTCGATCACTGGCGCATGAGCGACAGGTTAGGTTGATAGGTTGGGCACCGACTGCCAAAAGGTGTTGGGTCACTGTGTGGCTATCTTGCACGAGAAGCTTGGCTGGGGTTTGGTTATGGCTTGGTGGGTTGGTTTGCCTAATTTTATAGGTCCGGCTAAGATAGGATTAGCCAGTGGTCAACCTGGCTCTGGTACAAGTCTGTCACGACCGGTTTTTCCGGGTATAAATTTCCAGAAAAGACCGTCATGCTCATCAGCCCCAGGATTACTGTTAGCTGATGAGGCTCCAACTTGATACAGAAATTCCAAGCAAATACAATATATGTAGTACAAGACCATTCTGGCCTGTGAGTACAACAAAAGGTTTCTAGTGGTTGATGGAGGAAGCGGGTTGTGAAACATCAGTGTCTATGGGACTCCATTTTCCACAGGAACAGCTAACCAGGTTAACTCCTATCTTCGCGAGGCTGCTATCTCCATTGCTTAGGTTCCGGGGCTGTCATCGCGTCGCTCCTCTCCGTGTAAGAAAATCTGGCCAAGACAATAGCCAGGGACAAGCCAGTGAGTACTTTGAATGTACTCGCAAACATTATGAACACAGGTATAATATAACAATGATGTGCTGAAAATATTTTAAGCTCATGACGTCTGTCACAAAATATAAATGAAACTCTGATGCATGCAAACAAGTTAATTATAAAAATGCAATAACATAGTAGTACTAAAATTTATGAAATAAATAACAAGCAATGCCACAGTCGGGCGTCTGTGCGACACCACATAAAGGGCTTTAAAAGAAATGCCACAGTCGGGCGTCTGAGCGACACCACATAAAGGGCTTTAAAAGAAATGCCACAGTCGGGCGTCTGAGCGACACCACAAAAAGGGCTTTAAAAGAAATGCCACAGTCGGGCGTCTGAGCGACGCCACATAAAGGGCTTTAAAAGAAATGCCACAGTCGAGCGTCTGAGCGACCCCACATAAAGGGCTTTAAAAGAAATGCCGCAGTCGGGCGTCTGAGCGATGCCACATAAAGGGCTTTAAAAGAAATGCCACAGTCGGGCGTCTGAACGACACCACAAAAAGGGCTTTAAAAGAAATGCCACAGTTGGGCGTCTGAGCGACGCCACATAAAGGGCTTTAAAAGAAATGCCACAGTCGGGCGTCTGAGCGACGCCACATAAAGGGCTTTCAAATAAACAATCATAGTGAATATCCCGGAGGTAGAACCATCCCAGAGATACTCGATATTAACAAGAATATCACGGGTTAGTCAACAATAATAATAATCATAGTTATCACAAGTCACAAGTAGTAATCCCTTTTCTGGTTTAACAGTTTCACCTCCGAAGATCGACACTAAGACCGACACTTGACCCATCCCAGACTGTAATCCTTAACCATGGATATGGCTATTCGAATAGGTTTAATCTCTGCAGAGGGTGTACTCTTTACCCACGAGTAACGGATTTCTTTAGTCCATCATGACTAATTCCGTCTACGGTCTTTTAGTTGAAAACACACTTAACTTGCACACACCAGCTTAACTCATCGGTGTCTGGAATCACCCACGACACTTATTAAGCAAAACTCTAAGTGGAGAGGCTACAACCTCGCGTAGCATGGGATCAAATTTATATCGCGCGCTCTAAGGGGTGGCCTCCCCTCTCGGTCTCAACCGGAAACACCCGTGCCCCCGGACCAGGTGGCATGCCTACCGGCTACAACCGATATCTTCCACCATGGCCTCTCTGTACGGTGTGTGGAAAGGCAGGGTGCACTCCAAAACTTGAAACATTTCTCCTCTCTTCAAAATCCTATTTTAGCAATATAAAAGAATTAACACATAAAATAAAAACAGCACCAAAAGTTGTTCTGAATTTTTTTCAAATAAATCTTAAAATAAACTAGGTGAAATTTGGGAGAGGTAGGAAAAAGAATTAATTCATTTGGGGTTATATTTAAAAAGTTATAGCCAGTCAAAGTTCTGGTCAAATCTGTTTTTAATAAAATCAGGAAAAAGAAAACGTTTCAAAAGAGACTACGCTTTCGGACAGAGAAGACGTATTTGCGCCTTTTACGCCTCCACTTATCCAGCGTGGCTGCCGCGTGAGTCACCGACAGTGGGCCCGCCTGGCCCACTGGTCAGGTTTGACTGGTCCACGCGCGCGTTGTCTCCCCCTGACCGAATAGGGGCGGAGCTCCGGCGAGGCTCGCCGGCGAATGGCGGCGTCCCTTGGTGATGTGAGTGCATGGGCGTGCTCAGGAGGTCGAGACGAACTCAGGGGTACCCGCCATGGTCGCCGATGTGGACGGAGTTGCCGGCGACGAGCTTCGCGGCGGAGATGATTTTGGGGGCGAAGTGAGTTTGGGGCTGCGGTGGTTCCCGATCAAAATCAAGTAGGGGGTTGGGTTCCTGGAAGGAAGGAGGTGTTCTTGGCGAAGAAAACGGAGAGGGGGATTGGCCGGGGCGGTGGCGGCGGCAGAAGTTGCCGGAGATGAGGAAGGAGGCCTCCCCGGGTCGAAAGCGAGGCAGGGGAGCGCCATGGGGGTAGCATGAGGTCGCCTGCGTGCTCGGGGAAGCTCGGGGCCTCCTTTTATAGGCGTGGCAAGGCGGTTCCGCGGCGGCCGTGGATAAGCTCTCCGGCGAACCACCTCTCTGTAGCTAGGGCGACATGGCGGCGACGAACGCTAGCGGACACACTCGAGGATGAGCTCGCGCTGTTCCAGGGGCCAGGTGGCAAGCCAGAGTGGCTTGGGCGGCGCTGAACGGAGCAGAGGCTGTCGGCCGATGCCGGCGTGTCACCAAAAGTGCTCTGGCGATGGCGCTGTAGGGTGCCAGGGCGGCTGGCGTGTAGTGGTGAGGCGGGGAGTGCGTGGCGTGGTGCTGCAGAGCGGGCCAAAACCGTGGGGGCCAGCGTGTCGGCTCGGCGCGCGTGCGTGCCAAACGCACGCTCTGCTCGCGCCCTAGGCGTGCACGGGATGTGCTCGACGTAATGCCAGAGCATGCTACAGAGTTTGGGTGAGGCTGGCATTTAGCAGATCTAGGTTAGGAGTAACGGGGAGTCTAGTGGACATGCTTGTTTGATCAGAGGTGCAAGTTCACAGTGCAATGCGACAATTTATGTCAAAACAGATCGTGCCCGTAAGGTGTTTGACAAAATGCTAAGGGCACTAAGGCAGGTCTTGGAGTGGCCAAAAACTCCAGATGGTGGTCTCTTTAGATGAAAGAGAGAGTGATGAGGTTAGTTTGTGAAAAGCACAAACTTTCTAGTGCAAGTTTTGCAGAATTTCAATTCTGGTCAGGAAATAAATGACATTATTTCATGAACCAAGAATAATCCAATGGGTGCATGCTCCTGGACTTAAGGGTTTAATATGGAGTACTATAAGTAGGAGAAAGAATTAAGGGCTAAAGAGCAAGCAAAAATATGGTTTTTGTACAAACCATCATGTTGGACCAGAATGAAGATGAGGTTGTTTCACTCAAAATTTTCAAAGAACATCACTGGATTTTTGCATATAATGGAATGATATGCTCCTACTGACATCACATAATTTTGGTCGAGTCTAGAAAGAATTATTTAAAAGGGTTGTAGTGCAAATTGCACTCTGGACCAGAGAAAGAAAAATTGATGCAGAGCTCAAATTATTACATAAATAAAAGATATTTTTGTATAAAAGTGATTTAAAAACATCACATGACATCTCCAATTTTTGGTTAGAATTTTAGATGAATTTATCAAATGGTTGTAGTTCAAATATGGCCATATAACCTTGAAAAACCATTTTTCAAGAAAATAAGGATCAAGCAATTTAATTAGTTAATTAATTATACTTATAAAAGAAAAGTTTTTCTTGAGAGGTTGAATAAGTCCAATAACATATTTGCAAGGTTTTCACTTAGGAAGAAACTCATCATAACAGGGAAGGAAATGATTGAAAATCAAAATGGAGCTCAGAAATTCAAAGTTTTAATTCCTGGCAAAAATTTTATTCATAAAAACAAGGCCAAATTTTTGGGGTGTCACATGAGTCCAAGGCACGTGCACTCTTACTACTATACACATCATTCGGTCGTGCAAGTGAAAGGCAATAATGCTTTGTTCATGTATTCACTATGTGCTAATGCTTTGTTCCGGTTCTCTATTAAAAGGAGGCCTTAATATCCCTTAGTTTGCGCTAGGACCCCACTGCCACGGGAGGGTAGGACAAAAGATGCCATTCAAGTTCTTTTCCATAAGCACGTATGACTATTTACGGAATACATGCCTACATTACATTTATGAATTGGAGCTAGTTCTATATCACCCTATGTTATAACTATTACATGAGGAATTGCATCCGGCATAATTATCCATCACTGATCCATTTCCTACGAGCTTTTCACATATTGTTCTTCGCTTTTTTGCTTTTTCGTAGCTACTGTTACAATTACTACAAAAACCTAAAAACTATTATCTTCACTTTTGCCACCGTTACTTTTATTATCATACTACTTGGCTACTAAATACTTTGTTGCAGATACTAAGTTATCCAGGTATGGTTGAATTGACAACTCAACTGCTAATACTCAAGAATATGCTTTGGCTCCCCTTGTGTCGAATCAATAAATTTGGGTTGAATACTATACCCTCGAAAGCTGTTGCGATCCCCTACACTTGTGGGTTATCAGCCCCACAGCCGTTCGCCATCCCCGTCAGCACCTCGGCGCGCATGATGGCCTTCCTCATCGTATGAAGGGCGCATGGGACTCTTCCCAGGATGGCGCCTAGGGTCTCCAGCAGGGCGGCGCTGCTCGTCACGCACAATCTGAGAAGAGCACGGCGTGGGCGCCGGTGTTGGTGTCTTGGAGGCTGCCGCGCCACCGTCTGGTGGGACGGCGGCGCCCCTAGAGGGACCCGCGCCGCCTGTGGGGGGCCCGACTCCGTGTCTGGAGCCCGCGACTGGTGGCTCGTCGCCTGGCGCGCGAACGATGCCACTCGCCAGGCCTGGACCGCCAGGGTGATGTGAATGCTCGAGGGCCGCGCCACGGGTCCTCTCAGCGACTGGCCCGCTACTAGTCCACACCATTACTGGCAATCCGGTCCCGGACGAACTAATCACCGTGGTCGTCTTCTTCTTAGGAGCCATGGTGATGAGGAACAGCTAGGTCAACTGCTAGACCAGATTCTCAGAATTGCGCCCCCTACATGGCACGCCAAAGATGTCGGTGGGAAACGACACCTATGGGATCACAAGAATCCCTACTACGGATGCGAGGCGCGGGGTTGTGAGAAGAGTAGGATTAGTAATTGACACAGGGATCGTTTACCCAGGTTCGGGCCGCAAGAATGCGTAAAACCCTAGTCCTACTTGGTGGATGTATTGAGTGTTCTTGAGCTTTCGAACTAGCTACAGGTGTTGCGTGGTTCGAAAGAGCCGAATCCCTTTCCTGTACGCCATGGGCCTCCTTTTATAGGCGACGGGGCTGCCACAGTGGCACACAAGAGGTGGAAAGGCCTACAGTGTTGCGAGCTTATCGCTCGTGTTACAGGACAAGATGCATTTAATGCATGGCTTAGGTGTCCCTCACTTTATCGGGGACGGGAGTGAGGCCCGTCCCATCTGTCGCCGCTCCTCCTTGCTTCGACACGCGCCCTGGCCAGCGATGCATGTGGTGCCATGTAGGCAGGCAAGCAGCTGAGGTGGCGCATTGGTGGAGCCTCCACGAATATCTGCATGCCGCCACGCAGGCGCTTGTTGAGTTGGCCTGGAAGCTGCATGTTGCCACGCAGGTGCCTGCCCAGCTGGTTGGGCTGGCAGCTGCATGCGAACGACGGCGGGGAGTTGGTTGGTGCGGGCCTGCCAGTGGCCCTGTTGTCGCCTCTGGCAAGGGTCTTGTCGGGTGGCCCGGCAAGGGTCTTGCCGCGGCGTGCTGGCGTCCCCGGCAAGGGCCTTGCCAGGGGTCTTGTGGATTCCTTTGGTAAGGATCTGGGCCAGGATTGTTGCTTTCCAAGCCTCATCTGATCTCGAGCATTCTATGTCTTCAAAAAGATCTGCATGCCACCATGGAGGTGCCTCCCGAGCCCTGGTCCAACGTGGTTGTTGACATTGGAGGCCGTGGGCTCGAGGGTGGCTCGCTCCGCTGGTGTGGGCGAGCTACCCCGGCAAGGGGCTTGCCGGGGCTGCGGAGGCTGCGCCCGGCAAGGGTCTTGCCGGGGCATCCTGCTTCGCCCATCTGCACTTTGTGGCCTTGGTCCTTGATGTTGCCTTGTTCGTCTCGAGCCTTCGGCTTCTCTCCGGCTTCCTTCCTTTGCCCTACTATGTGCGGTCGCGGCGCGTGGCTCGGACTGCCCGTGCACAAGTAAAGGGGTCAAAAGGAGAGCCCCTACTTTTGTAAACCAACATATTTATTATTCCCTTTATATTCGACGAGAAGCCAGATGGTACCTTCATACTAAGCAGGCATTCAAAGAAGATTTCCTTGTCTTCTTCAGTAAGACCCTAGCTGGCCTGACCCTGATGTATGCCGTCTTTCTGTGCATACGTTGCTGGTCCTCCCGTGCCTCTGGTGTATCTTTTGTCTTCCCATACACGCCAAAGAAGCCAAGCAGGGTCATGCAAAGATTCTTCGTCACGTGCATCACGTCGATTGCGGAGCGGACCTCTAGGTCTTTCCAACATGGCAGGTCCCAAAATATAGATTTCTTCTTCCAGATGGGTGCGCGTCCGTCAGCGTCCTTCGAAACAGGTTTTCCGCCAGGACACTTTCCAAAGATTACCTTCAAATCCTTAACCATATCATGTACATCAGCACCAGTACGGTGGCGAGGCTTCGTCCGGTGATCCGCCTCACATTTGAAATGCTTGCCTTTCTTTCTTACGGGATGCCTGCTCGGAAGAAATCGACGATGTCCCAGGTACACATTCTTCCTACAACTATCCAAATATATACTATCGGTATCATCCAAACAGTGCGTGCATCTGCGGTATACCTTGTTTGTCTGTCCTGAAAGGTTACTGAGGGCAGGCCAATCATTGATGGTCACGAACAGCAACACCTTTAGGTCAAATTCTTCCTGTTTGTGCTCATCCCATGCATGTACACCTTTTCCATTCCACAGCTGTAATAGTTCTTCAACTAATGGCCTTAGGTACACATCAATGTCGTTGTCGGGTTGCTTAGGGCCTTGGATGAGCACTGGCATCATAATGAACTTCCGCTTCATGCACAACCAAGGAGGAAGGTTATAAAACATAGAGTCACAGGCCACGTGCTATGGTTGCTGCTCTGCTCCCCAAAAGGATTAATGCCATCTGCGCTTAGACCAAACCATACGTTCCTTGGGTCACCTACAAACTCCTCCATGTACTTTCTCTCGATTTTTCTCCACTGCGACCCGTCAGTGGGTACTCTCAACTTTCCGTCTTTCATACGGTCTTCTCCGTGCCATTGCATCGCCTTTGCATGCTCTTTGTTTTGGAACAAACGTTTCAACCGTGGTATTATGGGAGCATACCACATCACCTTGGCAGGAATCTTCTTCCTGGGGTGCTCTCCCTCGACATCACCAGGGTCATCGCGACTGATCTTATAACGCAATGCACCGCATACCGAGAAAGCGTTCAAATCCTCGTACTCACCATGGTAGAGGATGCAGTCATGAGGGCATGCATGTATCTTCAGCACCTCTAACCCTAGAGGGCAGACAACCTTCTTTGCTTAATACGTACTCTCAGGCAATTCATTGTCCTTTGGAAGCATATTCTTTATCATTACCAGCAACTTTACAAATCCCTTGTCAGATACACCATTCTCTGCCTTCCATTGCAGCAATTCCAGTGTGGTGCCCAACTTTTTTTTGTCAGCTTTGCAATTCGGGTACAACAATTTATTGTGATCCTCTAACATGCGCTGCAACTTCTTCTTCTCCAAATCACTTGCGCAGTTTCTCTTTGCATCGACAATGGCCCGACCTAGATCATCAGCGGGCTCATTTGATGCCTCTTCTTCAGCTTCTTCCCACATTGCCGGCTCAGCCTCTTCCCCCATTGTTGTATCATCGTATTCAGGGAACCCATGGCCAGGATAGCTGTCGCCGTCCTCTCCTTCTTCATTGTCTTCCATCATAATCCCTCTTTCTCCGTGCTTGGTCCAAACATTATAGTGGGGCATGAAACCAGACTCAAATAGGTGGACGTGAATGGTTCTTGACGTAGAGTAATTGTGACCATTATTACAGCCAGGACATGGACAAGGCATAAAACCATCCGCCTGCTTGTTTGCCTCAGCGGCAAGTAGAAAAGTATGCACGCCATTAATGAACTCGGGAGAGCATCGGTCATCATGCATCCATTGTCGGCTCATCTTCATTATACAACACCGAAAGACCAAATTAATACAAGTTCATACATAAAGTTCATACATATATATAGTTCATACAACACTTAAACACAATAAACAAATAACTCTCTAACTAAAGCATTTAAATGCAACAACAAATGCGGTCAAGATTGCAACTAAGGTAACAATTGATCCAACATCATAATGATACCAAGCCTCACAATCAAATGCATAGTTTCTATTTTTTCTAATCTTCAAGCGCATTTTCTCCATCTTGACCTTGTGAGCATCGACGACATCGGCAACATGCAACTCCAATTTCATCTTCTCCCCCACAATTCTTTTCAATTTTTCTTTCAAATACTCGTTTTCTCTTTCAACTAAATTTAACCTCTCGACAATAGGGTCGGTTGGAATTTCCGGATCACATTCCTCCTAGATAAAAATATCTATGTCAACTTGATGGGCATAATTTGTCATAAACACGAAATGCAACAGCTAGTTTTAAAGAGAAATACCATAGCGGAATTATAACAAGGACGAGGGCCGACGCGGACGGATATCAAAACCATGGCACTATGTATAACAAACGATGTACAGGTAAGATAATTATACGAGTAACTATATATCCAAATCACACAAACATCAATTTGGTAATGTAAAACATTCATGAACAAGAACCTCACCACAAGGTGGTGTCCGGCAACGGGACGGTGCGGGCAATCGGGTGGTTACGACGGAGATTTAGAAGGCACTAAGTAAACCACACCTACATATGCAAACTAAGTGTTATTTTTGACCTAAAATTGCATATAAATCAAATACTAGCACATATAATTCCTCCCAAATTACTAAACACACAAATTAATCACTATACAAAGCATTGCAAGAGCTAATCTAGCAATGAGAGATGAAAGGACAAAGTTGCTAACCTTTGTGATCATTTGAATGGATGGGGGCCTTCAAATCTTGACAAATTTTGGGCAAAATGTGTGATGAGCTCGAGGAAGAGGGCAAGAACAGAGGAGGAGAGGGAAAAGGGGAAGAACAGAGCGAGGTCGGGTGGATGAAGGGTTTATGTACGACGACCTTTAGTACCGGTTCGTAACACAAACCGGTACTAAAGGTGCTGGAGGGGCCCCAGACTAACAACATCCTGCCACCATTCACTTTAGTACCGGTTCGTGGCACGAACCGATGCTAAAGGTTCGCAACGAACCGGTACTAATGAGAGCGGCCGGCTAGCCATTGGAACCGGCACTAATGGACACATTAGTGCCGGCACAAAATCAAATCGGCACTAATGTGCTTCACATTTGACCCTTTTTCTACTAGTGCGTATGGGTTCTAGCAGATGTACATTTCAAGTCTTTTTTCTATAGTTCAGGAATATGATTTTTTATGTTTTTTTATTAATGTGTTTATTATTCCTTATTATTATGCCTTTTCCTTCATTTTATTAATGTACTAATTGTTTATTCTCTTTTCAATGCAGGTTTGTGTAACATGGGCAAGGGGAAGGCCGGCAGCGTGGGTTTCCTACGCAATATCGTCGGCCTGCCTAGTCGAAGTCGTCAAGCACGTAATACCCCCCCCCTACTACTTGAAGATGACTCCTCACAGGGAGGTCGAGGGATAGGTGCCCCTAGAGGAGGTGGGGGCGGGGGAGAGCCCTTAGAGGGCGAGGGGGTGGAGGGAGAGCCACTACAGGGGGTCGTGGCAAGAAAGAGGGCACCCTCACCGACTTAGGGGTGTTGTCTTCGAGGCCCTCCTCTAGTGAGGTACCCTCATCTAGGGAGGTACGCTCTGACGAGGAGGAGGAGGAGGTTTGGGATGGGGCCGAGAAGGAGGTGGAGGAGGTTGGGGAGGAGGACAAGGAGGAGGAGGAGGCAGGCAAAGAGGAGGGTGGTGGTGGGGATGATGGTGGTGGCGGGGATGACAGTGGTGGCGGGGAGGGGGTTGGCAACAAGGGGTGGTTGTGTAGTAAGGCAAAGTTACCAAAGCCGGTTCCTGCTATTGAGGAGCAGAAGTGGCTCATTGAGCCCACGGGGAAAGAGTAAGTGCCACTTTATAATAATTTCATTATTTTTCTTGTCACATGCTCATTCCGGTAGTTATTTATTTTTCTTGTCACATGTTAATATTTCATTCTTTTGCAGCAACTGGATATATCCTAAAGGGGCCCGTATTCCCAATGACCTCATCAGTGTCTTATCGAAGTTACACTGGCCGGGGTTGTACTGTCTGGATCCAGTCAGGCACCCGGACCGTGGGATTTTGGCCACGAGGTGGGACCACTGGGAAGCAGCCCTACACTTGGACCATGAGACCCATGCCAAGGCTGTGATCACTACTTTATGGGTGAGTTCTCTTCAGCACAAGTCCATTCTGGTTTCATGAATGATTTAACTCATGGCTTCTTCCATTCTTGTTTCATGCATGATTGTAGAAATTCAATCGAATTCTTTCGGAGCACAAGGATAGAGCCGACCAGATCGTGCTACGCCAAGCCAAGAAGAAGTCCCGCCAGCTCTAGTACGAGGTGTGCTAGGTGGCCATCTCGACATACTATCACGACGTTCTAGTGTGAAGATAACCAAGGAAGAAGCGCGGAGGATAGGCATTACCTTGGAGAGGCACGAGTACTTGGCAATAAGTATAAAAGATTTTCCATTCCGATGTTTATGGTACATTTCACCGTTTCATGTTGACATGCCATTATGCTTTCATTATGTAGGTGTGTCCAAATTGGTGTTATGGAAAAGACGAGTCCTGGGCGGCATTGGTGGATCTTCGGTGTGATAAGGATGGAGCCTGAGCGGCTACGAGCATAAAAAAAGGCTAGCCGAGGGAAGGAGGGAGTACATGCTCAGGGAAACTAAAACCACTTTCTCCACAAGACACTTAATGTATGACTAACCTCATTAAACATTCTTCTTCTTCTATTTATCGTCACTTTCTTATGTATGACTAACCTCTGTTTGGTGGTGCAGGAGGAGAAACTGAAGTGGGCGCTCTCACACATGGAGACGTGGGAGATCGCCCATACGCGGAAGGACTCCAAGCCTGGAGAGCTCAAGTACTACGGCAAGAAGACCGCGCACAGGAAGAAGGCCTAATACGATGGGTATCTGAGCTTACATCCTGGCACACCTGACACCATTGCGGCGGATCTGGACAAGAGGGTGGTGATGGGCATGGGGCCCAAGGAGCACGGTCGGGAGGCGGTTCTGGATGCTGTGATCACTCCTTCTATCTCCTAAACACAGCTCCGAGCTATCAACCTAAGCCTGAACCAGCACGAGCATGCCCATGACCAGTGCGCAGTCACAGTCCCTCTTTCAGGAGCACCAATCTGTAAGTATTTTCCCTCTTATCTTCATTGCTCACTTTATTTTTCGCATTGAGTAGTTTTATGAGTTCCATCATGTCATAATGTAGGCCTACATGGAGTACACATGCTAGGAGACCATGGAGTGGCACGAGAGCCTTTTTGCATTCCATGAGCAGAACAATCGCATGATGCAGCACACTTTTCAGGAAATGGCGGCCAACAGTGTTCCTCAATTGCAACCAGTAGCATCTCCTCCACCACAACCAAAGCTGCTTACCTTTCAGGAGTTTCTGGCACAGAACGCTGGCCCTTCGCCGGTTAGTTCATCCCCAATCAATTCAACCAAAGCATATCGTTTATTCAACACAGTCATATATCCCGTTAACATGTCTTTTCAACATCTAGGGAAACGGTGGGTCTACCATTGGTGGTGGTATTTGCAGCACTCCCGAGTCACAGAGCCCGATCACTCCGATCCATGGAAGCGGAGGCAGAGGCGGTGGAGGTCTTGGCGGTAGAGCTGCCACTAGCAGTGACGACCTGGCTTCGGCGGACTTGGTGGTGACGACCTCCGCGGTGCTCGACCTCCTGGCGCTTAAGCCTTTGGGTGACTTGTGGCGGTCTTCGTGGTGATGGTACTTATATGCTTGTGATGTTACTTATTCTTGTTTGTGAGATTCTTATATGCTTGGTGGTGATCATACTTATATGCTTATGCTTTGCGATGCTTCTTATGTTGTGTGATGATGCATATACTGTTGTGTGATGCTGATTGTTGTGTGATACTGATTGTTATGTGATGCATATATTGTTGTATGATTCTTAAATATGCTGTATATATTGAAATGAATTGAGCTGAAAAGAAACAGAAAAAAGAAAAAACAGACTCAAACTATGTCGACGGCCTTGCTGTCCGCATAGGGATGGCCTGAGCTACGCATAGGTCCTGGGGCAGGGCTAAGCCGACGGCCAAGCCGTCAACATCGTTTTCAACTACGCCGACGGCCAAGCCGTCGGCATAGCCATGCCCCAGGTGCCTACCTGACCACATGTGACAGACCTATGCCGACGGCCTAGCCGTCGGCGTAGTTTAAATCTATGCCAATGGCTAGGCTGACGGCATAGGTCTGCCACATGGCGCCTCTTGATTGGGCAGCACTTGATGGCGCCGCCGGCAACCACCGTTAGGCTAGCGACTATGCCGACGGCCCGGGCCGTCGGCATAGATGTATGGACACTGTCGGGATAGCATCTATGCCAACGGCCTCCGGGGGTACGCCGACGCATATGTTGCCGACGGCCTCTGGGGGTATGCCAACACATATGTTACCGAGGGCCCTATGCCGACAGGGGCCGTCGGCATAGGCTTGTCCCAACGGGAACCCGGGATATGCCGACGGCCAGGGCCGTCAGCATAAGGGCCGATTTTGGTAGTGGATATGTGCTCCCCACCCTCCTCTGCCGAGTACCCAGACGGTTACACATTGACCGTCCAATCGTAACCGCCTACATTGAATATGTCTAAAGTGATTACTTAGCCAACACCATGGCTCCTTTGCATAGAGCTAAAGTGACTACTCATAAATCCTATTCATGTTCATGAATAGATGGTATTGAATAGCATAATGGATCTGAACATATAATCTTCCACCAAATAAACCAACTAGCATCAACTACATGATGTAATCAACACTATTAGCGACCCACAGGTACCATATGTGGTTTTGGTACAAAGATTGAATACAAGAGATGAATTAGGGTTTGAGATGAGACGGTGCTGGTGAAGACGTTGATGAAGATTTCTCCTCTCATGATGAGAGGGTTGTTGTTGATGATTCTATTTACGTTGTTAACCAGTTTTATCAATTAAGACTAGCTACCTACGCAAGCACAACGAGGCGTTGTTCTTGATGCTAGGTTAAGTTTCTGGGTGTGTGAAAGAAAGACTTAATTAAAAGTCCCGTCCCCCACACTAAACTTTGTCAATACGCATGACCCCCTAGAAGATCATCCATCTTCGGCACCCTCGTGTCTACGCGATGATTCACTATTCCTGACTATGATGTAGCCCAAGGAACTGGTAGCAGATCGTCGACAGCTAGAGCCGATCGATTTTCAGAACCTTGTAGCAAAATTACATCATTCTACCGATGAACTAAACCGAAGCAACACTTGTGGGAAGCATAGAAAGAACACCAACCCTCACATATCAAATATGATCTAGATCGCAACCTGCATCTACTCATAAACCTGCTCATGATGCCACTGTTTGAAAATCTAGTAGAAAACAAAAAAGATTGCCCTACGATCACCCATGAACAATATGAAGATGCATAATGGGTTGTGATCAATGATCATTACCGACTCAGGGACTGCAGCGGAAGTAGACGAGTCGGTGTAAATCGTACTTGAAGTCCCTTGAACGTCGATGACGATCCCGCGGACCGCCCACAAATGGAAGACCAAAAGCAAGGCCTCTCTACTTGGTTGCAAGCGTACAATCTTCACGATCCGGTAGCGCTTCACCATCTAGAGCTAATTGTCACAAGGGAATTAGAGGGAGGAGATTAGAACCTCACGGGGCTTCTAATTATGAGGATTAAAGGTGGCTAGGGCTAGCTCAAATTAGTCAACTCGGACCAATAAGAACTAGAGGAGGCTCCAAAACTTGTTTCTTTAGAGGGTGGAAATCCTTTAGAATATATAGGATTTGGGGGAAGAGGGGGCTTCCACCAAGGGGGAAAGAGCCCCCTTGGGGCGCCGTCCAAGGGAAGGGGAGTAGGACTCCCCCTCCAAGTAGGATTGCCCCCCCCCCCCCTTAAAGAAAGGGGGAGCATCCTTTGTTGGGCCCTTGTGGCCCAACTCCTTCTCCACCTATTTGCCTTATTTGGCCCGTTGATATTAAGTTAAATATATTTTTATTCTAAACATTTTTAGAGCATACTATATATAATTTAAAATCTCTGGAAACACTTTCCACCTATATATATTAATTGGTAATACCTGGTATAACCTGATATTCGCTGAAACCCTTCCGGTGACCCGAAATGCTTCCGGAACCTCTTGGAACTATATCGGATATTAATGAAACAATTCCATGAATATATTCTCATCAATTCCCATCATACTAACACTCATCAGATCATGATTACTTTAAGCTTGTAACCCTGTAGGTTTGGTAACCATAGACATGAACGAAACCACTTCGTTAAATGACCGATAGCGAAACTGTGGACATCCATATTGGTCCCTATGATTACACGAATGATATTCGAGTGAACCTTTGCTTATCATGTGATGTTCTTTGCTTCACGATACTTTACAAAACCCGGTGTGCATCAGTATCCTCTTGAGTCATCACCATGCTCACTATATAGTTGCTCCCATTACCGGTTTTGTTCTTCTTTCTCGTTGATGTGTTCCAGCATCCGGTAATGTAGTCACCTGTGTCTAGCCAGACGATGATGGATGCCTTCACACCAAGAGGGTCCCTAAGAATATCTCTCCATCGTCGAAGGAGAAAATCCCACTCTTGAGCTGTCCGATCACTTGTCAAATTTTCCGGTGAGTCTGAAAGTTGTTGATATGATCACCTTGTTACAAATGACGTTTGAGCAACCGCAAAGCCCACCGTCCGATAGGAAGTGACCGAGACACTGTCATGGTCTGAGGAATCAAAACACATGCTAACACTCGTTGTTAACAGATGATTTCAGACGATATGATCACATGGTATAACATACAAGTATTGGGTCGATTCAATATGTTCATTCTTCTAACGTCATACCCTCAATGTTGTTTTAGGACAATCGTTACACTTGATGATATCCTAAGATCCGGAAAGCTTGATCACCAACAACACTTGATCCGGACTTAGAGGCGAGACCGGGAACCTATTGTTTGCCGTTTATCATTTCACACATGCATGAAATATGAACTCCTATATATGAATAACGAAAATAAAATAATACAATATTATTGTCTCTAGGGCATATTTCCAACAATTTGTACATGTCTGCATGGGCTCCTTCAGGAAAAAGGTATAGCCCCATAGCAAACATAGGAAGGCTAGCCAAGGAAGATATAATGAGAGTCGATTTCCCGGCTTTACAAGCCAATTTTCCTTGCCACAGATCTACCCGGTGTCACACCCTCTCCATCACCGGTCGTAGATCTCTCAAACGGACCATCGAGACACTAACCAATAGACCGAGGTACCAAATAGGGAATGACCCCGGGAAGCAATTTAGGAGGTTGACTATGTAGGATCGCTCCTGCTCCGAATAACACAGTACCATCACGTCACTTTTGGAGAAATTAATTGTCAAACCTGACATCTCTTGGAAGCAAATATGGAGGAACTTCAAATTTATTATATACATTGGATTTCGCTCCATATAAGGATGGTGTCATCCGCATATTAGAGGTGCAAGACTCCACCTACTGTAATCAAGTGGGCCACCACCCCACACAAATGTCCAGCACATCTCGCTTTATCCATAATGGTTGCTAGGCCATCGATAACAATATTAAACAAGAATTCAGAGAGTGGTCATCTTGCCTCAACCCACCTTCAGGGCTTAAATAATGGATCCATCTCCCTATTAATGTTGATGGCAGTGTGCCCACTACTGACAAGCTGCATAATGCGTGTAACCCATCTATCATCTGACCATTTGCGTTGAAGGGAATCTCTGCAGAAATCCCAACTAAGTGTGTCATAAGCCTTATTGAAACCAATCTTGAAAAAGACCGCCTTTTGACAGTTAATCTTAACCTCATGAATGATTTCATGTAGTGCTAGTAGCTCGTCATGAATTAGATCACCCTTAATGAAGGCCGACTGGTTTGGATGGGTAATTCTAGCCACTATAGGTGCCTCCCTAATGGCGTGCGCCTTGTCTAGGATGCAGAAGATCACGTTAATAACCGTGACTTGCCAGAACTGGAGAATGTCCATCGCCCAAACTACTTTGGAGATCAACATAACCACTCCATAGTTAATGCGGGATGCATCGAGCACCCCTTTATAGAACCGCCGGAATATAACCATCACCAGCCCTTTGATGATCTTCCAGAATTTCACAAAAAAGTCGGACAGGAAGCCCAACCGGGCCCAGGGTAGAGTCAGGTTTCATCGAGTTCATTGCCGCTTCAACTTCTGCCTCTCAAAAGGGCTCCATGACCCTCAGCACCCGTCTCCCCCCCCCCCCCCCCCCCCCGCCGCCCACCAGAGACCCGCATCTCGACCCCAGCCCATTGTTGGTTGTTGAAAAGTTTTTTATAAAAACCATCAATGTGAGAGTGGATCTCCACCTTGTCCTAAAGCATTGTGACACCATCCCAAAGGACCACAACTAAGGATTGACGATGACGGCCGTTGGCAATAGCCTTGAAGTATGCCGTGTTGGAGTCATCCCTAAATGACAAATTTAACCGGCCCTAAGACGATAGTAAATCTCCTCGTTCTGAAACAACGTCATGATGCTATCCTCGAGAGCATATCTCTCCATCCATTCCTCCGGATCTAGACCAGGTTGACCCCCCAACCCCGCATGAATTGCCTGGATAACTTGGTACATTGATACCAAGTGTATAACATTGACATCGGTGGGTGGGGGAGTCGAGCGCCTCAAACCACTTGGACTTGACTGCCTTGGCAAAACCCGGCTGGCATAGTCAGAATAACTCGAAATGGAACTGTGGCGGTGGCCGAGGACTAGTTTCCCCGGATGACAACAAGGGTACATGATCTGACCAGGGACGGTGCCAGCACCAGGAGGCTGTGCATTCAAATGCACTAATCTTTTTAAATGCCTTATTTTCTCTCATAAATACAAATAAAATTAAGCTTGCAATCAGAAAAGTTATGGGGTCAGCTGACCCCACATCGAACATGTAGAATCGCCATGGATCTGACCCAACCCTCCTAGTCAGTAGTCACTGCCCGAAGAGCTGCTAGGGGAAACTTATGTTCCCTTCAAACGCAACACCCATAGTATCGTAGTGCTAAAACTCTGATCTTTGCCTATTTTGCTCTTTGAAATTTTTTGAACGCCATCTCCAAAATGCTGAGCACACAAGTTGACGGAGTCTAAGCCATCAGCGCACACACTCTACGCTCGATCCAGTTTAGTATCCCAAACATTAAATGGTAGTGATATATGGCCCTGGAAACTGATCGAACTAACTAATTCCTGTAGTAGTATATGTGGACCCAAAATCAATCTCCAGCGAGTAGATATCTCCATCAAAAACACACTCGTCTCCTCGACCCCAAAGTTAATGCCCAATACTTATCATTATACAAAGAAAGGAAGTAATTAATGCATCAATTAATGAGAAGCGAGGATAGGGCTCGAGAGCATATCTATCCAAGAGCGTTCACCTATAAAAGCACCCCTGCTCGATGAATCGATCCTGTGCCTTCCGAGTCTGTATTCCGTTGCCTTGTGAGCAGGCACTCTTGCTCAATCGATCGACCGATCCTGTGCCCGGCCACTGGTTGGCGAGCATCTAACACAATGGCAGGTCGCCCATTGCTGGCCCCGGCCGTCACGCTGCGTCCTCCTGGACCGGCGTTGGGCTCGAGGGCCTCACTATACGTCGGCGACCTAGATAGTGGAGTGGCGGAGGGGCATATCTATGCCCTGTTCTGCCAGGTGGTGCCCGTGGCGTCCCTCCGTGTCTGCCGGGACGTCACTGGCAGGTCACTTGGTCACGCCTACGTGAATTTCTACAGTTGGGAGGATGGTGAGTTTGCCTTCATCTCTTTTTTTTTTCTATTTTTGTGGGGTTGTCTTCGTCTCTTTGCTTGTTCATCTACTCAGGCTTGGATCGAGGATACAAAGAACTTACGAGGCTGCGCGGTTTTAGATCTGTTTGGTTGTGAAGTCTGTGATTTACTATATTTCCCATACAAGATGTGGCACACCATCGGTTGAAGTTCTATTTTGGCATTTTCTTGTTCTGGTCAACCGAGGCGAGGGTCTTTTGATGGAACGTGCGTAGATAGTGTGTTGACCTGTAGTTTGTAGAACAACGTGTCACTAACATAAGTAGTGTTGGAATCCGTAACCGTTTCGGGTTTGCGGTATCTGATGCTATCGGAATCGGACTCAGAATAGGATAAATGATTGGCAAAAGCAAATGGACACACACAGTAGTTGCAATTAAACGTGTGTTTACCTACATACCATATATTTTTGTCGTAAAAGAAATTGACATGTTCCTATTATTGGTGATGTCTTTCTTATTCAGGTCGTAACACTTGAGAATTGAATCGCAAGTTGAATTGTAGTTTGTTGTTAAGTTGGGTAGGTTGTTTTCAAATTAGCCAACATTAATTGGTGTTTGTGTCTGAGTGAAAGGCTTCATAGACTGCTTGTGTTTATTATGAACAGAAGATAATAGGAATTTGGGCTCAAATCCTGTTAAGAGTTCTCCATAGATTATGCACCATGGGTTAGAAAATCGCCCGAGATAATAGTGTTGTCGGAATCCGACTCAGAACCGGATGTATGATTTAGGAAAAATAAGTAAACACACACAATTGTTCCAATTAATATGTGTTTATCTGTTCGCTGAGTTATGCCTTAAACGAAATGACATGTTCATATTATTGGTGGTTGTCTATCTTATTTATGGTGTAACATTTGGGAGTTGAATCGTTAGCGAGAGGAATTGTAGTTTTAATTAAATTAGGTTACATGATTTGTTTTCAAGTCAGCCAAGATTGATCACTGTTACCAATGAGGGAATGACTTCATGGATTGCATTTGGCGATTAGGAAGAGAATGGAATTTTGACTAAATCTCGGTAAGACTTCTTTATAGATCGGGTTTATGCACATTCCATAAAAAAACCAAGACCCTCGCTTCGATAGATCACAACAAGAAAATAACTTCAAGGCACTGTAGATTAGGAAGAGAATGGAATCAGCAGTTTGTAGATTGGGAAGAGAATGGAATCAGCAGTTCGTAGAACATGTTGCCGAGCACTGACATCAGTATTAGAATCCGTAACTGATTCAGGTTTCCGATATGGCAAAAAATCTTTGTGGAAACAAATGCTGTCAGAATACGACTCAGAGTCGGATGTATGATTCGGAAAAGTCACGTAGCCACACACATCCGTTGTAGTTAATGTGTTTTTATCTACCTATATATTTTTTTCACAAACTAAATGTTCTCTTTATTGTTGATGACTATCTTACTTACGCCGTAATACTTGGATTGAATCGTCAGCGAGAGGAATTGTAGTTTTTTGTGAACTTTGGGTTGGTTTGTTTCAAATTAGCTAACATTAATTATTGATTCCATCTAAGTTTATGGCTTCGTTGATTTCTTCTGGTCATTACGAATAGAAAAGAATATAATTTGGGTTAAGATCCTATTAAGATTTCTGCGTAGATTGTGCACCATGGTGTAAAATATGACGCGGAAAATAATGTTGCCGAATATGTCGGTATCCGACTCAAAATTGGATATATTATTTTGAAAAAGCAAGTAGGCACACACTATTATTATTTTAATTAATGCATTTTTTCTACTTGCGGGATTCTGTCATAAACAAAATGTTATGTTCATATCATCGGCGTCGTCTATCTTACTTAAGGTCTAACTTTGGGGAGTTGAATTGGTTAGCAAGAGAAAATTAGATCTTTGTTAAATTGGGCCACACGGTTTATTTGTAAGATAGCCAAGATTTGTAGATTGCACACGGGAATTAAGAACATAAGAGAATGGAAGTAGAGCTTAAATTTACTTACGATTTCATTGTAGATTGTGCATCATGCATGGTGTAGAACGTCATCGTGGAAGTTAACATTGTCACAATCCGACTCGGACTTGGATGTGCATATGATTAGGAAAAAACAAATAGCTAGAATTCGGTTACAATTAATGTGTGTCTATGTTCTTATTTCTTTCTATCTAAACAAAAGGACATGTTTCTGTTGTTGGTGTTGTCTAACCTTTTTATGGTGTAGCATTTGGGAGTTGACTTGGTTAGTGCACAATTTTTTAAAGTTTAAGCAGTTTGTTTTCTAGTTTAACCAATATTCATTGTTGTTTCCATTGATGCCTTCATAAGTTGGTGTGGCAATTTGGAAAATATAAACAGGAGGGAACTGAATGTGGGTTAAAAGTTCGTTAAGAATTTTTCTAGTTTGTGCACCATGGTGTTGAAACGTGCTACATTACACTAGGTAGATTGTATGATCATGATGGCCCCATGGATTTCATAGTTAACCTAGTCAAATTTTCATCAGTTTATTCATGCTGCACGCTGCCAAATTAGTGAAGAGCGAAATTGTACGTAGTTCAAATTGGATATTAGCTTTGCATATCGGACATCTGATAATTGTCTGTTCGATGAACATCCTGTCATATATAATACACCATGTTGTATCGTGGTCAATTATACATATACATACAATACCTACAGTATTGTTTTCACCTTAACCTGATTTCTTTTTCTTTGTGTGTTTGCTTGCCCTACTAGAGGATTTGATTTTAATCCTACAATTACCTCTAATAATTTTGTATGTGATTGTTTTGCAGCCAAACATGCATTAGACTCTCTAAATTTTACCCCTGCCAACGGGAAGCATATCCGAGTTATGTTCTCGAATAGGGACCCAACGCTGCGATTGAGTGGAAAGGCCAATATATTCATAAAAAATCTTGTGCCAAATATTGATGGCAAGAGCTTGAGTGATATCTTTGGTCGCTATGGCACTATACTATCATGCAAAGTGGCCACTCACTTTAATGGTCAATCAAAAGGGTACGGATTTGTTTAGTTTGCAGAGGAGACATCTGCCAATGATGCCATCGGCATCTTGAATGGCAAGTTGGTGAATGGCAAACGGATTTTGGTAGGTCTCTTCATTCGTCGTCAGGAGAGGCAGCCAAATGTCAGCTTGACTAATTATACAAATATATATGTGAAGGACTTGCCAAAGGAATTCACACACAATGACCTTCTGCAAGAGTTTGGTCCATTCGGTACAATTACTAGCTCTGTAATCATGAGAGATAGTGATGGAATATCCAAATGCTTCGGATTCGTTAACTATGGGGAACCAGAATGTGCTGCAGAAGCTGTGAAAAGTCTTAATGGGAAGATGATTAAGGATACAATTTTGTATGTTGGAAGAGCTCAGAAAAAGTCAGAAAGAGAAGCAGAACTGAAAGAAAACTTTGAGCGTGCGAGAAATGAGAAATTCAAAACGTTTGAAGGGCTCAATCTATACGTGAAGAATCTAGATGATAGTATTAATGATCTAAATCTTAGAGGGTTATTTGAATTTTTTGGTGAGATAGGATCATGCAAGGTAATTCTCTATTTATTTGCTAGCTAATTCTGTTCCTTAGTATCATGGCTCACCTTCTTAACAATTTTTTAGGTTATGGTTGATTCACAAGGAGCAAGGGTTATGGCTTTGTGTCATTTACAACTATTGAAGCTGTCCACAAGGCCGTAAGTAACATGGTTTAGTTGTATGCAAACGTGCCCCATGCATCCAGTTGACTAGTTTAGATTATTAAATCATCTTTAATCAATGTGGTAGATTGATGGGATGAACAGGAAGATAGTCGGCAAAAAGCCATTGTATGTTGGTGTAGCTCAACGCAAAGAGGAAAGACGAGCGATGCTAGTGGTAAGTCTAAATTGTTATTTCCCAATTGATCATTTTGTACATTAGGTGCCTTCTGCTGATAAGTGATAAGTAGTGACTTCTTTTAATTAATCTTATATGTTGATAAGTGCTGTTTGAGTTCTGATATTGCTATGTGTCCATGTCTACTAAATGTTCAATTATTTACGTATTATTTGTTTCATTTTTACACATAGCTGACTAACTAAAAGAAAACCTGTTCAGTTATAAATAAGTTCTATATTGTCCCATCCTAAGAATAACAGACTGAGAATCAATGTGAGTGTTAACAAAATGGTTATTTTTCTACCGTCCAAATAAAGTTAAGTAAAACAAGTTCTCTCTTGTCACCCGTGTGTCACTGAATATTTGAACATTAGATCTGCCACTGTTTAAAGAATATATACAAGGGACACAGCACAAGCTTAATGCTACTGACATTGTTTCTAGACACAGTTTGCTCGTATTCAGAACGCAGGAGTTCTAGCACCCGCAGCACCACAGAATTTTGCTCCCCAGTTCTACTTCGGTCCAGGAGTAACTGGCATGTTCCCACCACAGGTTCCAGGCTTGGGTATCAGCAATTCCCACAACAACATTTCACTCCTTCGGTTCCTAGCGGCATGACGCTATATACATACAACATGCCGAGGCCACTGCACCATGCTTGGCGAGGTGTGCATCGAGAAATCAATCTACACCAACAGGTATTATGGCATGAGAGATGACCATTTTTTTACTGAACTTTTTTAATTTTTGATGCATCAGCTGGTTTTGCAGAGTGTATCCAGCCATGCCCATGATCAGATTATGTCACAAGTAGTCAATTCACCAGACTTTTGTGCTTTTACTATGCAGATGGTTTACCCAAATGCCAACCAAGCCTTCACATACATTCCAAATTCTATGAATGTGAATGACAACTCTGTGATGGTTCCCCCGGGCTTCGCACAAACTGATAGCACTGTCTGTGCTCCGTCTATTCCAAGCAAGAACACCACTACCACTGCTGCAGATTCTTCTAACCCGGAGAAACAACATGTTGTAAGGACAATCGAATTATATTAGGTCGTGCTAATTTCACAGTTACAAGTTTTACACCAATATTTAGGATAGCTTCAAATAAAAATTTAGTCAGTGTCCTATTCCTTTGGCAGGGATCCTGGTTTACTTCCAATATAAGCACAAGGTAATAGTTTAAGGGTGTCGGTTTTATAATCCAGAAGTTCATGACGACAACAACTAAAAGTGCAAAATAGCATGCTATGGCAAATAGCTTCAGCCTCTAAATCGGCTAGATTGGCGCTAAACAGGAGCTAAAAGGAATAGGATGTTGTTTACATGGACCTGCTAAAATCAATATAGCTCCACTATAGCTACCTATAGTCAGCTATTTAAAATAAATTATGTAAACTGGGACAAGTCGCATTAGCTTTTCTCTTCTACATTTATCTCCTCATATTTCGTAACACAACTTCCTTGGGGAAAAAACCCTCAGGCATCCGCGGCAGCGGATGAACATGTGCAGTGCGATGCTGACGGTGGTGAGCGACCACATGAATGTATAGATATTAATTGTGACCATCTCCCGGATTGCTGCATGTTTCATGTGATGTGGACTGTACATGCATTATAGTACATAACATATACATTCAAACTTGTCTATAGATGCATGGAAGAAACTAGTTAAGAATTCTGAGGCGTACAATGTGGAATCTGCAATCTTCAGTTCTACAACTTCAAATGAAAAAAATGACCCACAAATTTTGGAAATACTAAAGCTGTGGAATGTATATATATGCTACTCATGATGAATCCTTTTCTAAACAGGAAACGTCGAAGATTAAAGAGTTTTTCAATCACTTCATTGCACGCTCGATGAACTCGTTGCAGTAAATCTTGAGCTCCTCGCAGTGGTGTTGCAACGCCAGGTGCAGAGTGCTCAACGCGTTGTCTTTCGACAGGAGATGAGCGAGCAAATTCTCGCGCATGGCCTTCATCCTCTGTAGGCGGAACCGGCATGCCGCCCCCAGCATTTCTCCGACTACTACTGCGTCATCCACAGGAAGCAGCTCGTCCGTATAGACAAAATAGAGTTCGGCCCTGAGCACAACGGCCTTCATATCGCCGATCCGTACGACACTGTTGGTTGTCGATGCCACTAACGTTTCGTATAGAAGCGGTGACCACACGGCGATGATGAGCCAGTGCGCATGAATCTCGCTTTCCAGGAACGTCATGTTTGACCATTGCTTGCTCACCATCAGCTGCTCGAGCTGCCTGACAAT
Organism: Triticum timopheevii; assembly: GCA_963921465.1. NCBI lineage: Eukaryota > Viridiplantae > Streptophyta > Magnoliopsida > Poales > Poaceae > Triticum > Triticum timopheevii. The sequence goes on along the minus strand of OY997266.1, from coordinate 60,738,383 downwards.
GTTGGACGGCGGCATGACGATCATAGGTTTGGCGATGGTGGTGACAGTACTAGCAGTGCATGCCCTCGTGTGGACTTCAAGCTCGCAACATATGGTAAGGGAACCATTGTGCCCTATGTATCGTGTCTTTGCAGAATTCACCGTGATGAACTTTTGAAACCCCCAGGTTTCACGTACCCTGGTAAAAATATCTTCTGAACAAAGCATAATCGACGGTGATTTGCCACTAGGGTCACCGATCCGAAACGTCTTGGACAACTTGACCCTAGCAGTTCCAGGATCAGACCATAAACGGAGGTAGACAGATATGTGCTCCCCACCCTCCTCCGCTGAGTACCCAGACGGGTATACATTGACCGTCCAATCGTAACCGCCTATGTTGAATATGTCTGAAGTGATTACTTGGCCAACACCATGACTCCCACTAGTAGAAAACGGAGCTTTAAAACCGGTTTGTAAGGGCCTTTAGTGCCGGTTATGGAACCGGCACTAAAGTGTGGGCACTAAAGCCCCCCCCCCCCCCCCTTTAGTACCGGTTCGGCACGAACCGGCGCTAAAGTGCCACCACGTGGCGTGAGCTCGCGCCCTAGTATGGGGGACCTTTAGTACCGGTTGGTATTACCAACCGGTACTAAAGGTTTTTTTTAAAAAAAAAATTCGAAAATTTTGGAAAAAAATTTGATTATTTTTTAATTTTTAATTTTTCTGAATTATTTGATGATTTAGTCTCTAATCACCTCTCTTAACTGCTCAAGTGTGGATCACTCATTCCAAATCATCTAACTTCCCGACCGGTCACTCATCCCTCTCACTACTCCAGCCCGAGCACGCTTAACTTTCGGGTTCTATTCTCCTTCGTTTCCGAGTCTGCACTTGTTGTTTTCCTAACAATAGTAAGATGTCAATCCTATTAACACTCAGGAGTTTAGCTTGAGCATGAAGTCACACATTTCACCGTTTGAGTTTGAAACTATTATTCTAAAAAAACAGTAATTATTTAGTAACGCTAATATTTTCTTGAATAAGTTTGACCATAGTTTGACCAAAATTCAAAAAATTGAAATAATTATTTAGTAACACTAATATTCTTGAATAATTATGTAGTAACATTAATACTTCTTGAATAAGTAGTTTGACCAAATTTAACCAAAATTTTTAAAAAAAAACTGAAATTTGACCATATCTTTTTTTCCTTTTCGAATTTGAGGATTCTAAAAAATTCCAAACAGGACGTAGGCAGTCTCCATCGGATGCGGATTTTCGTGCTGAATTTTTTGATATATTATACGTTTTTTCCGACATCGTATGCAAAAGTTATAGCCGTTTTACATTTTCCCTACAATTTTTGCAAAACATGTCCAAATTAAATTTTCAAATTTTCCTAACTAGTAGATATAGTAATATAACTACTTCTCGAAGGATTTTATTTTTTTGAAGTTTTTATCATTTTCTTTTGATTTTTTCAAAACTGAAATGGCGATACACACGCGGGGGGGGGGGGGGGGGGGGGGGTAGAGTTTGAAAATTGGCCCCTTTAGTACCGATTCGTGGCACGAACCGGTACTATAGGTTAGACCTTTAGTACCGGTTGGTAACACAAACCGGTACTAAAGGGGCTCGTGGGGACCCGGCCTGACGCCAGCCTGCCACTACCCCTTTAGTACCGGTTCGTGGCACGAACCGGTACTAAAGGCTCAACACGAACCGATACTATTGATCGCAGCCACGAACCGGCACTATTGATCACATTAGTGCCGATTTTTTTACAAACCGGCACTAATGTGCTTCACATTTGACCCTTTTTCTACTAGTGTCCTTTGCACCGAGCTAAAGTTGGGGATCTTAAACTCGTGCGTGCCACGGACCTCCTCGGTCTTATACCTGGATGTGCTCTTCTTTGTTGTTGGTCGATGGATACCGAAGGAGGAGGAAGGGGAGCTAGTATGTCGAGCCATGTTGTGTGTGGCAAGTCTCTCATTGACCTCAATTATAAAAGAGATGCATGTTTCCTTGAGCTCCTCATACTCCTTGGTCGCCCTCACCGCGTCGTACACATCAGGATTAGATGTTATGTACTTGATGCAGGAATCCTCGAGCAGACAGCATCTTGGCGGCCCCCCACTAGCAGCAAAGTCGTCATGACAGTTGCCACATTGATGCTCTTGCATAGTATGTTCTCGCACATGAGCCTCAACCTCTCAAGATCATACCGATCCGCGGCCACAAGCAAGTTGTGTACCATGGCTTCACGACAGCTTCACGACCGCTCGCCATGAATTCTTTCTTGAAATTATTATGCCTGCCGCCTGATTCCACATCGTTGTTTGGCTTGATGGGAAGCTCGTCAGTATAGATGAACTGGAGCATGGCCTTGAATGTGGAGGAACGCATGTCCTCGATCCTGACACATTGCATGGTGCTCTCCCACATGTGACCGAAGAGCTCTGCGGCGAAGACCGGTGACCGCATCGCAAGCACAAGCCTGTGCGCACGGAACTCGGTATCCTCAACGAGGAAGGTCACTTCTGATGACGGGGGGCTCTTTGTGAGACGTAGTAGAAGCTGTTGGAAATCCCGGGGGATGGTGGGCGCCGGCACCACGGAGAACAAGCACTTCATTGTCTCTGATGCGGTCTTATCCTCCTGGAGAATGTCGACGGTGCAGAGGATGGTGAGGCGTTCGTGGTCGCTGACGTAGCGCTCCTCGTGCCCACAGAACGCATCTGGGAGCGACAGCTTCCAGATCATACTACCATAATAGTTGTTGGAGAATCTATGGGCAGCGTCGCTTCGCCACACGGCTGGCGGCCACTGGCCACGCAGGTCGTCGATCTGAAGGATGGCCGTGACGATCACGTCCTTGGTTATGTTGGTGGTCAGCCTCTGGATGTGGAGCAATGAGCGAAGGACCGCCCCTTAAGATATTTGTCCCTAATTAGATCCATTTGCTCATCAGGCACAGGTTCATGCAACGAGTAGACGTGATGACCAGACCCCCTGGTCCTTCTCATGCAAATGTCCTGCCATTTCACCATATGATATTTCTGCTTATCCGCCTCACCTTGCCAGAAGAATTTGGATTGATATTTGTACATGTCCGCATGGGCTCCTTCAGGAAAAAGGTATAGCCCCATCGCAAACGTAGAAAGGCTAGCCAAGGAAGATATAATGAGAATCTATTTCCCAGCTTTAGAAGCCAATCTTCCTTGCCACAGATCTACCCCGTGTCTCACCCTCTCCATCACCGGTCGCAGATCTCAAACGAACCATCGAGACACTAACCGATAGAGCAAGGTACCTAATAGGGAATGACCCCGGGAAGCAATTTAGGAGGTTGGCTATGGAGGATCCCTCCTGTTGAGGAACATTGCATGGAAAACAAAAAAAATTCTACACATACGCAAGATCTATCCATGGAGATGCATAGCTAGGAGAGGGGGAGAGCTTTTTCATACCCTTGAAGATTGCTAAGCGGAAGCATTTATCAACGTGATTGATGTAGTCGTACACCTTCACGATCTGTCCCGATCAAGTACGGAATATACGACCCCTCCGCGTTCAGCTCACGTTTAGCTCGATGACGTCTGACACGTCTCCAACATATCTATAGTTTTTGATTGTTCCATGCTGTTATATTATCATTCTTGGATGTTTTACAATCGTTTTATAGCAACTTTATATCATTTTTTGGGACTAACCTATTGACATACTGCCCAGTGCCAGTTGTTGTCTTTTGCTTGTTTTTTACTTCGCAGAAAATCAATACCAAACGGAGTCCTAACACAGCGAAACTTTTTGGAGATTTTTTCTGGACCAGAAGATACCTGTTGGGCCAAACAAGTACCAGAGGGGGCTCCGAGGGGAGCACAACCCACCAGGGCGTGCCTGGGGGCCCAGGCGCGCGCAGGTGGGTTGTGCCCACCTCGGCCGCCTCCCACACCGCCTCTTTGCTCTATCAATACCCCGAAATTCCAAAATCCCTAGGGGACTCGACGAAACACAATTCCAGCCGCCGCAAGTTTCAGAAACTACAGATCCAATCTAGACACCATCACGGAGGGGTTCATCATCCTCATTGGTGCCTCTCCGATGATGCGTGAGTAGTTGATTGTAGACCTTCGGGTCCGTAGTTAGTAGCTAGATGGCTTCCTCTCTCTCTTTTGATTCTCAATACAATGGTCTCTTGGAGATCTATTTGATATAACTCTTTTTTTGGTGTGTTTGTTGGGATCCGATGAACTTTGAGTTCATGATCAGATCTATATTTTTATCCATGAAAATTATTTGAGTCTTTTGATCTCTTATATGCATGATTACTTATAGCCTCGTATTTCTTCTTCGAATCTTTGGTTTAGTTAGGCCTACTAGATCGATTTTTCTTGCCATGGGAAGAGGTGCTTTGTGATGGGTTCGATCTTACGGTGCTCAATCCCAGTAACAGAAGGGGAAATAACACATATGTATTGTTGCTATTAAGGATAACAAGATGGGGTCTATTCCTACATGAATAGATCTTGTCTACATCATGTCATCGTTCTTATTGCATTACTCTGTTTCTCCGTGAACTTAATACACTAGATGCATGCTGGATAGCTGTCGATGTGTGTAGTAATAGTAGTAGATGCAGGCAGGAGTCGGACTACTAATCTTGGACGCGATGCCTATATAATGATCATTGCCTAGATATCGTCATAATTATATGAAGTTCTATCAATTGCCCAACAGTGATTTGTTTACCCACCATATGCTACTTTTCTCGAGAGAAGCTACTAGTGAAATCTACGGCCCCCGGGTCTATTCTCCATCATATTTGTCTTTGAGATATATTTTTTATTCAATTTTGTTTTCAGATCTATTAATCCAAAAACCCAAAAATACCTTGTTGCACGTTATTTTATTTGCGTTTATTTGGTATCTATCTATCCAATCTATTATAATTTGTATCCCGTCAACGCACCAATTTTTGGCTCCGTTACCCGCAAGGGATTGACAACCCCTTTAACACGTCGGGTTGCAAGTATTTATTCTTTGTGTGTAGGTACCATTTACATAGTGTTGCTTGCTTCTCCTACTGGTTCAATAACCTTGGTCTCATCACTGAGGGAAATACCTACCGTTGCTATGCTGCATCATCCCTTCCTCTTTGGGGAAATACCGACATAGTTCAAGCTGTATCAACGTCCTCGCGTTCTTGATCTAGCAAGAGGGGCAAAGTAATAGATGAGTTCCGGTAGCATGACGCTATGGTGATGGTGGTGGTGACGAAAAATCTCCGCAGGGCTTCGCCAAGCACAACAAAAACTATGACGGAGGATAAAATAGAGGGGGTGGGGTTGCCGGCACACAGCTTGGTGAATCTTGATGTCTCTAGGGTGCTAGCCTTGCCCCTCTATTTATATGTTGAGCCTTGGGGTCATTTCTTGGATAAAGAGCCACCTCAAAGTCGGTTTACCCCGCAAGGCAAGAGTCCTTCTCGGACTCCAGTACCAGACGCCAGGGTCCTTGGCTCGGGCCCCAGACGCTAGGATCCCAGGTGTATGGCCCCTGGCCTTCGCAAAAATCCTTTTGCACCTTCCTAAAATTTTGTGGGCTTTAACCCTTGGCCCAAATAAAGTGTTCTCATACGGGAATGTTTCGGGAAACATCCGGAACCCCTTCCGGTGAAATCCGGAACCCTTTCGGAGACCAAGCACTATTATCCCATATATCGTTTTTACCTCCGGACTATTCCGGAGCTCCTCGTCATGTTCGTGATCTCATCGAGGACTCCGAACAACATTCGGCCACCAAAATACATAACTCATATAATACTATATCGTCAACGAACGTTAAGTGTGCGGACCCTACGGGTTGGAGAATGATGTAGACATGACCGAGACACTTCTCCGGTCAATAACCAATAGCGGGACCTGGATGCCCATATTGGTTCCTACATATTCTATGAAGATCTTTATCGGTCGAACCATTATGACAACATACGTAGTTCCCTTTGTCCGTCCGTATGTTACTTTCCCGAGATTCGATCATCGGTATCTTCATACCTTGTTCAATCTCGTTACCGGCAAATCTCTTTACTCGTTCCTTAATACATCATCTTGTAGCTAACTCCTTAGTCACTTTGCTTGAAAGCTTCTTGTGATGTTGTATTACCAAGAGGACCCAGAGATACCTCTCCGTTATATGGAGTGACAAATCGCAATCTCGATTCATGCCAACTCAACAAACACCTTCGGAGATACCTGTAGAGCACTTTTATGATCACCCAGTTACGTTGTGACGTTTGATAACACAAAAGGTATTCGTCCTGTATCCTGAAGTTGATGATCTCATGGTCGAAGGAATATGTATTTGACATTAAGAAATCTGTAGCAATAAACTGAACGATCATATGCTAAGCTAACAGATGGGTCTTGTCCATCACATCATTCTCCTAATGATGTGATCCCGTTATCAAGCGACAACACATCTCTATGGTTAGAAAACCTTAACCATCTTTTGATCAACGAGCTAGTCTAGTAGAGGCTTACTAGGGACACGATATTTGTTTATGTATCCACACATGTATTTAAGTTTCCGATCAATGCAATTCTAGCTTGAATAATAAACCTTTATCATAATTAAGGATATACAATAATAACCACTTTATTATTGCCTCTTTGGAATATTTCCAACAGATCCTACTCTGATTAACATAGTACCATCACGTCACTTTTGGCGAAATTAGTCGTCAAACTTGACATCTCTTGGAAGCAAATATGGAGGAACTTCAAATTTATTATATCCATTGCAGTTCGCTCCATATAACGATGGTGTCATCCGCATATTGGAGGTGCGAGACTCCACATATTGCAACCAAGTGGGCCACCACCCCACACAAATGGCCAGCACATATCACTTTATCCATAATGGCTGCTAGGCCATCGATAACAATATTAAACAAGAATGGAGAGAGTGGGTCATCTTTCCTTGACCCCCCATGAGGGCTTAAAAAAACGATCCATCTCCCTATTAATGTTAATGACAGTGCGCCCACTACTGACATATTGCATAATGCGCGTAACCCATCTATCATCTAACCCTTTGCCCTGAAGGGAATCTCTCTGGAAATCCCAACTAAGCGTATCAGAAGCCTTATTGAAATCAACCTTGAAAAAGACCGCCTTTTGATGTTTAGTCTTAACCTCATGAATGATTTCATGTAGTGCCAGTAGCCCATCATGAATTAGATCACCCTTAATGAAGGCCGAAACATTTGGATGGATAATTCTAGCCACTATAGCTGCCTCCCTAACGGCATGCACCCTGTCTAGGATGCGGAAGATCACATTAAAAGCCGTGATCGGCCGGAACTAGTTTGGAGATCACCGTAACCACTCCATAGTTAAGGCAGGATGCGTCAAGCACCCGTTTATAGAAATCCCGGAATATAACTATCACCACCCCTTTGACGACCTTCCAGAATTTTACAAAAAGCCCGGACAGGAAGCCCAACCGGGCCCAGGGCAGAGTCGGGTTTCATCGAGTTCATTGCCGCTTCAACTTCTGGAAAGGGCTCCATGAGCCTCAACAACCCCCCCCCCCCCCCCTGGGACACGCATCTCGAAGGGCCAAACATCCTCCCGGAGACTCATCCCAGCCCATTGTTGAATGTTGAAAAGGTTTTGTAAAAACCATCAATGTTAGAGTTTATCTCCACCTTGTCCTAAAGCATTGTGAGACCATCCCAAAGGACCACAACTGAGGATAACGATGACGGCCATTGGCAATAGCCTTGAAGTATGCCGTGTTGGAGTCACCCCTAAATGTCAAATTTAAAAGACCCTAAGATGACAGTAAATCTCCTCGTTCTGGAACAACCTCATGATGCTATCCTCGAGAGCATATCTCTCCATCCATTCCTCCGTATATAGACCCGCCGTGGTTGACCGATCATCAAAGGACTTGATGGCCACAAGGTGATGGCCACAAAATGCTGAGCAGACAACTTGACGGAGTCTAAGCCATCAGCACATACACTCTACGCTCGATCCAGTTTAGTATCTCAAACATTAAATGGTAGTGATATATGGCCCTGGAAACTGATCGAACTAACTAATTCTTATAGTAGAATAAGTGGACCCAAAATCAATCTCCAGCGTGTAGATATCTCCATCAAAAACACGCTCGTTTCCTCAACCCCAAAGTTAATGCCCAATACTTATCATTATACAAAGAAAGGAAGTAATTAATGCATCAATTAATGAGAAGCGAGGATAGGGCTCGAGAGCATATCCATCCAAGAGCGTTCACCTATAAAAGCACCCCTGCTCGATGAATCGATCCTGTGCCTTCCGAGAGTGTATTCCGTTGCCTTGTGAGCAGGCACTCTTGCTCGATCGATCAACCGATCCTGTTCCCGGCCACTGGTTGGCGAGCATCTTACGCAATGGCAGGTCGCCCGTTCCTGGCCCCGGCCGTCACGCTGCGTCCTTCTGGAATGGCGTTGGGCTCGAGGGCCTCGCTATACGTCGGCGACCTAGATGATGGCGTGGCGGAAGGGCATATCTACGCCCTGTTCTGCCAGGTGACGCCCGTGGCGTCCCTCCATGTCTGCCGGGACGTCAATGGCAGGTCACTTGGTTACGCCTACGTGAATTTCTACAGTCAAGAGGACGGTGAGTTTTCCTTCATCTCTTTTTTTCTTCTTTTTTTTTGCAGGGTTGTCTTCGTCTCTTTGCATGTTCATCTACTCAGGCTTGGACCAGGGATACAAAGAACTTACGAGGCTGCGTGGTTTTAGATCTGTTTGGTTGTGAAGTCTGTGATTTACTAGATTTCCCATACAAGATGTTTCCTATACAAGATGTGGCACACCATCGGTTGGAGTTCTATTTTGGCATTTTCTTGTTCTGGTCAACCGAGGCGAGGGTCTTTTGATGGAACGTGCGTAGATAGTGTGTTGACCTGCATTTTGTAGAACAGCGTGTCACTAACATAAGTAGTGTTGGAATCCGTAACCGTTTCTGGTTTGCGGAACCTGATGCTATCGGAATCGGACTCGGAATAGGATAAATGATTGGCAAAAGCAAATGGACATACAGTGGTTGCAATGTGTTTACATACCATATATTTCTGCCGTAAAAGAAATTGACAAGTTCCTATTATTATTGGTGATGTCTTTCTTATTCAGGTCGTAACACTTGAGAATTGAATCGCAAGTTGAATTGTAGTTTGTTGTTCAGTTGGGTTGGTTGTTTTCAAATTAGCCAACATTAATTGGTGTTTGTGTCTGAGTGAAAGGCTTCGTAAACTGCTTTGTGTTTATTATGAACAGAAGATAATAGGAATTTGGGCTAAAATCCTATTAAGAGTTCTCCGTAGATTGTGCACCATGGGATAGAAATCGCCGTAGATAATAGTGTTGTCGGAATCCGACTCAGAACCGGGTGTATGATTTGGGAAAAATCAGTAGAAACACACAATTGTTCCAATTAATATGTGTTTATCTGATTGCTGAGTTATGCCATAAATGAAATGACATGTTCATATTACTGGTGGTTGTCTATCTTATTTATGGTGTAACATTTGGGAGTTGAATCGTTAGCGAGAGGAATTGTAGTTTTTATTAAATTAGGTCACATGATTTGTTTTCAAGTCAGCCAAGATTGATCATTGTTACCAATGAGGGAATGACTTCATAGATTGCATTTGGCGATTAGGAAGAGAATGGAATTTTGACTAAATCTCGGTAAGACTTCTTTATAGATTGGGTTTATGCACATTCCATAAAAAACGAAGACCCTCGCTTCGATAGATCACAACAAGAAATATAACTTCAAGGCACTGTGGATTGGGAAGAGAATGGAATCAGCAGTTTGTAGATTGGGAAGAGAATGGAATCAGCAGTTTGTAGAACATGTTGCCGAGCACTGACATCAGTGTTAGAATCCGTAACTGATTCGGGTTTCCGATATGGCAAAAAATCTTTGTGGAAACAAATGCTGTCGGAATACGACTCAGAGTCGGATGTATGATTCGGAAAAGTCAAGTAGGCACACACACCAGTTGTAATTAATGTGCTTTTATCTACCTATATATTTTTGTCACAAACTAAATGTTCCCATTATTGTTGATGTCTATCTTACATACGCCGTAATACTTGGATTGAATCGTCAGCGAGAGGAATTGTAGTTTTTTGTGAACTTTGGGTTGGTTTGTTTCAAATTAGCTAACATTAATTGTTGATTCCATCTGAGTTTATGGCTTCGTTGATTTCTTCTGGTCATTACGAATAGAAAAGAATATAATTTGGGTTAAGATCCTATTATGATTTCTGCATAGATTGTGCACCATGGTGTAAAATTCGATGCGGAAAATAATGTTGCCGAATATGTCAGAATCCGACTCAAAATTGGATATATTATTTTGAAAAAGCAAGTAGGCACACGCAATTATTATTTTAATTAATGCATTTTCCTACTTGCGGGATTCTGTCATAAACAAAATGTTATGTTCATATTTTCGGCGTCGTCTATCTTACTTACGGTCTAACTTTTGGGAGTTGAATTGGTTAGCGAGAGAAAATTTAGCTGTTTGTTAAATTGGGCCACACGGATTGTTTATAAGATAGCCAAGATTTGTAGATTGCACACGGGAATTAAGAACATAAGAGAATCGAATTAGAGCTTAAATTTCCTTACGATTTCATTGTAGATTGTGCATCATGCATGGTGTAGAACGTCATCGTGGAAGTTAACATTGTCACAATCCGACTCGGACTCGGATATGCATATGATTAGGACAAAAACAAATAGCTAGAATTTGGTTACAATTAATGTGTTTCTATGTTCTTATTTCTTTGTATCTAAAAAAAGGACATGTTTCTGTTATTGATGTTGTCTATCTGTTTTACGGTGTAACATTTGGGAGTTGACTTGGTTAGTGAGCGGATTTTTTAAAGTTTAGTCCATGCAGTTTGTTTTCTAGTTTAACCAATATTCATTGTTGTTTCTATTGATGCCTTCATAAGTTGGTGTGGCAATTTGGAAAATATAAATAGGAGGGAACTGAATGTGGGTTAAAAGTTCGTTCAGAATTTTTCTAGTTTGTGCACCATGGTGTTGAAACGTGCTACATTACACTAGGTAGATTGTATGATCACTACACTAGGTAGATTGTATGATCACGACGGCCCCATGGATTTCATAGTTAACCTAGTCAAATTTTCATCAGTTTATTCATGCTCCATGCCGTCAAATTAGTGAAGAGCGAAATTGTATATAGTTCAAATTGGATATTAGCTTTGCATATCGGACATCCGATAATTGTCTGTTCGATGAACATCCTATCATATATAATACACCATGTCGTATCGTGGTCAATTATACATATACATACCATACCAACACTATTGTTTTCATCTTAACCTATTTTCTTTTTCTTTGTATTTGTATGTTTGCTTGCCCTACTAGAGGATTTGAATTTAATACTACAACTACCTCTAATAATTTTGTATGTGATTGTTTTGCAGCCAAACGTGCATTAGACTCTTTAAATTTTACCCCTGCCAACGGGAAGCATATCCGAGTTATGTTCTCGAATAGGGACCCAACGCTGCGATTGAGTGGAAAGGCCAATATATTCGTAAAAAATCTTGTGCCAAATATTGATGGCAAGAGCTTGAGTGATATGTTTGGTTGCTATGGCACTATACTATCATGGAAAGTGGCCACTCACTTTAACGGTCAATCAAAAGGGTACGGATTTGTTCAATTTGCAGAGGAGACATCTGCCAATGATGCCATCGACAGCTTGAATGGGAAGTTGGTGAATGGCAAACGAATTTTTGTAGGTCTCTTCATTCGTCGTCAGGAGAGGCAGCCAAATATCAGCGTGAGTAATTACACAAATGTATATGTGAAGAACTTGCCAAAGGAATTCACTCACAATGACCTTCTGCAAGAGTTTGGTCCTGTCGGTACAATTACTAGCGCTGTAATCATGAGATATAATGATGGAATATCCCAATGCTTCGGATTCGTTAACTATGGGGAATCAGAATGTGCTGCAGAAGCTGTGAAAAGTCTTAATGGGAAGATGATTAAGGATACAATTTTGTATGTTGGAAGAGCTCAGAAAAAGTCAGTAAGAGAAGCAAAACTGAAAGAAAACTTTGAGAGTGCGAGAAATGAGAAATTCAAAAAGTTTGAAGGGCTCAATCTATACGTGAAGAATCTAGATGATAGTATTAATGATCTAAATCTTAGAGGGTTATTTGAATTTTTTGGTGAGATAGGATCATGCAAGGTACTTCTCTATTTATTAGCTAATTCCGTTTCTTAGTATCATGGCTCACCTTCTTAACATTTTCTTAGGTTATGGTTGATTCACAAGGAAGGAGCAAGGGTTATGGCTTTGTGTCATTTACAACTATTGAAGCTGTCCACAAGGCCGTAAGTAACATGGTTTAGTTGAATGCAAACGTGCCCAATGCATCCAGTTGACTAGTTTATAGATTATTAAATCATCTTTAATCAATGTGGTAGATTGAAGGGATGAACATGAAGATAGTCGGCAAAAAGCCATTGTATGTTGGTGTAGCTCAACGCAAAGAGGATAGACGAGCGATGCTAGTGGTAAGTCTAAATTGTTATTTCCCAACTGATCATTTTGTACATTAGGTGCCTTCTGCTGATAAGTGATAAGTAGTGACTTCTTTTAATTAATCTTATATGCTGATAAGTGCTGTTTGAGTTCTGATATTGCTATGTGTCCATGTCTACTACATGTCCAATTATTTACGTATTATTTGTTTCATTTTTACACATAGCTGACTAACTAAAAGAAAGCCTGTTCAGTTATAAATAAGTTGTATATTGTCCAAGCCTAAGAATAACATAGACTGAGAATCAATGTGGATGAGTGTTAACAAAATGGTTATATTTTTACCGTCCAAATAAAGTTAAGTAAAACAATTTCTCTCTTGTCACCTGTGTGTCACTGAATATTTGAACATTAGATCTGCCACTGTTTCAAGAATATATACAAGGGACACAGCACAAGCTTAATGCTACTGACATTGTTTCTAGGCACAATTTGCTCGTATTCATAACGCAGGAGTTCTAGCACCCGCAGTACCACAGAATTTTGCTCCCCATCAGTTCTACTTCGGTCCAGGAGTGCCTGGCATGTTTCCACCACAGATTCCAGGCTTGTGGTATCAGCAATTCCCAGAACAACATTTCACTCCTTCGGTTCCTAGCGGCATGACGCCATATACATACAACATGCCAAGGCCACTGCACCATGCTTGGCAAGGTGTGCATCGAGAAATCAATCTACACCAACAGGTACTATGGCATGAAAGATGACCATTTTTTGACTTAACTTCTTAATTTTTGATGCATCAGCTGGTTTTGCAAAGTCTATCCAGCCGTGCCCATGTTTAGATTATGTCACAAGTAGTCAATTCACCAGACTTTCGTGCTTTTACTATGCAGATGGTGTACCCAAATGCCAACCAAGCCTTCACATACATGCCAAATTCTATGAATGTGAATGCCAACTCTGTGATTGTTCCCCCGGGCTTCGCACAAACTGATAGCACTGTCAGTGCTCCGTCTATTCCAAGCAAGAACACCACTACCACTGTTGTAGATTCTTTTGACCCGGAGAAACAACATCTCGTAAGGAAAATCGAATTATATTAGGACGTGCTAATTTCACAGTAACAAGTTTTACTTGTCCTGCATGTTTATGAATTGGCCATTTATGTCAATGAAGGGTGATTTTCAGTTTGGTTGTATATTTTGTTTACCTTGCAGATTCAAGGCAAGAATTTGAAAAAGCTGGCTGGACAACTTGAGCCAGAATTAGGAGGGAAGGTGACAGGGATGCTGGGTGAAGCAATGGAAGCTCTGCAAGGAAGGAAAGTGGAAGAGGCCAGTGATACTATTGACCTCACATCAGTACCATCTGCCTTGACCTTGAGTGTTTCAAGCGATGCTTCTGACCCCACATCCGCAGCATCCTCCTCGAGTGCTTCCGGCGATGCCGCTAACCATGTTTCCCCATCGCCATCCTTGAGTGGTTGAACGCTGATTCCTAACATCTCTATCGACCCCGAATTTAGATGGTTGGACAAAGTTTAAGAAGATTCCTGATTTTATGTTTTTTTCATGATAGTCTCGGACAGAGTCTTATTCTTGTTTGTTTGTTCTTAGGTTAAACTGCAACTGCATTTACACCAATATTTAGGATAACTTCAAATAAAAATTTAGTCAGTGTCCTATTCCTTGGGCAGGGATCCTAGTTTACTTCCAATATAAGCACAAGGTAATAGTTTAAGGGTGTCGGTTTTATAATCCGGAAGTTCATGACGACAACAACTAAAAGTGCAAAATAGCATGCTATGGCAAATAGCTTCAGCCTCTAAATCGGCTAGATTGGCGCTAAATAGGAGCTAAAAGAAATAGGATGTTGTTTACATGGATCTGCTAATATCAATATAGCTCCGGTATAGCTACGTATAGTCAGCTATTTAATAAAAATTATGTTCTTTACAGGCATCCGCGGCAGCGGATGAACATGTGCAGTGTGATGCCGACGGTGGTGAGTGACCACATGAATGTATAGAGCACTAATTGTGATCATCTCACGGATTGCTAGATGTTTCATGTGATGTAGACTGTACATGCATTATAGTACATAATATATACACTCAAACTTGTCTATCGATGCATGGAAGAAACTAGTTAAGAATTCTGAGGCGTACAATGTGGAATCTGCAATCTTCAGTTCTACAACTTCAAATGAAAAAAATGACCCATCAATTTTTGGAAATACTAAAGCTGTGGAATGTATATATATGCTACTCATGATGAATCCTTCTCTAAACAGGAAATGTCCAGATTAAAGAGTTTTTCAATCACTTCATTGCATGCTCGATGAACTCGTTGCAGTAAATCTTGAGCTCCTCGCAGTCGTGTCGCAATGCCAGCTGCAGAGTGCTCAACGTGTAAATTTGCAAGGCAAGAAGTTCAACAAACATCAGTCAGATTCAATGATGATTCCAAGTCAGGTTGAAAGACACTCGGTAATAAAAATCAGACCTTGTCCGGCTGGTTTTCGGCGTCGAATGGATTGACTCTCCTGGCCCTCCTAGGGTTATCTTTGTTTCCAGTAATGCCCTTCAGCCACTGGGCCACCGTCTCATCGGTGACCTCCTCTGGGTGGACCCGAGCGGTGGCATTGGAGCCCGAATACATCCACATCGAGTGATCTCGAGCTTGGAGCGGCTGGATGCGTCGACTAAGAAACACTTCCAATAAATCCATGCCAGTCACGCCCTGACTGACCAACTGGACTACCCGTTCGACTAGCATGTTCGTCTCTACTTTCTCTGCTGCAGACACGATCAGTGAAGAAGGTTGCTGGACTCGTCCTAGGGTAAAGGGAGGAAGACCGGTCGACTGACCAGGGGTCGGAATGTCTGGGCAGTAGAACCAGGTCGACTGCCACTCTCTAACAGACTCAGAAAGTGTCATAGGGGGAAAAGTGCTCCTCTTCCTCATCTGAATCCCTAAACCCCCACACATCTGAATCACGTGCGTCCTCTCGTTAGTCGGATTTGCCTTCTTCACCGACTAAGAACGACAGTATGTTTGAAGAGACCCCAGTGCGGTCTACAGCTCAAGAAGTTTTCACACAAAGAAACGAATGCAGCAAGGTATGTGATGGTGTTGGGAGAGAAATGGTGAAGCTAAGAACCGAAAAAGTTCAGAAAACCCCGGAAGAAAGGATGCGGAGGCAGGGAGAAACCACGGTCGACGTGGGTTGCAAGGATGACGCACTCAACCGCCCATGGTTGAGGCTCAATATCGTCCCCCGACAGCCTACAAGTCCCGTCGGCGATCAAGCCCGCGGTGGATAGATCCTCCAGATCCTCTTGCTGGAGCGCGGATCGAATCCAGTCCCCCTGGATCTAGCCGAGCGGCAACCCGGACCTCGACGACGATCCCCGACTCATTTTCTTGCCCTTCGTCGTCGTCGTCGCTTTCTTCGCGCGCTCCAGAGCCGCTGTCTTGTCCTTTACCATCATGGCGGAATGCGCATGGTCAGGGCGACGGCGTCGAAAGTGGAAGAAGACGCGGTGGAGAAGCGGAGGAGGAAGAAGGGGAATGGGAGCGCACTATGCAAACGCACCGGCCCAGACGCCTTTTATGGGCCGGCTTCTGAGTGGCTGACGCGTGGGCCCGAGCGATCCTGTCAAATCCCGTAACAGTCGTGCACCGGATACGTGGCGCAAAAATCGAGGCGCCCCTATCTAATCCATCCCGTTTACTGCAGCACGCTCTTCCTCGCGCGCTTTCCCAAATTTTCGAACCCGTGAGATCCGGAAACCACAGTAACCAATCGCGCCGAAGATTCCGCACCATATCATCACTCAAATGTTACCCGCATAAGTTCACTCGACGACCTCTGAATCGATCGCGACTGAAATGAAGTCGAAGTTTCAGCATGAACCCCGAGCTCGGTAAGAATGCTTCTGAAGCATAACAGTTAAGGCAGGGTCAACTTCAACTCTCTTTTCACTCGGACCTCAATCCACTCGGGGGCTAATGACGATGCCATGAACCTAGGGTAGGGTAATAGGCCTGACCTACACGCCCTACCCAAGGTCACTACCCTAGAAGCAAGGACATTCAAAGTATAGCAAGGAGTACCGACTGAAGTAACCATGGAGTGCAATCCACTCGACCGGTCACCTCAATTGGATACCCCCAATTTCACTCGACCTGGATGAAGTCATTCGACCATACGAGAAACCACTCGGAGTACAGAAGATCTAGGGCCACTAAGGATGGCAACGGTCAGGCGTTCACTCCGTAGTCTTAAAGATCATTAATAGTACTTTATAGCAGGCGTTACCAGTAACGCCCTGTCTTACTGTACATTGAACCCTGTAACGGGGGACGACTGGGGTCGTGGCGCACTCTATATAAGCCACCCCTCCTCTTGGACAAGGGTACGCACCCCTTGTAAAACACACCCGCATTCCAGTCGACAGCCTCAGGGCACCGAGACGTAGGGCTTTTACCTCCTCCGAGAGGGGCCTGAACTCGTAAACTCGTGTGTGCAACCTCGCCGTAGCTATGGCTTTGCCTCCTCATACGTACCCCTACTCTTACTGTCAGACTTAGTACCACGACATCCCTGGCGTCTAGCCCCTGGCCTTCGCAAAACTCCTTTTGCACCTTCCTAAAACCTTGTGGGATTTACCCTTTGGCCCAAATAAAGTGTTCTCAAACCGAACGTTTTGGGAAACATTCGAAACCCCTTCCGTTGAATTCCAGAACCCTTTCAGAGACCAAACACTATTATCCCATATATCGTTTTTTACCTCCGGACTATTCCGGAGCTCCTCGTCATATTTGTGATCTCATCCAAGACTCAAAATAACATTCGGCCACCAACATACATAGCTCATATAATACTATATCGTCAACAAACGTTAAGCGTGCGAACCCTATGGGTTGAAGAATGATGCAAACATGACCGAGACACTTCTCCGGTCAATAACCAATAGTGGGACCTGGATTCCCATATTGGTTCCTACATATTCTACGAAGATCTTTATCGGTCGAAAATTTATGACAACATACATAGTTCCCTTTGTCCATCGGTATGTTACTTGCCCGAGATTCGATCATCGATATCTTCATAACTTGTTCAATCTCGTTACCGGCAAGTCCCTTTATTCGTTCCATAATACATCATCTCGTAACTAACTCCTTAGTCACTTTGCTTGCAAGCTTCTTGTGTGATGTATACCAAGAGGACCCAGAGATACCTCTCCGTTATACGGAGTGACAAATCCCAATCTCGATTCATGCCAACTCAACAGACACCTTCGGAGATACCTGTAGAGCACTTTTATGATCACCCAGTTATGTTGTGACGTTTGATAACACACAAGGTATCCCTCCTGTATCCGGGAGTTAATGATCTCATGGTCGAAGGAATATGTATTTGACATTAAGAAATCAGTAGCAATAAACTGAACGATCATATGCTAAGCTAACAGATGGGTCTTGTCCATCACATCATTCCACTAATGATGTGATCCCGTTATCAAGCGACAACGCATGTCTATGGTTAGGAAACCTTAACCATATTTTGATCAACGAGCTAGTCTAGTAGAGGCTTACTAGGGACACGGTATTTGTTTATGTATCCACACATGTATTTAAGTTTCCGGTCAATACAATTCTAGCTTGAATAATAAACCTTGAGCATACTTAAGGAAATATAATAATAACCACTTTATTATTGCCTCTAGGGAATATTTCCAACAGCTCCTGCTCTGATTAACATAGTACCATCACATCACTTTTGGCGAAATTAATTGTCAAACCTTACTTCTCTTGGAAGCAAATATGGTGGAACTTCAAATTTATTATATCCATTGGAGTTTGCTCCATATACGGATGGTGTCATCCGCATATTGGAGGTGCGGAGACTCCACATATAGCAATCAAGTGGGCCACCACCCCACACAAATGGCCAGCACATCTCGCTTTATCCATAATGGCTGCTAGGCCATCGATAACAATATTAAACAAGAACGGAGAGAGTGGGTCATCTTTCCTCAACCCCCCTTGAGGGCTTAAAAAACGATCCGGCTCCCTATTAATGTTAATGGCAGTGTGCCCACTACTGACATGTTGCATAATGCGCGTAACCCATCTATCATCTAACCCTTTGCGCTGAAGGGAATCTATTCGGAAATCCCAACTAAGCGTATCATAAGCTTTATTGAAATCAATCTTGAAAAAGACCGCCTTTTGATGTTTCGTCTTAACCTCATGAATGATTTCATGTAGTAGTAGCCCATCATGAACTAGATCACCCTTAATGAAGGCCGACACGTTTGGATGGATAATTCTAGCCACTATAGCTGCCTCCCTAACGGCGTGCACCTTGTCTAGGATGCGGAAGATCATGTTAAAAATCGTGATCGGCCAGAACTGGCGAATGTCCATCGGCCAAACTACTTTGGAGATCAACGTAACCACTCCATAGTTAAGGCGGGATGCGTCAAGCACCCCTTTATAGAAATCCCGGAATATAACCATCACCACCCCTTTGATGACCTTCCAGAATTTCACAAAAAAATCAGACAGGAAGCCCAACCGGGCCCAGGGCAGAGTCGGGTTTCACTGGGTTCATTGCCGCTTCAACTTCTGGAATGGGCTCCATGAGCCTCAGCACCCCCCGAGACTCACCCCAGCCCATTGTTGACTATTGAAAAGGTTTTTGTAAAAACCATCTATGTGAGAGTGGATCTCCACCTTGTCCTAAAGCATTGTGAGACGATTCCAAAGGACCACAACCGAGGATCACGATGACAGCCATTGGCAATAGCCTCGAAGTATGCCATGTTGGAGTCACCCCTAAATGTCAAATTTAAACGACCCTAAGACGATAGTAAATCTCCTCGTTCCGGAACAACGTCATGATGCTATCCTCGAGAGCATATCTCTCCATCCATTCCTCTGTATCTAGACCCGCCGTGGTTGACCGATCATCAAAGGACTTGATGGCCACAAGGTGATGGCCACAAGGAGCCCCACCTTGAGGATCCTCGAGTCTGGCCCAAGTTGCGCCCCCAACCCACACTAAATTGCTTGGATAATTTGGTACAGTGATGCCAAGTGTATAACACCAACATCTATCGGTGGGGGAGTCGAGCGCCTCGAACCACTTGGACTTGACTGCCTCGGTAAAACCCGGCTGGCATAGCCCAAATAATTCGAAATGGAACTATGGCGGCGGCCGAGGACTAGTTTCCCCGAGTGACAACAAGGGAACATGATCTGACCAGGGGCGGTGCCATCAC
This sequence comes from Triticum timopheevii, assembly GCA_963921465.1. Taxonomy (NCBI): domain Eukaryota; kingdom Viridiplantae; phylum Streptophyta; class Magnoliopsida; order Poales; family Poaceae; genus Triticum; species Triticum timopheevii. Next base: position 60,718,504 of record OY997266.1, on the reverse strand, counting down.
CAGGAGGCTGTGCATTCAAATGTACTAATCTTTTTTAAGTGTCTTATTTTCTTGCATAAATACAAATAAAATTAAGCTTGCAATCTGAAAAGTTATGGGGTCAGCTGACCCCACATTGTACATGTAGAATCGCCCTGGATCTGACCCAACCCTCGTCAGTACTCAGTAGTCACTGCCCGAAGAGCTGCTAGGGGAAACTTATGTTCCCTTCAAACACAACACCCATAGTATCGTAGTGCTAAAACTCTGATCTTTGCCTATTTCGCTCTCTGAAATTTTTTGAACGCCATCTCCAAAATGCTGAGCAGACAACTTGACAGAGTCTAAGCCATCGGCACACACACTCTACGCTCGATCCAGTTTGGTATCTCAAACATTAAATGGTAGTGATTATCTGGCCCCGGAAACTGATCGAATGAACTAATTCCTATAGTAGAATATGTGGACCCAAAATCAATATCCAGCGTGTAGATATCTCCATCAAAAACACACTAGTCTCCTCGACCCCAAAGTTAATGCCCAATACTTATCATTATACAAAGAAAGGAAGTAATTAATGTATCAATTAATGAGAAGCGAGGATAGGGCTCGAGAGCATATCTATCCAAGAGCGTTCACCTATAAAAGCACCCCTGCTCGATGAATCGATCCTGTGCCTTCCGAGACTATTCCGTTGCCTTGTGAGCAGGCACTCTTGCTCGATCGATCGACCGATCCTGTGCCACTGGTTGGCGAGCATCTTACACAATGGCAGGTCGCCCGTTGCTGGCCCCGGCCGTCACGCTGCATCCTCCTAGACCGACATTGGGCTCGAGGGCCTCGCTAGCTATACGTCGGCAACCTAGATGATGGAGTGGCGGAGGGGCATATCTATGCCCTGTTCTGCCAGGTGGCGCCCGTGGCGTCCCTCCGTGTCTGCCGGGACGTCACTGGCAGGTCACTTGAATTTCTACAGTCGGGAGGACGGTGAGTTTGCCTTCATCTCTTTTTTTTTCTTTTTTTTTGTGGGGTTGTCTTGGTCTCTTTGCATGTTCATCTACTCAGGCTTGGATCGGGGATACAAAGAACTTACGAGGCTGCATGGTTTTAGATCTGTTTGGTTGTGAGGTCTGTGATTTACTAGATTTCCCATACAAGATGTGGAACACCGTCGGTTGAAGTTCCATTTTGGCATTTTCTTGTTCTGGTCAACCGAGGCGAGGGTCTTTTGATGGAACGTGCATAGATAGTGTGTTGACAAGCAGTTTGTAGAACAACGTGTCACTAACATAAGTAGTGTTGGATCCGTAACCGTTTCGGGTTTGCGGAATCTGATGCTATCGGAATCGGACTCGGAATAGGACAAATGATTGGCAAAAGCAAATGGACACACACAGTGGTTGCAACTAAACGTGTGTTTACTTACATACCATATATTTCTGTCGTAAAAGAAATTGACATGTTCCTATTATTGGTGATGTCTTTCTTATTCAGGTCGTAACACTTGAGAATTGAATCGCAAGTTGAATTGTACTTTGTTGTTCGGTTAGGTTGGTTGTTTTCAAATTAGCCAACATTAATTGGTGTTTGTGTCTGCGTGAAAGGATTCATAGACTGCTTGTGTTTGTTATGAACAGAAGATAATAGGAATTTGGGCTAAAATCCTATTAAGAGTTCTCCATAGATTGTGCACCATGGGGTAGAAATCGCCGTAGATAATAGTGTTGCCGGAATCCAACTCAGAACCGGGTGTATGATTTGGGAAAAATAAGTAGACACACACAATTGTTCCAATTAATATGTGTTTATCTGTTCGCTGAGTTATGCCGTAAATGAAATGACATGTTCATATTACTGGTTGTTGTCTATCTTATTTATGGTGTAACATTTGGGAGTTGAATCGTTAGCGAGAGGAATTGTAGTTTTTATTAAATTAGATCACATGATTTGCTTTCAAGTCAGCCAAGATTGATCATTGTTACCAATGAGGGAATGGCTTCATAGATTGCATTTGGCGACTAGGAAGAGAATGGAATTTTGACTAAATCTTGGTAAGACTTCTTTATAGATTGGGTTTATGCACATTCCATTAAAAAACCAAGACCCTCGCTTCGATAGATCACAACAAGAATTATAACTTCAAGGCACTGTAGATTAGGAAGATAATGGAATCATCAGTTTGTAGATTGGGAAGAGAATGGAATCAGCAGTTTGTAGAACATGTTGCCGAGCACTGACATCAGTGTTAGAATCCGTAACTGATTCGGGTTTCCGATATGGCAAAAAATCTCTGTGGAAACAAATGTTGTCGGAATACGACTAAGTGTCGGATGTATGATTCGGAAAAGTCAAGTAGGCACACACACACCGGTTGTAATTAATATGTTTTTATCTACCTCTATATTTTTGTCACAAACTAAATGTTCCCATTATTGTTGATGTCTATCTTACTTATTCCGTAATACTTGGATTGAATCGTCAGCGAGAGGAATTGTAGTTTTTTGTGAACTTTCGGTTGGTTTGTTTCAAATTAGCTAACATTAATTGTTGATTCCATCCGAGTTTATGGCTTCATAATTTCTTCTGGTCATTACGAATAGAAAAGAATATAATTTGGGTTAAGATCCTATTAAGATTTCTGCGTAGATTGTGCACCATGGTGTAAAATTCGACGCGGAAAATAATGTTGCCGAATATGTCGGAATCCGACTCAAAATCGGATATATTATTTTGAAAAAGCAAGTAGGCAGACACAATTATTATTTTAATTAATGCATTTTTTTCTACTTGTGGGATTCTGTCATAAACAAAATGTTATGTTCATATTATCGACGTCATCTATCTTACTTACAGTCTAACTTTTGTGAGTTGAATTGGTTAGCGAGAGAAAATTTAGCTCTTTGTTAAATTGGGCCACACGATTTATTTATAAGATAGCCAAGATTTGTAGATTGCACACGGGAATTAAGAACATAAGAGGATGGAAGTAGAGCTTAAATTTCCTTAGGATTTCATTGTAGATTGTGCATCATGCATGGTGTAGAACGTCATCATGGAAGTTAACATTGTCACAATCCGACTCGGACTCGGATGTGCATATGATTAGGAAAAAACAAATAGCTAGAATTTGGTTACAATTAATGTGTGTCTATGTTCTTATTTCTTTCTATCTAAACAAAAGGACATGTTTCTGTTATTGGTGTTGTCTATCCTTTTTATGGTGTAACATTTGGGAGTTGACTTGGTTAGTGAGCAATTTTTTTTAAGTTTAGTCCATGCAGTTTGTTTTCTAGTTTAACCAATACTCATTGTTGTTTCCATTGATGCCTTCATAAGTTGGTGTGGCAATTTGGAAAATATAAATAGGAGGGAACTGAATGTAGGTTAAAATTTCGTTCAGAATTTGTCTAGTTTGTGCACCATGGTGTTGAAACGTGCTACATTACGCTAGGTAGATTGTATGATCACGATGGCCCCATGGATTTCATAGTTAACCTAGTCAAATTTTCATTACTTTATTCATGCTCCACGCTGCCAAATTAGTGAAGAGCGAAATAGTATATAGTTCAAATTGGATATTATTCATGCTCCACGCTTGGTGTCCAATGCATCCAGTTAACTAGTTTTAGATTATTAAATCATCTTTAATCAATGTGGTAGATTGACGGGATGAACAGGAAGATAGTCGGCAAAAAGCCATTGTATGTTGGTGTAGCTCAACGCAAAGAGGAAAGACGAGCGATGCTAGTGGTAAGTCTAAATTGTTATTTCCCAATTGATCATTTTGTACATTGGGTGCCTTCTGCTGACTAACTAAAAGAAAACCTGTTCAGTTATAAATAAGTTGTATATTGTCCCATCCTAAGAATAACATAGACTGAGAATCAATGTGGATGAGTGTTAACAAAATGGTTAATTTTTTACCGTCCAAATAAAGTTAAGTAAAACAAGTTATCTCTTGTCACCTGTGTGTCACTGAATATTTGAACATTAGATCTGCCACTTTTTCAAGAATATATACAAGGGACAGAGCACAAGCTTAATGCTACTCACATTGTTTCTAGGCACACTTTGCTCGTATTCAGAACGCAGGAGTTCTAGCACCCGCAGTAGCACAGAATTTTGCTCCCCATCAGTTCTACTTCGGTTCAGGAGTGCCTGGCATGTTGCCACCACAGGTTCCAGGCTTGGGGTATCAGCAATTCCCACAACAACATTTCAGTCCTTCGGTTCCTAGCGGCATGACGCCATACACATACAACATGCCGAGGCCACTGCACCATGCTTGGCAAGGTGTACATCGAGAAATCAATCTACACCAACAGGTATTATGGCATGAGAGATGCCCATTTTTTGACTTAACTTGTTTAATTTCTGATGCATCAGCTGGTTTTGCAAAGTGTATCGAGCCGTGCCCATGTTCAGATTATGTCACAAGTAGTCAATTCACCAGACTTTCGTGCTTTTACTATGCAGATTGTGTACCCAAATGCCAACCAAGCCTTCACATACATGCCAAATTCTATGAATGTGAATGCCAACTCTGTGATGGTTCCCCCGGGCTTCGCACAAACTGATAGCATTTGTCTACGCTCCGTCTATTCCAAGCAAGAACACCACTACCACTGCTGTAGATTCTTCTGACCCGGAGAAACAACATCTTGTAAGGACAATCAAATTATATTAGGACGTGCTAATTTCACAGCTACAAGTTTTACTTGTCCTTCATGTTTATAAATTGGCCATTTTTATGTCAATGAAGGGTGATTTTTCAGTTTGGTTGTGCATTTTGTTTACCTTGCAGATTCAAGGCAAGAAATCGAACCAGCTGGCTGGACAACTTGAGCCAGAATTAGGAGGGAAGGTGACAGGGACGCTGGGTGAAGCAATGGAAGCTCTGCAAGGAAGGAAAGTGGAAGAGGCCACTGATACTATTGACCTCACATCAGTACCATCAGCCTTGACCTTGAGTGTTTCAAGCGATGCTTCCGACCCCACCTCCGCACCATCGTCATCGAGTGCTTCCGGCGATGCCGCTAACCATGGTTCCCCATCGCCATCCTCGAGTGCTTGAACGCTGATTCCTAACATCTCTATCGACCCTGAATTTAGATGGTTGGACAAAGTTTAAGAAGATTCCTGATTTGATGTTGCTTCATGATAGTCTCGGACAGAGTCTTATTCTTGTTTCGTTGTTCTTAGGTTAAACTGCAACTGCATTTACACCAATATTTAGGATAGCTTCAAATAAAAATTTAGTCAGTGTCCTATTCCTTTGGCAGGGATCCTAGTTTACTTCCAATATAAGCACAAGGCAATAGTTTAAGGGTGTCGGTTTTATAATCTCGGAAGTTCATGAAGACAACAACTAAAAGTGCAAATAGCTTGAGCCTCTAAATCGGCTAGATTGGGGCTAAACAGGAGCTAAAAGGAATAGGATGTTGTTTAGATGGACCTGCTAAAATCAATATAGGTCCACTATAGCTACGTATAGTCAGCTATTTTAAAAAAAATGTAAACTGGACAAGTCGCATTTGCTTTTCTCTTCTACATTTATCTCCTCATATTTCGTAACACAACTTCCTTGGAAAAAAAACCCCTCAGGCATCCGCGGTCACGTGAATGTATAGAGTATTAATTGTGATCATCTCACGGATTGCTAGATGTTTCATGTGATGTAGACTGTACATGCATTATAGTACATAATATATGCACATTCAAACTTGTTTATAGATGCATGGAAGAAACTAGTTGACCTTTTCGGCAGCAGGGCGAAATGAGAGCGGTGGGCGACCTCGCGCAGCAGCTCTCGAGCGACCGCGGCGCCTTCGACGCCGCCGTTCCCGCCGGCAGCCCCCGCCTCCCTCCCGGCCTCCCCGGCGCGCCTCCCCCTGCTTCCCCCGCCTCCGCCTTCTCCCGCTTCTCGCCTAGCCCCGGCTCGCACGGGCGGTCTGTGCTGGGCCGATGTGGCGGCGGAAGAGGACCTAGCCGACGCGGCGGCTGCTGCGGTCGGCGCCCCCCGTCCTCCTCGGCGCTTTGGCGACCGCCTCGCTGAGGCTGTTGTCGGCTCCCTCCCCGCTTCGTCCCCAACTGATTCCCCCCCCCCCTCCCTCGTCCCTTGTAGCGCGGCTCTCTCCGCCCCGCTGCACCACCTTCCCCATCGCACCTCGTTGCCGGCCACGGTGCTGGTCGTCGGGGTCGTGGGGCCCGGGCCTTGTCGGGGGGGGGGGGGGGGGGCGGACGTGCGGAATTCGGTCCAGCGGCGATCTCCGTCCTGCCGGCGCACTCTTGGGGAACGACTACCTCCGCCGCTAGCCATGGCTCTTCCACCCTCGGCTTCGTCCACTGGGTCTCATGGCAGCCCGAAGTTCCATGCTTTCCGTCCTTCTGGCGCTGCGTCGAGCCCGTCTCCGGCGGCGGCGGCACGCCTCTGGCGACCTGGGAAACCCTTCCCTCCCCCCGCGGCTCTCCGTGTGGTGGGCTGGCCCGACGTGGGCCACGTGGGCCACCCGCGCCGGGGGATCTCCCCTCCTCCTCTAGGCCTGCGGGTGTTGGGCCGGCCCAGTCTGGGATGAGGGGTTTACTCCCCTCTCCCGGCCCACCCCAGCCGCTCGTTTTAGGGTTGTCCCTGAACGCTGCCTCCTCGTCCTCGTCTCGTCCCCCCCCCCCCCCCCCCGCCGCCGTCTCCCCTTGCCCGACCCCCATACCCCTCGCCACGCTGCCCCTCTCCCGTCCCCGCCAGGCCGCTCTTGATGGCTCGCGAGGACGGCAACGGGGAACTGCGACCCAAGCGCAACGCACCGGTCCTGGATGCTCCCTCGCGGCCGTCGCCTGAGGGCTCGCGGCGCGAAGCCGAACTCCGGGAGACCATGCTCCGTGGCAAAGACCCGGTGGCGTCCAACGGCGTCGACTGGCGTTCTGCCCGCCCCTGGGAGCACTCCCCGGTGTCGTGGCGTGGCCGTGGCCGGGATTGGGACCGCCGCTCCCCATCCCGCTGTTCCCGCTCGCCTCCTCGCTCTAGGCGTTCGGAGGCCTCCCCTCTCCGATGTTATGACCCATCCCGCCGCCAAGCTCAGTCCCACCCGACCGGTCCCAACAACAACATTAACCGCAATGGCCGTGGGGCATTTGCCAAGAAGAAGAAGAAGCGTGGAGCTCAGGCTTAGCAGGGTGGCCCAGCTTCCTCGGTTACCCACCCCCCGGCTGCGGCTGGCCCCTTGCCGGCGGCGACTGTGGCCACGTGCTTCAACTGTGGGGTGGCCAGGCATTGCCAGGTGGACCGCACTCAGCCTCCGGCCTGCTTCCGTTGCAAGAGGACGGACCACCCCGCAGCGCTGTGCCCCGACCACCAGCCCATTGGGGTGCTTGGGATTTTAGGTTATGCGCTCGATGACCTAGGCTTCTTCCAGATGGACCTCCCCTAGGCCCGGGCCACCCCACCCATGACCGCACTCATCTCGGTCCTGGATGGCAAGACGGTGTTTCCAGCCATCATCTCCGAGGAGCTTCGCCACCTATTCAACACGGACTGGGATTGGGAGGTGACCCCGATCTCAGACCAGGAGTTCACTGCGGTCTTCCCTGACCCGGTCAGTCTTCGCTACGGCACCCACAACGCCCGACTCACGCTCGCCCTCAACCAGTTGTCCGTCCGCATCTCTATCCTGTCTATGGACCAGCTTGCTGTGGCCACCCTGTCCATGGTGTGGGTGCAGATTTGTGGGCTCCCACCACTGGCTAGGGACGAGGGTGTCCTCCGTCGCTTGTACCGTTTATTGGGCAAGTTTGTGGCGATCGACGCCGCTTCTCTGTCCAAGGGCCCTGATGTGCGTGTGCACATCAAGTCTCCAGACCCCACCAAGCTCAAGGTGATGGCCAGGATGTTCTTCAAAGACGTTGGGTACGACCTACGCATCTCGGGTGAGGGTGGGACTCCCACCGATCCCCTTAGCCCGGATGACGGGGGTGTTGCGGACCCCGAGCCGGGACCTGGTGGTGGTGGGGGGGGGGGGGGTTGCCCCGCACGGCTCCCCCCGTCGCCCCCGCAAGCCATTTACCCCGCTCCGAGGCCTCTGACGACGACTCGACTGATCCTGGGGACGATCCCCCCAGCCGGTTCCTCCCACCCCTCGTCCGCCCACTGCTCGGGGCTTGGCTCCCACGACGCCTACCCCGAGGTTGGGTCCCATAACGCCTGCCCGGGGGACTGATACGTCTCCAACGTATCTATAATTTTTAATTGCTCCATGCTACTTTATCTACTGTTTTAGGCAATATTGGGCTTTATTATCCACTTTTATATTATTTTTGGGACTAACCTATTAACCGGAGGCCCAGCCCAGATTTGCTGTGTTTATGCCTATTTCAGTGTTTCGAGGAAAAGGAATATCAGACGGAGTCAAAACGGAACGAAATCAACTAGAGAAGTTATTTTTGGAAGGAAAGCAACCTGATAGACTTGGAGTGCACGTCAGGGGAGTCCCGGGCTGCCCACGAGGGTGGGGGCGCGCCCCCAGCCTCGTGAGCACCTCGGAGGTCCACCGACGTACCCCTTACACCCATATATACCTACGTACCTTAAAACTTCCAGAACAGAAGATAGATCGGGAGTTCCGCCGCCGCAAGCCTCTGTAGCCACCAAAAACCAATTGGGACCCGGTTCCAGCACCCTGCTGGTGAAGGAAATATTCCCTAGAGGCAATAATAAAGTTATTATTTATTTCCTTATATCATGATAAATGTTTATTATTCATGCTAGAATTGTATTAACCGGAAACATAATACTTGTGTGAATACATAAACAAACAGAGTGTCACTAGTATGCCTCTACTTGACTAGCTCGTTGATCAAAGATGGTTATGTTTCCTGACCATAGACATGTGTTGTCATTTGATTGACGGGGTCACATCATTAGGAGAATGATGTGATTGACTTGACCCATTCTGTTAGCTTAGCACTTGAACGTTTAGTATGTTGCTATTGCTTTCTTCATGACTTATACATGTTCCTATGACTATGAGATTATGCAACTCCCGTTTACCGGAGGAATACTTTGTGTGCTACCAAACGTCACAACATAACCGGGTGATTATAAAGGTGCTCTACAGGCGTATCCGAAGGTACTTGTTGGGTTGGCGTATTTCAAGATTAGGATTTGTCACTCTGATTGTCGGAGAGGTATCTCTGGGCCCTCTCGGTAATGCACATCACTTAAGCCTTGCATGCATTGCAACTAATGAGTTAGTCGTGAGATGATGTATTATGGAACGAGTAAAGAGACTTGCCGGTAATGAGATTGAACTAGGTATTGAGATACCGACGATCGAAACTAGGGTAAGTAACATACCGATGACAAACGGAACAACGTATGTTGTTATACGGTTTGACCGATAAAGATCTTCGTAGAATATGTAGGAGCCAATATGAGCATCCAGGTTCCGCTATTGGTTATTGACCGGAAACAGTTCTAGGTCATGTCTACATAGTTCTCGAACCCGTAGGGTCCGCACGCTTAAAGTTACGATGACAGTTTTATTATGAGTTTATAAGTTTTGATGTACCGAAGGTTGTTAGGAGTCCCGGATGTGATCACGGACATGACGAGGAGTCTCGAAATGGTCGAGACATAAAGATTGATATATTGGAAGCTTATATTTGGATATCGGAAACGTTCCGCGTGAAATCGGGATTTTACCGGAGTACCGGGAGGTTACCGGAACCCCCCCCCCCCCCCCGGGGGTTAATGGGCCTACATGGGCCATGAGGGAGCAGAGAAGGGCCGGCCTGGGCAGGCGGCGCACCTCCTGCCCCCTAGTCCGAATAGGACAAGGAGGGAGGGGGGCGGCGCCCCCCTTTCCTCTTTCCCTCCCCCTTTCCTTCTCCACCAAGGCAAGAGGGGGGAGTCCTACTCCCGGTGGGAGTAGGACTCATCCAGGTGCACCCCTAGGGGGCCGGCCGCACCCCCTCCTCCCTCCTTTATATACGGGGGAGGGGGGGCACCTCTAGACATTCAAGTTGATCATCGTGATCGTTCCTTAGTCGTGTACGGTGCCCCCCTCCACCATATTCCACATCGGTCATACCGTTGCGGTGCTTAGGCGAAGCCCTGCGTCGGTAGAACATCATCATCGTCACCATGCTGTCGTGCCGACGGAACTCATCCCCGACGCCCTGGTGGATCGGAGTCCGGGGATCGTCACCGAGCTGAACATGTGCTGAACTCGGAGGTGTCGTAGATTCGGTGCTTGGATCGGTCGGATCGTGAAGACGTACGACTACATCAACCGCGTTGTCATAACGCTTCCGCTTACGGTCTACGAGGGTACGTGGACAACACTCTCCCCTCTCGTTGCTATGCATCACCATGATCTTGCGTGTGCGTAGGAAATTTATTTGAAATTACTATGTTCCCCAACAGTGGTATCAAAGCCAGGTTTTATGCGTAGATGTCATATGCACGAGTAGAACACAAGTGAGTTGTGGGTGATATAAGTCGTACTGCTTACCAGCATGTCATACTTTGATTCGGCGGTATTGTGAGATGAAGCGGCCCGGACCGACATTACGCGTACGCTTACGCGAGACTGGTTTCACCGTTACGAGCACTCGTGCTTAAAGGTGACTGGCGGGTGTCTGTCTCTCTCACTTTAGTTGAACCGAGTGTGGCTACGCCCGGTCCTTGCGAAGGTTAAAACAGCACCAACTTGACAAACTATCGTTGTGGTTTTGATGCGTAGGTAAGAATGGTTCTTGCTAAGCCCGTAGCAGCCGCGTAAAATTTGCAACAACAAAGTAGAGGATGTCTAACTTGTTTTTGTAGGGCATGTTGTGATGTGATATGGTCAAGACGTGATGCTATATTTTATTGTATGAGATGATCATGTTTTGTAACCGAAGTTATCGGCAACTGGCAGGAGCCATATGGTTGTCGCTTTATTGTATGAAATGCAAACGCCCTGTAATTGCTTTACTTTATCACTAAGCGGTAGCGATAGTCGTAGAAGCAATAGATGGCGTAATGAAAATGATGCTATGATGGAGATCAAGGTGTCGTGCCGGTGACGATGGTGATCTCAACGGTGCTTCAGAGATGGAGATCACAAGCACAAGATGATGATGGCCATATCATATCACTTATATTGATTGCATGTGATGTTTATCTTTTATGCATCTTATCTTGCTTTGATTGACGGTAGCATTATAAGATGATCTCTCACTAAATTTTAAGGTAAAGTGTTCTCCCTGAGTATGCACCGTTGCCAAAGTTCGTCGTGCCCAGACACCACGTGATGATCGGGTGCGATAAGCTCTACGTCCATCTACAACGGGTGCAAGCCAGTTTTGCACACGCAAAATACTCAGGTTAAACTTGACGAGCCTAGCATATGTAGATATGGCCTTGGAACACTGAGACAGAAAGGTCGAGCGTGAATCATATAGTAGATACGATCAACATAATGATGTTCACCATTAAAAACTACTCCATTTCACGTGATGATCGGTTATGGTTTAGTTGATTTGGATCACGTGATCACTTAAAGGATTAGAGAGATGTCTTTCTAAGTGGGATTTCTTAAGTAATATGATTAATTGAACTTAAATTTATCATGAACTTAGTACCTGATAGTATCTTGCTTGTCTATGTTGATTGTAGATAGATGGCCCGTGCTGTTGTTCCGTTGAATTTTAATGTGTTCCTTGAGAAAGCAAAGTTGAAAGATGATGGTAGAAATTACACGGACTGGGTCCGTAACTTGAGGATTATCCTCATTGCTGCACAGAAGAATTACGTCCTAGAAGCACCGCTGGGTGCCAGGCCTGCTGCAGGAGCAACACCAGATATTGTGAACGTCTGGCAGAGCAAAGCTGATGACTACTCGATAGTTTAGTGTGCCATGCTTTACGGCTTAGAACCGGGACTTCAACGACGTTTTGAACATCATGGAGCATATGAGATGTTCCAAGAGTTGAAGTTAATATTGCAAGCAAATGCCCGGATTGAGAGATATGAAGTCTCCAATAAGTTCTATAGCTGCAAGATGGAGGAGAACAGTTCTGTCAGTGAGCATATACTCAAGATGTCTGGGTATAATAATCACTTGATTCAACTGGGAGTTAATCTTCCGCATGATAGCATCATTGACAGAATTCTCCAATCACTGCCACCAAGCTACAAAAGCTTTGTGATGAACTATAATATGCAAGGGATGGAAAAGACAATTCCCGAGCTCTTCACGATGCTAAAAGCTGCGGAGGTAGAAATCAAGAAGGAGCATCAAGTGTTGATGGTAAACAAGACCACTAATTTCAAAAAAAAGGTCAAAGGGAAGAAAAAGGGGAACTTCAAGAAGAACAACAAGCAAGTTGCTGCTCAGGAGAAGAAACCCAAGTCTGGACCTAAGCCTGAAACTGAGTGCTTCTACTACAAGCACACTGGTCACTGAAAGCGGAACTGCCCCAAGTATTGGGCGGATAAGAAGGATGGCAAGGTGAACAAGGTATATGTGATATACATGTTATTGATGTGTACCTTACTAGAGCTCGCAGTAGAACATGGGTATTTGATACTGGTTCTGTTGCTAATATTTGCAACTCAAAACAGGGACTACGGATTAAGCGAACACTGGCCAAGGACAGGTGACAATGCGCGTAGGAAATGGTTCCAAAGTCGATGTGATCGCGATCGGCATGCTACCTCTACATCTACCTTCGGGATTAGTATTAGACCTAAATAATTGTTATTTGGTGCCAGCATTGAGCATGAACATTATATCTGGATCTTGTTTGATGCGAGATGGTTATTCATTTAAATCAGAGAATAATGGTTGTTCTATTTATATGAGTAATATCTTTTATGGTCATGCACCCTTGAAGAGTGGTCTATTTTTGATGAATCTCGATAGTAGTGATACACATATTCACAATGTTGAAACCAAAAGATGCAGAGTTGATAATGATAGTGCAACTTACTTGTGGCACTACCATTTGGGTCATATCGGTGTAAAGCGCATGAAGAAACTCCATACTGATGGACTTTTGGAACCACTTGATTATGAATCACTTGGTACTTGCGAACCGTGCCTTATGGGCAAGATGACTAAAACGTCGTTCTCTGGTACAATGGAGAGAGCAACAGATTTATTGGAAATCATACATACAGATGTATGTGGTCCAATGAATGTTGAGGCTCGTGGCGGATATCGTCATTTTCTCACCTTCACAGATGATTTAAGCAGATATGGATATATCTACTTAATGAAACATAAGTCTGAAACGTTTGAAAAGTTCAAAGAATTTCAGAGTGAAGTTGAAAATCATCGTAACAAGAAAATAAAGTTTCTACGATCTGATTGTGGAGGAGAATATTTGAGTTACCAGTTTGGTCTACATTTGAAACAAAGCGGAATAGTTTCGCAACTCACGCCACCCGGAACACCACAACGTAATGGTGTGTCCGAACATCGTAATCGTACTTTACTTGATATGGTGCGATCTATGATGTCTCTTACTGATTTACCGCTATCGTTTTGGTCTTACGCTTTAGATACGGCCGCATTCACGTTAAATAGGGCACCATCAAAATCCGTTGATACGACGCCTTACGAACTGTGGTTTGGCAAGAAACCAAAGTTGTCATTTCTAAAAGTTTGGGGCTGCGATGCTTATGTGAAAAACCTTCAACCTGATAAGCTCGAACCCAAATCGGAGAAATGTGTCTTCATAGGATACCCAAAGAAAACTGTTGGGTACACCTTCTATCACATATCCAAAGGCAAGACATTTGTTGCTAAGAATGGATCCTTTCTAGAGAAGGAGTTTCTCTCGAAAGAAGTGAGTGGGAGGAAAGTAGAACTTGATGAGGTAACTGTACCTGCTCCCTTATTGGAAAGTAGCTCATCACAGAAATTTATTCCTGTGACACCTACACCAATTAGTGAGGAAGTTAATGATGATGATCATGGAACTTCAGATCAAGTTGTTACTGAACCTCGTAGATCAACCAGAATAAAATCCGCACCATAGTGGTACGGTAATCCTGTTCTGGAAGTCATGTTACTAGACCATGATGAACCTACGAACTATGAAGAAGCGATGGTGAGCCTAGATTCCGCAAAATGGCTTGAGGCCATGAAATCTGAGATGGGATCCATGTATGAGAACAAAGTGTGGACTTTGGTTGACTTTCCCAATGATCGGCAAGCAACTGAAAATAAATGGATCTTCAAGAAGAAGACTGACGCTGACGGTAATGTTACTGTCTACAAAGCTCGACTTGTCACAAATGGTTTTTGACAAGTTCAAGGGATTGACTACGATGAGATTATGAAATTGCCGCATTTTATGATTATGAAATATGGCAGATGGATGTCAAAACTGCATTCCTGAATGGGTTTCTAGAAGAAGAGTTGTGTATGATGCAACCAGAAGGTTTTGTCGATCCAAAGGGAACTAACAAAGTGTGCAAGCTCTAGCGACCCATTTATGGACTGGTGCAAGCCTCTCGGAGTTGGAATAAACGCTTTGATAGTGTGATTAAAGCATTTGGTTTTGTACAGGCTTTTGGAGAAGCCTGTATTTACAAGAAAGTGAGTGGGAGCTCTGTAGCATTTCTGATATTATATGTGGATGACATATTACTGATTGGAAATGATATAGAATTTCTGGATAGCATAAAGGGATACTTGAATAAGAGTTTTTCAATGAAAGACCTCGGTAATGCTGCTTACATATTGGGCATTAAGATCTATAGAGATAGATCAAGACGCTTAATTGGACTTTCACAAAGCACATACCTTGACCAAGTTTTGAAGAAGTTGAAAATGGATCAAGCAAAGAAAGGGTTTCTTGCCTGTGTTACAAGGTGTGAAGTTAAGTAAGACTCAAAGCCCGACCACTGCAGAAGATAGAGAGAAGATGAAAGATGTTCCCTATGCTTCAGCCATAGGCTCTATCATGTATGCAATGTTGTGTACCGGACCTGATGTGTGCCTTGCTATAAGTCTAGCAGGGAGGTACCAAAGTAATCCAGGAGTGGATCACTGGACAATGGTCAAGAACATCCTGAAATACCTGTAAAGGACTAAGGATATGTTTCTCGTATATGGAGGTGACAAAGAGCTCATCGTAAATGGTTACGTTGATGCAAGCTTTGACACTGATCCGGACGATTCTAAATCGCAAACCGGATACGTGTTTACATTGAACGGTGGAGCTGTCAGTTGGTGCAGTTCTAAACAAAGCGTCATGGCGGGATCTACGTGTGAAGCGGAGTACATAGCTGCTTCGGAAGCAGCAAATGAAGGAGTCTGGATGAAGGAGTTCATATCCAATCTAGGTGTCATACCTAGTGCATCGGGTCCAATGAAAATCTTTTGTGACAATACTGGATTAGCAAAGGAATCAAGATTTCACAAGAGAACCAAGCACATCAAGAGACGCTTCAATTCCATCCGGGATCTAGTCCAGGTGGGAGACATAGAAATTTGCAAGATACATACGGATCTGAATGTTGCAGACCCGTTGACTAAGCCTCTTCCACGAGCAAAACATGATCAACACCAAGACTCCATGGGTGTTAGAATCATTACTGTGTAATCTAGATTATTGACTATAGTGCAAGTGGGAGACTAAAGGAAATATGCCCTAGAGGCAATAATAAAGTTATTATTTATTTCCTTATATCATGATGAATGTTTATTATTCATGCTAGAATTGTATTAACCGGAAACATAATACTTGTGTGAATACATAAACAAACAGAGTGTCACTAGTATGCCTCTACTTGACTAGCTCGTTGATCAAAGATGGTTATGTTTCCTGACCATAGACATGTGTTGTCATTTGATTAACGGGGTCACATCATTAGGAGAGTGATGTGATTGGCTTGACCCATTCCGTTAACTGAGCACTTGATCATTTAGTATGTTGCTATTGCTTTCTTCATGACTTATACATGTTCCTATGACTATGAGGAACACTTTGTGTGCTACCAAACGTCACAACGTAACTGGGTGATTATAAAGGTGCTCTACAGGTGTCCCCGAAGGTACTTGTTGGGTTGGCGTATTTCAAGATTAGGATTTGTCACTCCGATTGTCGGAGAGGTATCTCTGGGCCCTCTCGGTAATGCACATCACTTAAGCCTTGCAAGCATTGCAACTAATGAGTTAGTTGTGAGATGATGTATTACGGAACGAGTAAAGAGACTTGCCGGTAACGAGATTGAACTAGGTATTGAGATACCGACGATCGAATCTCGGGCAAGTAACATACCGATGACAAAGGGAACAACTTATGTTGTTATGTGGTTTGACCGATAAAGATCTTCATACAATATGTAGGAGCCAATATGAGCATCCAGGTTCCGCTATTGGTTATTGACCGGAAATAGTTCTAGGTCATGTCTACATAGTTCTCGAACCAGTAGGGTCCGCACGCTTAAAGTTACGATGACAATTTTATTATGAGTTTATAAGTTTTGATGTAACGAAGGTTGTTAGGAGTCCCGGATGTGATCACGGACATGACGAGGAGTCTTGAAATGGTCGAGAAATAAAGATTGATATATTTGAAGCCTATATTTGGATATTGGAAACATTCCGGGTGAAATAGGTATTTTACCGGAGTACCGAGGGGTTACCGGAACCCCCCCGGGGGTTAATGAGCCTACATGGGCCATGAGGGAGAAGAGGAGGGCCGGCCAGGGCAGGCCGCATGCCCCCTCCCCCGCTAGTCCGAATAGGACAAGGAGGGGGGGGGCGCCCCCCTTTCCTCTTTCCCCTCCCCCCTTTCCTTCTCCACCAAGGCAAGAGGGGGGAGTCCTACTCCTGGTGGGAGTAGGACTCCTCCAGGCGCACCCCTAGGGGGCCGGCCGCACCTCCCCTTCCCTTCTTTATATACGGGGACGGGGGGCACCTCTAGACACACAAGTTGATCATCGTGATCGTTCCTTAGCCGTGTACGGAGCTCCCCTCCACCATATTCCACCTCGGTCATATCGTTGCGGTGCTTAAGCGAAGCCCTTCGTCGGTAGAACATCATCATCGTCACCACGCCGTCATGCTGACGGAACTCATCCCCGACACCCTGCTGGATCAGAGTCCGGGGATCGTCATCGAGCTGAACGTGTGCTGAACTCGGAAGTGCCGTACGTTCGGTGCTTGGATCAGTTGGATCGTGAAGACGTACGACTACATTAACCGCGTTGTCATAACGCTTCCGCTTACGGTCTACGAGGGTAGGTGGACAACACTCTCCCCTCTCGTTGCTATGCATCACCATGATCTTGCGTGTGCGTATGATTTTTTTTTAAATTACTACGTTCCCCAACAGCCGGAGGGGGATCCCATCACTGGAGGCCATCTTCATCATCCCGGTGCCATCCATGACGAGGAGGGAGTAGTTCACCCTCGGGGCTTAGGGTATGTACCAGTAGCTATGTGTTTGATCTTTCTCTCGTGTTCTCTCTCGTGTTCCCTCTATGGCACGATCTTGATGTATCCCGAGCTTTGCTATTGTAGTTGGATCTTATGATGTTTCTCCCCCTCTACTCTCTTGTGATGAATTGAGTTTCCCCTTTGAAGTTATCTTATCGGATTGAGTCTTTTATGAGAACACTTGATGTATGTCTTGCCGTGATTATCTGTGGTGACAATGGGATTTCATGTGCCACTTGATGTATGTTTTGGTGATGAACTTGCGTGTTTCGTGACATTGGGAACCTATGCATAGGGGTTGGCACACGTTCTTGACTCTCCGGTAGTAGCTTTGGGGCACTCTTTGAAGTACTTTTATGTTGGTCAGATGAATCTGAGATTATGTGATGCATATCGTATAATCATGCCCACGGATACTTGAGGTGACAATGGAGTATCTATTGTGTGATGCAAGTTGAGGGATAGTTATATGATCCAATTATGTTATTATTGTTGAGAGAACTTGCACTAGTGAAAGTATGAACCCTAGGCCTTGTTTCCTATCATTGCAATACCGTTTACGCTCATTTTTACCACTTGTTACCTTGCTGTTTTTATTATTTCAGATTACAAAAACCTATATCTACTATCTATTTTGCACTTGTATCACCATCTCTTCGCCGAACTAGTGCACCTATACAATTTACCATTGTATTGGGTGTGTTGGGGACACAAGAGACTTTTTGTTATTTGGTTTGCGGGTTGTTTGAGAGAGACCATCTTCATCCTACGCCTCCTACGGATTGATAAACCTTAAGTCACCCACTTGAGGAAATTTGCTACTGTCCTACAAACATGTGCACTTGCAGGCCCAACAACATCTACAAGAAGAAGGTTGTGTAGTAGACATCAAGCAGTTTCTGGCGCCGTTGCCGGGGAGGTTAGCGCTTGAAGGTATATCTTTATATCTTGCAATCGAATCTTTTTGTTTCTTTTTTTAGCACTAGTCTAGTTTATAAAAGAAAATTACAAAAAAATGGAATTGAGTTTGTCTCATACGCTTCACCTTTTTAATATCATCCGTGAGTATGATGGAAAAGATAATTGTGCTCAAGTGCTAGAAGAAGAAATCTCTAAATTGTTTGGCACTAAATATTTGAATGATGAGCATGATTGCAATGTTGTTAGTATGAATTCCTTGAATATCCATGATGCTAATGATATGCAAAGCCACAAGCTTGGGGAAGCTATGTTTGATGAAGATGATATTTTTTGTCCCCCAAGCTTTGATGAGCAAATTTACTATGATGAAAGCATGCCTCCTATCTGTGATGATTATTGTGATGACACGTATGCTTTAAAGAATAATGATAACCATGAAACTTGTCATCTTGATCTTAATTTTCAATCACATGATAGTTATTTTGTTGAGTTTGCTCCCACTACTATTCATGAGAAGAATTTTTCTTATGTGGAGAGTAGTAAATTTTCTATGCTTGTAGATCATGAAAAGAATGCTTTAGGTGCTGGTTATATTGTTCAATTCATTCATGATGCTACTAAAAATTATTATGAGAGTGGAACATATGCATGTAGGAATTGCAATAATATCAAGTTTCCTCTCTATGTGCTTAAAATCTTGAAGCTATGCTTGTTGTGCCATCCTATGCTAGTTGATTATTGTTCCCATAAGTTGTTTGCTCACAAAATCCCTATGCATAGGAAGTGGGTTAGACTTAAATGTGCTAGTCATATGCTTCATGATGCTCCCGTTATGTTTCAATTCTTATCTTTTATGTGAGCATCATTGTCACCATCATGCCTAGCTAGAAAGGCATTAAAGAAAAGCGCTTGTTGGGAGACAACCCAATATTTATCCTTACTGTTTTTGTGTGCCCACATGATTATGCTACTGTAGTAATGATGTTTTATAGCTTTTTTTCAATAAAGTGCCAAGTAGAACCTTTGGGAAGACTTGAGTGAAGTTTATGTGATCTTGCTGTGAAAAACAGAAACTTTAGCGCTCACAAGATTAGCTACCATTTTTTACTGGAGAGCGATTTTAAGTTTATTATTTTTGCAGATGATTAATAGACAAATTTCTCAGGTCCAACAATTTATTTCATAATTTTTGGGGTTCCAGAAGTATACGTTTTATACATATTACTACAGACTGTTCTGTTTTTGATAGATTCTGTTTTCTATGTGTTGTTTGCTTATTTTGATGCATCTATGGCTAGTATTAAGTGTTATGAACCATAGAGAAGTTAGAATACAGTAGATATTACACCAATATGAATTTAGAATGAGTTCATTACAGTACCTAAGTGGTGGTTTTATTTTCTTATACTAACGGAGCTTACGAGTTTTGTTTTGAGTTTTGTGTGGTTGAAGTTTCCAAGTTTTGGGTAAAGATTCGATGGACTATGGAATAAGGAGTGGAAAGAGCCTAAGCTTGGGGATGCCCAGGGCAGCCCAAGATAATATTCAAGGACAACCAAGAGCCTAAGCTTGGGGATGCCCCGGAAGGCATCCCCTCTTTCGTCTTTGTTCATCGGTAACTTTACTTGGAGCTATATTTTTATTCGCCACATGATATGTGTTTTTCTTGGAGCGTCATTTTCTTTTGTTAGTTTTTGCTTGCTATTAGTTAGAATAATGTTTTTCATCTTTAGCTTCAATAAAAAGGTCAAGAACGAAGACGAAAGAGGGGATAAAAATATTTAGTTCCGTCTTCGTCTTCGTTTTATACATCTTTAGTTTCAATATTTTTCATATTTAGTTCCAAGCAAAACACATATCATGTGGTGAATAAAAATATAGCTCCGGGTAAAGTTAATGATGAACAAAGACGAAAGAGGGGATTTCTTCCAGGGCATCCCCAAGCTTAGGATCTTAGTTATCCTTGAATATTACCTTGGGGTGCCTTGGGAATCACCAAGCTTAGGCTCTTGCCACTCCTTATTCCATAGTCCATCGAATCTTTACCCAAAACTTCAAAACTTCACAACACAAAACTCAACAGAAAACTCGTAAGCTCCATTAGTATAAGAAAATAAATCACCACTTAGGTACTGTTGTTAAATCATTCTAAATCCATATTGGTGTAATATCTACTGTATTCCAACTTCTCTATGGTTCATACCCTCTGATACTACTCATAGATTCATCAAAATAAGCAAACAACACATAGAAAACGAAATCTGTCAAAAACAGAGCAGTCTCTAGTAAACTGTAACTCTCGAGTACTTCTGTAACTCCAAATATCCTACCAAATTAGGAAAACCTGAGGAATTTGTGTATCATCCATATCAAAAAGAATCAGATAAAAATCATGTTCCTGTGAATTATCAAAACTAATTTACTGAGAACAAAAGTTTCTGATTTTCAGCAGGATCAACACAACTATCACCGTAAGCTATCCTAAAGGTCTTACTTGGCACTTCATTGAAACAAGAGCTACAAAACATGATTACTAAAGTAGCATAATCATGTGTACACACAAAAACAGTAAAGGTAAATATTGGGTTGTCTCCCAACAAGCGCTTTTCTTTAATGCTTTTTAGCTAGGCATGATGATTTCAATGATGCTCACATAAAAGATAAGAATTGAAACATAAACAGAGCATCATGAAGAATATGACTAGCACATTTAAGTCTACCCACTTCCTATGCATAGGTATTTTGTGAGCAAACAACTTATGGGAACAATAACCAACTAGCATAGGATGGCACAACAAGCATAGCTTCAAGATTTTAAGCACATAGAGAGGAAACTTGATATTATTGCAATTCCTACAAGCATATGTTCCTCTCTCATAATAATTTTCAGTAGCATCATGAATGAATTCAACAATATAACCAGCACCTAAAGCATTCTTTTCAATATCTACAAGCATAGAAAATTTACTGCTCTCCACACAAGCAAAATTCTTCTCATGAATAGTAGTGGGAGCAAACTCAACAAAATAACTATCATGTGATTGAAAATTAAGATCAAGATTACAAGTTTCATGGTTATCATTATTCTTTAAAGCATACGTGTCATCACAATAATCATCATAGATAGGAGGCATGCTTTCATCATAGTAAATTTGCTCATCAAAGCTTGGGGGACAAAAAATATCATCTTCATCAAACATAGCTTCCCCAAGCTTGTGGCTTTGCATATCATTAGCATCATGGATATTCAAGGAATTCATACTAACAACATCGCAATCATGCTCATCATTCAAATATTTAGTGCCAAACAATTTAGAGATTTCTTCTTCAAGATTTTAAGCACATAGAGAGGAAACTTGATGTTATTACAATTCCTACAAGCATATGTTCCTCCCTCATAATAACTTTCAGTAGCATCATGAATGAATTCAACTAATATAACCATCACATAAAGAATTCTTTTCATGATCTACAAGCATAGAATTTTTATAACTCTCCACATAAGCAAATTTCTTCTCATGAATAATAGCGGGAGCAAACTCAACAAAATAATTATCATGTGAGGCATAATCCAATTGAAAATTAAAATCATGATGACAAGTTTCATGGTTATCTTTATTCTTTATAGCATACGTGTCATCACAATAATATCATAAATAGGAGGCATGATTTCATCATAATAAATTTGCCCATCAAAACTTGGGGGACAAAAAATATCATCTTTATCAAACATAGCTTCCCCAAGCTTGTAGCTTTGCATATCATTCGCATCATGGGTATTCAAAGAATTCATACTAACAACATTGCAATCATGCTCATCATTCAAAGATTTAGTGCCAAACATTTTAATGCATTATTCCTCTAGCAACTGAGCACAATTATCGGAATCCTTATTTTCACGGAAGACATTAAAAAGATGAAGCATATGAGGCACCCTCAATTCCATTTTTTTGTAATTTTATTTTATAAACTAAACTAGTGATAAAACAAGAAACTAAAAGATTCGATTGCAAGATCTAAAGATATACCTTCAAGCACTCACCTCCCCGGCAACGGCGCCAGAAAAGAGCTTGATGTCTACTACACAACCTTCTTCTTGTAGACGTTGTTGGGCCTCCAAGTAAAGAGGTTTGTAGGACAGTAGCAAATTTCCCTCATGTGGATGACCTAAGGTTTATCAATCCGTGGGAGGCGTAGGATGAAGATGGTCTCTCTCAAGCAACCCTGCAACCAAATAACAAACAGTCTCTTGTGTTCCCAACGCACCCAATACAATGGTAAACTGTATAGGTGCACTAGTCCGGCGAAGAGATGGTGATACAAGTGCAATATGGATGGTAGATATAGGTTTTTGTAATGTGAAAATATAAAAATAGCAAGGTAACTAATGATAAAAGTGGGCGCAAACGGTATTGCAATGGTAGGAAACAAGGCCTAGGGCTCATACTTTCACTAGTGCAAGTTCTGTCAACAATAATAACATAATTGGATCATATAACTATCCCTCAACATGCAGCAAAGAGTCACTCCAAAGTCACTAATAGCAGAGAACAAACGAAGAGATTATTGTAGGGTACGAAACCACCTCAAAGTTATCCTTTCTGATCGATCCATTCAAGAGTCCGTAGTAAAATAACACGAAGCTATTCTTTCCGTTTGATCTATCATAGAGTTCGTACGAGAATAACACCTTAAGACACAAATCAACCAAAACCCTAATGTCACCTAGATACTCCAATGTCACCTCAAGTATCTGTGGGTATGATTATACGATATGCATCCCACAATCTCATATTCATCTATTCAAACCAACAAAAAGTACATCAAAGAGTGCCCCAAAGTTTCTACCAGAGAGTCAAGACGAAAACGTGTGCCAACCCCTATGCATAAGTTCACAAGGTCACTGAACCCGCAAGTTGATCACCAAAACATACATCAAGTAGATCACGTGAAATCCCATTGTCACCATAGATAAGCACAAGCAAGACATACATCAAGTGTTCTCAAATCCTTAAAGACTCAATCCGACAAGACAACTTCACGGGGAAAACTCAATTCATCACAGGAGAGTAGAGGGGGAGTGATGCGTCCATTTTGCATCATGCTTTTATATTGATATTTATTGCATTATGGGCTGTTATTACACATTATGTCACAATACTTGTGGCTATTCTCTCTTATTTTACAAAGTTTACATGAAGAGGGAGAATGACGGCAGCTGGGATTCTGGGCTGGAAAAGGAGCAAATATTGGAGACCTATTCTGCACAGCTCCAAAAGTCCTGAAACTCCATGAAATTCATTTTGGGAATTAATAAAAAATATTCAGTGGAAGAAATACCTGAGGGGGCCACCCACCACCCACGAGGGTGGGGGTGCGCCCTACCCCCCTGGGCGCTCCCCTGCCTCTCGGGCCACCTGGCAGCCCTCCAGTGCCCATCTTATGCTATATGAGGTCTTTTACCCTGGAAAAAATCATAAGCAAGCTTTCGGGACGAAACTCCGCTGCCACGAGGCGGAACCTTGGCGGAACCAATCTAGCACTCTGGCGGAGCTATTCTACCGGGGAAACTTCCCTCCGGGAGGGGGAAATCATCACCATCGTCATCACCAACGGTCCTCTCATTGGGAGGGGGTCAATATCCATCAACATCTTCACCAGCACCATCTCCTCTCAAACCCTAGTTCATCTCTTGTATCAAATCTTTGTACCAAAACCTAAGATTGGACCTTGTGGGTTGCTAGTAGTGTTGATTACTCCTTGTAGTTGATGCTAGTTGGTTTATTTGGTGGAAGATCATATGTTCAAATCCTTAATGCATATTAATACCCCTCTGATTATGAATATGAATATTCTTTGTGAGTAGTTACATTTATTATTGAGGACATGGGTGAAGTCTTGCTATTAGTAGTCATGTGAATTTGGTATTCGTTCGATATTTTGATGAGATGTATGTTGTCTCTCCTCTAGTGGTGTTATGTGAACGTCGACTACATGACACTTCACCATTATTTGGGCCTAAAGGAAGGAATTGGGAAGTAATAAGTAGATGATGGGTTGCTAGAGTGACAGAAGCTTAAACCCTAGTTTATAAGTTGCTTCGTAAGGGGCTGATTTGGATCCATATGTTTCATGCCGTGGTTAGGTTTACCTTAATACTTCTTTTGTAGTTGCAGATGCTTGCAATAGGGGTTAATCATAAGTGGGATGCTTGTCCAAGAAAGGGCAGTACCCAAGCACCAGTCCACCCACATATCAAATTATCAAAGTAACAAATGCGAATCATATGAGCGTGATGAAAACTAGCTTGATGATAATTCCCATGTGTCCTCGGGAGCGCTTTTCTCTATATAAGAACTTGTCCAGGCTTGTCCTTTGCTACAAAAAGGATTGGGACACCTTGCTGCACGTTATTTACTTTCATTGCTTGTTACCCATTACAAATTATCTTATCACAAAACTATCTGTTACCTACAATTTCAGTGCTTGCAGAGAATACCTTACTGAAAACCGCTTGTCATTTCCTTCTGCTCCTCGTTGGGTTCGACACTCTTACTTATCAAAAGGACTACAATAGATCCCCTACACATGTGGATCATCAAGACTCTTTTCTGGCGCCATTGCCGGGGAGTAAAGCTCCTTTGGTAAGTGAAACTTGGTAAGGAAACATTTATATAGTGTGCTGAAATTTGTTGTCACTTGTTACTATGGAAACTAATCCTTTGAGGGGCTTGTTTGGGGGTATCTTCACCCCGACCAGTAGAGCAAAGAGTTGCTCCTCAACCTACTGAACCTACTGAAAATGTTTACTTTGAAATTCCTTCGGGTATGGTAGAGAAACTGCTAGCTCCCTTTGCAGGAGATGGAACATTGCATCCCGATTTGCACCTTATCTATGTGGATGAAGTTTGTGGATTATTTAAGCTTGCAGGTATGCCTGATGATGTTATTAATAAGAAGGTTTTCCCTTAATCTTTGAAGGGAGATGCATTGACATGGTATAGGCTATGTGATGATATGGGATCCTGGGACTATAAACGATTGAAATTGGAATTTCACCAGAAGTTTTATCCTATGCATCTTGTTCATCGTGATCGCAATTATATATATAATTTTTGGCCTCGGCAAAGGAGAAAGCATCGCTCAAGCTTGGGGGAGGCTTAAGTCAATGTTATATTTATGCCCCAATCATGAGCTCTCAAGAGAAATGATTATTCAAAACTTTTATGCTCGGCTTTCTCTCAACAATCGCACCATGCTTGATACTTCTTGTGTTGGGTCTTTCATGATGAAGACTATTGAATTCAAATGGGATTTATTGGAAAGAATTAAATGCAACTCTGAAGTTTGGGATTACGACGATGGTAAGGAGTCAGGTATGACACCTAAGTTTGATTGTGTTAAGTCTTTTATGGATACCGATGCTTTTCAGTGATTTAGCACTAAATATGGACTTGACTCTGAGATAGTAGCTTCTTTCTGTGAATCATTTGCTACTCATGTTGATCTCCTTAAGGAGAAGTGGTTTAAATACAATACTCCCACTCAAGTAAAAGTAGTTGCACCTATTACAGTTGAAGAAAAGATTATCACTTATAATGATCCTATTGTTCCTTCCACTTATATTCAGAAACCACCTTTCCTTGTTAGGATAAAGGATCATGCTAAAGTTTCAACTGTGGTTCGTAAGAGTAATACTAGAACCTATACACCTCCTAAGCAAATTAAAGTTGAACCTAGTATTGCTATGGTTAAGGATCTCTTGGCTGATAATATTGATGAGCATGTTATTTATTTATGTGACCAAGCTGCTAGAATTGCTAGACCCAATGCTAAGAAACATAGACTTGTTGTAGGCAAGCCTATCATTTCTGTTAAAATAGGAGATCATTGTTATCATGGCTTATGTGATATGGGTGCTAGTGCAAGTGCAATACCTTATTCTTTATATGAAGAAACTATGCATGATATTGCACCTGTTGAGGTAGAAGAAATTGATGTTACAATTAAGCGTGCCAATAGATATACTATTTCACCAATTGGGATTGTTAGAGATGTTGAAGTCTTGTGTGGGAAAGTTAAATATCCTCCTGATTTTCTTGTTCTTGGTTCCCCACAAGATGACTTTTGTCTCATTATATTTGGTAGACCCTTCTTGAATACTATAAATGCTAGAATAGATTGCGAAATGGATGTTGTTACTACTGGGTTAGGGGATATGTCTCATGAGTTTAATTTTGCTAAATTTCGTAGACAACCCCATGATAAAGAATTGCCTAGTAAGGATGAAATTATTGGTCTCGCTTCTATTGCCGTGCCTCCTACTGATCCTTTAGAACAATATTTGCTAGACCATGAAAATGATATGTTTATGAATGAAAGAAGGGAAATAGATGCAGTATTCTTTAAACAGGGACCTATTTTGAAACACAACTTACCTGTTGAAATCTTAGGGGATCCTCCACCACCCAAGGGTGATCCCGTGTTTGAGCTTAAACCATTACCTAATACTCTTAAATATGCTTATCTTGATGAAAAGAAGATATATCCTGTTGTTATTAGTGCTAACCTTTCAGAGCAGGAAGAGGAAAGATTATTGAAAACTCTGAAGAAGCAACGTGCTACTATTGGATATACTCTTGATGATCTTAAGGGAATTAGTCCGACTCTATGCCAACACAAAATAAAATTGGAGGAAGACACCAAACCAGTTATTGATCACCAACGATGATTAAATCCTAAGATGAAAGAAGTGGTAAGAAAAGAAATACTAAAGCTCCTTGAGGCAGGTATAATTTATCCCGTTGCTGATAGTCAGTGGGTAAGTCCTGTCTATTGTGTCCCCAAGAAGGGAGGTATTACTGTCATTCCTAATGATAAAGATGAATTGATCCCAAAAAGAATTATTACAGGTTATAGGATGGTAATTGACTTCCGCAAATTAAATAAAGCTACTAAAAAGGATCATTACCCTTTACCTTTTATTGATCAAATGGTAGAAAGACTATCCAAACATACACATTTTTGCTTTCTAGATGGTTACTCTGGTTTCTCTCAAATACCTGTATCAGTAGAGGATCAAGAAAAGACCACTTTTACTTGCCCTTTTGGTACCTTTGCTTATAGACGTATGCCTTTTGGTTTATGTAATGCACCTACTACCTTTCAAAGATGCACGATGGCTATATTCTATGACTTCTGTGAAAAGATTTGTGAGGTATTCATGGATGATTTCTCCATTTATGGATCCTCTTTTGATGATTGCTTGAGCAAACTTGATCGAGTTTTGCAGAGATGTGAAGATACTAGTCTCATCTTGAATTGGGAGAAGTGCCACTTTATGGTTAATGAAGGTATTGTCTTGGGGCATAAAATTTCTGAGAGAGGTATTGAAGTTTATAATGCTAAGGTTGATTCTATTGAAAAGATGCCATGTCCCAAGGACATTAAAGGTATAAGAAGTTTCCTTGGTCATGCCGGTTTTTATAGGAGGTCCATTAAGGACTTTTCTAAAATTTCCAGGCCTCTGGCTAATCTATTACAAAAAGATATTCCTTTTGTCTTTGATGATGATTGTGTAGAAGCGTTTGAAGTACTTAAGAAAGCTTTGATTTCTGCACCTGTTGTCTAGCCACCTGTTTGGAATTTACCCTTTGAAATTATGTGTGATGCTAGCAATTATGATGTAGGTGCTTTTCTAGGGCAAAGAGTTGATAAGAATCTAAATGTTATTCAATATGCTAGTAAAGCTCTAGACACTGCTCAGAGAAATTATGCTACTACTAAAAAAGAATTCTTAGCAGTTGTATTTGCTTGTGATAAGTTCAGACCTTATATTGTTGATTTTAAAGTAAATGTTCACACTGACCATGTTGCTATTAAATATCTTATGGAAAAGAAAGATGCTAAACCTAGACTGATTAGATGGGTTCTCCTACTACAAGAATTTGATTTGCATATTATTGATTGAAAGGGAGCTGAGAACCCCATTGCTGACAACTTGTCTAGGTTAGAGAATGTTCTTGATGACCCACTACCTATTAATGATAGCTTTCCTGATGAAGAATTAGCTGTCATGAATGCTTCTCATACTGCTCCATGGTATGTTGATTATGCTAATTACATTGTTGCTAAATTAATACCACCTAGTTTCACATACCAGCAAAAGAAAAAGTTCTTCTATGATTTAAGACATTACTTCTGGGATGACCCACAATTTTATAAAGAAGGAGTAGATGGTGTTATTAGACGTTGTGTACCTGAGCATGAACAGGAACATATCCTACGCAAGTGTCTCTCCGAGGCATATGGAGGACACCATGCTGGAGATAGAACTGCACATAAGGTATTGCAATCTGGTTTTTATTGGCCTACTCTCTTCAAAGATGCCCGTAAGTTTGTCTTGTCTTGTGATGAATGTCAAAGAATTGGTAATATTAGTAGACGTCAAGAAATGCCTATGAATTATTCTCTTGTTATTGAACCATTTGATGGTTAGGGATTTGATTATATGGGACCTTTTCCTGCCTCGAATGGGTATACACATATTTTAGTTGTTGTTGATTACGTTGCTAAGTGGGTAGAAGCTATTCCAACTAGTAGTGCTGATCATAACACCTCTATTAAGATGCTTAAAGAAGTTGTTTTTCCGAGGTTTGGAGTCCCTAGATACTTAATGACTGATGGTGGTTCACATTTTATTCATGGTGCTTTTCATAAAATGCTTTCTAAGTATGATGTTAATCATACAATTGCATCTCCATATCACCCAGAGTCTAGTGGTCAAGTAGAATTGAGTAACAGAGAGCTTAAATTAATTTTGCAAAAGGCTGTTAATAGATCTAGAAAGAATTGGTCCAAGAAACTTGATGATGTATTCTGGACTTACAGAACTGCATATAAGAATCCTATGGGTATGTCTCCGTATAAAATGGTTTATGGAAAAGCATGTCACTTACCTCTCGAACTAGAACATAAGGCATATTGGGCCATTAAAGAGCTCAATTATGATTTCAGACATGCCGGTGAGAAGAGGTTATTTGACATTAGCTCACTTGATGAATGGAGAACCCAAGCCTATGAGAATGCCAAACTATTTAAAGAAAAGGTTAAAGGATGGCATGACAAAAGGATACAAAAGCGTGAGTTTAACGTAGGTGATTATGTGTTGCTATTCAACTCTCGTTTAAGATTTTTTGCAGCAAAACTTCTCTCTAAATGGGAAGGCCCTTACGTTATCGAGGAAGTTTGTCGTTCCGGTGCCATAAAGAAATCTGAAGGTGGTGAACAGTCAAAGAATCAATCATTATATCTCAGGTAATCCTATAAATGTTGAAACTAATGTTATTGAAACCATAACCCCAGAGGAATACAAAGGGACACTTTCTAGAACGTTTCAGACTTCGAAAAGGAATAGGTATGTGGTACGGTAAGTGAACCGACTCCAAAACAGTTCTAATAGCAATTTTTCTCCGTTTTGGGATATTTAAGAAAACAGAAAAAATAAGTAGTTCGGGAAGGACACGAGGCATCCACGAGGGTGGAGGGCGCGCCCTACCCCCCTGGGCGCGCCCCATGCCTCGTGGGCACCTTGTGTGCTCTCCGGACTCCGTTTTCTTGCACGATACTTCTTTTGGTCGGTAAAAATTCATTATATAATCTCCCGAAGGTTTTGACCACCTGTCAGGAAAATATCTTCTGTCTTTGTTTCGACCTGTTTTTCTGACAGATCTAGAGCACCATGACATCTTCAAGCGCCCCCAAGGACAAGTTTTTCGAGAGGGTCATCAACCCCTACCTCGCGGAGGTGTTGCATCACCCTCAAACCATGAGATGCGTGAGGGGGAGCTGCCCATCCGCGATGTGGAGGGACCAAGAAGTACCGGAAGCGTGGAGACAAAGCTTGAAACAATTGAACAACAAGTTTTCAAGTGCCAAGGGATGGTGGAACGCGGACTCAACGCCAACTAGATAATGATCGCGGAGATCACCAACAACCACAAGCTAGACCCTAATTACATTGGGGAGACCATCTTCAAGCTTCATGAGAAAATTGAGCACCTCCAAGCCCAGATCTATGACCTGCAAAACCAAAACTGTGAGTATGAATATAGATTCAAGAGGATGAGTTTCGCTGCAGATTTGAGGATCTCGGAGACTCGATCATCCTTCTATGATGGTGAGCCTATGCTTTGGAAGACGGATGACAAGCCTACATCATCAACAACTCCATCATCACCACCCTCGAGGACATAATCACTTGGGTATGGGCACTCCCCTTGGCAACTGCCAAGCTTGGGGGAGTTGCCCCGGTATCGTATCACCATCACACTCCTATCTTTACCGTTTTACTTAGTTCGATCCTTTTGATAATATCTTGATCTAGTAGAATAAAGTTTTGGTATGAATTAGTTTTGAGTTTTGCTTTGTTATCCCTCTATGTAATCAAGTCCATGAGCTATATATAATAAAGATTAGAGTTGAGTCAAGGGCTTTGCTATCTTGCTATGATCTTAAGTGCATAAACGAGTAAAAAGAAATTAAGAGATCATATTTATCTTATGGAAAGTAATGACTTCACATGTAGAGAGTATGATGATTAAATGTTGTTGAGAGTTGGCAAACATAGTTTTGGTCATCGTTGCAATTATGTCAGGACCGGATTTTTGGGATATTAATTTCCAGAAAATGGCCCTTGTGCTCACCAGCCCCAGGATTACTGTTAGCTGATGAGGCACCAACTTGATACAGAAATTCCAAGCAAAATACAAATTATGTAGTACAAGACCATTCTAGCCTCTGAGTACAACAAATGGTTTCTAGTGGCTGATGGCGGAAGCGGTTTGTGGATCATCAGCGTCTATGGGACTCCATTTCCCACAGGAACAGCTGACCTGGATAACTCCTATCTTCGCGAGGCTGTTATCACCATTGCTTAGGTTCCGGAGCTGTCATCGCAACGCTCCTCCCCAAGCAAGAAATCTGGCCAAGAAAATAGCCAGGGACAAGCCAGTGAGTACTTTGAATGTACTCGCAAACATTATGCACACGGGTATAATATAACAAATGATAATCATGCTCTAAAAACATTCTATGATCACAACGTCAGTCATAAAAATAAAATCCCTGATGCACGCAAGCAGGTTGTTTATGTGTGACAAGCCAGTGAGTACTTTGAATGTACTCGCAAAGATTATGCACACGGGTATAATATAACAAATGATAATCATGCTCTGAAAACATTCTATGATCACAACGTCAGTCATAAAAATAAAATCCCTGATGCACGCAAGCAGGTTGTTTATGTGTGACATGAATATGTAATGGTAATAAAATGCACCGATCGGATGTCTGAAGCAACGTCTCGAAAGGATAGTAAATAACGAGCATGCCTCAGTCGGGCGTCTGAGCGACACCGCATAAAGGGCTCATAAGGTAAATAAATAACAGCATGCCACAGTCGGGCGTCTAAGCGACACCACATAAAGGGCTTATAAAGTAAATAAATAACAAGCATGCCACAGTCGGGCATCTGAGCGACACCACATAAAGGGCTTATAAAGTAAATAAATAACAAGCATGCCACAGTCGGGCATCTGAGCGACACCACATAAAGGGCTTATAAGGAAAACAATCATAGTGAATATCCAGGAGGCAGAACCGTCCCAGGGATACTCAATACTTCAAAAAATATAAAGGGGTTAGTCCATAATAATAACAATCATAATCATCATATGTCGCCGGTCATAATCAATGTTCTAACTTAGTAGTTTCTCCTCCGAAGACCGACACTAAGACCGACACTTGACCCATCCCAGACTGTAGTCCTTAACCATGGACACGGTTATTCGAATAGATATAATCTCTGCACAGGGTGTACTCTTTACCCACGAGTAACGGATTATGTTAGTCCATCCGGACTAATTCCGCCTACAGTCTTTTAATTGAAAACACACCTGACTTGCAGACACCAGCTTAACTTACCGGTGTCTGGAATCACCCACGACACCTCGCGGGCTCCCGAGGGTAGGGATGGATCCGCCAGCCTGGGGCGGTCATCCCGGTGGTCGCTAGGGTGGTGGGGGCGAAGGGAGTCGCCAGCGGTGAGCTTCGCGGCGGCCGGCAGCTTTGGGTGAGATTGAGGTTCTGGGCTGCCACTAGTAGAAAAAGGACCTAATATGAGACACATTAGTGCCTGTTCGATTTTGAGACGGCACTAATGTGTCCATTAGTGCCGGTTCCAATGGCTAGCCAGCCGTTCTCATTAGTACCGGTTCATGGTGAACCTTTAGTACCGGTTCGTGGCACGAACCGGTACTAAAGAGGGTGGTGGCAGGGTGTTGTCAGTCTGGGGCCCGTCCAGCACCTTTAGTACCAGTTCGTGGCACGAACCGGTACTAAAGGTCGACCTACATAAACCCTTCGTCCACCCGAGCTCGCTCTATACTTCCCCTTTCCCCTCTCCTCCTCTGTTCTTCCCCTCTTCCTCTCAAGCTCATCACACATTTTACCCAAAATTTGTTAAGATTTGAAGGCCCCCATCCATTCAAATGATCACAAAGATTAGAAACTTTGTCCTTTCAACTCTCATTGCTAGATTAGCTCTTGCAATGCTTTGTATAGTTATTAATTTGGGAGGAATTATATTTGCTAGTATTTGATTTATATGCAATTTGAGGTCAAAAATAACACTTAGTTTGCATATGTAGGTGTGGTTTACTTAGTGCCTTCTAAATCTCCGTCGTAACCACCGTCGATCGCCCGCACCGTCCCGTCGCCGGCACCACCTTGTGGTGAGGCTCTTGTTCATGAATGTTTTACATTACCAAATTGATGTTTGTGTGATTTGGATATATAGTTAATTGTATAATTATCTTACCCGTATGTTGTTTTTTATACATAGTGCCATGGTTTTGATATCCGTCCCCGTCGGCCCTCGTCCTTGTTATGATTCGGATGTGGTATATTCTCTTTTAAAACTAGTTGTTGCATTTCGTGTTTATGACAAATTATGCCCATCAAGTTGACATATAGATATTTTTATCTAGGAGGTATGTGAACCGGAAATTCCAACCGACCCTATTGTCGAGAGGTTAAATTTAGTTGAAAGAGAAACGAGTATTTGAAAGAAAAATTGAAAATAATTGAGGGGGAGAAGATGGAATTGGAGTTGCATGTTGCCGATGTCGTCGATGATC
This sequence comes from Triticum timopheevii, assembly GCA_963921465.1. NCBI lineage: Eukaryota > Viridiplantae > Streptophyta > Magnoliopsida > Poales > Poaceae > Triticum > Triticum timopheevii. The sequence continues at coordinate 60,684,972 of OY997266.1, read as the reverse complement.
ACAAGATCAAGATGGAGAAAATGAGGTTGAAGATTAGAAAGATTAGAAAATATGCCATTGATAGTGTGGCTTATTATCATTATGCTGTTGGATCAATTGTTACCTTAGTTGTGATCTTCATCGCATTTGTTGTTGCATTTAAATTTTTTAGCTAGAGAGTTATTTGTATGTTGCATTTAATTAAGTGCTGTATATGAACTTTATGTATGAACTTTATGAATGAACTTTATGTATGAACTTTATGAATGAACTTTATGTATGAACTTTATGTATGAACTTTATGTATGAACTTTATGAATGAACTTTGTGTTGTGTAATGAAGATGAGCCGACAATGGATGTATGATGACCGATGCTCCCCCGAGTTTATTAATGGCGTGCATACTTTTCTGCTTGTCGCTGAGGCAAACAAGCGGGCGGATGGTTTTATGCCTTGTCCATGTGCTGGCTGTAAGAATGGTCACAGTTACTCTACGTCAAGAACCATTCACGTCCACCTATTTGAGTCCGGTTTCATGCCCCACTATAATGTTTGGACCAAGCACGGAGAAATAGGGGTTATGATGGAAGACAATGAAGAAGAAGAGGAGGACGACGGCTATCCTGGCCATGGGTTCCCTGAATACGATGATACAACAATGGGGGAAGAAGCTGAGCTAGCAATGCGGGAAGAAGCTGAAGAAGAGGCATCAGATGAGCCTGCTGATGATCTAGGTCGGGCCATTGCCGATGCAAAGAGAAACTGCGCAAGTGATCTGGAGAGGACGAAGTTGCAGCGCATGTTAGAGGATCAAAAGAAATTGTTGTTCCCGGATTGCGAAGCTGACAAAAAAAAGTTGGGCACCACACTTGAATTGCTGCAATGGAAGGCAGAGAATGGTGTATCTGATAAGGGATTTGGAAAGTTGCTGGTAATGATAAAGAATATGCTTCCAAAGGACAACGAATTGCCCGAGAGTACGTATGAAGCAAAGAAGGTTGTCTGCCCTCTAGGGTTAGAGGTGCAAAAGGTACATGCGTTATAAGATCAGTCGCGATGAGTACGAGGATTTGAACGCTTGCCCGGTATGCAGTGCATTGCGTTATAAGATCAGTCGCGATGACCCTGGTGATGTCGAGGGCGAGCGCCCCAGGAAGAAGATTCCTGCCAAGGTGATATGGTATGCTCCTATAATACCACGGTTGAAACATTTGTTCCAAAACTAAGAGCATGCGAAGGCGATGCGGTGGCACGCAGAAGACCGTAAGAAAGACGGAAAGTTGAGAGTACCCGCTGACGGTTCGCAATGGAGAAAAATCGAGAGAAAGTACTGGGAGGAGTTTGCAGGTGACCCAAGGAATGTATGGTTTGGTCTAAGCGCAGATGGCATTAATCCTTTTGGGGAGCAGAGCAGCAACCATAGCACGTGGCCTGTGACTCTATGTTTGCATAACCTTCCTCCTTGGTTGTGCATGAAGCAGAAGTTCATTATGATGTCAGTGCTCATCCAAGGCCCTAAGCAACCCGGCAACGACATTGATGTGTACCTAAGGCCATTAGTTGAAGAACTATTACAGCTGTGGAATGGAACAGGTGTACGTGCATGGGATGAGCACGGACAGGAAGAATTTGACCTAAAGGTGTTGCTATTCGTGACCATCAATGATTGGCCTGCTCTCAGTAACCTTTCAGGACAGACAAACAAGGGATACCGCGGATGCACGCACTATTTGGATGATACCGACAGTATATATTTGGATAGTTGTAGGAAGAATGTGTACCTGGGACATCGTCGATTTCTTCCGACAAGGCATCCCGTAAGAAAGAAAGGCAAGCATTTCAAAGGTGAGGCGGATCACCGGACGAAGCCTCGCCACCGTACTGGTGCTGATGTACATGATATGGTCAAGGATTTGGAGGTAATCTTTGGAAAGGGTCCTGCCGGAAAACCTGTTCCGAAGGACGCTGACGGACGTGCACCCATGTGGAAGAAGAAATCTATATTTTGGGACCTGCCATATTGGAAAGACCTAGAGGTCCGCTCCGCAATCGACGTGATGCACGTGACAAAGAATCTTTGCGTGACCCTGTTTGGCTTTTTGGGCGTGTATGGGAAGACAAAAGATACATCAGAGGCACGGGAGGACCAGCAATGTATGCACGGAAAAGACGGCATACATCAGGGTCAGGCCAGCTACGCTCTTACCAAAGAAGAGAAGGAAATCTTCTTCGAATGCCTGCTCAGCATGAAGGTACCGTCTGGCTTCTCGTCGAATATAAATGGAATAATAAATATGGCAGAGAAAAAGTTCCAGAACCTAAAGTCTCATGACTGCCACGTGATTATGATGCAACTCCTTCCGGTTGCATTGAGGGGGCTTCTACCGGAAAATGTTCGATTAGCCATTGTGAAGCTATGTGCATTCCTCAATGCAATCTCTCACAAGGTAATCGACCCAGAAATCATACCAAGGTTACAGAATGATTTGGTGCAATGTCTTGTCAGTTTCGAGTTGGTGTTCCCACCATCCTTCTTCAACATCATGACGAACGTCCTAGTTCACCTTTCTGAAGAGATTAATGCTTTGGGTCCTGTATTTCTACACAATATGTTCCCCTTTGAAAGGTTCATGGGAGTCTTGAAGAAATATGTTCATAACCGTGCTAGGCCAGAAGGAAGCATCTCGAAGGGCCATGAAAATGAGGAGGTCATTGAGTTTTGTATTGACTTCATTCCTGACCTTAAGCCGATTGGTGTTCCTGAATCGCGGCATAAGGGCAGATTGGAAGGAAAAGGCACGCTAGGAGGGAATCAAATAATATGTATGGACGGGCATTCTCTCACTGAAGCGCACTACACAGTTCTACAGAATTCCGCCTTGGTGGCTCCATATATGGAGGAACACAAGAATTTTCTACAGTCCAAACACCCGGAGAAGTCTGACGACTGGATTACACGCGAACAAACGAGGACTTTCGCCGGTTGGTTGCAGAAACGTGCCCTGAATGATGGAGATATTCAAAGTGACCTGTACTCGCTATCCCAGTTACCATCTTCAAATATAATGACTTTCAAAGGGTACCAGATAAATGGGAATACATTTTACACGATCGCCCAAGATAAGAAGAGCACCAACCAAAACAGTGGTGTCCGCTTTGATGCAACAACCAACACGGGAAAGGAAACATATTATGGTTACATAGAGGACATATGGGAACTTAACTATGGATCAGGTGATTTGAAGGTCCCTTTGTTTCGGTGCAAATGGGTCAATATGACACGAGGCGGGGTAACGGAAGACCCGCAGTACGGAATGACAATAGTGGATCTCAACAATCTTGCGTATGCAGACGAACCATTCGTCCTAGCCAATGATGTGGCGCAGGTTTTTTATGTGAAAGACATGTCTACCAGGCCGAGAAAAAGAAAAGATAAGGAAACGAATGGATCATACGATGAGGCAAAGCGCCACATAGTTCTTTCAGGAAAAAGAAACATCATGGGAGTGGATGACAAGACAGACATGTCAGAAGATTATGAAATGTTTGATGAAATTGCTCCATTCACAGTGAATATTGACCCGAGCATCCAGTTAAATGATGAAGATTTTCCATGGCTACGGCGCAAAGGGACAGACACGAAGAATAAGTTTCACACCCAAAGATCTGGGATGTGATCGGCTTCACTATCATCACTTTCTTTTATGTTTCACACCCAGGAGGGAATATCTGTAATAGTTAGGGTAGTTATGTGTTTTGGCATTTGAAACGCAAAGAAATTTTATGTGCAAACAAATTCTTTTCATGCATTTACTGATTTTTTCCAGCTAAATGACCCTGAAATTGAGAAGCATTTCAAATGAACTCGGAAAAGGTTGAAAGTTGGCATGGTATCACAATTTCATACAAATAGCATGTGCGAAAAAGTAGAGAGGGTTATGGCAAATACTGGATACACTTCGTGTACAAAATGGACTATCTCTTTCGAAGTATCAGTGTTTCCGACGAAAACTGAACTGTTACAAAGGCATTTCATTTTTTAAATAACCTAAGCATTACCAAATTGAATATAATGATAAAACACACTAATATTAGACATAAGAAAAAAGAATCACTGAAAAAACTTTTTTCAAAGTTAAGTTATTCACAAACTATTGATTCATACAAATTTCAAATAATTCAAAATTTAAACTATTCAAATTTGAAAACTACCGGCACTAACAGAAAGTTTGTAATTTTTTGTACCTAAAGCAAAAATATTCACAAAGAAACTCTAAATACAGGAAAAAACAACTCAAAAATAAATAAAACAAAAATAAATAAAGCAAAAAAAATTAAGAAATTAAAAAAGCCCGCCTACTGGGCCAAAGCGGCCTGCATACGACTAGGAACACAACCTTTAGTTGGGCCAAGATGTAGGCCCGCAAAGGCCCCGTAGGCCCACTAGGCAGAAGAGGACAGGTAGGCCCGGTAGGCCTGCTTAGGAGAGGAGCTCGAGAGAGCTACCGCACTGGGGCTTATAAACCAGTGCGGTAGCCCCTCGGCTAGCGAGGTGGGACTAAACTTGCCCACCGCCTGTAGCCAGCGCACCCCCTTTAGTACCGGGTCATGGCTCCAGCCGGTACTAAAGACCCCCCCCCCCCTTTAGTACCGGTTGGAGCCACAACCCGGTACTAAAGGGGGTGCGCTTCCCGCCGCTTGGCCTGGCCAAAACAGACCTTTAGTACCGGTTGGAGCCACCAACCGGTACTAAAGGTCCATCATACATATACAACACTTGAAAAAATTCAGTTTCCCTCTGTTTCTTCCCTCTGTTTCCTCCCTTCGTCGCGCCGCCCTGCCCCGATCGACGCCGACCCCGTCGACGTCGCCGACCCCGGCCGTCCCCGCCCCTTGTCGCCGCCCCCGTCGATGTCGCCGCCCCGGCCGTCCCCGTCCCCGTCCCTGTCGTCCCCGTCGTCCCCGTCGTCGCGCCCCGGTCGCCCCGTCGCCGCGCCCGCCCCGCCCCGTCGTCGCCGCCCCGTCCCGTCGCCCCGGCAGCCCTGCCCCGTGGTCGCCGCCCCGTCCCGTCGCCCCGGCAGCCCCGCCATGTCGTCGCCGCCTCCTCGTCGCCTCGCCGGTGAGCTCGCCCCGGCCGCCATGTCCACACACACACACACTACACACACACACACACACTACACACACACACACACTACATACACACACACACATTAGTTTGTTTCTTATAATTTTTTCTGTTTTTTAGTTATAGAAATGTTAAAAATTATTCTATTTTTTAGTTATATAAATATTAGAAATGTTAGTTATATAGAATTGTTATAAATGTTTTCTGTTTTTTAGTTATAGAAATATTTATAGAAATGTTAGCAATTTTTCTGTTTTTTAGTTATATAAATATTAGAATTGTTATGGAAATGTTAGTTATATAATCAGGAAATTTTAGAATTATTTTTAGTTAGATGAATTAGATTAATGTCAAATTGTTAGAATTTGCATATTTATAGAATTTTAGTTATCACAATCCAATCATTTAAAAAATGTTACTTTTTGCGGGCATATAGTATTTGTTCTCGACGATATGCCCGGCCCGCATCCTCGCCGTCGACCCGTTCGCGACGACGTCCTGCTTCTGGGGACCCATGTCCGGGACTGGGCTCCGCCGGGCTGGCACTGGGAGGTGCTACCTGGAGGGGCGCGCCGCTTGGTGAGGAACCCGACCTCGGGTCCCGTCGTCGACCCTGATCTTCTTTGGTGGCGTTCGCGTGGGCCACATTCGGTGCAGAGGCAGCCGGCCCCACCGGAGGTGGTACGTCGCCGTGTCAGGGAGGAAGATGAGCACGTCCATCGCTACATGGCTGCTATGGACGACGTCAGGTTCTCCACTACTTGGGGGGTTCTTTGGGAAGATGACCGGAGATATGATCCTGTGATGGTTCCTTCTCTTTGGATGTGCACCGCCTGCGCCCAGGAACCGCGAGTGGCGCCCTAGATTCTTCTGTAGTACTCGATCTTTATTAGGTACCTAGCCAGTGATGTATTCGATATATAATATTCGAGATGATGTATTCGAGATTATATATATTAAGACGATGATGTATTCGAGATTATATATTCGAGACGATGTATTCAAGATTCAGTTTTTCCTTATTGATTAATTGCATCCATGCATTGTAATTTGAATACTAAATTGTTTTACATTTCTTCTGTATTAGTAAAGTAAAAGCTATGGCGGACAATACCGGCAGAGAGAGAGAAGAGGAAATGTTCGACATCATACGCAGCCCTCACAGGCTAGATGATCTGAATGAAGCAGATGACGGCTCCCAATATCTGAACAATACCGGAGAGGGTGATGAAAAGATATTCGATCTCGACGACCGAGCTGATGAAGTCATGAACTATGATTATGATTATGATGACACAGAAAATGTTTGTGATGACACAGACAATGCTGATCTTCAAATAACAAAGACTACCGGCGAGGTATATTTATATAAGCATGCATCATGGTGATCATCACATGTTTTTTTATTGAAGATATATTAACGAATCGATCTTTCTTCTTTCAGCCCTCCGGATCGAGCAAATCTACTTCTACAGACAGCAAGACAAAGCGAGGCCCGGGCAGAATGTTGAAGGATGGTGTAAAGTACCACATCGAATCCATCAAACTTAGTGGTGAACCCCTCACGCCTAAGAACGTTGCGGACAAGTGGACTCATCAGTGCGGAGTTCTTGTGAAGGATAAACTCCCGATCTCCATTCAAGAATGGAAAGAGCCAAAGACTAAACATCCAGGTGTTACTTGGGTAGACGGCAGAGCCAAAGAAGACCTTTTGAAATCTCTGATGGAACATTTCACCCTACCAGATCATTTCACTGAAGCAGATGTGAAGAAAGTCAAGGCCGCTGCTCTTAAGAAGATGGCAATTGCATTCAACGCCCACAAGAAAACTGTATGGGCCAACTACCTCGCTAATGAAAGGAAGACTCCTGATTTCAAGGGAACACTGGAGAAGCAAAGAGAGCACTCGGACGATTTCGTGACCTTCAAGGATTCAGAATTATCTAAGGAACGGTCGATGAAAAACAAGGCAAATGCCGCAAGAAAGACGCAGTTCCAAAGGCTGGGTCCAGGTGGCTACGCGGTGGGATTGCCTAAGTGGGATAAGTCTGAGCGAGAGATGGAGGATGCAGGGGTCACTCCGGTTACTAGGAACTGGCCCCCTAGGTGCAGAACTTGGTTCTATGCGCATGGGGGAGCGTTGGACCAGAAGACAGGCGAAGTTTCGCGGAAGGCAAGTCTAAAAGGAGCCGAACAAAAGATAATTGACGCAATAGAAGAAGCTTGAAGGGGGGAGTTCACGCCCAATAGAGAGAACGACGAGCTTACGCGCGCCCTGGGAAATCCTGAACACCCGGGAAGAACACGAGGCAAGGGCGTTATTCCCTGGTATGAGGGCTTTTCGGACTGGAATGACGACTATAGGTCCCGTGCAAGAAAGAAGATGGAGGAGGAGAATAAGAGGAAGTTGGAGGAGGACCAGAGGAAGAAGGACGTAGAACGCCATCAAGGCCTAGAAGCAAGGCACGCGGACCTGGCACTCAAATTCCAGCAGCAGCAGCAGCAAATCGACTCACTTAGCCAGGAAAGGGGGTCTCAGCAGCGGCAGCAGCAAGCGGATGATCGTCCAGCATTGGATAGCACCGTCCCATCCATGCCAAGAAGCAGTGTTGGTTCTTCCCCGAGCGACACACTGCCGGATACATACCCTGTGGATGACATCATAGAGAACACTAACTGTGAGCTACACCAAAATGAAGAACATATCCATGAAGGTGGCGGACGGTGTTGCTTTTCCAGTTACCCCCAAAGCAACCTACCATTGCATCCCGATTCCAGATGGTTGATGAAGTGGTGGACCCATATTCGGGGCTAACGCTTGACAATCCTGGAGGTGAAGACGAGCGCACACTGGGAGAGGCCATACATCGTATCAAACTATGGAGAAAGGATTGCATCATCTTTCGAAGTCAACCGACACCGCGTCGTCTGCCGACTCCTCCTCGAAGTCCGCCACCGAGTAAGCAGACTCCCGCTCCTCCAAGTCCACGAACGCGTGAGACGACTCCTCCTCGAAGTCCGCCACCTCCTCCAAGTCCCCGAACGCGTGAGATGACTCCTCCGGTTTCAAGTCCGGCAAAGCATCATTCCACTTCTCCGGTTTCAAGTCCGGCACCATGTCAGGCCACACCTCCTGCTTCAAGTCCGGCACATCGTCCGGCCACTTCTCTTGGTCCAACTCCACGTCAGCCGTCTCCGCCATCTCAGCAATCGCAGAAGAGACATGCCACAGCTTTGGTGCGTAGCGGTACGAGTCGAGGTAGTTCAGGAAGTACAGGCGGAGACAAGCGATATAAATATGGTCAAAGCCTTGCTCCTCTTCCTCAGAGGCCTTGCGACATGACTAAGGAGAAAAACACAGCCATAGTGCAAGCCCAAGTGGACGCCCATTTTGGACCGAAACCGGCACCACCGCCAAAGGAGCAAGTGCGTGAGAAAGTAATTGACCACTTCATTCGTATGGCTAGAGAACCAGCTCCCAAGCATGTTGACTCGCACTAGGAGTGCCAAATCAGGAAGGCACATCGAGCACGAGTATAGAAGGAAGCGAGCTCAAGCTCGAGCCAACAAGCAGCTGGCAAAAGATGCGGGAGAACCGTTCCCCAGTTGGGAGAACAGGCGGCACAAGCGATCCCCCCGCTTGTTGTGCCAACAACACATGAGAGGAGTAGTACGCGCGCCAAATATTATTGTGGGCAAACCGTTAGTGTTCCCCAGCATGGCGATGTGGTAATAACAGAGGATCATATAATGCAGGCTCAAATGCTCAATATCTCTGTTGGACAACTCCTCGAAATCGAGCCCATGCCTATGCTTAAAGAATCGGAAATAGCATGGCAATATGTCCGAGGCAAACCTTTGGTCCATCCAGACAAGGTCAAGGACCTCCCAACGAGAATGTATCAATTGCATAAATGGTACATGAACATTACCAAGATTTCCAATCGAGAGTCCCTCGTGGTGAATGTCAAGCATGAGCATTATTACCATGAGAAAGCTCTGACCATTGAGTATCCAGAACTATTTCAGTTATACAATCAACACGCACTCGACAAGTCTATCGTCAGTTGCTATTGTCTGTAAGTGATTTCTTTCTGTAATTTAAGTCTCAAGCTAGTTATGTAGTGATAATTTTGATCAATCATTACATGTAATTATCCTCACTATATTCTTTTTCTGTGGTATTATATGCAGGATGAAGATGTATGAAATGAAAAAAGCTGGACGCTATGGCGTTGGGTTCTTTGACCCAAATACCATTAATCAGGACATATGACAGGTTGAACATTGTCAAGATGCTGTAGAGGAAAGCATGCTAGAGTTCTTGAAGCGCCTCAATAGCAATGAAGATATACTACTTCCTTACAACTTCCCGTGAGTCACACTGTCTTGTACTACAAATTCTGTTTTTTCTTACTAGCTAGCTAGATGTTAATAATTAAGTGTATACGGTTTACGGTAGTTGATTAATTTTATGCACATGCCCGCTAAATTAGGACATGCAAACGTGTGCGTATGCAGTTGGCACTGGGTCTTGTTAGACATTAAAGTTGAGGAAAGAAAAGTTAAATTACTGGACTCACTAACTAAAGAAGATAAAGACTACACCATCGTGAAGGGGATAGTCAAAAGGTAATTTCAATCATTATTAACTATATCTCAGCCTATTAATTATTAGTTCGTCATTTCCTGATATGAACTATTTAATAACCCCTTTATTAATTTTCATTGCCGGCAGGTAGGGCATGGGCAAAGTTCATCAAGGTGACTCCAGGCACGTGGCCAAAAAAGTTGTTTTGGCATCGACCCAAGGTAAGTAATTAAGTAGTACTAGCTAGCTACCATCTCTTTAATTCATGTTTCAATATCATTAATTAATTATCATGCTCGATTAATCATTATCTGATTCAATTCCATTCTCGTAAAGGCCCTGAGGCAGGCGTCGGGGAATAATCTGTATGCATACTACGTTTGCGAGAACATTCGCATGATGACGTGCGAAAGAAGCAGATCTGATAGACAGCACTGGGTACGTTTGTCAGAACACTATTCACACCATTATCGATATCTAGTTACACAACTAACACACATGCATATATTGATCTCCTTCTTAACAGTTCAAATCGGTGCAGGATAAGCTCCTACCATCGGATCGCATACTAGCACTTCAAGAGGAAATAGCCGGATTTTTGCTCGACCAGGTCATAGATCCCAAAGGAGAATACTATTACCCGCTACCGCCCCTATGAACCACTTGTCATCGTGCTCCGGAGGCACCAAAGGCAACATATACATGTAGGAGAAATTGTGTATATGTATATAGATGTGTATGTGTGAATAATTAATGGTGTTGGTTCGTGAGACATTCGATGATATATATATATATATATATATATATATATATATATATATATATATATATATATGCGGTTCTACGTACGAGAAAATCTATTTATATATATGCATAACGTGTACAATTTGTAGTATCGTGAAATACCAGCAAACAAAAAAAATTAATGGAAAATAAATCAAAAACCACCCCAAATATTTAGTACCGGTTGGTGTTACCAACCAGTACTAATGCCCTACGCGCACCCGGGCCTGGCTCGTGCCACGTGGTGGCACTTTAGCGCCGGTTCGTGACGAACCGATACTAGGGGGGGGGGCTTTAGTCCCCACTCTTTAGTGCCGGTTGGCAAACCGACACTAAAGGTCGTTACAAACCGGTACTAAAGCCCGGTTCTGCACTAGTGTGCGGTGGTTCCGGAGCAGGTTTAAGGTGTTGGGCGGCTCCGTAGGGTCAAGGGGAAGAGAATGGTGGCGTTGGACGGGCAGGGGAGGCCCTGGTTGCGACGAACGACGCTGGGGCGTGGCGGCGGCCGAACCGGCCGGAGTCGGGGAAGACGACTTTCCTCCCATGATTGCTGGCTGTGGGGGTTTTATGGGGGTGGCTTGAGGCTGCCTGAGTGGCTAGACGAGCCCGGGGGCCTCCTTTTATAGCGCCACGAGGTCGGTTCTGTGGCGGTGGATAAGATCACCGGTGACCGCCATTCTGTAGCAGCAGGGGGACGTGGCGGCAATGAGCGCTTGCGGACAAGTGTGCGGATGAGCTTGAATTGCTCCAGGGGGCAGCTGGCAAGCTCTAGTGGCTCGGGCGGCACCGTCCGGGGCAGGAGCCCACTGTGGCCGGTTGCTAGCCGTCGTGGCCGACCTGACGGCGGCGCTGTAGGGCGCCAGGGGCGGCTCTGTGGCGAGGGAGGGGGCGGGCGTGCTGGCCGCGAGTGGGGAGAGGCCAGAGCGGGCGCGGGGAAGCGGCTGTGTGACACGGCGGCTCGGTTCCCGCACGTGCAAAACGCGCGCCCTGGGCGCGCCCAGAGCACGCATGTTATGTGTTTGCCGAAATGCCAGCGTGTGCTAGAGGGCATAGGAGGGGCTGGTGACCAACAGATCTAGGCTAGTGGTAGCTGGGATGCTAGTGGACATGATCGTTTGGGTGTTGTGGCAAGTCTGCAATGCAAACTCATGAGCATGTCAATTCTGTTCATGAACTCAAGGTGTTCGACAAAATGTCCGGAGCTCCTAGGCATCTCTTGGGGTGGCCAAAGTCCCCAGATCATAGTCTCTTTCGATGAATAAGAGGGTGGTAACGTTAGTTTGTCAAAAACAGAAACTTGTTAGTGCAAGTTTTGCAAATCTTCAGTTTTGGACAGAAAGGAAAAGGCATGATTGCAAGCAATTTAAATCCTCCAATGGGTCCACTCTGCTGGATTTAAGGGTTTGGCAGGGTGGTCTATAAGTAGGAAAAAGAGTCATAGCTAAAAGGGCAAGTTCAAATATGGTTGCTGTACAAATCACCATGCTGGACCAGAATGAAAAAGAGGTTGATTCACTCAATTTTTTCAAAGGACATCACTGGGTTTTTGCATAAAGATGAATAATATACTCCTACTGACATCCCATAATTTTGGTGAAAGTTTTAAAGAAATATTTAAATAGGTTGCAGTGCAAAAGTGAAACTTGACCAAATTTAAAAACTTGTGGAAAAACTAAAAATCTCCAAATGACTAAGGAATATTTTTGAATAAAAGTGATTTAAAAACATCACACGACATCTCCAAATTTTGGTTGAAATTTCAAATAAATTTATCAAATGGTTGTAGTGCAAAAGAGGCCCTGAAACTTATAAAAATTATTTTAGAGAAATAAAGCTCAAGGAAAATTAATTATATAAATAATCCCACGGATAAAAGAATTGTTTTCCTTGAGAGGGTAAATAATTCCAATAATAATTGAAAAGTTTTCACTTGGGGTAAAAACTCCATAATAATAAAGAAAAGAATGGTTCTGAAATCAAGAGGAAATCCAGAAAATAAAAGTTTAAGTTTCCTAGCAAAATTTTAATTAATAAAACAAGGTTAAATTTTTGGGGTGTCACAAATTAATAGGAAGTAATAAAGAAAGAGAGGTTCTCACATATAATTAAACTATCTTGGACATCTTTTATGAATGTGAGCACTCATTAAAGTATGACATGCTTAAGAGTTGATGTTGGACAAGGAAGACAACGTAATGGGTTATGTTTGCTCACATCTCAGTTAAAGTATATTGTCATGGATCATTCAAACATGTTGAGCTTGCCTTTGCCCCTAATGCTAGCCAAATTCCTCGCACCAAGTAGAGATACTACTTGTGCTTCCAAACATCCTTAAACCCAGTTTTGCCATGAGAGTCCACCATATCTACCTATGGATGGAGTAAGATCCTTCAAGTAAGTTGTCATGTTGCATGCAATAAAAATTGATCTCTAAATATGTATGACTTATTAGTGCAGAGAAAATAAGCTTTATGCGATCTTGTCATATGGAAGTAATAAAAGCGACGGACTGCATAATAAAGGTTCATATCACAAGTGGAAATATAAAGTGACGTTCTTTTGCATTAAGATTTCGTACATCGAACCATAAAAGCACATGACAACCTCTGCTTCCCTCTGCGAAGGGCCTATCTTTTACATTATGCAAGAGTAAAGGTGATCTTCACCTTTCCTTTTTATATTTTATCCTTTGGCAAGCACCTCATGTTGGAAAGATCCTGATATACATATATATATCCAATTGGATGTAATTTAGCACGAACTATTATTATTGACATTACCCTTGAGGTAAAAGGCTGGGAGGCAACACTATAAGCCCCTATCTTTCTCTATGTCCAATTAAAACTCCATAACCATAAGTATTGGGTGAGTGTTAGCAATTGTGAGAGACTAAATGATAGTTGAGTATGTGGACTTGCTGAAAAGCTCTTATATTGACTCTTTCCGATGATAAATTGCAATTGCTTCAATGACCGAGATTATAGTTTGTTAGTTCTCAATGAAGTTTCTGAATCATACTTGACATTGTGAATAGATTGTTACTTGAGTATAAGAAATCATATGACAATATATATATATGTGTGTGTGTGTGTGTGTGTGTGTGTGTGTGTTGCTATTATAAGAATGATCATGATGCCCTCATGTCCGTATTTTATTTTATCGACACCTCTATCTCGAAACATGTGGACATATTTTTCGATATCGGCTTCCACTTGAGGAGTTGATACGTCCATTTTGCATCATGCTTTTATATTGATATTTATTGCATTATGGGGTGTTATTACACGTTATGTCACAATACTTATGGCTATTCTCTCTTATTTTACAAGGTTTACATGAAGAGGGAGAATGCCGGCAGCTGGGATTCTGGGATGGAAAAGCAACAAATATTGGAGACCTATTCTGCACAACTCCAAAAGTCCTGAAACTCTATGAAAGTCATTTTGGAAATTAATAAAAAATATTCAGCAGTAGAAATACCTGAGGGGGGCCACCCACCACCCACGAGGGTGGGGGGCGCACCCTACACCCCTGGGCGCGCCCCCTGCCTCGTGGGCCACCTGGCAGCCCTCCGGTGCCCATCTTCTGCTATATGAGGTCTTTTACAAGTTTTTCGTTTCGACAATTTTTTAAAATCTCAAATTTCCAAAGGGATAATGGAGTTTTTGGGCGTTTTAGACGTTTTTAGCATTTACTTCTAGGGTTTAGATTTCAGAGTTTAGGGTTAGGTTTTATGGTTTATACCCTTAGTTTTTACTGTTAAGCATAGAGTTTTCGATGTTTTAAGCCCCGAGTTTAGGGTTTAGGACAATTTTTGAAATGACAAAATTGTAAAAGGAAAAAAAGATATGCTCTAATTTTTGTTTTTTTTTGAATTTTGGTTAAATCTTGTCAAACCGGTCAAACAACTGATTCAAGAAATATAGAGTGTTACTAAATAATTACGCAATAATATTAGTGTTACTAAATAAGTATCTCAGTTTTTTTGAATTTTGGTCAAATCTGGTCAAACTGTGGTCAAACTATGGTCAAACTACTTATTCAAGAAATATTAGTGTTACTACATAATTATTGTTTTTTAGAATAATAGTTTCTAACTCAAACAGTGAAACGTGTTACTTCATGCTCAACCTAAACTCCTGAGGGTTAATAGGATTCACATCTTACTATTGTTAGGAAAACAACAGGTGCAGACTTGGAAACGAGGGAGAATAGAACCCAGAAGTTAAGCGTGCTCAGGTTGGAGTAGTGAGAGGGATGGGTGACCGGCCGGGAAGTTAGGCGATTTGGAATGAGTGATCCACACTTGAGCAGTTAAGAGAGGTGATTATAGACTAAATCATCAAATAATTCAGAAAAATCAAAAATAAAAAAAATCAAATTTTTTATCCAAAATTTTCAAAAAAAAATTCAAAAAAAAACCTTTAGTACCGATTGGTACACCATACCAGGGCACGAGCTCACGCCACGTGGTGGGCCTTTAGTGCCGGTTCGTGCCAAACCGGTACTAAAGGGGGGGGGGTCTTTAGTCTCCACTCTTTAGTGTCGGTTGCAAAACCGGCACTAAAGGCCCTTATGAACCGGTTTTAAAGCTCCATTTTCTACTAGTGGGGCTTCTTTTGGTCCATAGAATATCGTCAAAAATTGGCATGCTAATAGGACTCCGTTTGGTATTCCTTTTCTGTAAAACTCAAAAACAAGGAAAAAACAGAAACTGGCACTGGGCTCTAGGTTAATAGGTTAGTCCCAAAAATCATATAAAATAGCATATAAATGCATATAAAACATCCTAGATGGATAATATAATAGCATGGAACAATCAAAGATTATTGATACGTTGGAGATGTATCAACTTCCCAGTTGCGTCATGCCCTTAGTGCTACAACTACTGTAGGGTCCCGGGAGGACCCGTTAGGCGAGTGATCATGCACGCTTTATTTTGGAACCTGCGGGGCTTCGGTCACGATGGCCGCTGCTGGTAGCTCATTGAATACATGCGTGATGAATCCATAGATGTGGTAGCAATCCAAGAAACTATGCGCACTGAGTTCTCTCTCGTAGAACTTGAGCGCCTTAGCAGACATCTTTTCGCATGGCACGGGCTGCCATCTAGTGGAGTGACGGGTCACTCTGGTGGCATCCTCCTAGGTGTGAAGTATGCCACCTTTGAGGTGGGATCCATGGATCGTGGATCCCACTTTGTTAGGATGGAGGTGTGGGAGCGTGATATGAACTTCAAGTGGGAGATCATTGTGGTTTACGGCCCTGCCGACCATAGTCGCTCGGCTGCTTTCTTGGCCGAACTCCATACCAAGATCACCTCCGCGACCCTTCTCGTGGTAGTAGGGGGAGATTTCAACCTCCCCCATTCTCCCGAGGAAAAGAGCAACTCGTGTGTTGGTCTTGCAGAGATTCGTCGCTTGAACGACTGGGTTGAGGACCTAGGACTCCTTGAGCTAGACAGGGTCGGGGCATGATTTACCTGGACCAATAGACATGTTTCCTTAACCCTTAGTGTGATGGACCATGTGTTTGTCTCCCTCGACTGGGAGCTTCGATTCCCTTTGGCTTCTCTCCAGGCTATCACACGCATTGGGTCCGATCATGTTCCCCTTCTCTTATCATCTATGGATGAGAGACCATGCCCTCCTCCGCGGCAACTAGGCTTTGTGGCAGCCGTCCAGGGTCACTGGGTCTCGGCGTCTGCCAAGCCCCATAGGCAGATGTCGATCCTGGACGAATGGCATCACTTGTCCAAGCACTCCAGGCAGTTCATGAAGGGTTGGGGTGCTGACATTGGGAGGGACCTTCGGATCCAGAAGGCCTCCCTCCTCGAGGAGATTAGGGCCCTTGCTCCCCGTGCAGATATTGTTGGGATTTCCATGGAGGAATGGGCTCATAGATACAATTTGGAAGACTCTCTCATAGAGATATACTCCAAGGAGGAGGAATTTTGGTGCCAACGTGGCTCTATGAATTGGGTGCTGTTTGGGGAAGCCAACACTGCTTACTTCCATGCCATCGCTAATGGCCGTAGGCGACGCTGCTCCATTCCCCTGTTATAGGAGGGATGTCAGCTGTTTCAGGATCCTCAGGCTATCCGCTTGTTGGTCGATGACTTTTACAAGTCGTTATTTCAGGGGGCGTCCTCGGAGTGGTATCACCCTTGCTGACCATATTTGGCCGCCCAACCAACAGATCTCCCTGGAGGAAAATGTGGCCCTGCTCGCCCCTTTTGATGCCGCGGAAGTGGAGGCCTTTGTCAAAGCCATGAACCCGGCCTTGGCCCCAGGCCCCGATGAATTGCCGGTCCATTTTTTTAGGCTTTCTGGCCAATGGTCAAGGAGATCATCCTTGATTTATTCCATGAGTTCTCTAGGGGAACATTAGACGTGTCCCGACTTAACTACGGGGTCATCTCCCTGATCAACATGGTGTCAGGTGCGGCGAACATTAGGCAGTTCCGCCCTATCACAGTCCTCAATGTGATATTTCGGAGTCCGTCGAAGGGTTACACCACTAGGGTGGCCCTAATCGCTCCTCGGATCCATCGCCCGAACCAATCGACCTTCACGAAAGGCAGATTTATTCTGTATGGGATCCTCGTCCTTCATGAGGTGATCCATGAGGTCAAGAGCAAACACCTCCACGCTGTGTTCTTCAAGGTTGACTTCCATTCGACCCTCCACTACTAGGGAAAAGCCTAGCAGCAGCGCGGGTTTTGGGCCTGTTAGTAGCGCGGGGGCCGGCGCTACTAATAAGGCGCTACAGCTAACGTATAGCAGCAGCGCGGGTGCCACCCGTGCTACTACTACGTCCTTTAGTAGTAGCTGTTGGAAATATGCCCTAGAGGCAATAATAAAAGTATTATTATTATATTTCCTTGTTCATGATAATTGTCTTTTATTCATGCTATAAATGTATTATCCGAAAATCGTAATACACGTGTGAATACATAGACCACAATATGTCCCTAGTGAGCCTCTAGTTGACTAGCTCGTTGTGATCAACAGATAGTCATGGTTTCCTGGCTATGGACATTGGATGTCGTTGATAACGGGATCACATCGAGAATGATGTGATGGACAAGACCCAATCCTAAGCCTAGCATAGAGATCGTGTAGTTCGTATGCTAAAGCTTTTCTAATGTCAAGTATCTTTTCCTTAGACCATGAGATTGTGCAACTCCCGGATACCGTAGGAGTGCTTTGGGTGTACCAAACGTCACAACGTAACTGGGTGATTATAAAGGTGCACTACAGGTATCTCCGAAAGTGTCTGTTGGGTTGGCACGAATCGAGACTGGGATTTGTCACTCCGTGTAAGCGGAGAGGTATCTCTGGGACCACTCGGTAGGACATCATCATATGCGCAATGTGACCAAGTAGTTGATCACGGGATGATGTGTTACGGAACGAGTAAAGAGACTTGCCGGTAACGAGATTGAACAAGGTATAAGGATACCGACGATCGAATCTTGGGCAAGTACAATACCGCTAGACAAAGGGAATTGTATACGGGATTGATTAAGTCCTTGACATCGTGGTTCATCCGATGAGATCATCATGGAACATGTGGGAGCCATCATGGGTATCCAGATCCCGCTGTTGGTTATTGACCGGAGAACGTCTCGGTCATGTCTACATGTCTCCCGAACCCGTAGGGTCTACACACTTAAGGTTCGATGATGCTAGGGTCATAAAGGAAGTTTGTATGTGGTTACCGAATGTTGTTCGGAGTCCCGGATGAGATCCCGGACGTCACGAGGAGTTCCGGAATGGTCCGGAGGTAAAGATTTATATATGGGAAGTCCTATTTTGGCCACCGGAAAATGTTCGGGATTTTTCGGTATTGTACCGGGAAGGTTCTAGAAGGTTCCAGAGTGGGGCCCACCTGCATGGGGGGACCCACATGAACGTGGGTA
Organism: Triticum timopheevii; assembly: GCA_963921465.1. NCBI lineage: Eukaryota > Viridiplantae > Streptophyta > Magnoliopsida > Poales > Poaceae > Triticum > Triticum timopheevii. The sequence goes on along the minus strand of OY997266.1, from coordinate 60,666,567 downwards.
GTGGGGGCAAGGCCCCACACCCCTGGTCAAGGAGCACCAAGATCCCCCCTTAGAAGGAATAAGATCATATCCCGAAGGGATAAGATCAAGATCCCTAAAAAGGGGGGATAGCAATCGGTGGGGAAGGAAATGATGGGATTTCTTTCCTCCCACCTTTGCCAACGCCCCAATGGAGTTGGAGGGCAAGAAACCAGCCCCCTCCACCCCTATATATAGTGGGGAGGCACATGGGAGCTTCACCCTTGCCCCTGGCGCAGCCCTCCCTCTCCCAAGTGCTCCTCCGCTCTCGCGGTGCTTGGCGAAGCCTTGCAGGATTGCCACGCCCCTCAACCACCACCACGCCGTTGTGCTGCTGCTGGATGGAGTCTTCCTCAACCTCTCCCTCTCTCCTTGCTGGATCAAGGCTTGGGAGACGTCACCGGGCTGTACGTGTGTTGAACGCGGAGGTGCCGTCCGTTCGGCACTAGGATCTCCGGTGATTTGGATCACGACGAGTACGACTCCTTCAACCCCGTTCTCTTGAACGCTTCCGCTTAGCGATCTACAAGGGTATGTAGATGCACTCTCTTTCTACTCGTTGCTGGTGTCTCCATAGATAGATCTTGGTGATACGTAGGAAAATTTTTGAATTTCTGCTACGTTCCCCAACAGTGGCATCATGAGCTAGGTCTATTGCGTAGATTCTTTGCACGAGTAGAACACAAAGTAGTTGTGGGCGTTGATGTTGCTCAATATGCTTACCATTACTAGTCCAATCTTGTTTCGACGGTATTGTGGGATGAAGCGGCCCGGACCAACCTTACACGTACTCTTACGTGAGACAGGTTCCACCGATTGACATGCACTTGGTGCATAAGGTGGCTAGTGGGTGCCAGTCTCTCCCACTTTAGTCGGAAGGGATTCGATGAAAAGGGTCCTTATGAAGGGTAAATAGCAATTGGCATATCACGTTGTGGTTTTGCGTAGGTAAGAAACGTTCTTGCTAGAAACCCATAGCAGCCACGTAAAACATGCAACAACAATTAGAGGACGTCTAACTTGTTTTTGCAGGGTATGCTTTGTGATGTGATATGGCCAACAAGAATGTGATGAATGATATGTGTTGTATGAGATTGATCATGTTCTTGTAATAGGATTCACGACTTGCATGTCGATGAGTATGACAACCGGCAGGAGCCATAGGAGTTGTCTTAATTTATTGTATGACCTGCGTGTCATTGAACAACGCCATGTAATTACTTTACTTTATTGCTAACCGGTAGCCATAGTAGTAGAAGTAATAAGTTGGCGAGACGACTTCATGGAGACACGATGATGGAGATCATGATGATGGAGATCATGGTGTCATGCCGGTGGCGATGATGATCATGGAGCCCCGAAGATGGAGATCAAAAGGAGCAAAATGATATTGGCCATATCATGTCACTATTTGATTGCATGTGATGTTTATCATGTTTATGCATCTTGTTTACTTAGGACGACGGTAGTAAATAAGATGATCCCTTACAAAATTTCAAGAAGTGTTCTCCCCTAACTGTGCACCGTTGCTACAGTTCGTCGTTTCTAAGCACCACGTGATGATCGGGTGTGATGGATCCTTACGTTCACATACAACGGGTGTAAGACAGATTTACACAGCAATACACTTAGGGTTAACTTGACGAGCCTAGCATGTACAGACATGGCCTCGAAACACGGAGACCGAAAGGTCGAGCATGAGTCGTATAGTAGATACGATCAACATAAAGATGTTCACCGACGTTGGCTAGTCCGTCTCACGTGATGATCGGACACGGCCTAGTTGACTCGGATCATGTGATCACTTAGATGACCAGAGGGATGTCTATCTGAGTGGGAGTTCATAAGATGAACTTAATTATCTTGAACATAGTCAAAAGACCTTTTGCAAATTATGTCGTAGCTCGCGCTTTAGTTCTACTGTTTAGTTATGTTCCTAGAGAAAATATAGTTGAAAGTTGAGAGTAGCGATTATGCAATCAGTAGAAAGCTTATGTCCTTAATGCACCGCTCAGTGTGCTGAACCCCAAAATGCCGTTTGTGGATGTTGTGAACATCAGACATACACGTTTTGATAACTACGTGATAGTTCAGTGAAACGGTTTAGAGTTGAGGCATCAAAGACGTTTTTCGAAATGTCGCGGAACATATGAGATGTTTCGAGGGCTGAAATTGGGATTTCAGGCTCGTGCCCACGTCAAGAGGTATAAGACCTCCAACGATTTTCTTAACCTGCAAACTAATGGAGAAAAGCTCAATTGTTGTGCTTGTGCTCAGATTGTCTGAGTACAACAATCACTTGAATCGAGTGGGAGTTGATCTTCCAGATGAGATAGTGATGTTTCTCCAAAAGTCATTGCCACCAAGCTGCTAGAGCTTCGGGATGAACTATAACATATCAGGGATAGATATGATGATCCTTGAAATATTCGCGATGTTTGACACCGCGAAAGTAGAAATCAAGAAGGAGCATCAATTGTTGATGGTTGGTGAAACCACTAGTTTCAAGAAGGGCAAGGGCAAAAAGGGATACTTCATGAAACGGCAAAACAGCTGCTGCTCTAGTGAAGAAACCCAAGGTTGAACCCAAACCCGAAACTAAGTGCTTCTGTAATAAGGGAACAGCCACTGGAGCAGCATTACCCTAGATACTTGGTAGATGAGAAGGCTGGCAAGGTCGATAGAAGTATATTCGATATACATTATGTTAATGTGTACTTTACTAGTACTCCTAGTAGCACCAGGGTATAAGATACCGGTTCGGTTGCTAAGTGTTAGTAACTCAAATAAAATCTACGGAATAAACGGAGACTAGCTAAAGGTAAGCTGACGATATGTGTTGGAAGTGTTTCCAATGTTGATATGATCAAGCATCGCACGCTCCCTCTACCATCGAGATTGGTGTTTGCATTGAGCATAGACATGATTGGATTATGTCTATCGCAATACGGTTATTCATTTAAGGAGAATAATGGTTACTCTGTTTATTTGAATAATACCTTCAATGGTCTTACACCTAAAATGAATAGTTTATTGAATCTCGATCGTAGTGATACACATTTTCATGCCAAAAGATATAAGATAGTAATGATAGTACCACTTACTTGTGGCACTGCCACGTAAGTCATATCGGTATAAAACGCATGAAGAAGCTCCATGTTGATGGATCTTTGGGCTCACTCGTTTTTGAAAAGTTTGAGACATGCGAACCATGTCTATTGGTGTATATGCATGAAGAAACTCCATGCAAATGGACCGTTTGAACTCACTTGATCTTGAATCACTTGAGACATGCAAATCATACCACATGGGCAAGATGACTGAAATCCTCGGTTTCAGTAAAATGGAACTAGAAAGCAACTTGTGGGAAGAAATACATTTTGATGTATGCAATCCAATAAGTGCTGAGGCATGTAGTGGATATCGTTATGTTCTTACTTCACAGATGATTCGAGTAGATGTTGAGAATATTTACTTGATGAAACACAAGTCTGAATTATTGAATGGTTCAAGTAATTTCAGGGTGAAGTAGAAGATCATTGTGACAGGAGGATAAAATGTCTATGATATGATCATAGAGATGAATATCTGAGTTACGAGTTTTGGCACACAATTAAGACATTGTGGAAATTGTTTCACAATTAAAACCGCCTGGAACACCATAGTGTGATGGTGTGTCCGAACATCATAGTTGCACCCTATTGTATATGGTGCGTACCATGATGTCTCTTATCGAATTACCACTATCGTTTATGGGTTAGGCATTAGAGACAACCACATTCACTTTAATAGGGTACCACATAATTCCGTTGAGACGACACCGTTTGAACTATGGTTTGGAGAAACCTAAGTTGTCGTTTCTTAAAAGTTTGGGGCTGCGACTCTTATGTGAAAAAGTTTCAGGTTGATAAGCTCGAACCCAAAGCGGATAAAATGCATCTTCATGGGACACCCAAAATAGTTGGGTATACCTCCTAATTCAAATCCGAAAGCAATAAGGATTGTTTCTTGAATCGGATCCTTTCTCGAGGAAAGGTTTCTCTCGAAAGAATTGAGTGGGAGGATGGTGGAGACTTGATGAGGTTATTGAACCGTCACTTCAACAAGTGTGTAGCAGGGCACAGGAAGTTGTTCCTGTGGCACCTATACCAATTGAAGTGGAAGCTTATGATAGTAATCATGAAGCTTCGGATCAAGTCACTACCGAACCTCGTAGGACGACAAGGACATGTACTGCTTCGGAGTGGTACGGTAATCCTGTCTTGAAGGTCATGTTGCTAGACAACAATGAACCTACGAGCTATGGAGAAGTGATGGTGGGCCCAAATTCCGACAAATTGTTAGAAGCCATAAAATCCGAGATAGGATCCATGTATCAGAACAAAGCATGGACTTTGGTGGACTTGCCCAAAGATCGGCAAGCCATTGAGATAAATGGATCTTTAAGAAGAAGACGGACGTGGATGGTAATGTCACCATCTATGAAGCTCGACTTGTGGCGAAGAGTTTTTCACAAGTTCAAGGAGTTGACTGCGATGAGATTTTCTCATCCGTAGCGATGCTTAAGTCCGTCGGATTCATGTTAGCATTAGCTGCATTTATGAAATCTGGCAGATGGATGACAAAACGAGTTTCCTTACCAGTCTTCGTATGGAAAGGTTGTATGTGATACAAATCAGAAAGTTTTTGTCGATCCTAAGGATGCTAAAAGGTATGCTAGCTCCAGCGATCCTTCCATGGACTGGAGTAAGAATCTCGGAGTTGGAATGTGCGCTTTGATAAGATGATCAAAGATTTTGGGTTTATACAAAGTTTATGAGAAACTTGTATTTCCAAAGAAGTGAGTGGGAGCACTACAGAATTTCTGATGAGTATATGTTGTTGACATATTGATGATCAGAAATGATGTAGAATTTCTAGAAAGCATATAGGGTTATTTGAAAACTGTTTTTCAATGGAAAACCTGGATTAGGCTACTTGAACAATAAGCATCAAGATCTATAAGATAGATCAAAATGCTTAATAGTACTTTCAGATGAGCACGTACCTTGACATGATCTTGAAGGTGTTCAAGATGGATCAGTCAAAGAAGGAATTCTTGCCTGAGATGTAAGGTATGAAGTTAAGACTTAAAATCTCGACCACGGCAGAATAGAGAAAAAGGACGAAGGTCGTCCCCTATGCTTTTATCATAGGCTCTCTACAGTATGCTATGCTGTGTACCGCACCTGTAGTGTGCCTTGCCATGAGTCAGTCAAGGGGTACAAGAGTGATCCAAGAATGGATCACAGGACAGCGGTCAAAGTTATCCTTAGTAACTAGTGGACTAAGGAATTTTCTCGGTTATGGAGGTGATGAAGAGTTCGACGTAAAGAGTTACGACGATGCAAGCTTGACACCTATCCGGATAGCTCTGAGTAGAGATACCGGATACGTATAATGGAGCAACAATTTAGAATAGCTCCAAGTAGAACAGTTATTTGGAATAACTCCAAATAAAACGTGGTAGCTACATCTAGCAGATGACATAGAGATTTGTAAAACACACACGGATCTGAAAGGTTCAAACCCGTTGACTATAACCTCTCTCACAAGCATAACATGATCAAACCCAGAACTCATCGAGTGTTAATCACATGGTAAATGTGAGCTAGATTACTGACTCTAGTAAGCTCTTGGGTGTTAGTCACATGGCGATGTGACCTATGAATGTTAATCACATGGCGATGTGAACTAGATTATTGACTCTAGTGCAAGTGGGAGACTGTTGGAAATATGCCCTAGAGGCAATAATAAAAGTATTATTATTATATTTCCTTGTTCATGATAATTGTCTTTTATTCATGCTATAACTGTATTATCCGGAAATCGTAATACACGTGTGAATACATAGACCACAATATGTCCCTAGTGAGCCTCTAGTTGACTAGCTCGTTGTGATCAACAGATAGTCATGGTTTCCTGGCTATGGACATTGGATGTCGTTGATAACGGGATCACATCATTAGGAGAATGATGTGATGGACAAGACCCAATCCTAAGCCTAGCATAGAGATCGTGTAGTTCGTATGCTAAAGCTTTTCTAATGTCAAGTATCTTTTCCTTAGACCATGAGATTGTGCAACTCCCGGATACCGCAGGAGTGCTTTGGGTGTACCAAACGTCACAACGTAACTGGGTGATTATAAAGGTGCACTACAGGTATCTCCGAAAGTGTCTGTTGGGTTGGCACGAATCGAGACTGGGATTTGTCACTCCGTGTAAGCGGAGAGGTATCTCTGGGCCCACTCGGTAGGACATCATCATATGCGCAATGTGACCAAGGAGTTGATCACGGGATGATGTATTACGGAACGAGTAAAGAGACTTGCCGGTAACGAGATTGAACAAGGTATAAGGATACCGACGATCGAATCTCGGGCAAGTACAATACCGCTAGACAAAGGGAATTGTATACGGGATTGATTAAGTCCTTGACATCGTGGTTCATCCGATGAGATCATCGTGGAACATGTGGGAGCCATCATGGGTATCCAGATCCCGCTGTTGGTTATTGACCGGAGAACGTCTCGGTCATGTCTACATGTCTCCTGAACCCGTAGGGTCTACACACTTAAGGTTCGATGATGCTAGGGTTATAAAGGAAGTTTGTATGTGGTTACCGAATGTTGTTCGGAGTCCCGGATGAGATCCCGGACGTCACGAGGTGTTCCGGAATGGTCCGGAGGTAAAGATTTATATATGGGAAGTCCTATTTTGGCCACCGGAAAATGTTCGGGATTTTTCGGTATTGTACCGGAAAGGTTCTAGAAGGTTCCGGAGTGGGGCCCACCTGCATGGGGGGACCCACATGAACGTGGGTAGTGGGGGCAAGGCCCCACACCCCTGGTCAAGGCGCACCAAGATCCCCCCTTAGAAGGAATAAGATCATATCCCGAAGGGATAAGATCAAGATCCCTAAAAAGGGGGGATAGCAATCGGTGGGGAAGGAAATGATGGGATTTCTTTCCTCCCACCTTTGCCAACGCCCCAATGGACTTGGAGGGCAAGAAACCAGCCCTCTCCACCCCTATATATAGTGGGGAGGCACATGGGAGCTTCACCCTTGCCCCTGGCGCAGCCCTCCCTCTCCCAAGTGCTCCTCCGCTCTCGCGGTGCTTGGCGAAGCCTTGCAGGATTGCCACGCTCCTCCACCACCACCACGCCGTTGTGCTGCTGCTGGATGGAGTCTTCCTCAACCTCTCCCTCTCTCCTTGCTGGATCAAGGCTTGGGAGACGTCACCGGGCTGTACGTGTGTTGAACGCGGAGGTGCCGTCCGTTCGGCACTAGGATCTCCGGTGATTTGGATCACGACGAGTACGACTCCTTCAACCCCGTTCTCTTGAACGCTTCCGCTTAGCGATCTACAAGGGTATGTAGATGCACTCTCTTTCTACTCGTTGCTGGTCTCTCCATAGATAGATCTTGGTGATACGTAGGAAAATTTTTGAATTTCTGCTACGTTCCCCAACAGTAGCGTGGGTAGAAACCCACGCTACTACTACCAGCGTGGGTTTTTTTTGAATTTTTTCGAAAAAATATTTCGATTTTCCCCCTAATTTTCAAATTTCTGAATTATTTTAACCTCAAATCTCTAATCACTCCTCATCGCTGCTCAATTTAATCTCTAATCATCCCTCATCATTCCAAATCATCTAACTTCCCGGACAGTCACCCATCCTCTCACTACTCCAGCCTGAGCACGCTTAACTTCCGGGTTTTATTCTCCCTCGTTTCCAAGTCTGCACTTGTTGTTTTCCTGACAATAGTAAGATGTCAATCCTATTAACCTCAGGAATTTAGCTTGAGCATGAAGTCATACATTTCACTATTTGAGTTTGAAACTATCGTTCTAAACAATTAGTAACACTAATATTTCTTGAATAATTAGTTTGACCACAGTTTGACCATAGTTTGACCACAGTTTGGCCATAGTTTGACCAGATTTGACCAAAATTCAAAAAAACTAAAATAATTATTTAGTAACACTAATATTCTAGAATAATTAGTTTGACCATTATTTGACCACATTTTGAAATTTTTTTGATTTTCTCCATTCTAGATCTTAAAAGCCCCGTAACTTTTTTTCTGTTTGGTTTTTGAGGATTTTGAAAATGTTTAACGGGGTTCCTCCAGTTTAATTTGGATGTAACTTTTCGAGTAGATGATTTTTCATATAAAAAACTTTTTCATCCGAGTTAGTATGCAAAAGTTATGCCTATTTTTACAAATTCTCGAGAGATTTGGCAAATAAAGTTGAAATTCGTATTTGCAAATTTTCCCAACAGCTAGACCACATATCACATTGGAAAATTATTTTCTTTTATTTTTTTCACATTTTCATCATTTTCTTTTATTTATTTTTAAACTGAAAAGGCGATCCACAGGGGGGGGGGGGTAGAGTTTGAAAATGGGACCTTTAGTAGTAGCGCGGTTTTTTACCCCCTCGCTACTACTATGGCACCACTTAGTAGTAGCGAGGGCTAAAATCCAATGCTACTGCTATCAAACTTAGTAGTAGCGAGGTTTTAAAAACCCGTGCTACTACTATGGTATGTCCCGGGGGGCACGATAGAGACCGCTTAGTAGTAGCGAGGGTTAAAAACCCGCGCTACTACTATAAACTTAGTAGTAGTGAGGTTTAGATACCTGCGCTACTGGTAAGTAGCAGTAGCGAAGGTTTTTAACCCTCGCTACTAGTAACTTTCTGTGTATAGGCTTTTCCCTAGTAGTGCTCACTGGGTTGCCCGTGTGATGCAGTTGGTAACGAGCGGTCGGACGGCGGTGAACATAAATGGGGAGGTCGGACCATACTTCATGACAGGCCAAGGGGTACGGCAGGGAGACCCGATATCCCCATTTCTTTTGAACCTTGTGGTTGATGCACTAGCCTTGATCCTTGACTTGGCCAAGCACGCCGGCCACATTAGGGGGACTTGCCCCCATCTTGTGGCCAACGGAGGTCTAACCCACCTCCAATATGCCGACGACACCATTATGATGGTGGAAGGATCGGATGAGGATATTCTGAACCTCTAGTTCCTCCTCCTTTGCTTTCAGGAAATGTCGGGCCTCACAATTAACTTCTGCAAAAGTGAGGTGATGGTCCTGGGATACTCCCAGATGGAAGCTCAGCGAATTGCCAATCGCTTGAATTGCCGTTTGGGGGCATTCCCGACCACTTACCTTGGCATGCCACTTAGCGACACGTGTCTGCTAGAGAAGGACTTTCGTCCAATAATTGCCAAGCTCCAACCTAGGATGGAGCCCTGGCAGGGGAGATGGCTTTCGAAAGCCGCTCGAGTGATTCTGATGAACTCCTCCCTTATTAGCGTATTGATGTATGTCATGGGATTCTATAGTCTACATGAATCCCTTCATCATGAGGGCACCAAACTCCTTTCCAGATTCTTCTGGGCTGAAGAGGACAATAAATAGAAGTATCACACGGTGAAATGTTCTGAGATATGTATAAGCCTAAAGACCAAGGAGGCCTTGGGGTCATTTCTTCCAAACGGATGAATATTGCCCTCCTCTCCAAATGGCTTTGGTGGATTCAGACTGATGAGGGCGGCCTGTGACTTGAGATTATCCGCGCGAAGTACCTTCACGGGCAGCCACTGGCATTCGCCCCTAGATCTGGAGGGTCCTAATTCTGGCAATCGGTGATCCGTCTGAGGCCGATTTTGAGCATTGGGACCTCCATAAAAGTGGGTACCGGATCCGGCCCCCTATTCTGGCTAGATAGATGGGCCAGGACCTGCCCTTTTGCAGAAGTCTTTTACGCATTGTTCTCGATATGTGTCCACCCACAGCTCTCTGTGGCTGTGGCCTTAGCTGACTTGGGTGCTATTGCCTTCCGCCTTACCGTTGGGGCGGTGGAGCTCGAGCAATGGGATGAATTGCTCGAGTGTATTGCCCTCCACTCCCTCTCCCTGGAGCCCGATTTGCCCTCTTGGCATCTCGAGCCAATCGGTAGATTCTCGACTAGACCCCTCTATCAGGCGATTGTTCCCTCTACTAGCCCGGTGGAACTATCGGTGCTTTGGGAGATCAAACTCCCCTTGAAAATCCGCATATTCGTCTGGCAATGGGTCTGAGGCCGCCTCTCGTAGGGTACGGAGGTCCGCAAACATAATGGCCCTAGAGATGGCCTCTGCCCCATTTGTTTGGTACCGGAAGACTGCAACCACATCTTCTTCCGGTGCCCTGCGGCTCAGTTCCTATGGAGCTGCTTTCGTGAGGTGGTTGGCGGCAACTGGTGCCACGACAACCTCCCGGATTTGTTTGGGGAGGTTCTTAGGCTCCCCGGTACTAGCCGCACCTCCACGTGGGTGGGTTTGGGTATCCTAGCATGTACCCTCTAGAGTAACCGCTATAAACTAGTCATAAAACGCGTGATTCCGTATCGTGTGACTGATGCGATCTATAAAATGTGTGGCTTTTTACAGCTCTGGAGACCGCTTAGCACGCGGCGAGATCGAGAGATCATCGACAACATCATTGCTGGTCTTCGTTCTTCGCCGTCGGCCTTTGCTCCACCACCGCCACCACCTCCCGAGCCGGATTAGCTTCTTTTTAGCTTTGTTTGGGGCTTGTCCTGCTGTGCCCCCAGCGTGACTTTATTACTTGATTGTACTATGTACTGATGTGTTGGATGCTCGATTCGTTGCTTTATAATATAAAGCAGGGGGAAACCCTTTTCCTTAAGAAACTAGTTAAGAAATCTGAGGGGTACAATGTGGAATCTGCAATCTTCAGTTCTACAACTTCAAATGAAAAAGTTGTGGAATGTATATATATGCTACTTATGATGAATCCTTTTCTAAACAGGAAATGCCGAAGATTAAAGAGTTTTTTAATGACTTCATTGCACGCTCGATGAATTCGTTGCAGTAAATCTTGAGCTCCTCGCAGTCGTGTCGCAACGCCAGCTATAGAGTGCTCAACGCGTTGTCTTTCGACAGGAGATGAGCGAGCAAATTCTCGCACATGGCCTTCATCCTCTGTAGGCGGAACCGGCATGCCGTCCCAGCATTTCTCTGACTACTACTGTGTCATCCACAAGAAGCAGCTCGCCCGTATAGACAAAGTGGAGTACGGCCCTGAGCATAACGGCCTTCATATCGCCGATCCGTACGACGCTGTTGGTTGTCGACGCCACTAACGTTTCGTATAGAAGTGGCGACCACACGGCGATGATGAGCCACTGCGCGTGAATCTCGCTCTCCTGGACCAGGAACGTCATGCCTGACCATTGCTTGCTCACCATCAGCTGCTCGAGCTGCCTGACAAAGTTGGACGGCGGCATGAGGATCATAGGTTTGGCGATGGTGGTGCCAGTACTAGTAGTGCATGCCTTCGTGTGGACTTCAAGCTCGCAACGTATGGTAAGGGAACCATTGTGCCCTATGTATCGTGACTTTGCAAAATTCACCGTGATGAACTTTTGAAACCCCCAGGTTTCACGTACCCTGGTAAAAATATCTTCTGAACGAAGCACAATCGACGGTGATTTGCCACTGGGGTCACCAATCGGAAACATCTTGAACAACTTGACCCTAGCAGTTCCAGGATCAGACCATAAACGGAAGTAGACAGATATGTGCTCCCCAACCTCCTCCGCCGAGTACCCAGATGGGTACACATTGACCGTCCAATCGTAACCGTCTATGTTGAATATGTCTGAAGTGATTACTTGGCCAACACCATGGTTCCTTTGCACTGAGCTAAAGTTGGGGATCTTAAACTCGTGCGTCCCGCGGACCACCTCGGACTTATACCTGGATGTGCTCTTCTCTGCTGTTGGTGGATGGATACCGGAGGAGGAGGAAGGGGAGCTAGTGTGTCGGGCTGCTGTGTGTGGCAACTCTCTCATTGACCTCAATTTTTTTTTTGAAACATTGACCTCAATTATAGAAGAGCTGCATGTATCCTTGAGCTCCTCATACTCCTTGGTCGCCCTCACCGCGTCGTACACATCAGGATTAGATGTTATGTACTTGATGCAGGAATCCTCGAGCAGACAGCATCTTTGTTGGCCGTGGTCGTGTCGTGGTCGCTGACGTAAAGCTCCTCGTGCCCACAGAATGCATCTGGGAGCAACAACTTCCAGATCACACGGGACACGGAATGCTGGAGAATCTTTTGGCTGCGTCGCTTCGCCACACGGCGTGCGGCCACTGGCCACGCGGGTCATCGATCTGAAAGCTGGCTGTGACAATCACGTCCTTGGTTATTTCGGTGCTAAGCAGCTCGAGGGTGATAGATGTGAGGTGGTCTTGATCGTCGAAGGTGCAGACGAGATCCCAGGTGTAGTTGCTGACTTGGAACACCGTACTTGATGGAGCTGTACGTTGGTGAGGTGGGCGAAAGGCTTGCTGTAGCCCACGATGAGAAACTCCTCGGACGACCACCGACCTGTGTGTCAACTGTCGACACCGTGTTTTGCGGCGCGGACGCCATGGCAAGATTTCGATGAGGATGCAGGCCGCTCGGGAGAAGCCCAGCAGAAACGTATTGATTAGGTCTGTCTATATATCACATCTAAACCTGAGATAATATCTCACATCTAAGTTACGACATCAGCAAAAATCAGCTTTGCTCCAGCCCACCGCGTTGTTCTCTTGTCTGTTTATTTTTTCTTCGGGGCGGCGTTGTTCTATTGTTGTTTCTCTTTCCTTCATGTCGGCCGACAGTCGTGGGGCAGAAAAAAGACTCTAATGCACTGTGATGCCTATGGGTGGAATTCAGGACAGCATACTAGGGAACAACGGCTCCTACCACTCCACCCGATAAATGATGCTGATGACCATGAAGCGGTAAATGTTTATGAACATAGTACATCGTCGAGATTAGAAGACATTATAGCAAAAAATTTACAACCCTTTTTTACAAATTGTGAACAATTTTAAAATTGGCAAAATTCTTGTGATAAATGTGAATAAACTTTGTAATTCCAAACATTTAAAAAAATAAGAACACAATTTGGTATTCCGAGCAATTTCTTCACGATCAAATTTTGAAAAGCTGAACAATTTTTAAAATACCCGAACAGTTTTTACAGTGGGGACACTTTTTAAAATTCCAAACATTTATTTTGTAATATGAATAAATTTAATTTGTTTTTATTTTAACCATACTTTTGAATAAAAAATGTTTCCACCATTTAAAAAATATTGACATTTTAAAAATGTTCATGCATTTCAAAATAATGGTCATGATATTTAAAAAAATGTATTGTACAGTGAAAAAAATCTTAACATTCAAAGAAATGTTCGTGAAAACTTTTAAAAAGAAACTTCAAGCATTTAAAAAAAAGACATTTTCTTCAAAAATTGTTTTTGCCATGTAAAAAATGTTCGAGTATTTTTTTAGAAAGTGTCATACCATTGCGAAAAACGATCGTCATGAATTTGATTTTTTTACCATGTATTGTAAAAATGATCGGCTTGTATTTGGGAAAAATATCCATCATGTATTTAAAAAAATGTTCAATGTGTCCCCTTGTATACAGAAAAGTATACAATGTGTATTACAAAATTTGACATGTATTTGCAAAAAAACAAATACAGATATATAGGTGTACTACGTTGGGAACGAGTTGCGTGCAAAAAATGGACATGCAACTATGTCCGGCATGAGTTGCATGTTTGAGTTGGACATGCAACTGGGTCATATGGGTGTACGTGTTGGGGTATGACATGGAACTAGATAGGGGTCGGGGCAAGTTGCGTGTTCAAAAACAAAGCACAAAGCCTAGTTGTGAGTCGAGGGTGGGCTTGCAACTCGAAGAACTATGAGCTGAGTTGCGAGTCGAGGATGAACTTACAACTGTGACAACTACAAAACTATGAGACCAGTTCCAAGTTAAGGCGAGTTGACTTACAACTAGGATAAAACAATCAACGGTCCTAGTTGGGAGTCAAGAGTGGCCTTGCAACTAGGATGAAAGACAAAAACACATGCCCAGTTGCTAATCAAGGATGGGCTTGCAACTGGGATAAAACAAACTATGGGACTAGTTACGAGTCAAGGATGGACTTGTAACTAAGATAGGTATATCAATCCATGATACGAATTGCAAGTTGAGGGTGAAATTTCAAGTGAGGTGAAAAATAAAACACATTTCTAGTTGCGAGTCGATGGTGGACTTGCAACTGGGACAACAACAAATTTTTTGCCTAGTTGCGAGTCAAGTGTGGACTTAGAATTGGGATAATAAAAAAACTATGATCCTAGTTGTTAGTCAAGGATGGACTGGCAATTAACAACTAAGAAACAACGATCCCAGTTGCAAGTCAATGGTCGACTTGCAACTGGGATGAAACAAACTACGGTCCCGGTTGCGAGTCAAGGGTGGACTTGCAACTAGGCTAAAAAGCAAAACATGCCTAGTTGCGAGTCGAGGGTGGGCTTAGCCCAGTTGCGAGTCGAAGGTGGACTTGCAACTAGGATAACTACGAAACTACGCGCCCAATTGTGAGCCAAGGGTCGACATGCAACTGGGATGAAACAAACTATAGTCCCAGTTGCGTGTCAATGGTAGCCTTGCAATTGGGATGAAAATAAAAAACACATGCGCTGTTGTGAGTCTAGGGTGGGCTTGCAACTGGGATAAGACAAACTATGGGCCTAGCTGCGAGTCGAGGGTGGACTTGTAACCGAGAGAACTATATAAAACTATGATACAAATTGCAAGTCGATGATGGATTTGCAACCGGGACAACTACAAACTATGTTGCGGAGGGTGGACTTGCAACTGGGATGAAAAATAAGACACAGGCCCAATTGCGAGTCAATGGAAAGCCTTGCAATTGGGATGAAAGAAACTACATGCCAAGTTGTAAGTCAAATGGTGGACTTACAACCAGGACAACTATAAAAAACTGCGATACCAGTTGCGAGAGGATGGACTTGTAGCTGGGACATAAAAGGCGCCCCCCAATTTGGATGTCAGGGGTGGAGATGTAACTGGGACAAAAATGGGTCGGCTCCCCCTAGTTGCATCTCAAGGATGGACTTGCAATTGAGCCAAAAAAAATTGGTGCGGCCCAATTGCATATGAAGTGTGGACTTGCAATTGGAAAATGCGGGTCCATTTGCATGTTGGAGGTGAACATGCAACTTGGATAAAAAGAAGGTTGCCCCCAAAGTTGTGTGTCAATGGACTTGCAACTACGACAAAAAGTAGGTCGGATTCAGATGCATGTAAGAGGTGGTCTTGCGACTGTCAAAAAAGGTCGGGCTCTCCCCTCCCTTAATTGCATATCGAGGATGGACATGCAAATAGGAAAAATGGGCACACTAGCATGTAGGGAGTGGAGTTGCAACTCAGAAAAAAAATGGTTTCCCACCTCCCAATATCGTGTGTGAGAGTGGACTCACAACTAGGACAAAAATGTGGCCCCACAATTGCATGTTGGTGGTGGAGTCGCAAATGGAGATAAAAGTGGGTCGCCCCCAGTTGCATATCAAGGGTGGACGCGCAACTAGAAAAATGGACCCAGTTGCATGTCGAAAGTGGAATTGCAAGTTGGACAATTAAAAAGGCGGGCCCATAGTAACATGTCGGTGATGGAGTTGCAACTAGGACAAAAAGGGCCGGACCCCCTGTTGCATGTTGAGACTAGACCTGGCCATGGGAAACCCGGCCCGACCCAGCCCGAAATTGCCCAACCCAGCCCAACCCGATCTTGCCCGCAGGCCGGGCCTGGGCCTAGATTTTAAACCTGAATGCTAGGTCGGGCCGGGGTTGGGCTTGACATTTAAGCATTTTAGGGACGAGGCCCGACGGGCTTTTCCACTCACGGGCCGGGCTTGGGCCTGATTTTTAGGCCCGACAGTCGAGCCGGGCCGAGCTCAGGTCTAGGTTTTCAGTTGCGGGCTTTTGTAGGCCCGGCCCAATATATGGCCAGGTATAGTTGAGAGGTGCGCTTGCAACTAGGACAAAAAATGGATCAAGCCGAGTTGCGTGTCGAGATATGGACTTGCAAGTCGGACACAAATAAAGTTGGCCGAATTGCATGTCAGGGATAGAGTCGCAGCTAGGAAAAAAAAGATGACTCGATGAAAATCATAAAATCCCTAGATGAAAAATAGGGCAAAAAGAGACAAAATGGATATGAGGTCATTAATCACATCATCACTGACTGCCATCTTCTTCGTCGCGAGGATAAATATTGAGCTCCTAGTCGACTCCCTTCTTTTTGCTTGTGTCGGCTCTACTCAAAGATAACAGGGAATGAAAGAGAGACAATGACGAAAGAAACTGATGAGGCACCGACCAACTTGTATCTTCAACTTATAGTAGGCAAAAAGAAACGAGGCCTGAGATCACGTCGTGAAAATAGCCCAAAAAAATCCACACGTTGGGAACAAGTTGACAAGTGGACACAGGACACACGGCGAGAGCAGGGCGCTAGGACGCACGTGACAAAACAACCCGTGATGAAGATTTGCACAACATCTAAAATAACATGTTGAACGTTCATGAACGTAGATGAGATATTGATAAATTGGTTTAAAAATCATAAATTTTTAAAAAAGGGAAAGGAAAAAATAAATGGAAAAGAAGAACTAAAAAATTCGAAACATAAATTAAAAATCATGAATTAAAAAAATAAATGAAAAAGAAAAAAACAAATTTAGTCTGAGTCGGTTGAGTTTTAGATTAAGATGAACATGCAACTGAGTTAGGTGAGTTGTATGTCAAGGACATACATGCAACTTAGTCGGTTGAGTTTTAGGTAAAAAAAGATGTGTAACTGTGTTGGGTTGCATGTAAAAAGAGGGACATATTTATAGATGAAAAAATATAGGCGATTGTTAGGCGCCGGCGCACCAGCCGAAAGTTTTAACTGGTCGCCTCCCAACCCTCCGATGCAACAGTTTTGGTTCGTCGGATCTGGTCCCTGAAAAAAAACTGCATCGTCGTCTCCCTCACGCTCGCTCTTTTCTTTTCTCTTCACCGGGCGAAACGCTACAGCACCACCGCTTTCACCCCACCCGCTCGACTTGCAGCAGGGCATCTCGCACTTGCTGCCTGCCGCCACCGCTCGTCGTGTGTTGTGTGTGCCCCATCGCAGGCACCCCCTGGATGCAGCTTGCATCACCGCGATCGCCAAAAATCGACGCCACGCAGCTTGTCGTCGTGCTCGTAGCCCGGTACCCGGTAACAAAACCACCCCGCGTCGTGTTGGGCACCGCTAGCAATGGTCGTTGCTGGTTCCAGCAAAATCACTTGGCCGGTTGTAGCACCCCTAGTAAATTGCCATGGCCATGGCCATGGCAACCGTAGTTGTCTCCGGTTGTAGCAGCTTCCGTGGACGGTTCCAGCAAAAATGGATTGCCTGGTTGCAGCACCTGGTCATCATCATGGCTACCGTTGAAAAAAGGTCGTTGTTTTTTGAAAAGGAGGATGTACCTCCGGCCTCTGCATCTGGGTGATGCATGCAACCATTTTATTTATTATTCACAAAGCCCTTAGAAAGATAATACATCAGTAAGCCTGAAGCCACCATCTTGGCAACACCTGCCGCTACTCCTATCCTTGTGATGAAGGGGTGCAGAATGTCCGAGCCTAATACCAAACAGGCATCACACCAACACCTAACATCTAATGTCGGATGCCCCATCCAAGCCATATACCTGGACTTGGTTACACACCGGTCCAGGGCACTTTCAGTGGGTACCACATGCGCACACTGCAATGGCCATCGCCTCCTTCATCCATCGATTCATCCCCAGATCAAATATTGACGCATCGACCTTGCCAGGCCTCTCTATCATCGACGCCACCACGACGCCAGACAGTGTCGTCCTCCTGCACGAGTCCATCGCCACCAATCGGATGGCTAGTCTCCACTCCGCCACGCCGCCGAGATCTGCCACCATCGATATGTAGGATGAAGCACCACTCCACCACCTACCGACGCCGAACCACCAAGCCGTCCACATGCCCATCCAGCCGATGAATGTCTTCAAAGATGATGCCCCCATCGGGGTGACAATGAAGACGTCTCCATCATCCGATCTAGGAGGCACCTCAACGCCTCCAACGAGGGCTACGACGCCCACGGGCGCCGCCGTCAATGGTAGCCTCCTCCAGATCTGAGGTTTCCCCCCTGAAACAATGGAGCAAGGGACGCCCCCACCATTGCCTCCAACGAGGAAAACAACACCCGCGGGCGCCGATGACGATGGTGGCATCCTCATTGAAGGAAATATGCCCTAGAGGCAATAATAAAGTTATTATTTATTTCCTTATTTCATGATAAATGTTTATTATTCATGCTAGAATTGTATTAACCGGAAACTTAGTACATGTGTGAATACATAGACAAACAGAGTGTCACTAGTGTGCCTCTACTTGACTAGCTCATTGAATCAAAGATGGTTATGTTTCCTAGCCATAGACATGAGTTGTCATTTGATTAACGGGGTCACATCATTGGAGAATCATGTGATTGGCTTGACCCATTCTGTTAGCTTAGCACTTGATCGTTTAGTATATTCCTATTGCTTTCTTCATGACTTATACATGTTCCTATGACTACGACATTATGCAACTCCCGAATACCGAAGGAACACTTTGTGTGCTACCAAACGTCAAAACGTAACTGGGTGATTATAAAGGTTCTCTACAGGTGTCTCCGATGGTACTTGTTGAGTTGGCATAGATCGAGATTAGGATTTGTCACTCCGGTTGTCGGAGAGGTATCTCTGGGCCCTGTCGGTAATGCACATCACTATAGGCCTTGCAAGCAATGTGACTAATGAGTTAGTTGGGGGATGATGCATTATGAAACAAGTAAAGAGACTTTCCGGTAATGAGATTGAACTAGGTATGGTGATACCGATGATCGAATCTCGGGCAAGTAACATACTGATGACAAGGGGAATAATGTATGTTGTTATGCGGTTTGACCGATAAAGATTTTCGTAGAATATGTAGGAGCCAATATGAGCATCCAGGTTCGCTATTGATTATTGACCGAAGATGTGTCTCGGTCATGTCTACATAGTTCTCGAACCCATAGAGTCCACACGCTTAACGTTCGATGACGATTTATATTATGATTTATGTGATTTGATAACCGAAGTTTGTTCAGAGTCCCGGATGAGATCGGGGACATGACGAGGATTCTCGAATTGATCGGGCCGTAAAGATCGATATATTGGAAGGCTATATTCGGACATTGGAAAGGTTCCGAGTGATTCACGTATTTTTCAAAGTACAAGAGAGTTACGGGAATTCGTATTGGGCCTTTATGAGCCATAGGGGAAAGGAGAGAAAAGGCCTCAAGGGTGGCTGCACCCGTCCCCATGGACTGGTCCTAATTGGACTAGGGAAGGGGGGGGGGGGCTTCCTTCCTTCTCCTTCTCCCTTCCCCTTTTCCTACTCCATGTGGGAGGTGGAATCCTACTAGGACTAGGGAGTCCTAGTAGGACTCTACACTTTGGGCGCACCCTATGAGGGCCGGTGTAACATCCCCAGCAGCACACTACAGTAATCTTCCCCTAATGAAGGTCATGTCATCATGATCATCATGCCAAAATATCACTTGTTCAAAATCTGCTTCAAATTCAAATTCTAATTGCATGTCAAATATTTGCTTCTTCTTTCATGCAAATAAAATAGTTCATCCTATGGCATATAATCCCTAGATATTTGTCATGTTGAAGCCAACATTTTCTGGAATTCCCAAATTGCCCCTGGGAATTTATTATCTGGTCTAGCAGTATTTAAGATGTCCTTTTCATTTTCTAAAAATGCTTGGACAACTCCTGATGACCCCAAACGTTTTGTGGCAGTGCCCAATAATTGTTTAAAATTGTGTTGGCGAGTGGCATATTTTTGCAAAGTAAATTGTGGCTAAAAGAAATTGCAAAAGCTACTAAAAAAAGAGAAAATAAAAAGGGAAAAAGAACAGAGAAAGAGCACAGGCCACTGTGCACTGGGCCAAGTGCACGGTGCCTAGCCCGAGCCAACTTGCCCAGTTAGGCCGGCCCACTCCCCCTCCCCGATCGCTTCCTGTTCCTCCTACCGGGCGGGACGTCGTGTGCCCATCGCCGCCCAGCCACCTCGCCGGCGACGCCCCCCCCCCTCCTCGAGATGATAAGACGAAAATCAAACTTTAGCACGATCTCTAAGTGAAAACGGAAATAACTTCTTCTGCATCTCACACAAATCAACAAAGTTGTTTAGATGGGTAGCAACATCTTCAGTAGGAAGGCCGGAGAATAGATCTTTCATAACAAGATTCAGCAAAGCAGTATTGATTTCACAAGACTCAACATCATTAAGAGGAGCAATCGGAGTAGTAAGGAAATCATTATTATTGGTATTGGAGAAATCACACAATTTGGTATTATCTTGCGCCATCGCGACAAGTAATCCAACACACAAGCAAACAAAAAGGCAAACGAAAGAGAGAGGAGATTGGGAAAGAGAGGGTGAATAAAATGGCAAGGGTGAAGTGGGGGAGAGGAAAACGAGAGGCAAATGCCAAATAATGTAAATGCGAGGGAGATGAGTTTGTGATGGGTACTTGGTATGTCTTGACTTGAGCGAAGACCTCCCTGGCAACGGCGCCAGAAATCCTTCTTGCTACGTCTTGAGCTTGCGTTGGTTTTCCTTGAAGAGGAAAGGGTGATGCAGCAATAGTAGCGTAAGTATTTCCCTTAGTTTTTGAGAACCAAGGTATCAATCCAGTAGGAGGCTCCTCAAAAGTCCCACGCACCTACACAAACAAACAATAACTCGCAACCAACGCAATAAAGGGGTTGTCAATCCCTTCACGGCCACTTGCGAAAGTGAGATCTGATAGAGATAATATGATAAGATAAATATATTTTTGGTATTTTATAATATAGATTGGAAAAGTAAAGATGCAAATAAAAGTAGATTGAAAGCTTATATGATAAAAGATAGACCCGGAGGCCATAGGTTTACTAGTGGCTTCTCTCAAGATAGCATAAGTATTATGGTGGGTGAACAAATTACTGTCGAGCAATTGATAAAAAAGTGAATAATTATGAGATTATCTAGGCATGATCATGTATATAGGCATCACGTCCATGACAAGTAGACCGACTCCTGCCTGCATCTACTACTATTACTCCACACATCGACCGCTATCCAGCATGCATCTAGAGTATTAAGTTCATAAGAACAGAGTAATGCATTACGAAAGATGACATGATTTAGAGGGATAAACTCATGCAATATGATATAAACCCCATGTTTTTATCCTCGATGTCAACAATACAATACGTGCCTTGCTTCCCCTGCTGTCACTGGGAAAGGACACCGCAAGATTGAACCCAAAGCTAAGCACTTCTCCCATTGCAAGAAAGATCAATCTAGTAGGCCAAACCAAACTTATATTCGAAGAGAATTGCAAGCATAACTTAATCACACATAAAAGAATTCAGAGGAGATTCAAATATTTCTCATAGATAAACTTGATCATAAACCCACAATTCATCGGATCTCGACAAACACACCGCAAAAAGAGTTACATCAAATAGATCTCCAAGAATATCGAGGAGAACATGGTATTGAGATTCAAAGAGAGAGAAGAAGCCATCTAGCTAATAACTATGGACCCGAAGATCTATGGTAAACTCCTCACAACCTATCAGAGAGGCTATGGTGTTGATGTAGAATCCCTCCGTGGTCGATTCCCTCTCCGGCGGAGCGCCGGCGAAGGCTCCAAGATGGGATCTCACGGATACAGAAGGTTACGGTGGTGGAAATAGTTTTTCGTGGTCGCCTTTGATGTTCTCGGGGTACATGGGTATATATAGGAGGAAGAAGTAGGTCGGTGGATGCCCGAGGGACCCACGAGATAGGGGGGTGCGTCCAGTAGGGGGGGGGCGCCCTCCACCCTTCTGGCTTCCTCGATTGCTTCTTGACTTGCACTCCAAGTCCTCGAGATCACGTTTGTTCCAAAAAATCACGCTCCCAAAGGTTTCATTCCGTTTGGACTCCGTTTGATATTCCTTTTCTTCGAAACACTGAAATAGGCAAAAAAAAAACAGCAATACGGGTTGGGCCTCCGGTTAGTAGGTTAGTCCCAAAAATGATATAAAAGTGTAAAGTAAAGCCCATAAACATCCAAACGGGTAATATAATAGCATGGAACAATCAAAAATTGTAGATAGATTGGAGACATATCAAGCATCCCCAAGCTTAATTCCCGCTCGTCCTCGAGAAGGTAAATGATAAAAACAGAATTTTTGATGTGGAATGCTACCTAGCATAATTCTCAATGTAATTTTCTTTATTGTGGCATGCATGTTCAGATCCAAATGATTCAAAATAAAAGTTTATATTGACATAAGAAATAGTAATACTTCAAGCATACTAATCAAAGCAATCATGTCTTCTCAAAATAACATGGCTAAAGAAAGTTCATCCCTACAAAATCATATAGTTAGGCTATGCTTCATTTTCGTCACACAAAAATGCTCCCATCTTATACACCCCGATGACAAGCCAAGCAATTGTTTCATACTTAAATAATCTCAAACTTTTTCAACTTTCACGCAATACTTGAGCGTGAGCCATGGATATAACACTATGGGTGGAATAGAATATGATGATGGGGATTGTGTGGAGAAGACAAAAAAAGGAGAAAGTCTCGCATTGACGAGGATAATCAATGGGCTATGGAGATGCCCATCAATTGATGTCAACATGAGGAGTAGGGAGATTGCCATGCAACGGATGCACTAGAGCTATAAATGTATGAAAACTCAACAAAAGAAACTAGTGGGTGTGCATCCAACTTGCTTGCTCACGAAGACCTGGGGCATTTTGAGGAAGCCCATCGTAGGAATATACAAGCCAAGTTCTATAATGAAAAATTCCCACTAGTATATGAAAGTGACAACATATGAGACTCGCTATATGAAGAATATGGTGCTACTTCGAAGCACAAGTGTGGAAAAGGATAGTAACATTGCCCCCTTTTTATTTTTTTTTCTTTATTTTCTTTTTTTTTCTTTGGGCCTTTCTTTTTTTTGCCTTTTTTTTTTCCTTTTTGGCCTTTTTTTATTTGGGGACAATGCTCTAATAATGATGATCATCACATTTCTATTTATATACAACTCAAAACTAGAACAAGATATGACTCTATATGAATGCCCCAGGCGGTGTACCGGGATGGGAAATGAATCAAAAGAGTGACATGTACCACAAATAAGATGTCAACTACATGATCATGCAAGGCAATATGACAATGGTAATGTGTGTCATGATGATAAATGGAACGGTGGAAAGTTGCATGGCAATATATCTCGGAATGGCTATGGAAATGCCATAATAGGTAGGTATGGTGGCTGTTTTGAGGAAGATATAAGGAGGTTTATGTGTGATAGAGCGTATCGTATCACGGGGTTTGGATGCACCGACGAAGTTTGCACCAACTCTCAAGGTGAGAAAGGGCAATGCACGGTACCGAAGAGGCTAGCAATGATGGAAGGGTGAGAGTGCGTATAATCCATGGACTCAACATTAGTCAAAAGAAATCATATACTTATTGCAAAAATCTACAAGTCATCAAAAACCAAGTACTACGGGCATGCTCCTAGGGGGATAGATTGGTAGGAAAAGACCATCGCTCATCCCCGACCGCCATTCATAAGGATGCACAATCTAGGAACACCTCTTGTTTCAAATTTGTTACACAACTTTAACCATACGTGCATGCTACGGGACTTGCTAACTTCAACACAAGCATTCTTTAAATTCATAATCACCCAACTAGCATGACTCTAATATCACTACCTCCATATCTCAAAAAAATTATCAAGTATCAAATTGATCATAGCATCCAATTCACTTCCTATGATAGTTTTTATTATACCCAACTTGGATGCCCACCATTCAAGGACCAATTTTATAACCATAGAAAATACCATGCTGTTCTAAAAGACTCTCAAAATAATATAAGTGAAGCATGATAGACCAATAATTTCTACAAAATTAAGCCACCGTCGTGCTCTAAAAGATATAAGTGAAGCACTAGAGCAAAACTATCTAACTCAAAAGATATAAGTGAAGCACATAGAGTATTCTAATAAATTCCAATCAAGTGGGCTTATCCCAAAAGGTTTGTACAGCAAGGATGATTGTGGAAAACTAAAAAGCAAATACTAATATCATACAAGACGCTCCAAGCAAAACACATATCATGTGGCGAATAAAAATATAGCTCCAAGTAAAGTTACCGATAAACAAAGACGAAAGAGGGGATGCCTTCCGGGAGCATCCCCAAGCTCAGGCTTTAGGCTATCTCTTGAATATCTTGGGGTGCCATGGGAATCCCCAAGCTTAGGCTTTTGCCACTCCTTATTGCATATTCCAACAAATCTTTACCCAAAACTTGAAAACTTCACAACACAAAACTCAACAGGAAATCTCATAAGCTCCGTTAGTGAAAGAAAAAAACCCACCACATAAGGTACTGTAATGAACTCATTCTTTATTTATATTGGTGTTAAACCTACTGTATTTCAAGTTCTCTATGGTTCATACCACTTAATACTAGCCATAGATGCATCAAAATAAGCAAACAACACACGAAAAACAGAATCTGTCAAAAACAGAACAGTTTGTAGTAATCTGTAACTCTCGAATACTTCTGGAACTCTAAAACTCCTACAAAAATAGAAAGTCCTGGGTAATTTGTCTGTGGATCTACATCAAAAAGAATCAACGCAAAATCACGTTTCTGTGAATTACTAAAATTATTTTCATGCACGCAAAGTTTCTGTTTTTCAGCATAATCAAATTAACTATCACCATTGGTTATCCTATAGGTTCTACTTGGCACAAACACTAATTAAAACATAAAAATACATCTAATCATAAGGTATATGCAAGATTTATTACTAAACAGAAACAAAAACAAAAAACACAAATAAAATTGGGTTGCCTCCCAAATAGCGCTATCGTTTCACGCCCCTAGCTAGGCATAAAAGCGAGGATAGATCTAAGTAGTGCAACCTTTGGCACTCAATTCATAAGTGGCTCGCATGATAGATTCATAAGGTAATTTAACTTTCTTTCTTGGAAAGTGCTCCATGCCTTTCCTTAATGGAAATTGGAATCTAATATTCCCTTCCTTCATATCAATAATCGCACCAATCGGTCTAAGGAAAGGTCTACCAAGAATAATAGGGCAAGAAAGATTGCAATCTATATCAAGAACGATAAAATCTACGGGCACCAAATTTCTATTTGCAACAATGAGAACATCATTGATCCTTCCCATTGGCTTTTTAATGGTAGAATATGCAAGGTGCAAATTTAAAGAGCAATCATCAAGATCATGGAAACCTAGAATATCACATAAAGTTTTCGGAATCGTGGAAACACTAGCACCCAAATCACATAAAGCATAACACTCATGATCTTTAATTTCAATCTTTATAGTAGGTTCCCACTCATCATAAAGTTTTCTAGGTATAGAAACTTCCAAATTAAGTTTTTCATCAAAAGATTGCATCAAGGCATCAACAATATGTTTGGTAAAAGCTTTATTTTGACTATAAGCATGAGGAGAATTCACAACGGATTGCAACAAGGAAATAATTAAATTCCTTGAAATCCAAGATAGTAGGTTCAATGCTATTTATGGTCTTGACCTCTCCAATCCCACTTTTACCAAATTTAGCATCAAGATCTAAAAACTCTGAATCATTGGGACGCCTTTTAACTAAAGCTGACTCATCTCCAGTCCCATCATTATTAAGATTCATATTGCAAAACAAAGATCTAATAGGGGACACATCAATAACTTTAAGATCTTCATCACTATTTTCATGGAAACTAGAAGAACACGCCTTTACAAAGCAATCTCTCTTAGCACGCAATCTAGCGGTTCTTTCACTACTAGGGAAAAGCCTATACACAGAAGAGGTCTCAAGCTTAACTCGCTACTGATATAAATATAGCAGTGGCGCGCCCACTCAAAGACGCGCTACTGATATAATTTCCACAAGGCCGCCACGAGGCTAGTTCTAGCAGCAGCGCGTTATAATGAAGAGCGCTACTGCTACGTAGCATAGTAGCAACACATTTCACCAATAAGTGCTACTGCTAAGTTACTACAAAAATTTAGTCCCACCTTGCTCCGTGAAGAGAGTTTATACCACCTTAAATATGTTACTTCTCAAACTTTGACAATCACTTGGTCTTCATTGAACTCTATGTGTAGAATTTGTGGCCGCAATATGAGTGTTGACCGGTTCCTAAACCGGCGAGGACTCATATTGATAAATCAGATTGTACACAAAAAGATCGTTGATGATCAATGTATTTTTGATACATTGAAGTCTATTTTTACATGCTGACACATAGCAGTAGCGCTTCTTTGTGAAAGGCGCTGCTGCTAGGTAGTTTAGCAGTAGCATCTTTCTCTATAGAGCTACTGCTAAGCCATTCCATCTCCCACCCCCCTCTCCTCTATCCCATCCACTCACACTCACACACACTGGATCCCCGCGCCGGTCCTCCCCCGTCGCCCCTCCTCCCTCTCCGCCGCCGTCACCTCCTCCTCCTTGCTGGACTCGATACCAGCCTCCTCCTCCGTCCTCCCTCCACTCACTGCTGGCCGGCCCCTCCTCGCTCCGCCTTCCTCCTCCGTCCTCCCTCCACTGGCCGCCTGCCGTCCCCTCCTCGCTCCGCCTTCCTCCTCCGTCCCACTATCTTCTTCCTCCTCGAGTCGCCCCTCCTTCTCCCTCCTCCCTGCTACATTTTCATTTAGTAGGCTAGTTCATATGCAACATTTTGATTTAGTTGATTTAGTAGGCTAGTTGATTTAGTTGATTTAGAACATTTTGATTTAGTTGATTTAGTAGGCTAGTTGATTTAGTTGATTTAGAACATTTTGATTTAGTTGATTTAGTAGGCTAGTTCATTTAGTTGATTTAGTATGCACCATTTTATTGTTATTTTTTCTATACATGGATAGGTAGATATGCTTTTGTTTTTTTGTAATAAGTTACTTTTTGGCAAAATGTAGGTGGTACCTTGTCATCTAATACGTTACTAGATCTTAGGATTATAATTGTCCATCAAATTGCTTCTCGCGGAAGAACCAAAAATATCACATGCTACTGTTTTTCTTTCCTGTGAAGTGGCTCGTTAATCCTTTGCTCATATTGCTTTAGGAAAAATGGCGCCACCACCACTATGTCGACTGTGCAAGTCAAGGTGCACCAGCAGCCTTGCAACTGGCAAGCTGTTCCAGCCGAGTTTTCGTCATGCGGCGGTAAGAAATTAGATGAAATGTAATAACTATTTTATTTTTAGTGCTGGCATTACTGCATTGTGTCATTTTGCTTATTTTACACAGATCGTCCCATGCAATGTGAGGTTGAACTTCGACAAGCTGACAGGAGACACTGTGACATTTGAGGCTCCTGGGGGGCGTACACTATGGAGGTCGAGAAAGGACGCAATATGTCACAGATTGGAGGAGATGGATGGGCCTGTTTCTTCGCCCGCATGCATCTTACTGGTGGTGAGTTGATCAGCTTCTCCTTCAGAGCAGAAAGACCGAAGCTGGCTGTCATTTATCTCAACCTGGTGGAAGATGATGAAGATGACGAAGATGATGAAGATAATGAGGACCCACTCGATGAAGATGATGAGGACCCACTTCATGAAGCCATCGTAGCTCAAAGAACAAGTCTGAGCGAGGAGGAGGTGTCCAACCTATGGGACATAATTTCGCCACGTGCTGACTTTGTCGGGGTGCCATTCGTGACCCGCCTGACAAATACCATGGTTGATCGACATGATATGGTATGTTATACTTACAAATGCAAATTATCCGATGAAATACTTAGTGTACAGTCCAATGATATGGTATGTTGTGTGGAATCTAGTCGATGATATGTTTTAGTGTAGAGTTCGATCACATGCTTATTAGTGTAGAATCTAAGGAACTATTAATAGTGTAGATAATCCATATGTACTTATTTGAGAGGCTATTTATTAATTTATATGTTTTTCCTATTCAGAAATTGGTAAAGAGCGTATCTGTGAGTTATGGTATCGAGCCTGATGAAGAAGGCTCAGCTGGACTACGCCTTACTACAAGGGGCTCCGTCACAACCTGTACATACCGCGTGGACACGGACGGTTGCACACACTTAAACTCGGTTGGGTGGAAGAAATTCCTCGATGGCAAGAATCTTCGTGTTGGACAGGCCATCCTAATTACTATTAGGAACACCAACCGCCCAGGCTTGAGGATGATGACTGTCTTCGATATCATCTAGAACTACATATGTGTGTGTGGCTATATTATATAGAACTACATATGATGATCGTCGTCGATATCATCTAGAACTACATATGATGATCATCGTCGATATCAACTAGAACTACATATGATGATTGCCGTCGATATGACCTTGTACTGCTTGAGGATGCATGTTGACTATGCATGTAATTGTTATCTAGTACTCCCTTCGTTCCAAATTACCCGTCGTGGTTTGAACTAAAACCATGACGAGTAATTTGGAACGAAGGGAGTACTACTTAGTACTCATAATGGTTTATGAATTTGATATCTAGTAGCAGTACCTAGTATCTAGTATCTGAAAGGGAAAGGGGTAGTACCTAGTATCTAGTATCTGAAAGGGAAAGGGGTACGGGGGAAATGATGAAAGATATAGCAGTAGCGAGGGACTGCAAAATCGCTACAACTAACTAATAGTAGCGCGTTCGGCAAAAGCGCTGCTGATATCGTCAACAGTAGTAGCGGGAGTAAGGACCGTGCTACTACTATAAGTTAGCTGTAGCGCCTTATTAGTAGCGCGGCCACCCGCGCTGCTGCTAGCCTCAAAACCCACGCTACTACTAGGGTTTTCCCTAGTAGTGTTTCTTTGCACTCATCAATGGAAATTCTCATAGCTCTGAGAGACTCATTGATATCATGCTTAGGAGGAGTAGATCTAAGTTTCAAAGAATCAACATCAAGCGAGAGTCTATCAATGTTCCTAGCCAAATCATCAACTTTGAGCAACTTTTCTTCAAGCAAGGCATTAAAATTATTTTGAGAGATCATAAATTCTTTAACACTATTCTCAAAATCAGAGGGCATCTTATTAAAATTACCATAACAATTATTGTAGGAATTTCCATAATTATTAGAGGAATTACTAGGGAACTGTCTAGGATTAAAGTTTCCTCTATAAGCATTGTTTCCAAAACTATTCCTACCAACAAAATTCACATCCATAGATTCATTATTATTCTCAATCAAAGTAGACAAAGGCATATCATTGGGATCAATAGGAGCACTCTTAGTAGCAAAAAAATTCATAAGTTCATCCATCTTTCCACTCAAAACATAAATTTCTTCTATAGCATGCAATTTTTTACTAGTAGATCTTTTGGTGTGCCATTGAGAATAATTAGCCATAATATTATCAAGGATTTTGTAGCTTCTCCTAAGGTGATTTCCATAAACGTGTCTCCCGCAGCCGAATCTAAAAGATTTCTAGAAGCAAAAGTCAATCCGGCATAAAATTTTTGTATGATCATCCATAAATTCAAACCATGAGTAGGGCAATTCCGAATCATAAATTTCATTCTTTCCCAAGATTGGGCAACATGCTCATGATCAAGTTGTTTAAAATTCATAATATCGTTCCTAAGAGTGATGATCTTATCGGGAGGAAAATACTTAGAGATAAAAGCATCTTTGCACTTGTTCCATGAATCAATACTATTCTTAGGCAAAGACAAAAACCAAACTTTAGCACGATCTACTACTATTACTCCACACATAGACCGCTATCCAGCATGCATCTAGAGTATTAAGTTCATAAGAACAGAGTAACGCATTACGAAACATGACATGATGTAGAGGGATAAACTCATGCTTTATGATATAAACCCCATCTTTTTATCCTCGATGTCAACAATACAATACGTGCCTTGCTGCCCCTGCTGTCACTGGGAAAGGACACCGCAAGATTGAACCCAAAGCTAAGCACTTCTCCCATTACAAGAAAGATCAATCTAGTAGGCCAAACCAAACTGATAATTCGAAGAGACTTGCAAAGATAACTTAATCACACATAAAATAATTCAGAGGAGATTCAAATATTTCTCATAGATAAACTTGATCATAAACCCACAATTCATCGGATCTCGACAAACACACCACAAAAAGAGTTACATCGAATAGATCTCCAAGAAGATCGAGGAGAACATGGTATTGAGATTCAAAGAGAGAATAGAAGACATCTAGCTAATAACTATGGACCCGAAGGTCTATGGTAAACTACTCACAACTCATTGGAGAGGCTATGGTGTTGATGTAGAAGCCCTCCGTAGTCGATTCCCTCACCGGTGGAGCACCGACGAAGGCTCCGAGATGGGATGTCGCGGATACATAAGGTTACGGTGGTGGAAATAGTTTTTTGTGGTCGCCTTTGATGTTCTTGGTGTACGTGGGTAGACAAAGGAGGAAGAAGTAGGTCGGTGGATGCCCGAGGGGCCCACAAGATAGGGGGTGCACCCAGTGGGGGGCGGCGCCCTCCACCCTTGTGGCTTCCTCGATTGCTTCTTGACATGCACTCCAAGTCCTCTAGATCACGTTTGTTCCAAAAATCACGCTCCCGAAGGTTTCATTCCGTTCGGACTCCGTTTGATATTCCTTTTCTTCGAAACACTGAAATAGGAAAAAAACAGCAATACGGGCTGGGCCTCCGGTTAGTAGGTTAGTCCCAAAAATGATTTAAAATTGTAAAGTAAAGCCCATAAACATCCAAAACAGGAAATATAATAGCATGGAATAATCAAAAATTATAGATACGTTGGAGACATATCAGCCGGCGTAGCCACGACGACCATAGGGTCCTGTGCGTGCCTCCATCGTGCTCACTGCATCGTGTAGGCCTCGTCTAGCTACTTGGGTTGCCCACAAACGCACCCCAGCCCCGATCCCGACGATGACCGAAGTCCGGCGTCCGCCTAGCCGCTCGCCGTCGACGTTCCCGACCACCGCAGCCTCTGCCACCACCCCAGATCGCCTCGCCACCATCTTCTTGTTCGAACGAGCCCGGCCGCGCTAGAAACGGCGCCCTGTGCGCGAAACCCAACCACCTCCCGACCGTGCCACCGTCATTTTTGGTCGCCGGAGCTCTCTACGGCGCCGACGTCGACGTGGCTCCATAGGTCCCACCCCTGGGTCGCTCACCAGTGGGCCCTGGTGGCCTCGTTGGCTGGTTTGACCAGTCAACGTGCTAACTGGGCGTCTTTGTGACACTGACATGAGGGACCTGCCGCTTAATGCGCTAACTAAAACATTTTTATTAAAGTAATTAGATTAGTCTAAGGTCTCACCGACATATGGGGCCCACACCCCTAACTAGCTTACTTAGATTAGTTAATTCATTGTTACAGCCACACTCATTGACCAGTGGGTCCCACTGGACCCACAGGTCAGGTTTGACCTAGTCAGCCGACCAGCTAGCTGCTGACGTCGTCCTCGCGTCATGCTGACGTCATTTCTCTTTTTCTGAATAATTCTATTAAATCAAATAGTTTCAGAAAATGTTGAAATCTTTATAAATTCATATAAATTAAACCGTAACTCGGACAAAAATGTTTTCTACATGAAAGTTGCTCAGAACGATGAGGCGAATCCGAAAATGCGGTTCGTTTACCTATCAGATGCCTCTAAATATCTGAACATGGAACTTTACTCCTCCGTTCATCTGTCTGACACAGGTCCAGAACCGGGAATACTTTCCCAGTTGAATTTGCCCTTCACCTATATCGTGTAGCCATACGTTAGGTCACACCCGACACATCATATTGCCACGTTATGCTTTGCGATGCTATGTTTGCTTTATATTTACTGTTTCTTCCCCTCTTCTCCCCGGTAGACCCCGAGACCGATGCTGCCCCTGTGATCGACTACGTCGACGACGACCCTCCTTGCCAGAGCAACCAGGCATGCCCCCCTTTGATCATCTCGATATCGCCCTTTTCCTTTCTCTCATGCTTGCATTAGATTTTGCTACTGTAATTGTTTGCTCCTATTCTGATGCATAGCCTGCTTTTGTATCTGTTGTTGTACCTTACCTCCTTATCCTAAGCTGCTTAGCATATGTTGGTTAGGGATCCATCAGTGACGCCCACCTTATCCTTGTTGCCCCTGCTTCATCATCGAAGACCCGATCAGCAGGATCGAAGACCAGGCCCCAGCACCGCACATCACTTCCCCTTAGTTGCTCGACACTACTGGGTTACTGGTGAGACCTCATCAGCACTTCTGATGTTATTCCTGTAGTGTAGCTATTCGGTCGTGGTCATCGAGGGTGATTTCCTCTTTAACCACTTCCGATACGACTCTGTCGTGCAACCCCTCAAGTGTGAACCTTGAGGGTGGTCCCTCTTACGTTCACCTTGATGATTACATCGAGTGGAATTCACCAGGGGTGATTCCTATGACTTTATGCTGAACCATTTTACTAAAGACGGGTCGACCCTGAGGTTTTCCCCTTGATGTTTGGACACACGGTTACTATGGTTACTGTGACTTTACGCTGAACCATTTTACTAAAGACGGGTCGACCCTGAGGGGTACCTGCACGAGCAAAACTGCGAGTGATGTGGAGTCGGGTTGACTTGGAAGGTGCCTGCAAGATGATTACGAGGCATGGTCGGGCATTCTTAGCCCTTGCCGCAAGTCCTCGAGATGGGGCAACGGGGTCACATCTTTCGTCAGTCTCTGCTTATTACCGCGCGTTCCTAATCCACTACGATTTGGATATTTGATCTGAGGGGCCTTTGGCCTGATAGCACTAACCATCACGTGGGCATAGTATGGGTGTTCTACATCGTATCCATCAGCCGAAGCTTAATAGACGTCAGCGACTAAGCGGCGCACGCCGGGTTGGACTGGTAAGCACCTTCCTTTTTGAAGTAGGTAGTTAGGTCTGCTCACCGACCGCCCTCGCAACGTGCAGGAGTTCCCGGGGTGATGGCCCATGACCCCTAGGGGCATAGGTTTAGTCCGGCGTGCTGGCCTCTCTATTAAGCCTAGGTCGGGTTGCAGCGTATTGTTTGGCCGAGGCTGGGCATGACCCAGGAAAGTGTGACCGGCCGGAGTTAATCGAGCGTGGTGGGTGAGGAATCCTGGATGAAGGGATCCTCGGACAGCCGGACTGTTGGACTATGAAGATACAAGATTCAAGACTTCGTCCCGTGTCCGGATGGGACTCTCCTTTGCGTGGAAGGCAAGCTTGGCAATTCGGATATGTAGATCTCCTTCTCTGTAACTGACACTGTGTAACCTGAGCTCCCTCCGGTGTCTATATAAGCCGGAGGGTTTAGTCCGTAGGACAATAACAATCCTAATCATAGGCTAGCTTCTAGTGTTTAGCCTCTACGATCTCATGGTAGATCAACTCTTGTAATACGCATATCATCAAGATCAATTAAGCAGGAAGTAGGGTATTACCTCCATCGAGAGGTCCCGAACCTAGGTAAACATCGTGTCCCCCGCCTCCTGTTACCATTAGCCTTAGACGCACAGTTCAGGACCCCCTACCCGAGATCCGCCGGTTTTGACACCGACATTGGTGCTTTCATTGAGAGTTCCACTATGCCGTCACGATAAGGCTTGATGGCTCCTTCAATCATCTTCAACGATGCGGTCCACGGTGAGGTTTTCCTCCCCGGACATATCTTCTTATTCGGCGGCTTCGTAATGCGGGCCAACACGCTTGGCCATCTGGAGCAGATCGACAGCTATGCCCCTGGCCGTCAGTTCAGGTTTGGAAACTTGAACTACACTGCCGACATCTGCGGAGACTTGATCTTTGATGGATTCTAGCCCATGTCAGGAGCGTCGAACAGTCACGACGGGCATGACGTAGATCTTCCATCGAACGGTGTTCGGGAGATCACACCTGCGGCTGCCGCAACCCTTAATCTGGAGCAGATCACGCCATCCGAGGACGGGTGGATGGACCCCGCCATGGAGGCCTCACATTCATCGTCGCTGGAGCCGAACACAGACTTCACCTCCAAAGAGATCTGTGTCATCGGACCCTTGGACTCGTCTCCGGCCATAGGTTTTGAACCGCGTGCGTCCATGCCTATCGAATCTGATTGGGCACCGATCATGGAGTTCACCTCCGTGGATATCTTTCAGCACCCACCCTTGGGCGACGTGTTAAATTCATTGAGGTCTCTCTCTCTATCAGGAGACTCATGGCCGAACTATGTCCGGCTTGAGTGGGAAGCGGACAACGAAGAAATTTGTTCCCCACCCACCACCCACTTAACAGCCACTATCAATGACTTAACCGACGTGCTTGACTTCGACTCCGAATACATCGACGGTATGGACGACGATGCAGGAGAAGAACAGGAACCACCCCCACAGGGCACTGGACAGCCACCTCATCATATGATATATATATTGTGGACACCCCCAAATAAAGCAATGGCGATGAGGCAACAGAGGATAATCCCTTGGAGAAGCAATCTAGGCACCGGCATCATAGCCGCCGCTCGAAGCTCCGCCATAGCAAAAATAGCGATACCGGCACAAGAGATGATAGCAATCCGGATGGTGCCGAAGACAAAAACAATCCCGCCCTGCCAGGCTTCGAGCGGGCCGAGCAAGAGGATGGGCAAGTTAGCCCTAAGGAACAGGTAGCAGATGGAGAATCATAGGATGACAATTACATGCACCTCTCCGAAGATGAAGTGAGCCTTGGCAACAAAGAATTCATCGTGCCTGAGGACCCCGTCGAACAGGAGCGCTTCAAGCGCTGGCTTATAGCCACTGGAAAATGCCTGAAGAAGAAACAACAACAGCTTCAAGATGATCAAGATCTGCTAACTGATAGATGGACCGAGGTCCTGGCAGTCGAGGAATACGGACTCGAGCGCCCAACCAAAAGTTACCCAAAGCGCATGTTGCTACCTTAGCTCGAGGAGGAGGCGTTAAAGCACACACTACCAGCGCACGATGCGGCTGACCGGCCACCTCGTGGCCGAGACAATGCGGCGTATCAGACCGAACACCAGCTCGCACCCCGCCGCTAATCAAACAAAAACACTAAGGCCCGGGGCTACATGCAGGACCTGCGAGACGTATTGGAAAACAAAGCAGGATAGTCAGGATCAATCTACGGATCACGGGGGCGCGCCACAACGCGTGATGATGACTGTCACGCAGGATAAAGTAAGCACAAGTCCGGCCGGGCCGAATACAACACACCACACTCAATTGATCTGCCTCGTGATGTAGCCCGGCATAGAGGCGCCGCACACCCCCTATGCTTCACTGATGAAGTAATGGATCATGAATTTCAAGAAGAGTTTAAACCCGTGAATATTGAATCGTATGATGGCACAACAGACCCCGCGGTATGGATTGAAGATTTTCTTCTCCACATTCACATGGCCCGCGGTGATGATCTACATGCGATCAAGTACCTCCCACTTAAGCTCAAAGGGACGACTCGGCATTGGCTGAACACCCTGCCAGCATACTCCATTGGCAGTTGGGAGAACCTGGAAGATGCATTCCTTGACAACTTCCAGGGCACTTACGTGCAACCATCGGATGCTGATGACTTAAGTCACATAACCCAACAGCCCGGAGAGTCAGCCAGGAAATTCCGGACTCGATTCCTAACTAAAAAGAACCAAATTGTTGACTTTCCAGATGCCGAAGCCCTAGCGGCCTTTAAGCACAACATCCATGACGAGTGGCTTGCCCGACACCTCGGCCAAGGAAAGCCATAGTCCATGGCATCCCTCACGACACTCATGACCTTCTTTTGTGCGAGCGAGGATAGATGGTTGGCCTGTAGCAACAACACAGCAAGCAATCGTGGCCCGTCAGAAGCCAGAGATAGCAACGGCAAGCCCCGACGCAACAAAAACAAGCATC
Source organism: Triticum timopheevii (assembly GCA_963921465.1). NCBI lineage: Eukaryota > Viridiplantae > Streptophyta > Magnoliopsida > Poales > Poaceae > Triticum > Triticum timopheevii. The sequence continues at coordinate 60,630,552 of OY997266.1, read as the reverse complement.
ACAAATGGTGATAATGCCGAAGACACAACAATCAATGCCGGATTCAGTGTCCCTATGTCCGGTCAGCTGAAAAAGCCATTCAAAAATAACAATTCGGGCCCGTCCAGTATGGACCGCATACTCGACCATCCATGCCAAATTCATGGAACCCAAGGAACACCAGCCAATCATACCAACAGAGAATGCTGGGTCTTCAAACAAGCCGGGAGGTCAGGTGCCGAAAACAAAGAGAAGGGGTCTCAAAGTGACGATGATGATGAGGACCCCCGATCACCGAACACAGGAGGGCAAAAGAAATTTCACCCGCAAATCAAAACAGTGAACATGGTAAATGACACCCACATTCCCAAGCTAGAATGGATGTGCAATCTTAGGGATGTCGACTTAACGGAGCCAGTCGCCCCACAATATAACCTATGGGCAATCACCTTCGATCGCACGAATCCTCCAGCCAATACCAATCAGGGCAATCCAGCCGCACTCGTCCCTGACCCAATAATTGATGGATTCCACCTCACACGAGTCCTTATGGACGGAGGCAACAGCTAAACCTGCTGTATCAGGACACAGTGCGCAAGATGGGTATCGATCATTCGATGATCAAGCCCACTAAAACCACCTTTAAAGATGTTATACCAGGTGTGGAGGCCAGCTGTACAGGCTCCATCAGAAGGAGAAGAAGCAGCTGCGTGCGGCGCGCACAGCCACCCGCGACCACCTCCTGCTTCGTCGTGTCGACGCCTCCTTCTCCCCAACCCCGCGCCAGGAGACGTGGACGAGGCCGTGCCGACCTCCCCTTCTTCCCTGGCTATTTTCCCCTCTCCCTCTTTGTTCTTCGCCCGAACAGAGAGCCGCCGCCGCTGTTCGCTGCCACCACGCCCACCATGCTCCTCTCGCCTCCCCGTGTAGTCTGCAAGCTCCGCCACCGCCCGTTACGCCGCCTCGAGCAAGCCCCGAGTGCTCGGACGCCCCAACTCGACCGCCTCGACTCCGTCTTCAAGCTTCGGTCGCCGGAGATCGTCGTCGCCGTCCCGTTGCCCCAGGCCTTCCCCGAGCACGCCGACCGTCTCATCGTGATCTCCGTGAGCCCCTGCACTGTTCCCCCTAATTCTGTGGCCTAGTTCTCGCCATAGCCGCTTTTTCTGTCAAGGCCGAGAGTGCGCCGCCGCACGATCTCGTCGCCGACGAAGCTCCGGTGACCTATTGGTCCCGTGGGTGTTCCCGTTAGGTTCGTGAGCACGCGTAGAGTCCGTAGGTGCAAACCGCTTGTCCTCCCGCGCGATGTGGCATCGAACCCGACGTTGTTTGAACTCCGGCCGCCGCTTTGGTCATCACCGGTGCCGTTCCCGGCCATCTCGAGCTCAGCCACCACCACAAGATGATGCGGCTCACTCCCTGAAGCGCGTAGGAGGAAACAGCGCGGCGAATGGCACCCTGAGCAGCGTTTCCGCAGCTCGCCGCCGCGTCTGGACTCGCCGGCGGCTAAACGCCGGCGAGATTGACCCCGCTGACCGAGTTGACCCCGGGTGGACCCAGTTTAACCCCCTGGGTGCATGACAAGTGGGACCCGCCCGACTAATTAATCTAGTTTAGGTTTAAACATAATTAGTTTAACCTAGGTTAGTACTAATTAAATTAGGTTAGTTTAGTTAGTCACTGACACACGAGACCCATTGGTCAGGTTTGACCTGGACTGGGTCAGTTGACCCGCTGACATCACAATGACGTCAGGCTGATGCAGTAAATCATTTTCTGGATTAAACTTAAATCAGGAAATTCCAGAAAATGCCCAAAACTTCTAAAATTCATATAAATTCAACCGTAACTCAGAATGAAATAATTTATATATGAAAAATGATCAGACAAATCCAATCTATCCATCTGCACCATTTTCATGCATGTTATAAAAACTTATAGCTGCTGTTTAGGACAATTCAATTAAATGGCATTTAAATAACCACATGTGGAGTTTGAATTTGAATCTTTGATTAAAACCAACTTCATTTAATCTGGTTTTAGTTGCATTAGCACAAACCACAACATATTGCCATGTCACATTCATGCATCATATTGTTGCATTGCATTGATTGTGTTTCTTCTTTGTTTGTCGGTGCTTGTGCCCTCTCAGTAGACGTGTACCGGCGATGTGATCGATGACACCGATGAAGAACTATACTATCTTCAGAAATGCCAGGCAACCAAAACCCCCTTGTTCATTCCGATACAATCCAACTCTCTCGCTCCTGCTCTCTTTTACTGCATTAGGACAACCCCGATTCAACTGTTACATGTTGCGGTAGTTGAACCCCTTTTCCTCTGCATGACCTGTCATTGCCACAGTAAATAGATGAAACCCACTAGCATGAGTAGGAGTTGTTTGAGCCCTAATGTGGCTACTCATTCATGCTTGTTTGTCATGCCTGCTACTACTTCGAGTTGAGTCAGGTCTGATTCATCGGGGATGAATCGGAGGTGTGTAAACATGTCCTACTATGTGTGAACACGATTTGGTAAAGGTAGCGGTGAGAGCCCATGTAGGAGTACATGGTGGGTTGCCTCATTGCAGCCGTCCTCAGGAACTGAGTTCTGTGTTTGTGATCCATGAACAGCTACTACCACACATTGGGATCCTTAATTGACTCTCTCGACTTATTAATCAACATGATCTCTATCCAGGAGTTGCAACTAGTTTCTGGTGTTTGTAGGTTGCGTTAGTAGTCTACCAAGTGGCACCCGGTACAGGTGGGCTTGGAACAGACTAGGCACCATGGCACGGTGTACCAAGCGTAGATCCACCCGTCGAGGTGGGCTTGGGAACCCTGCACACATCGTTTGGGGCCGTGAGCGACACCCCGGCCGGATCTCCTTGCGGATGGAACCCGAATAGGCGATAAACCTAGACGAGAGACTTGTGTGGTTAGTCAGGCCGTGGCCGACACCCTCGCCAGGCTTCCGCTTGAAGGTTGCCGAGATACATGACGTGTACATGGCGGTAAGTGGCGAGAGCGTGTGTGAAGAAGTACACCCCTGTAGGGTTAACATTATATATTCGAATAGCCGTGTCTGTGTTAAAGGACTTCTAGGTTGCCTATACCGTTCATAGACAAGTGAAAGTGGATACTCTAAAATACGCAAGATAAGCGTGAGTGCTATGGATGGCATTCTCGTAGGGAGACGGGAGCGGATCCATAGTGGTGTATTGGTATGGTGAATATGTGGACTCATGTGCACCACCTCAAAAGAGTTACCTGACGTCGTAGTTCAGGTTAGCCACTGAGTCAAAGCTGGCTTGCTGCAGTTAAACCCCACCATCCCCTTGTTGATACTGATGCATATGTAGTTAGTTCTAATGTACGTCTTGCTGGGTACATTTGTACTCACGTTGCTTAATTTATGTTTTTGCAGAGAGACTTCAGTATCATTAGTAGTTCCGCGTGGGCTTCGACGTTTAGCTTGTTACGTCAGCTACGATCTTGTGCCCTCGGCAGGATCTGGTAGATAGTCAGGCTTCTCAGCCTGTTTTCATTTCTAGATGTCTGTACTCATACATGTTAAGCTTCCGCATGTGCTTTGACTTGTATGCTCTGATTGTTGGGTCATGAGACCCATGTTTGTAATATCTCGCTCCTCGGAGCCTACTGAATAAAATACTTGAGTCGTAGAGTCATGTTGTGATGACATGTTGTATTTGCACATATCGAGCATATTGTGTGTATGTTATTGAAATGCTTGGTATGTGTGGGATCTGACAACCTAGTTGTTTATCCTTGGTAGCCTCTCTTACCGGGAAATGTCTCCTAGTGCTTCCACTGAGCCATGGTAGCTTGCTACTGCTCCGAAACACTTAGGCTGGCCGGCATGTGTCCTTCTTCATTCCTGTGTCTGTCCCTTTGGGGAAATGTCACGCGGTGTTTACCGGAGTCCTGCTAGCCTAGTTGCTACAGCCCGGATTCACTCGCTGATGACCGACACATTCGTTGCTGGGTCATGTATGCCTGTCCCTGTAAGATAGTGCCACTCTGGGTTCACGACTAGCCATGCCAGCCCGGGTTCTTTGTCATATGGATGCTAGTGGCACTATCATATACGTGTGCCCAAAGGCGCAAACGGTCCTAGGCCAGGTAAGTTGGCACCCGTGGGAATACCGTGTGTGAGGCCGCAAAGGGATATTATGTGTTAAATGCTAGATCGGTGTGACTTAGGATCGGGGTCCTGACATTGTTGGTATCAGAGCTTGACTGCCTGTAGGATTACTAAGATAAACTGGTTGAAGTTGAGTCTAGAAATTCTTTAGTTATATAAGGGAATTGATTGTGGGATGGAACGTAAGGCTCTTTTACTCCTTATACTTTATGCCTTCTGATCCGAGTCATCTTATCTTTCCTACGGGGTTAAGAACTAGGCCTTCTCTTCTTTCTATCAGGATCACGTGTTACTAATCCGTAGACTTATAGGGTTGATGGATTTCAAGCCTCAGTTCAGTTCCTACTATATCTGTGTATTCATAGTTGATCTCGGAACCTTGACATTGTGCTTCTGAGTGGTTATGCCACCATTTTTGCAGGATGTCTCAAATCTTTTTAGCATTTACAGCTGTTATGCTGTCCGAGTCATCCCAGGTTTCTAAATAATCTGATGCATTTGCAAATTCCTTCTTACCGCTCTAAAGTTCCTTTGGGCCAGTTTAACCACACTAGTTAGTGTGCTGTGGTACTTCATTGCCTCGGTATATAGGATGGAGCTATTATTATGACCCTAGGTGTCTAGAGTATCACCTAGTAATCTAGCCATTCTTCGTGTTTCAAGTGTGATGATTCTGGCCACCATCCTCGAAAGCAGCCCGTGATGCAATTTAGTTGGTAGGTATTCTACTCCTGGGCTTTGAACCCGAGATTCACCCTACTTACTTCATGTTGATAGTAAGTGCTAGCTCCCTTAGGTTATTAGTAACCTTTGCGTTAGTCCTCGAGGTCCGTGGTATTTCCTTCTTCCAAATACTATGAACGGTTTATGGCAGAAGTCCTTTGAACCAAAAGATCACGACCAGAGCTCTTGATGAGTTCTCGATTCTATGTTGTGACTCTGCCAGTTCTACCTTTCCGCATGGGTTGTCCGGAAGAAATATGTTGAACTCGTTCGACATGTTAATCCATGCATCCACAACTTGGAAAATCATATGTTCTTTTGGGTTGTCCCTCTTTAGTTGTCTTCTGATCTCGTCTATCAATTCCTAGTCAAGAGTATGCGTGCATTCGTTCATCGGTGCCTATCATTCTGTGGTCCGTAAAGCCGTTCTATTTCAGAATGAATAGGAGAAACAAACTCCAGAACCTCATCCATATCTAGGATTGGGTCAAAGCAATTGTATTCCGATCAAAATGCCAATCCAGCTTCTGCTCTGCTCTACCTTGGAGTGTTACCATCTTTATGTCAAGAGTGTCATGAGAATTGCACCACCTCTTATGAATTCTTGAGGCAGTAATACTTCTTGCCATCATTGTTAATTCCTTGGTTCCCGTGTTATTGTAACCGGAATGCCGACAACTGAATCGTGATGTGTGAAATCAATACTGCTAGCAATCCCGTTGCTTGGTAGCTAAAGGACAATAATTTCATTCTTAGCGTGTTGGTTCTTGAATCATCATTCTAAGATAGATCATGCTACCTAGTCCTTATTGTTGGTGCACTCTTCGATCGGTGAGTTAGGATTTCATCAATCCCTCGCTCATCTGATCATATCATCTTGCCTAGAAAGCAAGATTGCTCTCGAGCTTAGTAGCATATTGGTGGTTCGTGATTTTCTGAATAACTTCTCGGAAGTATCACCAGGTCGTCACCTGACCGCTATGTTGAGTTTGTGATCATGTTGGGTTTCCTCCAAGCCACCCCTTCTCCAAGAATCTTTGTTGGATACCCTGAACTAGTTGGTTGAGCTAAACAACAACTTGGAGAGTTGGAAGGTAAAAGCTTTGCCTAAACTAAGTTCATTTCCAAGGGATATTTTGTATGTGTGTTGAAGAAAGATGGTATTTTCATCTATTGACCCCCGTGATCAGTTTATGGACCTATCATTTTACCCAATCTTTGATTTGAGTATGGGCTATCGTCAAATCAAATCAGAACCAACGATATTCGTAATATTGTCTTACTCGTGGCTGTTTCCTCGAGCATACACCATTATATCTTTTGGGTCTGACCAATGCTATCACCTGTTCACATAATTATGGAATTCCATCTTCATGGAAACCCGGATGAATTGTTGTTGAGCCCATCAACAACATTGTTACCTTCTCCATGATTGTGTTGAACATCCAGTTAGTATTGGAAAACTTTATAAGCATTATCTTCATGTCCCGTTCATGAAGCATATGCTTCGATGAAAAGGAGTGACTCCCTCTAATTCATGTGCATCAGATGCAAGTTGCCGCCGTGAATTCGAGAAAGTATGTTTTTACCTCCTCTGGAATCATCCCAAGTCAGTTATGCATGTGCGAAGTATTCCGTGGTCTGTTAGACTGATCATCTTCATTCCATATGAATTCCCTAGCCCACCAAGCCACTAATTGATTTATTCCAGGAAAAGGAATTCCTTCATAAGAGCTAATCCGGACTTATGTTAGGACTTCGATATCCTCGTTGATGGTTCCCAACCAAAAATTGGTAGTGTTTTATTATAAGACTACTACGTGGTCATGCTTGTCTGGGACAGCGTGTTCACATGTATGTAGCAGAACCATCTCATGTTTTGGAGCTTGCTATCATAGTTTATTCCCGAGAATCTTGCAACGTCATCTCGTCGATTTGTGTTGCAAACTTTCATTTTTCCTTCTAGACTTGATGTGTCTGGAATATCCTGACACCAACCAGATCTGAATCTCAGGCAGATATGATGGTTGGAACATTTCCCAAGAACTATAATATTGGTCCCTCAATAACCGGTAAAGTGGATGTCGTGGCCAACACACCCAGCCGGAAGACCTATTATTGTAGTATCTTGATTGAAGAAGTTGGCCACCTCCCCATAAGGATTTCGTAGGATTTACTCCCTAGTTGTTCCTTATGGATTTTTGTGTTCCCGAAGTCCAACTTTTACTTGATGTGCTAGATATCAAACCATATGAATGGGATACACTAGCACATCAAGGAGAACGTTAGAAGAGGAGTGCTAAATGTCTCTCAGTTAATCATCCAGATTCTGTTTCCTTGGCCTCGCTAAGGTGAAATCTGAGAAGGTGTTATCTTCGTTTGCATCTGCATCATCCATCACTATTCATAATGGTGGTATGTTGTGTTGCCAGGATCCTTGACACGGATGTTGGTAAAACCTTGATGAATATGGAAATGCTCAAGTTCTGGAGAGCGCGCACAAGCAAAATAATCCCTTGTGTTGTTTTCAACAAGGTAATCCACATCATCTATTCTAATCCGGGTATGCCATTCTATCGAACCCCTCCAAACGATCGCTCGAGAATTGCCTTAGGCTAGTATAAAGAGTTTCAATGATCTCTGAATCAAAGGTAATTCTTTTTGCCACCTAAGGGGATATATCTACGAGTCACCATCCCTAAGGTGTCTCATTGTGGTATCATGGCAACTCAACTCCTCGCTACGTTGACAACCGTTCACCACCCTCTTAGGTGTGGAATTGTTGTCTACCTAGTGAACCCTCGTCATCTGTTCCACTCCATCCCTCTAGATGTGTGCTTCGTGTCTCAATCCGAGAGATGTTGCCATGTCTCATTCCATGAGTTAATCCTGAGTTGTTTGATCTTCGAGAAGATCGATCCTTCTAGAGTCTCCTTCATCTCTCCTTGTCATGTTAGCTGGAGTTCTCAGAACAAGATGACAAGACAAAGATGGTGATTGAATCGACGCCCTTATGAAGTGCAACCTGGATCGAGAAGATTGTGATAGTTTGTATCCCTCTATCTTCTTACCTCATGCTTGAATCTCGGGACGAGATTCTTGTTTAGTGGGGGCGAGTTGTCACATCCCTAGTTCTGGTATGCACTAGGCTAGCCCTTCATGTGTGCATCATGTTTAAATTTTATTTAAGTTGAAATGGGGATTGCTCAAACCCTAGCACCAGATCAAATCAACTAGGTTCAAATAAAAATATTCTCAATGAACCCAAAATGCTCTTCAGAAAAGTATATTATTTTTGGATTGGTCTAGAACCTCTCCCAAAAATGGTGCACATTTTTCTAGGCCATTCTGGATTTTTGAATTAAATCATATGGTATTTGCATTTGGGCAATTAATTGCTAAATAATATTTTAAATGGTCAAATAATCACAAACTGAAATGTTTGCTGTTGGAAATATTCCAAACAGTGACATTGAGCAGTTTCATGATTTTTGGAAATGCCCTGGCATTTTTATTAAAGCCAAACACAATTACAGAAAATAGAAAATGAAAATAAAAGAGAGAGAGAGAGAGTTAGTACGTGCCCTCACCCGTGCAGCCCACCTGGCCGGCTCAGCTGGCGGCCCAGCCATCTGGCCCAGCCCACCACCGCTACCCCTCTGTCGTCTTCCTCATCTGCCAGGAGGAGAAGCAGCTGCGTGCGGCGCGCACAGCCACCCGCAGCCACCTCCTGCTTCGTCGTCTCGACGCCTCCTTCTCCCCAACCCCACGCCAGGAGATGTGGACGAGGCCGTGCCGACCTCCCCTTCTTCCCTGGCTATTTCCCCCTCTCCCTCTTCGTTCTTCGCCCGAATAGAGAGCCGCCGCCGCCGTTCGCTGCCACCACGCCCACCATGCTCCTCTCGCCTCCCGTGTAGTTTGCATGCTCCGCCACTGCCCATTACGCCGCCTCGAGCAAGCCCCGAGCGCTCGGACGCCCCAACTTGACCGCCTCGACTCCGTCTTCAAGCTTCGGTCGCCGGAGATCGTCGTCACCGTCCCGTCGCCCCAGGCCTTCCCTGAGCACGCCGACCGTCTCATCGTGATCTCCGTGAGCCCCTGCACCGTTCCCCCTAATTCTGTGGCCTATTTCTCTCCATCAAGGCCGAGAGTGCGCTGCCGCACGACCTCATCGCCGACGAAGCTCCGGTGACCTATTGGTCCCGTGGGTGTTCCCGTTAGGTTCATGAGCACGCGTAGAGTCCGTAGGTGCAAACCGCTTGTCCTCCCGCGTGCTGTGGTGTCGAACCCGACGACGTTTGAACTCCGCCCGCCGCTGTGGTCATCGCCGGCGCCGTTCCCGGCCATCTCGAGCTCAGCCACCGCCACCAGATGATGCGGCTCACTCCCTGGAGTGCGTAGGAGCAAACTGCACGGCGAATGGCACCCTGAGCAGCGTTTCCATAGCTCGCCGCCGCGTCTGGACTCGCCGGCGGCTAAACACCGGTGAGCTTGACCCTGCTGACCGAGTTGACCCCGGGTGGACCCAGTCTAACCCCCTGGGTGCATGACAAATGGGACCCGCCCGACTAATTAATCTAGTTTAGGTTTAAACTTAATTAGTTTAACCTAGGTTAGTACTAATTAAACTAGGTTAGTTTAGTTAGTCACTGACACACGGGACCCACTAGTCAGGTTTGACCTGGACTGGGTCAGTTGACCTGCTGACGTCACAATGACGTCAGGCTGACGCAGTAAATCATTTTCTAGATTAAACTTAAATTAGGAAATTCTAGAAAATGCCCGAAATTTCTAATATTCATATAAATTCAACCCTAACTCAGAATGAAATAATTTATATATGAAAAATGATCAGAAAAATCCAATCTATCCATCTGCACCATTTTCATGCATTTTAGAACAACTTATAGCTGCTGTTTAGGACAATTCAATTAAATGGCATTTAAATAACCACATGTGGAGTTTGAATTTGAATCTTAGATTGAAACCAACTTCATTTAATCTGGTTTTAGTTGCATTAGCACAAACCACAGCATATTGCCATGTCACATTCATGCATCATATTGTTGCATTGCATTGATTGTGTTTCTTCTTTGTTTGTCGGTGCTTGTCCCCTCTCAGTAGACGTGTACCGACGATGTGATCGATGACACCGATGAAGAACTATACTATCTTCAGAAATGCCAGGCAAGCAAAACCCCCTTGTTCATTCCGATACAATCCCACTCTCTCCCTCCTGCTCTCTTTTACTGCATTAGGACAACCCCGATTCAACTGTTACATGTTGCGGTAGTTGAACCCCTTTTCCTCTGCATGACCTGTCATTGCCATAGTAAATAGATGAAACCCACTAGCATGAGTAGGAGTTGTTTGAGCCCTGATGTGCCTACTCATTCATGCTTGTTTATCATGCCTGCTACTACTTCGAGTTGAGTCAGGTCTGATTCATTGGGGATGAATCGGAGGTGTGTAAACATGTCCTACTGTGTGTGAACATGATTTGGTAAAGGTAGCCGTGAGAGGCCATGTAGGAGTACATGGTGGGTTGTCTCATTGCAGCCGTCCTCAAGAATTGAGTTCTGTGTTTGTGATCCATGAACAGCTACTACCACACATTGGGATCCTTAATTGACTCTCTTGACTTATTAATCAACATGATCTTTGTCCAGGAGTTGCAACTAGTTTCTGGTGTTTGTAGGTTGTGTTAATAGTCTACCAAGTGGCACCCGGTACAGGTGGGCTTGGAATAGACTAGGCACCATGGCACGGTGTACCAAGCGTAGATCCACCCGTCGAGGTGGGCTTGGGAACCCTACACACATCGTTTGGGGCCATGAGCAACACCCCGGCCGGATCTCCTTGCGGATGGAACCCGAATAGGCGATAAACCTGGACGAGAGACTTGGGTGGTTAGTCAGGTCATGGCCGACACCCTCGCCAGGCTTCTGCTTGAAGGTTGCCGAGATACATGACGTGTACATGGCGGTAAGTGGCGAGAGCATGTGTGAAGAAGTACACCCCTGCAGGGTTAACATTATCTATTAGAATAGCCGTGTCCGCGGTAAAGGACTTCTGGGTTGCCTATACAGTTCATAGACAAGTGAAAGTGGATACTCTAAAATACGCAAGATAAGCGTGAGTGCTATGGATGGCGTTCTCGTAGGGAGACGGTAGCAGATCCATAGTGGTGTATTGGTATGGTGAATATGTGGACTCGTGTGCGCCACCTCAAAAGAGTTACTTGCAGTCGTAGTTCAGGTTAGCCACTGAGTCAAAGCTGGCTTGCCGCAGTTAAACCCCACCATCCCCTTGTTGATACTGATGCATATGTAGTTAGTTCTGATGTAAGTCTTGCTGGGTACATTTGTACTCACGTTGCTTAATTTATGTTTTTGCAGAGAGACTTCAGTCTCATTAGTAGTTCCGCGTGGGCTTCGACGTTTAGCTTGTTACCTCAGCTACGATCTTGTGCCCTCGGCAGGATCTGGTAGATAGTCAGGCTTCTCAGCCTTTTTCATTTCTAGATGTCTGTACTCATACATGTTAAGCTTCCGCATGTGCTTTGACTTGTATGCTCTGATTGTTGGGTCATGAGACCCATGTTTGTAATATCTCGCTCCTCGGAGCCTACTGAATAAAATACTTGAGTCGTAGAGTCATGTTGTGATGCCATGTTGTATTTGCACATATCGAGCATATTGTGTGTATGTTATTGAAATGCTTGGTATGTGTGGGATCTGACAACCTAGTTGTTTATCCTTGGTAGCCTCTCTTACCGGGAAATGTCTCCTAGTGCTTCCACTGAGCCATGGTAGCTTGCTACTGCTCCAGAACACTTAGGCTGGCCGGCATGTGTCCTTCTTCGTTCCTGTGTCTGTCCCTTCGGGGAAATGTCACCTCGGTGTTTACCGGAGTCCTGCTAGCCCAGTTGCTACAGCCCGGATTCACTCGCTGATGACCGATACGTCCGTTGTTGGGTCATGTATGCCTATCCCTGTAAGTTAGTGCCACTCTGGGTTCACGACTAGCCATGTCAGCCCGGGTTCTTTGTCATATGGATGCTAGCGGCACTATCATATACGTGAGCCAAAAGGCACAAACTGTCCCGGGCCAGGTAAGGTGGCACCCGTGGGAATACCGTGCATGAGGCCGTAAAGGGATATGATGTGTTACATGCTAGATCGGTGTGACTCAGGATTGGGGCCCTGACAGCGTGCCACAGTCGGGCGTCTAAGCGACACCACATAAAGGGCTTATAAGAGAATAATCACAGTAAATATCCAGGGGGTAGAATCGTCCCAGGGATACTCAATAATTCAAATAATGTAAATGGTTAGTCCATAATAATACTAATCAAAATCATCAAGAGTCACAGGTCATGATCCATGTTCGGGTTTAGCAATTTTTCCTCCGAAGACCGACACTAAGACCGACACTTGACCCATCCCAGACTGTAGTCCTTAACCATTGTCACACCCTAGCTAGTTCATGCATTAGAGTGTTGCATCATGTTTATTCCATTCAACAGAAACTTGAAATGGGGATGACAGAACCCCCAGCCCCTCTAAAACCAACTAGGGTTTACTAAAAATATTTTCAATGAACCTGAAATGCCCTTCTAAAATGTCCATCATTTTTGTCTTGGTTCAGAACCTCTGCCAAAAGTGGTGCACAATTTTCTAGGTCATCCTAAGGTCTCTGAATTAAATCATAGATATTTGAGTTTGGGCATTTAAATTATACACAATATTTCAAATGCTCAAATATTCCCAAACCAAAATGTTCCAAGCTGGATATATTCCAGTTACTGGCCATAAGCAGTTTGGTGATTTTTGAAGTTGCCTAGGTATTTTTAGAAAGTCCACAAACTTACAGAAAAATAGAAAAGAAAAAATCAAAGAGGAGCAGAGGCTTACCTGGCGCCCACCTGGCAAGCCCACCTGCCGGCCCAGCCCAGCAGCCGCTCCAGTGAGCTGCTTGCCTTCGCTAGGCAGGCAGGCAGGTGCTCGACGGCGGCACCAGCGCGCGCCACGCAGCTGCCCGTCACCCTGCTTCCTCCTATCGCCGCCCTGCTGGCCTAGACGAACTCCACGTCGCACCCCGAACCCCGTGGACACACCCATTCGCCCTCAGCTCCTCTCCCTCACTCTCCCGCACCATGGCCGACGCCACCGCAGCCGCACCGTCGCCGTAGTCGCGCTCTCCGTCGTCCCCGCGCCGCGCCACCATGTCCAGGAGCTCCGCCGCCCTCCTCTCCTTCGAGCTAGCCGAGCCCCGAGCGCTCGCGTGCCCTGAAGCCACTGCACCGACCTCGTCCGATCCGCCATCGCCGGAGATCCCCTTCGCCGTCGCCGCCGCACCAGCTCGTCCCCGACCGCGCCGTCTGCTTCTTCGAGACCTCCGTGAGCCCAGCTACATCCTCCCCCTTTCCTCTCTCGCTCTCGTGCACCACAGCGAGTGCACGAAGCTTCACCGCACGCACCACCACCGAGCTCGTCGCCGACGTGTCTCCGGCCACACCACCGTGTCCATCGCACTCACCGCACCCGCAGGAACCCATAGCACCACTCCACGAGCCTCGCCGTGTCCCGTAGCCTCGGGTTCGACCTCACCCAAACTCCGGCGACCGCCAAGGTCGTCACCAGCGACGTTTCCGGCCGCCCCGAGCTCAACCACCACCACCAAGAGCTGCGGCTTGCTCCCAGCTACACGTAGATGCCCTCCGCCGCTCATTTGGTCGCCGGAATGCACAAAACCACTCTCGCCGCCGCGTTCGGCCTCGCCGGTGGCTAAACGTCGGTGAGTTGACCCAGCGGACCCCTCGTTTGACCATGGGTGGGCCCAGTTTGACCCCCCTAGGTCAATGACAGGTGGGGCCCAGCCCTGTTAACTAATTAGGATTAGTATTAACTAATAATTAGTTAAACTAATTACACTGACACACGGGACCCACTAGTCAGGTTTGATCTGGACTGTTCCGTTGACCACTGACGTCATCCAGACGCAATGCTGACGCAATAAGTTATTTACTGGAATTATTATTACATAGGAAATTCCAGAAAATAACCCAAACTTCAAAAAATCATAGAAATTAATCTGTAGCTCCAAATGCAAAGTGTTATATATGAAAAATGATCAAAAAATCCAATCTATCCATCTGTACTGGTTTCATGCATGTTAAATCAAGCTAACCTGCTGTTTATTGCAGAACAAGATAAAGCACTTTAAAGGGCCATTTATGAGTTTGAAATTTGAATCTTTGGTTCAAAATGATTCAAACCCATCTGGTCTTAGTTGCATTAGCCCAACACACTCATTTTGCCATGTATCATGCATGCATCATATTGTTGCATATTGTTTGGTGATGATTGTGTATCGGTGCTCTCTGCGGCAGGTCCTGCCCCTGAGGAGTATCGTGATTACCCCAACGAAGAACAATACCAGTGCACCGACCCATCAGGCACGCAACCAACCATTTGATCATATCGATACAATCCCATGTTCTCGCTCTTGCTCTCTTTTACTGCATTAAGACAACGCGTTTCAAACTGCTGTGTACTGCGGTAGTTGAACCCATTTCTTCTGCATGACCTGTCATTGCCACAGTAACTAGATGAAACCCACTAGCATGTGTAGGAGTTGATTGAGCCATGTGTGTGTGTTGTTCCTAGCTTGCTATGCCTGCTATGCTTAGAGTCGTGTCAGGTCTGGTTCATCTGGGTGATGGGCTAGAGTGAAATGATCGTGTCAGTATGAGAGTGATGTGTTGAACACGATTTGGTAAAGGTATCGATGGGAGGCCATGTAGGAGTACATGGTGGGTTGTTTCATTGAAGCCGTCCTTAAGAACTGAGATCTGTATGTGTGATTTAAGATTCAGCTACTACCATACATTGGGCCCTGAAATATGACCCCGCTCGACTTCTTATTCACCCTAGTCCTCTGTCCAGGAGTTGCAAGTAGTTTCTGGTGTTTGTAGCTTACTGGAGGCCATGGACAGCGCTGACCGTAGGGGTGGGCTGTGATGCGGTAGGTACGTGGCCGGGTATGCCGGGCACCCGTTAGGTGTCTCGGAACCCTGTTCACATCGTTTGGGGCTGTGAGCGAAACCCCGGCTGGATCTCCTCACGGATGGAACCCGAATAGGCGATAAAACTGGATTAGAGACTGGAGTGTTTAGGTAGGTCATGGTCTACACCCACGTCGGCTTTCGCTTGAAGTCTGCCGAGCACATGTCGTGTGCAGACGCTAAGTGGTGAAAACATGTATGAAGAAGTACTACCCTGCAGGATTAACATAATCTATTCGAATAGCCGCGTCCGCGGTAAAGGACTACTTGGTTGCCTATACAGTTCATAGACAAGTAAATGGAAACTACTAAAAGCCTCAAGATAAGCGTGAGTGCCGAGGATGGCTCTTCCGTGGGAAGACGGAGGTGGATCCTCAGTAGTGTATTGAAGTGGTGAGTAGTGGACTCGTGTGCGCAAAACTATTTCAAGTTGGAGTCTCGTAGGATAGTTTAGCCAAGAGTCAAAGCTGGCTTGCTGCAATAACTCCACCAACCCTTCTTGATAATGTGCATGTATGTAGGATCTGATGTAAGTCTTGCTGAGTAACTTTGTACTCATGTTACTTTAATTTACATTTTCAGAAGATGCTACAAACCCTTCTGACGGGTTCTTCGTAGACGTTGACATGGATGAGTAGACTGAGGCCCAGGTGGTGACCCTGAGCTTGTGAAGGACCATGTAGTATAGCTAGGCTTACCCAAGCCTCTTTTATTTTACTAGTTGTCTGTACTCAGACAAGACACTTCCGCTGTTGGCTTGTATGCTTGTATGACTTGAATGTGGGTAGTGTAACCCATACTTGTGTGTATGCTATGTATGGCTCTCTGAGCCTTTAAATAAAGAACTTGTGTTGTAGAGTCATGTTGTGATGCCTTGTTGTATTTGCACATATCGAGCATATTGTGTGTATGATTGAAATGCTTGGTATGTGTGGGATCTGACTATCTAGTTGTTTATCTTTAGTAGCCCCTCTTACCGGGAAATGTCTCCTAGTGCTTCCACTGAGCCATGGTAGCTTGCTACTGCTCCGGAACACTTAGGCCGGCCGGCATGTGTCCTTCTTCGTTCCTGTGTCTGTTCCTTCGCGGAAATGTCACGCAATGAATACCGGAGTCCTGTTAGCCCGCTGCAGCCCGGTTTACCAGAGTCCTGCTAGCCCAGTGCTACAGCCTGGATTCACTTGCTGATGACCGACACGTTCAATGCTGGGTCATGGATGCCTGTCCCTGTAAGTCTGTGCCACTTTGGGTTTACGACTAGCCATGTCAGCCCGGGCTCCTTATCATATGGATGCTAGCGACACTATCATATACGTGTGCCAAAAGGCGCAAACAGTCCCGGGCGAAGGTAAGCCGACACCCATGGGAATACCGTGCATGAGGCCGCAAAGTGATATGAGGTGTTATAGGCTAGA
The DNA here is from genome assembly GCA_963921465.1 of Triticum timopheevii. Taxonomy (NCBI): domain Eukaryota; kingdom Viridiplantae; phylum Streptophyta; class Magnoliopsida; order Poales; family Poaceae; genus Triticum; species Triticum timopheevii. The sequence continues at coordinate 60,614,202 of OY997266.1, read as the reverse complement.
TCGATGTGACATTGAGTCGGGGTCCTGACAGCGTTGGTATCAGAGCCGGACTGCCTGTAGGTTCTCCAAGCCAAACTGGTCGATGTTGAGTCTAGAAATGCTTTAGTTATATGTAGGGGAATTGATTGTGGGATGGTACGTAAGGCTCTTTTTACTCCTTTACCTCATGGCATTCTGATCTGAGTCAGTCCATTCTTCCACCGGGGGTTAAGGATTAGGATCTTTCTCTCTATCTGGTTCACATGTTACTAATCATTAGTACTCTATAGGTTTGATGATTACAAGCCTAGTTCAGCTCTACTACCCTGTTATACTGTTAAGTTGGACCAAGAACCTTGATATGATATTGTTGAGTGTCTATGCAATTCTTTGCTAAATGTCTCAAAATCCTTCTTGAGCATTTACAGCCGCTATGCTGTCCAAATTCTGCTAGGAATTCTAATGCCTTTGCATTGTGGTTGTGCTTTCAGATGGCTACTCGTGATCAAAACGAAGTGGTTTTCCTGACCCGGTGCATCGATGTGTCCGGTCATACGGCTATGTTACTCCGGGTAATGATTGGGGCGGGTTACCGTTGGTATCCCGAATACACGGTCGAAGAGCAGTTTCGAGACTTTAATCAAAGCCAGTATCTCTGCACTGTCAGGATATTTCCCTCTTATCCTGGTTCTACCGAGCCCCTCCACTGTTCCTATGGACTCAGGGTTACTATTGAGATGGCCGTGCAAGATGCTGCCTACTCTATGATGACCATCATCCGCGTCAGGACTGGCCTGCTTCGGAACACCGACTTCCGGTATATGCCAGCTTCACTCCCTGGAGCGCAGGGGTATCTCTGGGCTATCTATGCTGACTCCACAGAGGAGGACTCACTAACTCGCACCACTGCCGAGATGCTCGAGGATAAGGACCGAGAGAATCGGGCCTTGAGAATGGAGCTTTTCAACACCCGTGCCGATCATTGGGCCACCTTGACTCGGTTTGCACCGGCTGTGCAAGCTGGATATATGGATATGAGAGATCTGTATCCTGTTAGATCTGCTCTGCCAGACATGATGGATTGGCGTGATGTGGGAGGCATCACCCCACCCCGTGGTCCCCGTAGGCAACCGTTTGTTGGTCCAAGACCTCACCCTAACCCCTATGGTCCACAGGTTCCTCAGGACCGTCTGTTTCCGGATGCTCACGTTGAACTTCTAGGCTATGGAGGAGACTTCTATGAGAAATACCACAGAGATGTCTGAGTTAGTAGTAGTTTCACTAGTATTGTAATAGTTGTATTTCCACCGTCTTGTGTGACCCGTGGAATATGACTTAGTGTGTATCTATTCCGGAGGTGTAGGAAAATAATGTATAGGAGCTTGGAATGCCTCCGAAGAGATGTAATCTTCCTTTCACCATAGTAGTACTTTGTTTGGTCCTGTACTAAACCTTGTATGGTGTGTATGACGATGGAATAAAGGAAGCAGTATCTATATCTACCATGTCATACGGATGATCATCTTGCATTCTGAGTTTTCCATTACATTCTACATTTCTATGTCAGAACCTTATCATCCTGAACTAAACCATTGTCTTGTTTTCCTAGGATGGTCAACACCCGCAACAACCCTGCTCCCCCAGAGCAGGCCAAAGGCAGCAGAGTTGGGGAAACAAACCTGCCTCACCCTCCTTCTCTGGCCGAAGTTATGCTGGAAGCCGAGAGAAACAAGCGGGAGACCAACCGTTTGTTGGAGCGCATCAAACAGAACACAGCACACCATCAGAGGAATAACTTGGTGTCACTCAGTGATTTCATCAAGTTACATCCACCCACCTTCCACCACTCCGTCGAGCCTCTCGACGCTGATGACTGGCTTCGCAGTATTACTCACAAACTGCGTTCTACACTCGTAGCTGAGGCTGATAAGGTCACCTTTGCTGCATATCATCTCGAAGGCCCCGCGAGTCTCTGGTGGGAGAACTATGAAGCTATGCGCCCAGTGGGCCATGTCACTACTTGGGCTGAATTCAGTGAGGCTTTCCGTGAACATCATATTCCGGAGGGTCTCATGGACCGTAAACGTGAGGAGTTCTACAGTTTCACCCAAGGTCGACTCTCCGTTGACGCTTACAGCAGGGAGTTCGGTAACCTTGCATGATATGCAACTGAGGAAGTCTCTACCGATGCCAAGAAGCAGGCAAGGTTCCATAAGGGACTTAGTCCTGAGCTTCGCCGTGACCTCCGTCTGCATGAGTGCACATCTTTTCAAAAGCTTGTGAACAAAGCCATCAGTGATGAGTCTGGTCAGACTGATTTCGAAGCAACACGTAAGCATGGCCGTGACTTGGGTTCCTCATCCGGTGCTGGACCACAGAAGCGCCGGGTGTGGGTGCCTAACACTGCCCTGCCACCCAGGTTCACACCAAGGCCATCCTATCAGGCGCCTCGCCCAGCTCAACAGTATGCACCAGCCAAGCCCTATGGTGGTCCAACCAACAATGCTCCTCCACGCACCAGTTCCATGACGTGCTTCGAGTGTGGGGAATCAGGCCACTATATGCGCGAGTGTCCCCAGACCAACCCCAGCCAGTCTGCAAAAGCTGTTGGCCGTGGCAAGCCGACAGGGAAAGTGTTCTACGCCAAGCTGGCCACCACTGCACGTGGCCATGTGAATTGTGTCTCTGCAGAAGAGGCTCAGGAGGATCCCAATGTCGTTCTCGGTATGCTCCTTGTTAATTGCCACCCGGCATCTGTTCTTTTTGATACTGGAGCATCTCATTCATTCATATCCAAAAACTATGCTCGCTTGCATAACACCGCATTCTGTGACATGCCTTCCACCATGGAAATTTCTACTCCTGGTTCTAGATGGCAAACCTCTAGCGTAAGCCATGGGAATGAAATTCAAGTCGTCAGACCTGTTTTTCTTGCATCTTTGATAGCTCTCAAATCTTCGGATATTAATATCATCTTGGGTATGGATTGGATGTCAGCCCATCATGCCAAGATCGATTGCTTCTCTAGGACTATTCAACTCACACACCCTTCGGGAAAGATAGTCAATGTCTTGACCCAAGTAGCTAAACGACAACTATATTCTCTTAACGCCAGTCCTTTGCCAGACCTCGAAGACGTCTCGGTAGTCCGTGACTTCCTGGATGTCTTTCCAAAAGAATTGCCAGGTGTCCCACCTGACAGAGATGTCGAGTCCGTGATAGATCTCATTCCAGGAACTATCCCAATTTCTAGAAGACCCTATAAGATGGCACCATTTGAACTAGCCGAACTTAAGAAACAACTTGATGAGTCCTTGAAAAAGGGTTTCATCCGACCTAGTTCATCTCCATGGGCTTGCCCCGTCCTCTTTGTCAAGAAGAAGGATGGTACGGACCGGATGGTTGTAGATTATCGACCCGTCAACTTGGTCACAATTAAGAACAAGTATCCGCTCCCCAGGATCAACGACCTGTATGATCAGCTCGCTGGATCCTCAGTCTTCTCTAAAATGGATTTGAGGTTGGGCTACCATCAAATCAAAATCAGGAACGGGGACATTCCTAAAACGGCCTTTGTTACTCGTTATGGCCAATACGAGTACACCGTCATGTCCTTTGGTTTAACCAACGCCCCAGCCACCTTTTCTCGGCTAATGAACTCAATCTTCATGGAGTATTTGGATAAATTCGTCGTGGTTTACCTCGATGATATACTCATCTACTCCAAGAACGAGGAAGAACATGCCGAACATCTAAGGCTAGTGTTGATGTAACTTCGAGAGCATCGCCTTTATGCCAAATTTATTAAATCCGAATTTTGGTTGCCAGAAGTGACCTATCTAGGACATGTAATTTCTGGTAAAGGTATTGCTGTTAATCCCGAGCGAGTTCAAGCCGTCCTTAATTGGACTCCACCTGAATCGGTCAAGCAAGTTCAGAGTTTCCTTGGCTTAGCGAGCTATTGTCGTCGCTTTGTCGAGAATTTCTCCAAAGTTGCTAAACCTCTAACTGAACTCCTCAAGAAAGATAAAAGGTTCGAGTGGACTCCACAATGTGAGCACAGTTTTCGGGAACTGAAAAGACGCCTGACTTCTGCTCCCGTACTGATACCACCAGACTTCTCCAAGGACTTTGTTATCTATTGCAACGCCTCGCGACAAGGACTAGGTTGCATTCTCATGCAAGATCGACACGTAATTGCTTATCCTTCACGGTAATTACATCCACATGAGGAAAACTACCCTACTCATGATCTAGAGCTTGTAGCTGTAGTCCATGCGTTCAAAACCTGGCGACATTGCCTCCTCGATAATCGTTGCGAAATCTTCACTGATCCAAAGTCTGAAGTACATATTCACCCAATCAGATTTGAATCTTAGGCAAAGACATTGGGTCGAGTTGATCACAGATTTCGACTTAGGGATAACTTACACCCCAGGAAAAGCCAACGTCATGGCTGATGCGCTAAGTCGTAAATTTTATTGCAACAATCTAATGTTGCAACAAAGTCAACCACTTCTCCACGAGGAATTTCGGAAACTTAACCTTCACATTGTTCCTCAAGGATTCCTTTCCACCTTGGTGGCGAAACCTACCCTTACGGATCAAATCATCGCTGCCCAATAACGAGATAAAGGAATATCTCGGATCAAGGAGAACATTGCTAGCAGGGATGCTAAATGTTTCTCTACAAATGATCATGGTGTTGTGTACTTTGAGAACCGTCTAGTGGTTCCCAAGAACCAACATTTACGGCAGTTGATCCTTATGGAAGCTCATGAATCTCCTCTCACCATTCATCCCGGTAGCACTAAGATGTATCAGGACCTACGCCAGAGGTTCTGGTGGACTAGGATGAAGAGAGACATTGCTCAGTTTGTTGCTAGTTGCGACGTTTGTCGTCGTGTAAAAGCAGAGCATCAACGGCCTGCTGGCACCCTTCAACCCTTAGCTATTCCTGAATGGAAATGGGACAAAATTGGTATGGACTTCATGACCGGTTTTCCCAGGACCAAGAGAGGGAATAATGCTATCTTCGTCGTTATCGACCGTCTTTCCAAAGTGGCCCATTTCTTACCTGTTCGTGAGAGTATAACCGCTAGTCAGTTAGCAGACTTGTACATCTCCCGAATAGTGTCTCTCCATGGTGTTCCACTGGAAATTAACTCGGATCGAGTAAGTCTCTTCACCTCTCGATTTTGGGAAAGTTTCCAAAATGCTATGGGAACCCGCCTTTCCTTTAGCACTGCCTTTCATCCTCAATCAAGTGGTCAAGTAGAACGCGTCAACCAGATTCTAGAAGACATGCTTCGAGCTTCTATTATCTCATTCGGAATGGATTGGGAGAAATGCCTCCCATTTGCCGAATTTGCTTATAACAACAGCTATCAATCTAGCTTGGGTAAAGCCCCTTTTGAAGTTCTCTATGGACGAAGGTGTCGAACGCCTCTTAACTGGTCAGAAACCGGGGAAAGACAATTCTTTGGCCCGGATATGATCCAGGAAGCAGAAGAGCAAGTTCGCATCGTTCGTGAAAAGTTGAAAACAGCCCAATCTCGTCAAAAGAGTCAATATGACCGAAAACATAGGGCTATGAATTTTGAGGTTGACGAGAAGGCTTACCTTCGGGTTACTCCTCTGAAGGGAACCCATCGTTTCGGTATCAAAGGAAAATTGGCTCCTCGTTACATTGGACCCTTTCACATTCTCGTTAAACGAGGAGAAGTTGCCTACCAATTGGACCTACCTCTGCATCTCTCCAGAGTCCACGCAGCTGCCCGCCGCCCTGCTTCCTCCTCTCGCCGCCCTGCTGGCCTGGACGAACTCCACGTCGCACCCCGAACCCCGTGGACACACCCATTCGCCATCAGCTCCTCTCCCTCGCTCTCCCGCACCATGGCCGACGCCACCGCAGCCGCACCGTCGCCGTAGTCGCGCTCTCCGTCGTTCCCGCGCCGCACCACCGTGTCCAGGAGCTCCGCCGCCCTCCTCTCCTTCGAGCTAGCCGAGCCCCGAAGCCACTGCACCGACCTAATCCGATCTGCCATCGCCGGAGATCCCCTTCGTCGTCGCCGCCGCACCAGCTCGTCCCCGACCGCGCCGTCTGCTTCTTCGAGACCTCCGTGAGCCCAGCTACCTCCTCCCCCTTTCCTCTGTCACTCTCGTGCACCACAGCTAGCGCACGAAGCTTCACCGCACGCACCGCCGCCGAGCCACCGGCCACACCACCGTGTCCATCGCACTCACCGCACCCGCAGGAACCCGTAGCACCACTCCACGAGCCTCGCCGTGTCCCGTAGCCTCGGGTTCGACCTCACCCGAACTCCGGCGACCGCCAAGGTCGTCGCCGGCGATGTTTCGGTCCACCCCGAGATCAACCACCACCACCAAGAGCTGCGGCTTGCTCCCAGCTACACGTAGATGCCCTCCGCCGCTCATTTGGTCGCCGGAATGCACAAAACCACTCTCGCCGCCGCGTTCAGCGTCGCCGGCGGCTAAACATCGGCGAGTTGACCCCGCGGACCCCTCGTTTGACCACGGGTGGGCCCAGTTTGACCCCCCTGGGTCAATGACAGGTGGGGCCCATCCCTGTTAACTAATTAGGATTAGTATTAACTAATAATTAGTTAATCTAATTACACTGACACACGGGCCCCACTAGTCAGGTTTGACCTGCACTGTTCTGTTGACCACTGACGTCATCCTGACGCAATTCTGACGCAATAAGTTATTTACTGGAATTATTATTACACAGGAAATTCCAGAAAATAACCCAAACTTCAAAAAATCATAGAAATTAATCTGTAGCTCCAAATGCAAAGTGTTATATATGAAAAATGATCAGAAAAATCCAATCTATCCATCTGTACTGGTTTCATGCATGTTAAATCAAGATAACCTGTTGTTTATTGCAGAACAAGATAAAGCACTTTAAAGGGCCATTTATGAGTTTGAAATTCGAATCTTTGGTTCAAAAAGATTCAAACCCATCTGGTCTTAGTTGCATTAGCCCAACACACTCATTTTGCCATGTCTCATGCATGCATCATATTGTTGCATATTGTTTGGTTATGATTGTGTATCGGTGCTCTCTGCGGCAGGTCCTGCCCCTGAGGAGTATCGTGATTACCCCAACGAAGAACAATACCAGTGCACCGACCCATCAGGCAAGCAACCAATCATTTGATCATATCGATACAATCCCATGTTCTCGCTCCTGCTCTCTTTTACTGCATTAAGACAACGCGTTTCAAACTGCTGTGTGCTGCGGTAGTTGAACCCATTTCCTCTGCATGACCTGTCATTGCCACAGTAACTAGATGAAACCCACTAGCATGTGTAGGAGTTGATTGAGCCATGTGTGTGTGTGTTGTTCCTACCTTGCTATGCCTGCTATGCTTAGAGTTGTGTCAGGCCTGGTTCATCTGGGTGATGGGCTAGAGTGAAATGATCGTGTCAGTATGAGAGTGATGTGTTGAACATGATTTGGTAAAGGTATCGATGAGGGGCCATGTAGGAGTACATGGTGGGTTGTTTCATTGAAGCCGTCCTTAGGCACTGAGATCTGTATGTGTGATTTAAGATTCAGCTACTACCATACATTGGGCCCTGAAATATGACCCCGCTCGACTTCTTATTCACCCTAGTCCTCTGTCCAGGAGTTGCAAGTAGTTTCTTGTGTTTGTAGCTTACTGGAGGCCGTGGACAACGCTGACCGTAGGGGTGGGCTGTGATGCGGTAGGTACGTGGCCAGGTATACCGGGCACCCGTTAGGTGTCTTGGAACCCTGTTCACATCGTTTGGGGCTGTGAGCGAAACCCCGGCCGGATCTCCTCACGGAGGGAACCCGAATAGGCGATAAACCTGGACTAGAGACTAGAGTGTTTAGGTAGGTCGTGGTCTACACCCACGTCGGCTTTCGCTTGAAGTATGCCAAGCACATGTCGTGTGCAGATGCTAAGTGGTGAAAACATGTATGAAGAAGTACACCCCTGTAGGGTTAACATAATCTATTCGAATAGCCGCGTCCGCGGTAAAGGACTACTTGGTTGCCTATACAGTTCATAGACAAGTAAATGGAAACTACTAAAAGCCTCAAGATAAGCGTGAGTGCCGAGGATGGCTCTTCCGTGGGAAGACGGAGGTGGATCCTCGGTAGTGTATTGAAGTGGTGAGTAGTGGACTCGTGTGCGCAAAACTATTTCAAGTTGGAGTCTCGTAGGATAGTTTAGCCAAGAGTCAAAGCTGGCTTGCTGCAATAACTCCACCAACCCTTCTTGATAATGTGCATGTATGTAGGATATGATGTAAGTCTTGTTGAGTACCTTTGTACTCATGTTACTTTAATTTACATTTTCAAAAGATGCTACAAACCCTTCTGATGGGTTCTTCGTAGACGTTGACATCGATGAGTAGACTGAGGCCCAGGTGGTGACCCTGAGCTTGTGAAGGACCATGTAGTATAGCTAGGCTTACCCAAGCCACTTTTATTTTATTGGTTGTCTGTACTCAGACAAGACACTTCCGCTGTTGGCTTGTATACTTGTATGACTTGAATGTGGGTAGTGTAACCCATACTTGTGTGTATGCTATGTATGGCTCTCTGAGCCTTTAAATAAAGAACTTGTGTTGTAGAGTCATGTTGTGATGCCTTGTTGTATTTGCACATATCGAGCATATTGTGTGTATGATTGAAATGCTTGGTATGTGTGGGATCTGACTATCTAGTTGTTTATCTTTAGTAGCCCCTCTTACCGGGAAATGTCTCCTAGTGCTTCCACTGAGCCATGGTAGCTTGCTACTGCTCCGGAACACTTAGGCCGGCCGGCATGTGTCCTTCTTCGTTCCTGTGTCTGTCCCTTCGGGGAAATGTCACGCAATGAATACCGGAGTCCTGTTAGCCCGCTATATCCCAGTTTACCGGAGTCCTGCTAGCCCAGTGCTACAGCCTGGATTCACTTGCTGATGACCGACACGTTCGCTGCTGGGTCATGGATGCTTGTCCCTGTAAGTCTGTACCACTTTGGGTTTACGACTAGCCATGTCAGCCCGGGCTCCTTACCATATGGATGCTAGCGACACTATCATATACGTGTGCCAAAAGGCGCAAACGGTCCCGGGCGAAGGTAAGGCGACACCCGTGGGAATACCGTGCGTGAGGCCGCAAAGTGATATGAGGTGTTACAGGCTAGATCGATGTGACATTGAGTCGGGGTCCTGACAACCATGGACACGGCTATTCGAATAGATATAATCTCTGCAGAGGGTACACTCTTTACCGACGAGTAACGGATTTCCGTTAGTCCATCGGGACTAATTTCGTCTACGGTCTTTTAATTGAAAACACACCTGACCACACACAGCAGCCTGACTTACCGGTGTCTGGAATCACCCACGACACTCGTTAAGCAAAACTCTAAGTGGGGATGCTACAACCTCGACTAGCATGGGATAACAAAATTTATAACGTGCGTAAACTAGGGGAGCTACCCCCTCGGCTACAACCGAAAAACACACATGCCCCCGGACCAGGTGGCATGCCTACCGGATGCAGCCGATATCTTCCACATTCTCCTCTCTGTATGGTGTGTGCTAGAAAGGGGCTGACAACTTACTGAACCGTACCCTACCTATGGTAGGGACAAGTGGCAGTACGAAACAAGTATGGGGGTTACTGGAACAAGACTCGGTCTATGGACGACTCAGGAAATTTAAGTATTCCCTGCATGATTAGCACAAAAAATATGTTTTAACCAACAGACAGAATCACCACTCATCATACCTCACTATGCCATACCGGACACAACCGTCTCGATGAAGACTAGAGACAAGCTCGTGTCTACCCAAGATAGAGGCTTTCCCGGATTCCTTCCGATAGGCACGAAAGGCATATGAGGGTGATTACTATCACAAGCATATCAAATTCCAACAGCAAGGAACATTCATTATGCACTCATCAGTATGATCATATCATCACATAAAATAACGAATACTTCGTGTTAAGGTGGTGTTGTAACTGTATCAAACAACACACAACAATATTATGCCAGGGTCCAGAATGCTTGCCTTCAAGATTATGCAAGTGGGGTGCATTTTTTTTTGAAAGTTGCTTCCTTCTTCAAAATCCTATTTAAGAAAATTAAAATCAATACATAGTTCCAAAACAGTACAAAAAAAGTTGTTTGGAAATTTTTTAATTAAATATGAAATTAACTAGACCAAATTTAAGAAACAACAGAAAAATAATGAAATCATTTGGACTTATATTTAAAAAGTTATAGTCAGTCAAAGTTTAGTCAAAAATTTGTTTTTAATAATTAATAAAAAACAGAAAAGAAAACGGTTCGGGGAGGAAACATACTCTTAGTTTCACGCTTTTACTTATGCCAGCATGGATCGACTCGGGGTCACACACAGTGGGTCCCTTGGGCCCACTGGTCAGGTTTGACCAGTCGCCGCGCCTCCTTTCTCCTTTGTCCGAGCGGAGGCGGGGCTTCGGCGATCGCTGTCGACGAACGGCAGCTCCCCACGGGACTCCGAGGGCAGGGATGGATCCGCTGGACCAGGACGGACCTCCCGGTGGTCGCTAGCTTGGCAGGGGTGGAGGGGGTCGCTGGTGGCGAGCTCCACGGCGGACGTCGGTTTCGGGAAGGTTGGGGTCTCGAGCTACGGTTGATTTCGATCAAGTTTGAGAAGTGGGGTGGCTCCGCAAGGTCTAGGAGACTCGAATGGCGGCGCTGGATGGACCGGGGAGGCTCTGCTTGCGATGAACGAGACCGGAGGGTGGCGGCGGCCGAACTGGCCGGAGACGAGGAAGTAGGGCTCCCCCCCCCCCCCCCCGTCAATTGCTGGCAGTGGGGGCTCTAGAGGGATGGCCTGAGGTGGCCTAGGGGTTTGGAGGAGCTCGGGGGTCACCATTTATAGCGGTTGAGGTCGGTTCCAACGGCGGCCGTGGATAGGAACGGCGAACCGCTGTTCTGTAGCCAGGGGGCGCGTGGCAATTGCTGGAGGGGTTTGGCAGGGCGAATGGATGAGCTCGGGCTGTTCCAGGGGTAGCTGGTGGGTGAGGGTGGCTCGGGCGGCACAGTCCATGGCAGGGGCCTGCTGTGGACGCGGGCGTGCCACCAAGGGCTCTGACGGCGGCGCTGTAGGGCGCCAGGGGTGGCTTGGCGGGTTCTGGCGAGTGGGTGAGGATGAGGCGTAGCCCTGCGGGCGAGCAAAGATCATGGGCCAGACGCGGCGCCTCGGGCGCACGCACGTGCAAAACGCGCGCTCTGGCCACGCCCAAAGCATGCACGCCAGGTGCTCGACATAATGCCATCGTGTGCTAGAGGGCTAGAGCGAGGCTGGTAGTTAATAGGTCTGCGTTAGGGGTAGCTAGGAGCTTAGTGGACAAGTTTGTTGGGTTAGAGGATCAAGTTCACAATGCAAACTAAAAATCATGCCAAATCTGTCTATGCACACAAAGTGCTCGACAGAATGTCATGGGCATCTAGGCATCTCTTGGGGTGGCCAAAAACTCAAGATCACAGTCTGTTTTAGATACAAGTGATGATGGCAGGGTTGTTAGGGCAAAACCAGAAACTTGTTAGTGCAAGTTTTTGAGAAAACCAAATCTGGGCAAAAACTAAAGGCTATTATTGCATGGACTAAAAATATTCCAATGGGTCCAATCTCCCGGACTTAAGGGTTTGGTAGAGTGTACTTCAAGCAGGACAAAACCCAAGGCGACATGAGCAAGAAAAACTATGGTTGTAGTACAAATCACCAAGCTGGACCAGAATGAAGATGAGGGTGATTTGCTCAAATTTTCCAAAAAACAGCAATGGGTTTTTGCATAAAGTTGAACTATACACTACAACTAACATCCCCTAATTTTGGTGGAAGTTTTAAAGAAATATTTAAATAGGTTGTAATGACCAGATTTGAAAATTTGGTGTAGGGCTCAAAATCTCCAAATGACTAAAAGATATTTTTGCATAAAAGTGGTGTGGAAACATCACATGTCATCCCCAAATTTTGGTGGGGATTTTAAAGAAGTATTTGAAAGGGTTGTAGTGCAAAAGAGTCTCTAAAGCTTATGAAAATCATTTTTAAACAAAATAAAGCTTAGGGAAAATAATCATATAAATAATTCCACTTATAAAAGAAATGTTTCTTGAGAGGGTATATAAGTTCAACAATATTTTTGAAAAGTTTTCACTTGGGGTGAAAACTTCACAATTCAGGAGAAAAGAGTGATTCTGAATCAAAAGAAAAACCAGAAAGTAAAATTTTTAATTTACCAAGGAATTTTTTTAATTGATAAATCATGGTTAAATTTTCGGGGTGTTACAACACTACAAAAAGCTCGTCCTCGAGATTTGCTAAGGGCTGTTTTGAAAATAATACTCCCATAAGCTGGAGCCAAATAGTTTACTCATAGCACAAACTTAGGGTACAAGCATAAGCTGCAACACATAAATAATTGCTGGGACAATAATTACAGAAGTGACGCCTACAATGAAAACGGAAAATGGACAGGGTCCTGAGAAAACGTCTCTGGGATTGGGGCACACTCTTCTTCTATCGGGAGAAGCAGATTGACTAGTCGATGAACGCGTCCCTCCTGGTCGGGCCTTAGTGGTTTGCCGATGGCGATCTAAGGATTAAAATCAGCGACGCTCTAGAGATAACCCATTACTCGTTGGGTCAAACGCTCTTGAGCGATGACATACTGGGCAAGGTTGGACAGTACTAGGTCTCTCTCAATTCGTCCACCGGGAAAAAATGCTACTTCTCCAGGTGCTGCACGACTTGGGAAGTAATAATACCCTTGTTCGCTGGCATAGGGTACCGCAAATCGAAGGCGAGCAAGCGCTTCATACGCAACAGCTTCTATGGCCATTTGCGGAGTCGGCATAGATTTCCCCACAAAGGAGACTTCCGTTGGGTCTTGGTTTGGGTTTGTGGGAGGGATGTGCACCACTGCCCATTATTTCAAGGTGGATGGGGCAATCCTTGCTTTGAGTAACTCGTACTGGGGTGGATGGATAGCACTCATGGTACTGCAAGTAAGGTCCCACAATATTTTAACAAAGCTACCTGGGGTTGCATCTGGGGTTCTCAGATAAATACTGGGGCTCGGCATGGCAAGGAACTGGCTGTGAGAGTTGTGCACAAGGTGAGGGATACTTGGCAAGGTCACGAGGTGGCCTTTTATATAGCATTAGAGCTGGAGACTGTCACGCTGGATACACTAAACACAAGTCCAGCCGGGCCGAATACAACACACCAGACTCATTTGAACTGCCTCATTGATGTAGCCCGGCATAGAGGCGCCGCACACCCCCTATTCTTCACTGATGAAGTAATGGATCATGAATTCCAAGAAGGGTGTAAACCTGTGAACATTGAATCATATGATGGCACAACAGACCCCGCGGTATGGATTGAAGATTTTCTTCTCCACATTCACATGGCCTGCGGCGATGATCTACATGCGATCAAGTACCTCCCACTTAAGCTCAAAGGACCAGCTCGGCGTTGGCTGAATACCCTGCCAGCAAACTCCATTGGCAGTTGGGAGAACCTGGAACATGCATTCCTTGACAACTTCCAGGGCACTTACGTGCGACCACCGGATGCTGATGACTTAAGTCACATAACCCAACAGCCCAGAGAGTCAGCCAGGAAATTTTGGACTCGGTTCCTAACTAAAAGGAACCAAATTGTTGACTTTCCAGATGCCGAAGCCCTAGCGGCCTTTAAGCACAACACCCGTGACGAGTGGCTTGCCTGACACCTCGGCCAAGGAAAGCCAAAGTCCATGGCGGCCCTCATGACACTCATGACCTGCTTTTGTGCGAGCGAGGATAGCTAGTTGGCCTGTAGCAACAACACAACAAGCAATCGTGGCACATCAGAAGCCAGAGATAGCAACGGCAAGCCCCGACACAACAAAAACAAGCGTCACAAATGGTGATAACACCAAAGACACGTCAATCAATGCCGGATTCAGTGTCCCTAAGTCCGGTCAGCGGAAAAAGCCATTCAAAAATAACAATTCGGGCCCGTCTAGTCTGGACCGCATACTCGACCGTCCATGCCAAATTCATGGCACCCCAGGAACACCAGCCAATCATACCAACAGAGAATGCTGGGTCTTCATACAAGCCGGAAGGTCAGGTGCCAAAAACAAAGAGAAAGGGTCTCAAAGCGACGATGACAATGAGGAGCTCCGATCACCGAACAAAGGAGGGCAAAAGAAATTTCCCCCGCAAATCAAAACGGTGAACATGATAAATGACACCCACATTCCCAAGCTGGAATGGACGTGCAATCTTAGGGATGTCGACTTAACGGAGCCAGTCGCCCCACAATATAACCTATGGGCAATCACCTTCGATCGTACGGATCCTCCAGCCAATACCAATCAGGGCAATCCAGCCGCACTCGTCCTTGACCCAATAATTGATGGATTCCACCTCACACGAGTCCTTATGGACGAAGGCAGCAGCTAGACCTGCTGTATCAGGACACAATCACTACAAGAAATATGTCAACTTATGACCTTCTGTCAGTGACCCTGGAAGAATTGGTCATAGATTTATGACCATTTGAGACCAATTGGTCAAAAGCTGTTCGAGGGGCTCCAAACCCTAAACCATTGCGACCATTTTGGTTAGAAAGGTCATAATTTCCTTACACGAAATGGTCATAAAGCAAACAGCGCTAGTCCACTGCCTTATTTCTAGTTGTTAACGACCAATATAGATGGTCATAGCCTTGTGCTATGACTAGGCGCCACCTCATCAGTTTTGCCTATGTGTCATGTCCATGTGGCAGTTTTGCCCTAGGTTGTGAAGCAACCTATATTTCTGTAATTCCCAAAATTCCCCAAAAAATCTCATAAATTCTTTGGGTCATATATTTGTCAAATATGTAAAAACTTTCCTTGCCTAGTTCAAAAATAATTCAAAAATATTCATTTTCCTATTCTGTTCAGAACAACAGTTTGTGAAGGAAGTACCACATTGGCATGTCCAAATAGCATCCATTTTCTACAGTCCTTTCCTATGCCCAAATAACCATCCTCCACCAAATGCCAGCTCAATCCATTCATTATTTTGAGCCGAGCTTCAACATTTGTAGTTATGTCCAGTGTGGTAGTTTGCAAAGCAAGTACCACCTAGGCTCCTCCTTTTGAGCTGAAAATTTGTGAAAACGGTCTTCTTAGTAACTGATCATCCCCAGCCAAAACTCACGCCCATTAGCCATGTACATTTCCCGTACCGCTAATCAAACACTTGGCTGCTAATTCATGTTTGAGCATCGATAGGTCTCCTCGTGAGAATCTTATGTTGTAATTTTCTTCCTAGCACCAACCTGGGGAGTGCCCAACCCACTAGACATGCCTAGGCCGCCCAGAACACATGGCAACGCCACGGTCACGCGGTGACCACGCGGCGGGCATGCGAGTTTACGCGCTCTAGAGTTGGGGCCCTCGGCCACCGCCCAAACCTCGACGTATCGCCACCAAACCATGTATTTATGATTAAATAGGTCCTTATGTAACTAGAAATGATTTTTGGAAAAAATAAATCGAAAACTATGAGGCAGCTGCAGTTCAAATTTGACCCGCTTCCAACTGAATCAGTGGGAATTTGTCTTTTTCACGAGAGGTGGATCAAAAAATTTTACAACAGACCATTTTGTCAATTGTGCATTAAATATGGCCTAGTATTTTATAAAAATGATTTGGTCCAATTTTGCAACAATTATTTGGTAGTTCCTTCACAAAAAAACCTCCTTTCGGGCACTCGAAAAATGGAAAATGGTTTTTTCGTCCAACGAAAATGAAAACTTCCTTAGGCAACATTGTTTGCCATTCCAATATGCACCCTTGTGCACAATATGAGATCATTTGAACAAACTATGCCATGAATGTGGCCATAAGATTGATCATTTGGCTTGAAAGCCATGAATCTTCACACTTGATAGCTCATTTCTGAGAACACTTTTTTAAAATAATTACCGTATTACAATTTTATTATTTTTCCTGGAAACTTGTTCACATATAATGACACAATGCGAAGGTTTTCCAATTTTTTGATTTTTTTTGAATTTTTTATGCCCGTTTCAAAATGCGGTCAAAACGGCGGGAATGACCGTTCCTAGCTAGTGGTTGAATCTTGGAATTTTTTTGGTGTTTCTCTGATTAAATAGATACTTATGTACCTAGAAATGATTTTTGGAAAAAATAAATAGCAAACTATGAGGCAGCTGCAGTTCAAATTTGACCCGCTTCCAACTGAATCGGCGGGAATTTGTCTTTTTCACCATAGGTGGATAAAATTTTTTTACACCCAACCATTTTGTCAATTGTGCATTAAATATGGCCTAGTATTTTATAAAAATGATTTGGTCAAATTTTGCAACAATTATTTGGTAGTTCCTTCACTAAAAAACCTCATTCCAAGCACTCGAAAAATGGAAAATGGTTTTTTCGTCCAACGAAAATGAAAACTTCCTTAGGCAACATTGCTTGCCATTCCAATATGCACCCTTGTGCACAATATGAGATCATTTGAACAAACTATGCCATGAATGTGGCCATAAGATTGATCATTTGGCTTGAAAGCCATGGATCTTCACACTTGATAGCTCGTTTCTGAGAACACTTTTTTAAAATAATTACCGTATTACAATTTTATTATTTTTCCTAGAAACTTGTTCACATATAATGACACAATGCGAAGGTTTTCCAATTTTTTGATTTTTTTTTGAATTTTGTATGCCCGTTTCAAAATGCGGTCAAAACGGCGGGAATGACCGTTCCTAGCTAGTGGTTGAATCTTGGAATTTTTTTGGTGTTTCTCTGATTAAATAGATACTTATGTACCTAGAAAATGATTTTTGGAAAAAATAAATAGCAAACTATGAGGCAGCTGCAGTTCAAATTTGACCCGCTTCCAGCTGAATCGGCGGGAATTTGTCTTTTTCACCAGAGGTGGATCAAAAAATTTGACACCCAACCATTTTGTCAATTGTGCATTAAATATGGCCTAGTATTTTATAAAAATGATTTGGTCCAATTTTGCAACAATTATTTGGTAGTTCCTTCACAAAAAAACCTCATTTCAGGCACTCGAAAAATGGAAAATGGTTTTTTCGTCCAACGAAAATGAAAACTTCCTTAGGCAACATTGTTTGCCATTCCAATATGCACCCTTGTGCACAATATGAGATCATTTGAACAAACTATGCCATGGATGTGGCCATAAGATTGATCATTTGGCTTGAAAGCCATGATTCTTCACACATGATAGCTCATTTTTTAGAACATTTTTAAAAAAAATTCCTTACTACAGGTCTTCGGTCACCGGGAAGGTGACGATGACGAACTCCTCGCTCGCGACCACCTCCTCGATGCCCTACTCTTCTACGTGCCGAGGTCCTTGCTGGCGGCCTTGCCGGATAAAAATCCAGAGGTTCTTTATTCAGTATTGCCGCCCCCGCCCCCGAAGTCGAGACATCGAATGATCCAAAAACCTAAGCTACTAGGACCTTAAGACCTAAAGCTAAAATGATCTACACACGTGGGATCTGATGACCCTCCTCACCGCTGACGACCAAGAAGTCACTGGCGGAGGGGAACCGCCGAAAGACGGCGCCAAAATAGTCGGTTCTCTTAGCCAAAGAGATTTGCACTTTATTTTCAGCCGGTTATGACCTACTTAGACGGTCATGGACGTCGCACACGTGTACTCTGTTTTGATTGGTTCAGAGGCATGTCACGCGGATCATGGATCGAGCACCATCCGATCCACCCGGATCCAACGGCAGCGCTCCCTCCTCACCTTCTCACCCCACCTAGCCCAACAACCCACAGGCCATAGCCCGCACTCCTCCCTCCGTCCCTCGTCCCCCGTGAACCCTAGTGCTCCCCGATCCCTCCCACCTCCCCACCCCTCGCCGCCACCCACCCCTCCCCTCGCTCTCCTCCCTCCCGCCCTCCCCTCCGGCAAGATCCAGCGTCCTCCCACCCTCCCCTCCGGCAAGATCCAGCGTCCTCCCTCCCTCCCCTCCGGCAAGATCCAGCGTCCTCTCCTCGATCCAGATCGAGGCACCCTACCGCCCCGCCTCCGTCTCCCTCCGTCTCCCACCCGATGGAGGCCGCGGTGGGGGGAAGCGAGGGGCCAAACACCCGCTTCCAACACACAGGTCTCGGCTTCCCCTCCCATTGCCGCACCACTCGTCCGCTAGCTCCCCACGCAGGCGGATTCTGATAGAGGAGGCCGCCACCGGCGGCGGCAGCGGGCTGGGTACCATGAGCGCCTTGCTCGCCATCTATCAGAACCGGGATCTGACACCATCCTCCAGTGGTGGGGATTCAACATCACCGTCATCAACAAGCGGATATTCTAGGTATCCCCTTGTCCCCTCTTGCATCTCATTTTACAACTACCCAGACCAGGATGCCTTCTCCGTTGCTCAGATCTACGTTTCAGGATGCCACCACGCTCCACTTCCTGACCAGATTTGGTAAAGGTGCCGCCAGATCTTGCCACACTGGGCATCAGGACCGCTGGATGCTTCTCTCATGGTGGTCTAGCCAAGCTCTCCTACGGTAGTCAGAACGGGCGTCGTCAACCCCTCCACTCCCTCTTCCCCATGACTCCACCTCGACAATCTGGTAAGGTCCAGGTGCCCTCTACGTACTTCTAGGACTCCCACGAGGCCACCTAAATCTCTATGAATCCAACGTTGTTGGTGGTACCTGGAATATTGCCCCTGTACAGCATCGTTTGTGTTAGCAAGTAGAGGATAATCAGGTGCCCTCTCCTTCTAGTTGTCGCACACTGAAACTATACTGTGCAGTGATACCTGTTTTTTCTTTTGTGTTAGCAAGTAGAGAATAATCAGATTGTGGCTGTGAAAAAGGGGTAGCGTTAGGATGGAATCTCTGAATTGGATCAGGGACATCCACTTCATAACATACTGACTGTGCATCAATATATTTGTTGTAAATCCAGTTCTCTGCCATACAGTATAAGTACGAACTGCCCCTGTCGGGCCCCTGTCAAGGGTTCATCCCCGTTGCTACTTTGAGTCATTTGCCACAACGAGAGCTTAGTATGATGGTGCATCGCGTTATCACCCGGTCGCCAGCTCACATGTGCTTGTGATTGCATACATGTGGTGCCTGGTGCCTGGCATTTGTCCTGTTATGTTAGTTAGTCACAGTTTTGTCTGTTCATGAAAAATTAAGGTAATGTGGTGCACCTATGATTGCTACTCTCTAGTACTTTTAGGTTGGACCACATGAAACTAACAGTATTGGTAGTGTCTGTCTTATTACAATAGCAGTCGACACTTGTTAGATGTGTAGACGTGTATCTGCTCTTGTAAGTATTTGATTGGATGATTTCTGGATTTAATCAGTTATATGCAGATACTACCTCCTTTGCTTGTTTCAAGTGTTGCCTTACATGTGCTCTATTGTTTCCTTTGATGCAGGTACACTGGAATACCTGTCGGCATGCCCTCGATACGTTCAGAGTTTAGCACTAAGACTCTCACACCGCAAGTTTGCCACTGACAGGGAAGTCGGTCAAAATCAATTCTTCGTGATTTTTTTTTGTGCATGTGCCGGTGAGATAAATAATGGCAACTGTATTACCTAAGCATATCTGACTACCTAAGCTGTATGCATTGTTTGTGGAAGGCGATCTCTGGATGCTGAGACCACGTTTAAGCCAATGTATATGATATAGTTGCATTGTACCTATCACTTCTAATCTGCCATTAATTCAAATATGCTTGCGAGGGTCTAGTCCTAGCTAGTATTTCTTTGACTAGGCTAAGTCGATCTGGTTGGCATGCTCTTACTCTCTGCTAGCAGCCTATTCCATTTGACTCATTCTAATTACTACTGCATATATGACAATTCAGACCTGGCATAAGTTACACTTGACAAGAGTATCTTGCACACTTTCTGTCTTCTGTGTTACTGTTCATTTCTATATCTGGTCTCAGTTTCAAGCATGCTTTATAGTCTCATATATATTGTATTTATACATCTCTGTGGAGCTTAATTTGATCCTAATAAAAGATGCTTGGACATTGGTGGAACTTTATCTAATGCTCTTGTTCTCTTGTGTTTACCAGCTTCAACTCTAGTTAATTTGGTCTATTATTATCCCAGAAGCTGCAATGACGGAGGTCACATGCTCCTTCGACCAGCCACGGCTAGCCTCCGTCTTCGGCCCCTTCAACCTCGCCCCCGACCTCGCCTGCTGCTCCTTCGACCACAGGCTCCGCTGCGAGGTGAGCTCCCCTGTCCTCTCCGCTCGATCCATGCCAGATCCTCAGTCTAGATACATGTGCACTAGATAGGTTATTTCTGGGCACATGGCCGGAGAGTCTGACTTAGCTCTCTCATTCTCCATTAGTGAGCATGGTAATTGGGAAACACTATGTAATGATAAACTGGTTTGCTTCTGGTTTTTGAAATAGAGCTGACTATAGTTATGCATGAACAAGAATATGCTTGTAACTGGTGACAAATATGTTCTGCTGACCAGCTTTGCAGTTTGCCACATTGGTGATGTAAATGCCCCTAAATTATGATATCTTAGCAAGTGCTTTCTTCGATGTTTAACCTTGTTACTATCGTCCATAAGTATAGCCGTTGATTTTGGTATATGAGCACTAGTGTTTCTTGCCTACAGCAAGCTATGTATTGTACATGTGTCCATTTTACCTCTGTAAATAGTTTGTTTCATACCTAGCAACATGTTTCCTCATAATGAATTATTCGTGTCATGTGAATCATTGCTGTTATCTTGCTAATAATGGATACAAGGATGAAATGCACAGTTTCGTGTCAAGTAGTGTTTGCTTGGTGACAGGATGTTGTTTTTTCCTTCCAAGTATAATGCTCCATTCATGTTTATGCCTCTTGTAGAAAATATGTTGCACCTACAGTCTAACTTATCCATTTTATTTTATAGGCCTTCAAGTACCAGAGGTTGCTGCTTGACTAACACGACCAACAAGTTCCGCCAGCGCGAGGCAAGCGACCGAGGTGGATCAGAAGAAGCCTGGAGATGTCCTCAATAATTTTGGTCCCTCTGTATTTGTTTCTGATTGTATGTACACTTGATGGATCGTGCAGATGTGCTGTTCTGAGTTTCATAGTGTGATTTTTGGATTCGACCATTTAATTGTGAGAATTATTGATAGCTTGTTGTTGAAATGTGTAAAATTGAAATCTGTGAATGAAAAAGGCTGAATGTTCGTCTATTGGATCGAATAATATTTGGGCTCTAAAATGGCTATGGCCCAAACAATAGTGGACTGGAATATTGTGCATTTATGAAAAACAAAAACAAAGGCTGAATGAAACAGAATGCAAAATGGCCTATGCCCAGAAAATAAAAAGGCCGAATTGTAGGGCTTGGCCCATGAACCTGACCAAAAATTGACAGAAAAAAACAAAAATAGGTTGAATTATTGGGCTCGGCCCATGTAAAACACCTAATTGGACCGGGCTGAATCTTGTGCCACATCAGCTTGCCACACTGGATGCCTACGTGGCTTGGGGAGGTTGCTAGTGACCAAAACGCCACAGTAGGAATATTTTTGTCGTAAACGTCTTTGACCATTCCAGAAGAAAGGTTGCTATAGTCAGTTTACGACGCCCAGCTTTTGACCTTCTGTTTTTGGTCACAAAAAGGTCATAAATGGAAATTTGTGACCTTTCAGTGACCAATAGTGGTGGTCACAAGTTGACATATTTCTTGTAGTGAGTGCGCAAGATGGGTATCGATCATTCGATGATCAAGCCCTCTAAAACCACCTTTAAAGATGTTATACCAGGTGTGGAGGCCAGTTGTACAGGCTCCATCACTCTGGAGGTAGTCTTCGGATCACCAAACAATTACCATACCGAAGAGTTAGTCTTCCACATTGTCCCCTTTTGCAGTGACTATCAGGCACTGCTCGGACGAACCGTATTCTCTCGATTCAACGCGGTGCCATATTATGCCTACCATAAACTCAAGATGCCCAGTCCGCGCAGCGTCATCACGGTTAATGGCAGAGCCGAACTTCCCCTCACTACCGCAGAGTCTACCGTCGCTTTAATAGCAGAAGCAATGAGTGGCACCTTTCAATCGAACCTCGAGCCGACGGTCGAGCTCCCGGACACCGCCAAAGGAGTCCGAACTACTGCGCGGAAGGATAGGCCGGCTCGTCCGGAGCTCAATTAAACACTCTGGCAAAAGTTAAGACAGGCCACATACTGCGGCTCAACCGCTCTGTGGCAGACAAACATTTCTTTCATTTTCTTTGCAGGTCCACCTTGGCGTAGGCCAGGACTGATGGCGTGGAAACAGTTCGAACGTGTGAGGGAATCTTTAGATATCCCCCTCGATGACCATCCGACTACACTTCGGATCTGCATACAACTTCCTCCCTCCTGGTCTCAGCAGGTTCCGCAGTCATATTTATTTTTATCACATTACATGTACTCATACGCATCGACGTATTATTCAAATACAACATGTGGATTTATATGACGCTTATCTGCTGTTATTTCTTATTGAAACTCTTTTGTCAACAGGCAGCTGCACATCGTGATATGCCTTAATATGCCATGGGCTTCATTATACCCATAATACGGCAATAAAGTCCGAACACCTTCACGGCAGTTTGGCACCCCGAACTTATAGCATTATATGCATCAGCTCCGAATCATGTCTTGGGTCAATAGTTGGGTTTGCCCGGCTCCCATCTTTTGGTACCTTACGTTCCGCTATATCGGCTAAGGTAGCACATGGAGAACTACTGCGATTCTGTCCCGGTTCTTCCGTACGAGCACCTCAGTAGAGAAAGCCGAAAACTGACCATCATGATACAACGAGAGCTGGTCAGCTGTTCGAGAGGTCGTAAAATCTTTAAGAATTTCTTACGCATAATGCCATAACCAATGCAGCATGCGATGGATCGGCTTTTCTTTCGATCAGGTGCTTATAGAGCCCCTCGTGCGGTCTTCTGAACACCAGGGGCTGCACCTACCTTCCTTTTGTCAAATTCCTATGGCTAAGTGAGAGTGATAAAGCCCTATAGTCCGATTGCCTGGTTCGCTGTGCTGAACACCTCCTTCAAGGACCCAAAACTGGGATAAAGAGTGCTCAGGTTTATCCCGAACACCCCCGTACTTATATTACTACGTGGGGGAAGAAGCCGACGACTGGGCAACTCTCAGGATTAATATATAAAACGGCCGCACAGGAGGAAAAACTTTCAAATAACAGGCAATAAATAATAGAAATGACCTTGTTCAACATTACAAAGGACAACATGACTGCATTCATGGAAATATAATGTCCTTGGTGCATTGCTCTGTCGCAAGGCGGGCTCCTTTCAAGACACTATCATAATATAATTCGGGATTGCGGTGCTCCTTCCCCTCTGGCGGTCCCTCGGTCATCAGCTTTTCCGCATCCATCTTCCCCCAGTGCACCTTTGCATGGGCGAAGGCCATTCGCGCACCCTCCATACTGACCGACCGCTTGATGACTTCGAGTCGAGGGCAGGCACTCACAAGGCGCTTCACGAGCCCGAAGTAACTGCTTGGAATCGGCTCGGCGGGCCATAGCCGGATAATTAAATCCTACATGGCTAGCTCGGCCGCCTTATGCAGTTCGATCAGCTGCTTCAGTTGATCGGTAGAAGGCACCGGATAATTCAGTGCCAGATACTGCATCCAGAAGAGCTTATCCGCAGTGTTCCTTTCTTCGGCTCGGTAGAATTGGGCGGCATCTGATATGATGCATGGCAGCTCCGCAAATACCCCTGGAGAAATCAGAATTCAAATTATCAACTTGATTTTCTCCTTTCAAATACCTGCGTTGTATAGCAAAAGCCTTACCAGCCGCAATCTTCCTCGCCTCCTGGATTTCCTTGAGGGCACCTTGGTCTTCCCCCCGGGCATCACTTGCGGCTTGGCGAGCTTGGGAGAGTTCAGATTCTTTCCCTGATAGACTTTGCTCCAAGGTGTCGCATTTCTTCACGACCTCTTGAAGCTCTCGCTCAACTTCAATAACCCTGGCCTCGTGCTTTTCGCGAAGGGCCTGCTCTGCGGCGGCCTTCCTCTCGGCTTCGGCCACAGCCTTCTTAAGAGCCTCAATTTCGGTTGTCGCCCCTAGAGCACATCATAAAAATATTTTCATCATGCACACTTGTTCATTTGTGCTAAAAGAACAAGGTTTCTGCGTACCTTGGTTAGCCTCCAACTGCTTCTTCACTCGGCCAAGTTCTCCTTCGGCCCGCTCCAGACTCTGCCTCAGTCCGGATACTTCCGCAGTATGAGAGGCGGCAGTCACTACAGATGCCTGCTTATAAAAAAGAGAGACATATGTCATCAATGAGTCTCTTGCGAACGTAAATTTAATCCTTTGTCCGGTTCTTCCTTTCACCGAACAGTGTATCAGGGGCTACTATCTATACTATGACACTCTTCGAAACCTCATAAAACATACCTCAAAGCCTCTTATAAGGCTGATACGTGATTCATTCAGTCCACTCTCAGCGGACTGAATTTTCTCAATCACCGTACCCATAAGGGCACGGTGTTCTTCAATGATGGAGGCGCTCTTCAGTGCCGCCAGTAAACTATCTGACACCTCTGGTTGGACAGAGGTTGCCAACGGACGAGCGCACCCCTTTCCAGTTGAGGGAGGCCATATTGGTCTCCGGAATTGCGTCCGGCTAGGGGCTGAATTCAAGAAAGCCCCCGCCGTTGATGTCCATGGGAGCCTTCTCTCCCATGTGTCCAGCCCCTGAAGTTTGACCTGCTGGCGCCACCTTTATGATCTCCCCCCCCCCCCTCCTTGGCCTGAGTCCTTCTGGGATGAAACCTCGGTGTCATTCACATGTTTGGGGGAAGGGGCCTTCGGGGGCATCCCGCTCTCCATAGCAGCTGAACCAAACAAATCCTCCGACGAGGATTGTTCGGTGCGGGACCTTGCCGGACTGCAAAAAAGTACGACTCAGATTAAAATATTATACCGTTATGAGCCTGGATGAATAAACGTGTTTGGATTTTATATACTCACGAGTTCACCAGGGGCTGGGCCCTGGGATTCCACTCCGGGATGCTATCGGCAGCGGTGGACTCCTCTGGAAGGGGAGTTTACCCCTCTTAGGCGACTCGGCCTCCAAGGATACGGAGGCCATCCTTTTCTTTTTTCCCCTCTAGGGACTCTTCTTCCTCCTCCTCCTCATCCTCTTCGGAGGCAGAACGAGCATTGGAGTCTTCATATATTGCATCCGAGGCACCACGGCGACGGAGACCGTCCCTGGTCTTTTTGGCCTCCTTCTCGGCCTTCTTCTTCGGTGCCTTGTAAGGTAGCGGGACCAGCATCTTCGTTAGAACTGGGCCGGCCGGTTCTTCAGGTAGTAGGGCTGGACAGTAGATCCACCCCGCCTTCTTCGTCCATTCCTAGGAGAGTTTTGGAAAACACATTAAGCATTTCCCTTGGGTTATGCAAATAAAACTTATAATGACTTACCGAACTTGCAGGGTGGGATAGTTGGTAACCGTGGTCCTCAGTTAAGTCCGGCCATGATTGGCCGGACTTGAAAAGCACCTTCCAGATGTCTTTGTGCGAGGATCCAAAGAGCGCTCGCAGGGTCTGGTGCTTTGCCGGGTCGAATTCCCATAAATTGTAAGCCCGTTGTTGACAAGGAAGGATCCGGGGAACTAACATCACCTGGACTACATTGACAAGTTTGATATTCTTATCTTCCATATCCTTGACGCGCATTTGGAGCACCGATAGTTCGTCGGACGAAGACCAGTTCAGGCCCTTCTTGGGCCAGGATGTAAGCCGCGGGGGGATTCCAGATCGGAATTCGGGAGCAGCGGCCCATTCCGTGCCATACGGCTCAGTGATGTAAAACCACTGCTGTTGCCACTTCTTGATGGAATCATTAAAGTACATGTTGACCATGTGATGTTGGGCATCTTGCTCACCACTCGGCATGCTCGCCGCTCACTACCTTGGGCTTCACACTGAAAACTTTCAGCCATAAGCCAAAGTGTGGCGGGATGCGGAGAAAAGCCTCGCACACGATGATGAATGTCGAGATGTTGAGGAAGGAATTGGGGGATTGATCATGAAAATCGATCCTGTAATAATACATGATGCCTCGATCGAATGGGTGGAGGGGAAACCCTAGCCCGTTGTAACGACCGGATTTTCGGGATATGAATTTCCTAGAAAATGGCCCTTGTGCTCACCAGCCCCAGGATTACTGCTAGCTGGCGAGACACCAACTTGATACAGAAACTCCAAGCAAAATACATAATATATAGTACAAGACCATTCTGGCCTATGAGTACAACACAAGGTTTCAGGTAGTTGATGGCGGAAGCGGTTTGTGGTTCATCAGCATCTACGGGACTCCATTTCACACAGGAACAGCTGACCTGGATAACTCCTATCTTTGCGAGACTACTATAACCACTACGTAGGTTCCGGGGCTGTCATCGCAACGATCCTCTCCATGCAAGAAATCTGGCCAAGACAATAGCCAGGGACAAACCAGTGAGTACTTTTGAATGTACTCGCAAACATTATGAACATAGGTATAATATAACAAATGATAATCATGCTCTGAAATATTGTATGATCATAACGTCAGTCACAAACTAAAATCCATGATGCACGTAAGCAAGTTATTCATATACAACATGAATAGGCAATACTGGAGTAGAAATAGAATGCACCGATCGGGTGTCTGAAGCGACGCCTCGAAAGGATAATAATTTCAAGCATGCCTCAGTCGGGCGTCTGAGCGACACCACATAAAGGGCTTATAAGTAGTTTAAATAACAAGCATGCCACAGTCGGGCGTCTGAGCGACACCACATAAAGGGCTTATAAGTAGTTTAAATAACAAGCATGCCACAGTTGGGCGTCTGAGCGATACCACGTAAAGGGCTTATAAGTAATTTAAATAACAAGCATGCCATAGTCGAGCGTCTGAGCGACACCACATAAAGGGCTTATAAGTAATTTAAATAACAAGCATGCCACAGTCGGGCGTCTGAGCGACACCACATAAAGGGCTTAGAAGTAATTTAAATGACAGGCGGGCCACAGTCGGGCGTCTAAGCGACACCACATAAAGGGCTTATAAGTAATTTAAATGACAGGCGTTCCATAGTCGGGCATCTGACCGACACCACATAAAGGGCTTATAAGAGAATAATCACAGTAAATATCCAGGGGGGTAGAACCGTCCCAGGGATACTCAATAATTCAAATGTAAATGGTTAGTCCATAATAATAGTAATCAAAATCATCAAGAGTCACAGGTCATGATCCATGTTCGGGTTTAGCAATTTTTCCTCCGAAGACCGACACTAAGACCGACACTTGACCCATCCCGGACTGTAGTCCTTAACCATGGACACGGCTATTCGAATAGATATAATCTCTGCAGAGGGTACACTCTTTACCCACGAGTAATGGATTTCCGTTAGTCCATCGGGACTAATTCCGTCTACGCTCTTTTAATTGAAAACACACCTGACCACACACACCAGCCTGACTTACTAGTGTCTGGAATCACCCACGACACTCGTTAAGCAAAACCCTAAATGGGGACGCTACAACCTCGACTAGCATGGGATCACAAAATTTATAACGTGCGCAAACTAGGGGAGCTACCCCCTCGGCTACAACCGGAAAACACCCATGCCCCCGGACCAGGTGGCATGCCTATCAGATGCAGCCGGTATCTTCCACCATGTCCTCTCTGTACGGTGTGTCCTAGAAAGGGGTTGACAACTTACTGAACCGTACCCTACCTATGGTAGGGACAAGTGGCAGTACAAAACAAGTATGGGGGTTACTGGAACAAGACTCAGTCTACGGCCGACTCAGGAGGTTTAAGTATTCCCTGCATGATTAGCACAACAAATATGTTTTAACCAACAGACATAATCACCACTCATCATACCTCACTATGCCATACCGGACACAACCGTCTTGACGAAGAATGGAGACAAGCTCGTGTCTACCCAAGACAGAGGCTTTCCCGGATTCCTTCCGATAGGCATGAAAGGCATACAAGGGTGATTACTATCACAAGCATATCAAATTCCAACAGCAAGGAACATTCATTATGCACTCATGAGTATGATCATATAATCACATAAAATAACGAAGACTTCGTGTTAAGGTGGTGTTCTAACTGTATCAAACAACACACAACAATATTATGCCAGGGTCCAGAATGCTTGCCTTCAAGAGTATGCAAGTGGGGTGCATTTTTTTTAAAGTTGCTTCCTTCTTCAAAATCCTATTTTAGGAAAATTCAAATCAACACATAGTTTCAAAACAGTACAAAAAAATTTGTTTGGAAAATTTTCATTTAAATATGAAAATAAACTAGACCAAATTTGAGAAACAACAGAAAAAGAATCAAATCATTTGGACTTATATTTAAAAAGTTATAGTTAGTCAAAGTTTGGTCAAAATTTGTTTTTAATAATTAATAAAAATACAGAAAAGAAAACAGTTCGGGGAGGAAACGTACTCTGGGTTTTACGCTTTCACTTATGCCAGCGTGGATCGACTCGGGGTCACAGGCAGTGGGTCCCTTGGGCCCACTGGTCAGGTTTGACCAGTCGCCGCACCTCCTTTCTCCTCTGTCTGAGCGGAGGCTGGGATTTTGGCGATCGCTGTCGACGAACGGCGGATCCCCACGGGACTCCGAGGGAAGGGATGGATCCGCTGGTCCAGGGCGGTCCTCCAGGTGGTCGCTAGGTTGGCAGGGGTGGAGGGGGTCGCCGGTGGCGAGCTTCGCGGCGGAGGTCGGTTTCGGCAAGGTTGGGGTCTCGAGCTACGGTTGCTTTCGATCAAGTTTGAGAGGTGGGGTGGCTCCTCAACGTCTAGGAGAGTCGTATGGCGGCGCTGGATGGACCGGGGAGGCTCTGCTTGCGATGAACGGGACCGGAGGGTAGAGGCGGCCAAACTGGCCGGAGACGAGGAAGAAGGCCTCCCCCCATCGATTGCTGGCGGTGGGGGCTCTAGAGGGATGGCCTGAGGTGTCCTGGGGGTTTGGAGGAGCTCGGGGGTCACTATTTATAGCGGTTGAGGTCGGTTCCGATGGATGCCGTGGATAGGAACGGCGAACCGCTATTCTGTAGCCAAGGGGCGCGTGGCGATCGCTGGCGAGGTTTGGCATGGTGAATGGATGAGCTCGGGCTGTTCCAGGGGTAGCTGGCGGGTGAGGGTGGCTCGGGCGGCGCAATCCATGGGAGGGGCCTGCTTTGGACGCCGGCGTGCCGCCAAGGGCTCTAACGGCGGCACAGTAGGGCGCCAGGGGTGGCTTGGTGGGTTCTGGCGAGTGGGTGAGGACGAGGCGTAGCCCTGCGGGCGAGCAAAGGCCATGGGCCAGACGCAGCGACTCGGGCGCACGCACGTGCAAAACGCGCGCTCTGGCCGCGCCCAGAGCATGCACGCCAGGTGCTCGACATAATGCCATCGTGTGCTAGAGGGCTAGAGCGAGGCTAGTAGTTAATAGGTCTGGGTTAGGGGTAGCTAGGAGCTTAGTGGACAAGTTTGTTGGGTCAGAGGATCAAGTTCACAATGTAAACTAAAAATCATGCCAAATCTGGCTATGCACACAAAGTGCTCGACAGAATGTCATGGGCATCTAGGCATCTCTTGGGGTGGCCAAAAACTCAAGATCACAGTCTCTTTAGATATAAGTGATGATGGCAGGGTTGTTAGGGCAAAACCAGAAACTTGTTAGTGCAAGTTTTTGAGAAAACCAAATCTGTGCAAAAACAAAAGGCCATTATTGCATGGACTAAAAATATTCTAATGGGTCCAATCTCCCAGACTTAAGGGTTTGGTAGAGTGTACTTCTAGCGGGACAAAACCCAAGGCGACATGAGCAAGAAAAACTATGGTTGCAGTACAAATCACCAAGCTGGACCAGAATGAAGATGAGGGTGATTTGCTCAAATTTTCCAAAGAACGGCAATGGGTTTTTGCGTAAAGTTGAACTATACACTACAACTAACATCCCCTAATTTTGGTGGAAGTTTTAAAGAAATATTTAAATAGGTTGTAATGCAAAATTGCAAACTGGACCAGATTTGAAAATTTGGTGTAGGGCTCAAAATCTCCAAATGACTAAAAGATATTTTTGCATAAAAGTGGTGTGGAAACATCACATGTCATCCCCAAATTTTGGTGGGGATTTTAAAGAAGTATTTGAAAGGGTTGTAGTGCAAAAGAGTCTCTAAAGCTTATGAAAATCATTTTTAAACGAAATAAAGCTCAGGGAAAATAATCATATAAATAATTCCACTGATAAAAGAAATGTTTCTTGAGAGGGTATATAAGTTCAAAAATATTTTTGAAAAGTTTTCACTTGGGGTGAAAACTTCACAATTCAGGAGAAAAGAGTGATTCTGAATCAAAATAAAAACCAGAAAGTAAAAAATTTAATTTACCAAGGAAATTTTTTAATTGATAAATCATGGTTAAATTTTCGGGGTGTTACAACACTACCCCCCTTAAGAAAAATCTCGTCCTTGAGATTTGCTAAGGGCTGTTTTGAAAATAATAACCCCATAAGCTAGAGCCAAATAGTTTACTCATAGCACAAACTTAGGGTACAAGCATAAGCTGCAACACATAAATAATTGTTGGGACAATAATTACAGCAGTGACGCCTACAATGAAAACGGCAAATGGACAGGGTCCTGAGAAAACGTCTCTGGGATTGGGGCACACTCTTCTTCTATCGAGGGAAGCAGATTGACTAGTCGATGAATGCGTCCCTCCTGGTCGGGCCTTAGTGGTTTGCCGATGGCGATCTGAGGATTTAAATCAGCGAGGCTCTGGAGATAAACCATTACTCATTGGGTCAAACGCTCTTGAGCGATGACATACTGGGCAAGGTTGGCCAGTACTGGGTCTCTCTCAATTCGTCCACCAGGAAAAAATGCTACTTCTCCGGGTGCTGCACGACTAGGGAAGTAATAATACCCTCGTTCGCTGGCATAGGGTACCGCGAATCGAAGGTGAGCAAGCGCTTCGTATGCAACAGCTTTTATGGCCATTTGCGGAGTCGGCATAGATTTCCCCACAAAGGAGACTTCCGTTGGGTCTTGATTTGGGTTTGTGGGAGGGATGTGCACCATTGCCCAGTATTTCGAGGTGGATGGGGTGATCCTTGCTTTGAGCAACTCGTACTGGGGTGGATGGATAGCACTCATGGTACTGCAGGTAAAGTCCCACAATATTTTAACAAAGCTATCTGGGGTTGCATCTGGGGTTCTCAGATAAATACTGGGGCTCGGCATGGCAAGGAAATGGCTGTGAGAGTTGTGCCCAAGGTGAGGGATACTTGGCAAGGTCATGAGGTGGCCTTTTATATAGCATTGGGGCTGGGTTTTTTATTACGGTGTGGGGCTACTAGTTTGTCGAATCTGCTCTATGGGGTCGGGGTCAATGCTATAGATACACATATCTTACAAAAGTGATGTATTTATGTGGGTGTCGTCGGGGTGGCTTTGGTAGCTGTGCCCAAAAAAAATGCAACCGCACGCTAACATATTTATGCAAGGCTACTATTCAGAACAGGGGCACACAAGCAGGATGCATTTATTTATGGCGATATAAGGTCACACTATTATAGGGCATGGACATACTGAGACTCGGTACTACTCGAGTGACTTAGTCTACCTCGTTTATATCTAAGCGGGCGTGCCTTGTGGACATCAAGGCTTCTCCACGGGTTTCACCGTTGGGGTTAGCTGGATGGAGTTGAGGGGCTGGAGGGTCGGGGTAGCGATGATGACCATCGCGGGGGTTGCTAGCCACAATCCCGTTGGAGCATGTTCCCAAAAGGTGATGACGCACTTCAGGGGACACCAAAGTATTTTTGTCGATGGCTGGGGCAAGCCTCAAGGACTCAGTCGGCTGTCCGAACAGCACAACTGGGTTGTCGGCGTCAGGCTCATCCTCTCCTCTCGCCGAGGCTCGGCGAACTAGTTCTCCACAAGCTGCGATCAGATCAAGGGTGATTTGATCGAATAGTTCCTCTAGTGCACTTACATAGCGCACCAGATGCAACAATGCAGGCTCTGTCTCGTGATCTCTATTGGCAACCTGGGGTGGCCTACCATACCCATCACGGCTGGGGTAGTAGTAGAACGATCGACAGTTAACTCTGGGCGACAAGTGCTGGAGATGAATTATAGCCTCTCGAGCAGCTAGTTGGATGGCTTGTGGCTCAAAGGAAGTTGTCCTTCCGATGAACCTGTAGGGGCGTTTTGGCGATAGGCCCCTACCATAGATGTGCACAGTGGCCCAGAATTGACGGCTCTCAACGCTCACGGGTCCTTGGTACACAACATATTCTGGGGGTTCTTCTAATGCAAAGGCACGGAGGGTGAGGTTTGCTAGCACGGTCACAAAACCTCCAAGGTTGGTTGTTGTGGTCTCATTGTGCACAATAGGGCCAGGCATTATAGCTCGGTTTGGGGAAGAGGCTATGCTGTGTTGTGTTGAGGCTAGTGTGCCCTTTTTATAGAAAAAGGGGACGGAGTCTTCCTTCGCACGCTTGCGAATCAAAAAATTTAGGTGTCGGTCACTGGCGCGTGATCGACAGGCTAGGATGATAGGTTGGGCATCGACTGCCAAAAGGTGTCGGGGTCACTGTGTGGCTATCTTACACGAGAAGCTTGGCCGGGGTTAGGTTAAGGTCTGGGGGAATGGTTAGTCTAGGTTTATTGACCTGGCTAAGATAGGATTAGCCAATGGTCAGCCTGGCTCTGATACCAAGGTTGTAACGACCGGATTATCGGGATATTAATTTCCTAGAAAATGGCCCTTGTGCTCACCAGCCCCAGGATTACTGTTAGCTAGCGAGACACCAACTTGATACAGAAACTTCAAGAAAAATACATAATATGTAGTACAAGACCATTCTGGCCTATGAGTACAACACAAGGTTTCAGGTGGTTGATGGCGGAAGCGGTTTGTGGTTCATCAGCGTCAATGGGACTGCATTTCCCACAGGAACAGCTGACCTGGATAACTCCTATCTTCGCGAGACTGCTATCACCATTGCGTAAGTTCCGAGGCTGTCATCGCAACGCTCCTCTCCATGCAAGAAATCTGGCCAAGACAATATCCAGGGACAAGCCAGTGAGTACTTTTGAATGTACTCGCAAACATTATGAACACGGGTATAATGTAACAAATGATAATCATGCTCTAAAATATTCTATGATCACAACGTCAGTCACAAAATAAAATCCATGATGCACGTAAGCAAGTTATTCATATACAACATGAATAGGCAATACTGGAGTATAAATAGAATGCACCGATCGGGTGTCTGAAGCGACGCCTCGAAAGGATAATAATTTAAAGCATGCCTCAGTCGGGCGTCTGAGCGACACCACATAAAGGGCTTATAAGTAGTTTAAATAACAAGCATGCCACAGTCGGGCATCTAAGCGACACCGCATAAAGGGCTTATAAGTAGTTTAAATAACAAGCATGCCACCGTCGGGCGTCTGAGCGATACCACATAAAGGGCTTATAAGTAATTTAAATAACAAGCATGCCACAGTCGGGCGTCTGAGCGACACCACATAAAGGGCTTATCAGTAATTTAAATAACAAGCATGCCACAGTCGGGCGTTTGAGCGACACCACATAAAGGGCTTATAAGCAATTTAAATGACAGGCGTGCCACAGTCGGGCGTCTAAGCGACACCACATAAAGGGTTTATAAGTAATTTAAATGACAGGCGTGCCACAGTCGGGCGTCTGAGCGACACCACATAAAGGGCTTATAAGAGAATAATCACAGTGAATATCCAGGGGATAAAACCGTCCCAGGGATACTCAATAATTCAAATAATGTAAATGGTTAGTCCATAATAATAGTAATCAAAATCATCAAGAGTAATAGGTCATGATCCATGTTCGGGTTTACCAATTTTTCCTCCGAAGACCGACACTAAGACCGACACTTGACCCATCCCAGACAGTAGTCCTTAACCATGGACACGGCTATTCGAATAGATATAATCTCTGCAGAGGGTTCACTCTTTACCCACGAGTAATGGATTTCCGTTAGTCCATCGGGACTAGTTCCGTCTACGGTCTTTTAATTGAAAACACACCTGACCACACACACCAGCCTGACTTATTACTAGTGTCTGGAATCACCCACGACACTCGTTAAGCAAAACCCTAAATGGGGAAGCTACAACCTCGACTAGCATGGGATCACAAAATTTATAACGTGCGCAAACTAGGGGAGCTACCCCCCCGGCTACAACCGGAAAACACCCATGCCCCCGGACCAGGTGGCATGCCTATCGGATGCAGCCGGTATCTTCCACCATGTCCTCTCTGTACGGTGTGTCCTAGAAAGGGGTTGACAACTTACTGAACCGTACCCTACCTATGGTAGGGACAAGTGGCAGTACGAAACAAGTATGGGGGTTACTGGAACAAGACTCAGTCTACGGCCGACTCAGGAGGTTTAAGTATTTCCTGCATGATTAGCACAACAAATATGTTTTAACCAACAGACAGAATCACCACTCATCATACCTCACTATGCCATACCGGACACAACCGTCTCGACGAAGACTGGAGACAAGCTCGTGTCTACCCAAGAAAGAGGCTTTCCCGGATTCCTTCCGATAGGCATGAAAGGCATACGAGGGTGATTACTATCACAAGCATATCAAATTCCAACAGCAAGGAACATTCATTATGCACTCATGAGTATGATCACATCATCACATAAAATAATGAAAACTTCGTGTTAAGGTGGTGTTGTAACTGTATCAAACAACACACAACAATATTATGTGAGGGTCCAGAATGCTTGCCTTCAAGAGTATGCAAGTGGGGTGCATTTTTTTTGAAAGTTGCTTCCTTCTTCAAAATCCTATTTTAAGAAAATTCAAATCAACACATAGTTTCAAAACAGTACAAAAAAGTTGTTTGGAAAATTTTCAATTAAACATGAAAATAAACTAGACAAAATTTGAGAAACAACAGAAAAATAATGAAATCATTTGGACTTATATTTAAAAAGTTATAGTCAGTCAAAGTTTAGTCAAAAATCTGTTTTTAATAATTAATAAAAAACAGAAAAGAAAACGGTTCGGGGAGGAAACATACTCTGGGTTTTACGCTTTCACTTATGCCAGTGTGGATCGACTCGGGGTCACTGGCAGTGGGTCCCTTGGGCCCACTGGTCGGGTTTGACCAGTCATCGCGCCTCCTTTCTCCTCTGTCCGAGCGGAGGCGGAGCTCCGGCGATCACCATCGACGAACAGCGGCACCCCACGGGACTCTGAGGGCAGGGATGGATCCGCTGGTCCAGGGCGGTCCTCCCGATGGTCGCTAGGTTGGCGGTCGCTGGCGGCGAGCTCCGCGGAGGACGGCGGTTTCGGGAAGGTTGGGGTTTCAAGCTACGGTGGCTTCCGATCAAGTTTGATAGGTGGGGTGGCTCCGCAAGGTCTAGGAGAGTCAAATGGTGGTGTTGGATGGACCGGGGAGGCTCTGCTTGCGATGAACGGGAATGAAGGGTGGCGGCGGACGAACTGGCCCGAGACGAGGAAGAAGGCCTCCCCCCCATCGATTGCTGGCGATGGGGGCTCTAGAGGGATGGCTTGGAGGACCTCGGGGGTAACAATTTATAGCGGTTGAGGTCGGTTCCGACGGCGGTGCATGGCGATGGCTGACGGGGTTTGGCTGGGCGAATGGATGAGCTCGGGCTGTTCCAGGGGCAGCTGGCGGGTAAGGGTGGCTCGGGCGGCGCTGTCCATGGCAGGGGCCTGCTGTGGACGCCGGCGTGCCGCCAAGGGCTCTGACGGCAGCACTGTAGGGCGCCAGGGGTGGCTTGGCGGGTTCTGGCGAGTGGGTGAGGACGAGGCGTAGCCCTGCGGGCGAGCAAAGGCCAGGGGCCAGACGCGGCGACTCGGGCGCACTCATGTGCAAAACGCACGCTCTGGCCGCGCCCAGAGCATGCACGCCAGGCGCTCGACGTAATGCCATCGTGTGCTAGAGGGCTAGAGCGAGGCTGATAGTTAATAGCTCTGGGTTAGGGGTAGCTAGGAGCTTAGTGGACAAGTTTGTTGGGTCAGAGGATCAAGTTCACAATGCAAACTAAAAATCATGCCAAATCTGGCTATGCATACAAAGTGCTCGACAGAATGTCATGGGCATCTAGGCATCTCTTGGGGTGGCCAAAAACTCAAGATCACAGTCTCTTTAGATACAAGTGATGATGGCAGGGTTGTTAGGGCAAAACCAGAAACTTGTTAGTGCAAGTTTTTGAGAAAACCAAATCTGGGCAGATACTAAAGGCTATTATTGCATGGACTAAAAATATTCCAATGCACTACTAGGAAAAGGCCTACTAATGGCGCACCGGTTTTGCCTACTAATGGCGCACTACCGGTGCTCCATTACTATCATGCCACTAGTATTTTTTACTAATGGCGCACCATGCAGTGCGCCATTAGTATAGCCCATGGTGCGCCATTAGTATCTGGTATACTAATGGCGCACCACAGAGAAGTGCGCCATTAGTAACATTTTTTTGTAAAAAAATTCAATTTTTTTTCAGAAATTTTTTCCCGTTTTTTTCTTAATCTCAGGTCACTATGGCTTAATCTCGGGCCAATATGCTTAAACTTAGGTCAAATCGCACTCCGTGGTCAAACTTCCCGAAAGGTCACCCATCCTCACACTACTCCAGCCCAAGCACTCTTAACTTCAGAGTTCTATCCAACCCCAGCAACAGCTCACTTCACAAGCACTTGTTTATATATCTAGCATATCAATCCTATTATACCTTGTTCATGTTCATGACTATGATGAAATTTTGAAAAATATTTCAAACTTCCCGGTCATATTACGTATCATTTTTTGAAAAACAATTCAAAAAAAATTCAAAATCAAATTTTTTATGAATTTTTTGCTTCTAGATCTTGAAAGCCCCGTAACTTTTTTCTGTTAGGTTTTTGGGGATTTTGAAAATGTTTAACGGGGTTGCCCTCGTTAAATTTGGATGTAACTTTTCGAGTAAATGATTTTTCGTATATAAAACCTTTTAGTCCGAGTTCGTATGCAAAAGTTATGCCCATTTTACAAATTTCCAGAGAGATTTTGCAAATAAAGTCGAAATTTATATTTGTAAATTTTCCCAACAACTAGACCACATATCACATGGGAA
Organism: Triticum timopheevii; assembly: GCA_963921465.1. Taxonomy (NCBI): domain Eukaryota; kingdom Viridiplantae; phylum Streptophyta; class Magnoliopsida; order Poales; family Poaceae; genus Triticum; species Triticum timopheevii. The sequence goes on along the minus strand of OY997266.1, from coordinate 60,576,924 downwards.
ACTTATTTTTTTTTGACATTTTTATCATTTTTTTATTTTTTTTGAAAACTGAAAAGGCCGTCCACGGGGGGGGGGGGGGGGGGGGGTGCATTCGGTGGAAGCTGGGCAAACTAGTAATGGCGCACCGTGGGGTGGTGCGCCATTAGTAGTTAAACTAGTAATGGCGCACCACACCCACGGTGCGCCATTACTAGTTTTGAAAAAATATTATTTTTTTTTAATTTTTTTTTGAAAAAAACTTAGTAATGGCGCACCAGTGGACAGTTCGCCATTACTAGTTAAAACTAGTAATGATGCACTATCCACAGGTGCGCCATTATTAACAATTTTTTTTTCAAAACTACTAATGGCGCACGGTGTGTGTGGTGCGCCATTACTATGTCAACTAGTAATGGCGCACCACTCCCACGGTGCGCCATTAGTAGTTTTGAAAAAAATAAAAAAATAATTACTAATGGCGCACCGTGGGATGTGGTGCGCCATTAGTATTTGCACACTAATGGTGCACCAACACATGGTGCGCCATTAGTATTTAGTAATGGCGCACGACATGTACAGTGCGCCATTAGTGTCCATCCCATCTATAGCCCTTTTCCTAGTAGTGATGGGTCCAATCTCCTGCACTTAAGGGTTTGGGAGAGTGTACTTCAAGCAGGACAAAACCCAAGGCAACATGAGCAAGAAAAACTATGGTTGCAGTACAAATCACCAAGCTGGACCAGAATGAAGATGAGGGTGATTTGCTCAAATTTTCCAAAGAACAGCAACGGGTTTTTGCATAAAGTTGAACTATACACTACTACCAACATCCCCTAATTTTGGTGGAAGTTTTAAAGAAATATTTAAATAGGTTGTAATGCAAAATTGCAAACTGGACCATATTTGAACATTTGGTGCAGGGCTCAAAATCTCCAAATGACTAAAAGCTATTTTTGCATAAAAGTGGTGTGGAAACATCAAATGACATCCCCAAATTTTGGTGGGGATTTTAAAAAATTATTTGAAAGGGTTGTAGTGCAAAAGAGGCTCTAAAGCTTATGAAAATCATTTTTAAATTAAATAAAGCTAAGGGAAAATAATCATATAAATAATTCCACTGATAAAAGAAATGTTTCTTGAGAGGGTATATAAGTCCAACAATATTTTTGAAAAGTTTTCACTTGGGGTAAAAACTTCACAATTCAGGAGAAAAGAGTGATTCTGAATCAAAAGAAAAACCAGAAGGTAACAATTTTAATTTATCAAGGCAAAATTGTAATTGATAAATCATGGTTAAATTTTTGGGGTGTTACACCCAAGGACAAAATGAGGGAGGAATACAACCCTCTCGTGGGGTTCCGGAGTAGGGATGTTTTGTCCCGCCGTCGGAATACGGTGGCCGATTTTCTTGGCTAGATACCCGGCCTCCCGAAGCTTTTTGATATCCTTCTCCCGGACGGTAGAGGCCATCCACTTGCCTCCTACTCTGGATCCGGACATTTTCAGCAAACCTTTTTGGGCGGAGAAGATGAACGCTTGGGCGCTAGGGCTCGAGCGAGGGGAGTGGATGAGCAGAGGAAGAAGGCGTGGGTCAAAAAGGGGAGTTCTTATCTCTTTATAAAGGCGGCAGCGATCCTGCACCTCCCCAGTTGCCACATAAAATCGCTTATTGCCCAAGCGCCGCGATTGATGGCATGGTTGGGTTACCCACACCCGTATTGATGAGAATCCCGTGATAAGGGGACACGATCTCTGATTCGACAAGACGTGCCAAGGTAACCGTCTCGCGATATGTGCAGTGGCAGGTTGAGAAAAACGGTTCGCATAATGACCGGGCCGCGGCGTGATGTCACGCTATGAAGAGTTGTCAACAGATTAGATTTGTGAAATATTGTACTCTCTACGGTGGTATGTGGGATTTGTTTTGCAGAGCCGGACACGATCCTCATATTCAAGATCTTCTATGGAGTATTCGGAAAAGGAACCCACCTTGCAATGCCGAAGACAATCTGCGCGCCGGACTCATCGTCATTGAAGCCTGGTTCAGGGGCTACTAAGGGAGTCCTTGATTAAGGGGTCCTCGGACAGCCGGACTGTTGGACTATGAAGATACAAGATTGAAGACTTCGTCCCGTGTCCGGATGGGACTCTCCTTTGCGTGGAAGGCAAGCTTGGCAATTCGGATATGTAGATCTCCTTCTCTGTAAGCAACTCTGTGTAACCCTAGCTCCCTCCGGTGTCTATATAAACCGGAGGGTTTAGTCCGTAGGACAACAACAATCCTAACCATAGGCTAGCTTCTAGGGTTTAGCCTCTACGATCTCGTGGTAGATCAACTCTTGTAATACTCATATCATCAAGATCAATCAAGCAGGAAGTAGGGTATTACCTCCATCGAGAGGGCCCGAACCTGGGTAAACATCTCGTCCCCCGCCTCTTGTTACCATTAGCCTTAGACGCACAGTTCGGGACCCCCTACCCGAGATCCGCCGGTTTTGACACCGACAGTGGGTAAGTTGGTGCACCCCTGCAGGGAAGAAAACATCTATCGATAGCCTGTCCTATGATAACGGACACTTGGAGTTGTATCCCGATTGATACAACTAGAACTGGATACTTGAGATGAGACATGGATATGAGAAATGGATAGTATGGCTCTGGGATTGCTTTCTCGCGGGGAGTCATGAAGGGATCTCTGGCCGAGGTTGATAACACTTCTACTACTTTACTTTATGCTACTCTACTCCCTCCTGTTGCTGCAAGATGGTGGTTTCCAGAAGATGCTAGTCTTCAATAGGACTAGGCCTTCTCTCTATTCTGGCATTTCTGCAGCCCAGTCCACATATACAACCTTCCTTTGATAATGTTGCATATGTAGTGTAGATCCTTGCTTGCGAGTACTTTGGATGAGTACTCACGGTTCCTTTGCTCCCCCTTTTTCCCCCTTTCTTTTTCTTTCCGGTTGATGCAACCAGATGTCGGAGCCCAGGAGCCAGATGCCGCCGCCGGTGCCTACTACTACGTGGAGACCGCTGACGACCAGGGGTAGTTAGGAGGCTCCCAGGCAGGAGGCCTTGCCTTTCCGATCGTAGATGCTTTTGTGCTAGCCTTCTTAAGGCAAACTTGTCTAACTTATATCTGCACTCAGATATTGTTGCTTCCGCTGACTCTTGTGTATTCGAGCTTATGTATTCGAGCCCTCGAGGCCCGTGGCTTGTAATATAAAGCATGTATTATTTTAATTTGTGTCTAGAGTTGTGTTGTGATATCTTCCCATGAGTCCTTGATCTTGATCGTACACATTTACATGTATGATTAGTGTATGATTGAATCGAGGGCGTCACAAGTTGGTATCAGAGCTGACTGCCTGTATGTAGCCCCCTTTCCAACTCCTTGGCCGAAGTTGAGTTTAGTCATCCAAAACTATTTTACAAACTTGGCTGTGTGGCTTATGGGCCCACGTCGCCATGGGGTGGTATTAGGATCTTTTATTCCTTGTCTATACTCTGGGACTCTGATCTCTCGTCTATTCGGGTTAAACATTTTAATAACTCTCTCATTAGGTTCTCGTACCCACTTCCTCCTCGAGAGCCCCGACATTACCGATGATCGCTTGCTTCGCCAGAAGATTCTGCAGATACTCCTCGATGTTTCTCGAGACCCTGTGCCAACTACCTTGCAGTTCCTGACCACCGATAATCCCCCTGAATAACATCCTTGCCACTTGTACCTTCATCCCTAGTTGCTCCTGTTATTACAAGATTCCACTAGTGCTCTATGTTGTTCCGAGAATCCTTGGTTCCTTCTGCTTTGCAGCTTCTTTTCGAACTACAGATAATTCACTTAACCAGGATTTGTTTTTCCCTAGTTGTTCTTATGTTTCACAAAAGTCTTTGAAATACTATTCGATCTTCCGAAAATACTCAGCACCATATTGTTGTTGAAATTCTTGTTTGCTTGCATTATGGTTAATTCCATAATTCTAGTAATCTTCGTTGACATCCTCTCTCACTATCGTTTCGAGTTCCTTGATCCAATATGTCGCAAATGCTCGTAATTCTCAATTAGATCCTAGCATTCATCCTTCCGGCAGAGACTTCACTCCAAACATGAGCTTGTTCTTGCCAAATCAAACCTTGTTTGATTGTCGATCTATACCGATTCAACTCAATTATCTTTTGATCAGAGCCTCTGCTTCAGATCTTCTGATTCGAAAATCATAATTCCTTTTTATTCAAGCTTTGAAGTTATCCAATTATGTCTATAACCCGATGCCTTTGCATTCTTTCTTCTTCTGGGTGAGTATCGATACTCACATCAGATCTTTTATGGACCGCCATATCCTTGGTTGGATTATTATCCGACAATGTCCTTCATATTCATTAAACTTGTGAGTTTTGCCCTGACACATAATGCCTTTGGTAAATTCTATCATCTGCTTTTGTCAACCATGCTTTGCTTTCGAGCTTGTATATTTTAATCATGAAGTTAGTGGTATATGTTCCTAAGATACCCCTACGGGTTGAACCTATTCCTTCACTAATCCATGTGAACTCGAAAGAGATGTGAGTCATACTCTTATGGTGTTTTGCCAGATATAATTTCAACATTACAACTTCATCAAAAACGAGAAGTGAAGGGAAGGTTATACATTGAACAAGTTGGAGTCAACCTTGAACTTTGTGTTCATGCCCATGGAAACGATGTAGATCTTATCATGGAATCTTCTTGTGACAATAACTGTTCCCTTGGTATAATTTGATCATGTATCTGTGATTTTGGCCTCTGCAATCATGGTTTCAACATAGATTGTTCTTCTTTGATCCCATTTCTCGGAAAAGTTGAAGTGATTGCCTTCTACATATCAATACACATGTCCAATCTCTAATACGATCTACCTTCGAGTATTACCCCTTGTATCTCGAGGATATCATGCCATTGCACTACATCTTATGAACTTTTGAGGGAGTACTACCTTACCCTGTCTTTGTCACTTCAAGGGTTCTGGGTTGTTTGTAAATCAAGAACGCCGATAAGTGAATCGATTCGACACTCCGATTCTATAACTCTAAGTAATTTTTGTTGCTTACGAGTTTAATAATCCTTCAAGTCATTCCTACCCTGATCGGCTATATCATTATCGTGTTAAATTTTAACTGTGCTACCTGGTCCTTCTTCCCAGACCACATTTTCCGATGATGAGCTAAGCCTACATCGATCTTCCTCGTCATATCATTTCGCCTTGAACAACAAGCTTGATTTCGAGTATGTGTCATACCCGTGGTTCCAATAAGCTTTCCCTTCATCCTTCCTACTGCTTTCTCCTCGATGGCATCTTCATAGAGCCTCTCGACAAATGCGTCGTGATCCGCATCAACATTTTGACTTCTGTTGTGATGACAATTGAATTCATGGTGAGAAATACCATCCTTGACCTTCGATGATTTGAGTTGTCATCGACAACCCCTGGTCTTCCTCCCAACACATGTTTGATCATGTCTTGGTTATACCTTGGACTCCTTGCTATTCCTACAATTGTTCCTTGAGTATTTCTTGTGATCTTCAACTCAAACCCCTACTTGGAACACCATGTTAATGCTACCTCGAACCATGACTGAGGTACTCCGAAAATCATTAAGATCCTTTGAAGCGCAATGCTAAATCTTCTTGATCAATTATCCTAACACCGTTGTATGGGTAAATATCATGATTCTTCCCTCGCCCCCTTTATCTAAATGCTTTTGAACTTGCTGTCTTATCATGGATATCATGCTCTGTTTGTCCTTGGCAAGGATATACCCCTGAAATATGCGTTTAAACACATTTTCCTTTCCATTGTATTGTTTAACCTTCTTGTGATCTATATGATATAAGCAGAAATAATTCTCTGCTTATAAAACACCCCGATGTACAACCTTGTCAGTGAGACCCTGTTACTAATGTTGCTAACATTTCGGTATCACCGATGGACGAGAACTTTGCCTATTGGTCCACCTTGTTCAATGAGCAGGAAAATAGTTCTCTTCGTCCCTCGCCCTTGGTACCAACGTTGTTGACAACATAACTGACAGGCTATGCTCTGACAAACCTTGCTATAATGACCATGCAAGATGTCACCACTCTTTCTACTTTTAACCCACATGGTGGACCCATAATCCACAGTTGCACAGGATCGAAACCTGACTCTCCTGTATGTCCTTTATTACGAAGTATCATTTGCTCTTGGCTTTGTGTATTGTCACGAGCCACCGTCCGAGAGATGAGCTATTCCCGATGCTCTGAGCCCCCCTCTTACAATCTGTTTAGGTATGGATCGTTTGTCCATTCGCTTGAAACTTCCTATTGTGCCTTCATATTTTGCTCTCGATGTTTTCTTAAGTTTCAACTCGAGAGATACTTCTGTCACCTTCCCATTGTTCTTCAGATAGATAACCCTATAAGGGTCAGTTCTCCCGAAGTTGCTCTTTACTTCCCCACTTAAATCTCGGGACGAGATTTCTTGTAGTGGGGGAGATTTGTAACATCCCCAGCATCACACTACAGTAATCTACCCCTAATGAAGGTCATGTCATCATGATCATCATGCCAAAATGCCACTTGTCCAAAATCTGCTTCAAATTCAAATTCTAATTGCATGTCAAACATTTGCTTCTTCTTTCATGCAAATAAAATAGTTCATCCTATGGCAAATAATCCCTAGATATTTGTCATGTTGAAGCCAACATTTTTTGGAATTCCCAAATTGCCCCTGGGAATCTGGTCTAGCAGTATTTAAGATGTCCTTTTCATTTTCTAAAAATTCTTGGACCACTCCTGATGACCCTATACGTTTTGTGGCAGTGCCCAATAATTGTTTAAAATTGTTTTGGCAGTGGCATATTTTTGAAAAGTCAATTGTGGCTAAAAGAAAATGCAAAAGCTGCTAAAAAAGAGAAAATCAAAAGGGAAAAAGAAAAGAGAAAGAGCATAGGCCACTGTGCACTAGGCCAAGTGCACAATGCCTGGCCCGAGCCCACTGGCCCAGCTAGGCCGGCCCACTCCCCCTCCCCGGTCGCTTCCTGTTCCTTCGACCGGGCGGGACAACGCGTTCGCCCGTCGCCGCCCATCCACCTCACTGGCGACGCCCCCCCTCCCCCCCCCCCCCCCCCCCGCGAGAGGATAAGGCATCGCGCCTCCCCGCCTCCTCGAGTCCCCCTCACCTACCGCCACTCCCACTTCCCACATGCGCCTCTCCTTCCCCAGATCCACCTCTCCCCTCTCCATCTCCTTCGTCCTAGAGAGGAGATCGACGCGGTCGCTAGCGTTCTCTATCGTCTAGGTGGCCACCGCCTTCCGTTCGCCTCGCCGACGTGCCCTACCGCTCCGCCTCGCTCGTCTGCCTCGACTACACCGCTGGATCGAGCCCCGGAGCCCCTCGTGTCACCGCTTTCTTCCTCTTCCTCATCTACGGCCACTGCGCGACCTTGCTCTCGATCTGCTCCACCTGTTCTCCCCAAGCCCGCTGCATAGACCCCACGCTCTCGTGGTGAGCTCCTGCGCCGAACGCGCCCTTCCCTACCCCCCCCCCTTTAGTCGCTCGTAGCCCGTGCTCCGGTGTTAGGCCGCACCCTACACCGCCTGGCCTCGTCGTCGACGTAGCCACGGCGACCATAGGGTCATGTGCGTACCACCATCGCGCTCATCGCATCGCGTAGGCCTCGTCTAGCCGCTTGGGTTTCCCACAAATGCACCCCATCCCCGATCCCGATGACGACCGAAGTCTGGTGACTGCCTCACCGCTCGCCGTCGACGTTCCCAACCACCACAGCCTCTGCCACCACCCCAGATCGCCTCACCGTCGTCTTCACGTTCGAACAAGCCCGGCCGCGGTACAAACGGCGCCCTGTGCATGAAACCCAAGCACCTCCCGAGTGTGCCGCCGTCATTTTTGGTCGCCGGAGCTCTCTCCGGCGCCGACACCGACGTGGCTCCATGGGTCCTGCCCCTGGGTCGCTGACCAGTGGGCCCTGGTGGCCCCGTTGGCTGGTTTGACAAGTCAACGTGCTGTCTGGGCGTCTCTGTGACGCTGACATGAGGGCCCTGCCGCTTAATGCGCTAAGTAAAAGGTTTTTTATTAAAGCAATTAGATTAGTCTAATGTCTCACTGACATATGGGGCCCACACACCTAACTAGTTTAGTTAGATTAGTTAATTCACTGTTATGGCCACACTCACTGACCAGTGGGTCCCACTGGACCCACAGGTCAGGTTTGACCTGGTCAGCCGACCAGCTAGCTGCTAACGTCGTCCTCGCGTCATGCTGACGTCATTTCTCTTTTTCTGAATAATTCTATTAAATCAAATAATTTCAGAAAATGTTTAAATCTTTAAAAATTCATACAAATTAAACCGTAACTTGGATGAAAATGTTTTCTACATGAAAGTTTCTCAGAACGACGAGGCGAATCCGAATATGTGGTCCGTCTACCTGTCAGATGCCTCTAAATATCTGAACATGGAACTTTCCCCCTCCGGTGATCTGTTTGACACAGTTCCGAAACCGGGAATACATTAATTCCCGGTTGAATTCCCCCTTCACCTATATCGTATAGCCATACGTTAGGTCACACCTGACACAACATATTGCCACGTAATGCTTTGTGATGCTATGTTTGCTTTATATTTACTGTTTCTTCCCCCTCTTCTCTCCGGTAGACCCCGAGACCGATTCTGCCCCTGTGATCGACTACATCGATGAAGATCCTCCTTGCCAGAGCAACCAGGCAAGCCCCCCATTGATCATCCCGATGTCGCCCTTTTCCTTTCTCTAATGCTTGCATTAGATTTTGCTACGATAATTGTTTGCTCCTATTCTGATGCATAGCCTACTTTTGTATCTGCTATTGTACCTTACCTGCTTATCCTAAACTGCTTAGTATAGGGTGGTTAGTGATCCATCAGTGACCCCCACCTTGTCCTTGTTGGCCCTGCTTCATCATCGAAGACCAGGCCCCGGCACTGCACATCACTTCCCCTTAGTTGCTCGACACTACTGGGTTACTATCGAGTACCGAGGGTGTGACCTCATCAGCACTTCTGATGTTAACCCTGCAGTGTAGCTATTTGGTCGTGGTCATCGAGGGTGATTTCCTCTTTAACCACTTCCGATATGACTCTATCGTGCAACCCCTCAAGTGTGAACCTCGAGGGTGGTCCCTCTTACGTTCACCTTGATGATTACATCGAGTAGAATTCACCAGGGGTGATTCCTCGGGTTTTCCCCTTGATGTTTGGATGCACGGTTACTATGGGTAGTATGACTTTACGCTGAACCATGTTACTAAAGACGGGTCAACCCTGAGGGGTACCTGCGCGAGCATAATTGCGAGTGATGTGGAGTCGGGTTGACCTGGAAGGTGACCGCGAGATAATTACGAGGCGTGGCCGGGCATTGTTAGCCCTTGCCGCAAGTCCTCGAGATGGGGAAACGGGGTCACATCTTTTGTGAGTCTCTGCTTGTTACCGCGCTTTCCTAATCCACTACGATTTGGATATTTGATCCGAGGGGCCTCTAGCCTGATAGCACTAACCATCACGTGGGCGTAGTTGGGTGTTCTACGTCATATGCATCAGCCGAAGATTAATAGACGTCAGCGACTGAGCAGCGCGCGCTGGGTTGGACTGGTAAGCACCTGCCTTTTCGAAGGAGGTAGCTAGGTCTGCTCACCGGCCGCCCTCGCAACATGCAGGAGTTCCAGGGAAGATGGCCCGTGACCCCTGGAGGCATAGGTTTAGTCTGGCATGCTGGCCTCTCTATTAAGCCTAGGTCGGGTTGCGGCGTATTGTTTGGCCGAGGTCGGGCATGACCCAGGAAAGTGTGTCCGGCCGGAGTTAATCGAGTGTGGTGCATAAGTTGGTGCACCAGGGAAGAAAACATTTGTCGATAGCTTGTCCTATGGTAACGGACACTTGGAGTTGTATCCCAATCGATACAACTAGAACTGGATACTTGAGATGAGACATGGATATGATAAATGGATAGTATGGCTCTGGGATTGCTTTCTCGCAGGGAGTCGAGAAGGGATCTCTGGCCGAGATTGATAACACTTCTACTACTTTACTTTATGCTACTCTACTCCCTCCTGTTGCTGCAAGATGGTGGTTTCCAGAAGATGCTAGTCTTCAATGGGACTAGGCCTTCTCTCTATTGTGGCATTTCTATACCCCAGTCCACATATACAGCCTTCGTTTGATAATGTTGCATATGTAGTGTAGATCCTTGCTTGCGAGTACTTTGGATGAGTACTCACGGTTGCTCTTCTCTCCCTTTTTCCCCCTTTCTTTTTCTTTCCTGTTGATGCAACCAGATGTCAGATCCTAGGAGCCAGATGCCACCGCCGGTGCCTACTACTACGTGGAGACCGCTGACGACCAGGAGTAGTTAGGAGGCTCCCAGGGAGGAGGCCTTGCCTTTTCGATCGTAGATGATTTTGTGCTAGCCCTCTTTAGGCAAACTTGTCTAACTTATGTTTGTACTCAGATATTGTTGCTTCCGCTGACTCTTGTGTATTCGAGCTTATGTATTCGAGGCTTCGAGGCCCCTGGCTAGTAATATAAAGCTTGTATTATTTTAATTTGTGTCTAGAGTTGTGTTGTTATATCTTCCCGTGAGTCCTTGATCTTGATCGTACACATTTGCGTGTATGATTAGTGTATGATTGAATCGAGGGTGTCACAGCTAGCCTCCTCCTCCCTCCCTCCTTTATATACAATGGCAAGGGGGAACCCTAGAACACACAAGTTGATCATTGATCTCTTATCCGTGTGTGGTGCCCCCTCCACCATAATCCACCCCGGTCATATCGTTGTGGTGCTCAGGCGAAGCCCTGCATCAGTAGCATCATCATCACCATCATCACGCCGTCGTGCTGACGAAACTCTTCCTCAACACTTTGCTGGATCGGAGTTCGTGGGACGTCACTGAGCTGAACGTGTGCATATCGTAGAGGTGCCGTACGTTCGGTACTAGGATCGGCCGATCGTGAAGACGTACGACTACATCAACCGCGTTGTCATAACGCTTCCGTTTTCGGTCTACGAGGGTACATGGACAACACTCTCCCCTCTTGTTGCTATGCATCACCATGATATTGCGTGTGTGTAGGATTTTCTTTGAAAGGACTATGTTCCCCAATAGTGGCATCCGAGCCAAGTTTATGCATTGATGTGATATTCACGAGTAGAACACAACTGAGTTGTGGACGTTAATAGTCATACTGCTTACCAGCATGTCATACTTTGATTCGGCGGTATTGTTGGATGAAGCGGCCCGGACTGACATTACGCATACACTTAGGTGAGACTGGTTCTACCGACGTGATGCACACACAGGTGGACGGCGGGTGTCAGTTTCTCCAACTTTAGTTGAATCGAGTGTGGCTACGCCGGTCCTTGTTGAAAGTTAAAACAACACATACTTGACGAAAAATCGTTGTGGCTTTTGATGTGTAGGTAAGAACAGTTCTTGCTAAGCTCGTAGAAGCCACGTAAAACTTGCAACAACAAAGTAGAGGACGTCTAACTTGTTTTTGCAGGGCTTGTTGAGATGTGAGATATGATCAAGACGTGATGATATATAAGTTGTTATACGAGATGATCATGTTTTGTTGAAGTTATCAGCAATTGGCAGAAGTCTTATGTTTTTCACTTTATTGCATAAGATGCAAGCGCCAAATAATTTCTTTACTTTATCGCTATGCGATAGCAATAGTTGCAATAGCAATAGTTGGCGAGACGACCATGTGACGACACATTGATATAGATCAAGATGATGGAGATCATGGTGTCATGCCGGTGAAGATGGAGATCATGACGATGCTTTGGAGATGGAGATCAAAGGCACAAGATGATGATGGCCATATCATGTCACATATTTTGATTTCATGTGATGTTTATCTTTTATACATATTATTTTGCTTAGTTCGACGGTAGATTTATAAGATGATCCCTTAATAAAATTTCGAGGTATAAGTGTTCTCCCTGAGTATGCACCATTGCGACAGTTCTTCGTGCTGAGACACCACATGATGATCGGGTGTGATAAGCTCTACGTTCACATACAATGGGTGCAAGCCAGTTTTGCACACGCGGAATACTCGGGTTAAACTTGACGAGCCTAGCATATGCAGATATGGCCTCGGAACACTGGAGACTGAAAGGTCGAATGTGAATCATATAGTAGATATGATCAACATAATGATGTTCACCATTGAAAACTACCCCATCTCACGTGATGATCGGACATGGTTTAGTTGATTTGGATCATGTGATCATTTAGATGACTAGAGGGATGTCTATCTAAGTGGGAGTTCTTAAGTAATTTGATTAATTGAACTTTAATTTGTCATGAACTTAGTCCTGATAGTATTTGCATAACTATGTTGTAGATCAATAGACCGTGATGTACCTCCCCATTTTATTTATGATATGTTCCTAGAGAAAACCAAGTTGAAAGATGTTAGTAGCAATGATGCGGACTAGCTCCGTGATCTGAGGATTATCCTCATTGCTGCACAGAAAAATTATGTCCTTGATGCACCGCTAGGTGACAGAACTATTGCTGGAGCAGATGCAGACGTTATGAACGTTTGGCTAGCTCAGTATGATGAGTACTTGATAGTTTAGTGCACCATGCTTTACAGCTTAGAACCGGGACTTCAAAAACGTTTTTTTTAAAGGTCACAGAGCATATGAGATGTTCCAAGAGCTGAAATTGGTATTTCAGACTCATGCCCATGTTAAGAGGTATGAGACCTCTGACAAGTACTTTGCCTAAAAAGGATGGACGAGAATTGCTCAACTAGTGAGCATGTGCTCAGAATGTCTGGGTACTACAATAACTTCAATCAAGTGGGAGTTAATCTTCCAGATAAGATAGTGATGGACAGATTTCTCTAGTCACCATCACCAAGTTACTGGAACTTCCTCGTGAACTTTAGTATGCAAGGGATGACAGAAACAATTCTCGAGCTCTTCGTGATGCTGAAATCGACGAAGGTAGAAATCAAGTGTTGATGATTGACAAGACCACTAGTTTCAAGAAAAGGGCAAAGGGAAAGAAAGGGAACTTCAAGTAGAATGGAAAGCAAGTTGTCACTCCCGTGAAGAAGCCCAAAGCTGGACCAAAGCCTGAAACTGAGTGCTTCTACTGTAAAGGAAATGGTCACTGGAAGCGGAATTGCCCCAAATATTTTGTGGATAAGAAGGATGGAAAAGTGAACAAAGGTATATTTGATATACATGTTATTGATGTGTACCTTACTAGTGCTCATAGTAACCCCTGGGTATTTGATACTTGTTCGGTTGCTAAGATTGGTAACTTGAAACAGGAGTTGCAAAATAGATAGAGACTAGTTGAGGGTGAAGTGACGATGTATGTTGGAAGTGGTTCCAAGATTGACATGATCATCATCGCACACCCCCTATACTTTTGGGATTAGTGTTGAACCTAAATAAATGATATTTGGCATTTACATTGAGCATGAATATGATTTGATCATGTTTATTGCAATACGGTTAATCATTTAAAGTCAGAGAATAATTGTTGTTCTATTTACATGAATAAAACCTTCGATGGTCATACAGCCAATGAAAATAGTTTGTTGTTTCTCGATCGTAGTGATACACATATTCATAATATTGATGCCAAAAGATGCAAAGTTGACACTGATAGTGCAACTTATTTGTGGCACTGTCGTTTGGGTCATATCGGTGTAAAGCGCATGAAGAAACTCCATAAAGATGGACTTTTGGAATCACTTGATTATGAATCATTTGATGCTTGCGAACCGTGCCATATGAGCAAGATGACTAAAACTCCATTCTCCGGAACAATGGAACGAGCTAGTGACTTATTGGAAATAATACATACCGATGTATGCGGCCCAATGAGTGTTGATGCTCGTGGCGGGTATCGTTATTTTTTGACCTTCACAGATGATTTTAGCAGATATGGGTATATCTACTTAATGAAACACAAGTCTGAAACATTTGAAAAGTTCAAAGAGTTTTAGAGTGAAGTGGAGAATCATCGTAACAAGAAAATAAAAATTTCTATGATCTGATCATCGAAGAGAATATTTGAGTTACGAGTTTGGCCTTCAATTAAAGCAATGTGAAATAGTTCACAGCTCACGCCACCTGGAACACCATAGCGTAACGGTGTGTCCGAATGTCGTAACCGCACTTTATTGGATATGGTGTGATCTATGATGTCTCTTACCGATTTACCACTATCATTTTGGGGTTATGCATTAGAGACAGCTGTATTCACTTTAAATAGGGCACCATCAATATCCGTTGAAACGACTCCTTATAAACTGTGGTTTGGCAACCAAAGTTGTTGTTTCTTAAAATTTGGGGCTGCGATGCTTATGTGAAAAAGCTTCAACTTGATAAGCTCGAACCCAAATCGGAGAAGTGTGTCTTCATAGAATACCCAAAGGAAACTGCTGGGTACACCTTCTATCACAAGATCTAGGACAAGATATTCGTTGCTAAGAATGGACCTTTCTAGAGAAGGAGTTTCTCTCGAAGGAGTGAGTGGGAGGAAAGCAGAACTGGATGAGGTAATTGTACCTTCTCCCGAATTGGAAAGTAGTTCATCACAGAAATTAGTTCCAATGATTCCTACACAAATTAGTGAGGAAGCTAATGATGATGATCATGAAACTTTAGATCAAGTTACTACAGAACCTCGTAGGTCTTCCAGAGTAAGATCCACACCAGAGTGGTACGGTAATCCTGTTCTGGAAGTCATGTTACTAGACGATGATGAACCTACGAACTATGAGGAAGCGATGATGAGCCCAGATTCCGCGAAATGGCTTGAAGCCATGAAATCTAAGATGGATCCATATAAAAGTACAAAGTGTGGACTTTGGTGAACTTGCCCGATGATCAGCAAGCCATAGAATATAAATGGATCTTCAAGAGGAAGACGGACGCTGATAGTAGTGTTACTATCTACAAAGCTCGACTTGTCATGGAAGGTTTTCCGACAAGTTCAAGGTGTTGACTACAATGAGGTTTTCTCAACTGTAGCGATGCTTAAATCCGTCCGAATCATGTTAGCAATTGCGTATTTTGTGAAATCTGGCAAATGGATATAAAAACTGCATTCCTTAAATGGATATTTCTTAAAGAAGAGTTCTATATGATGCAACCAGAAGGTTTTGTCGATCGAAAGGGTGCTAACAAAGTGTGCAAGCTCCAGCGATCCATTTATGGACTGGTGCAAGCCTCTCGGAGTTGGAATATATGCTTTGATAAGTTGATCAAATCATATAGTTTTATATAGACTTGCGGTGAAGCCTGACACTACTAGGGAAAAGCCTAGCAGCAGCATGGGTTTTAGGCCTATTAGTAGCGCGGGATGATGCGCTACTGATAAGGCACTACAGCTAACGTGTAGCAGTAGCGCCTGTCGTCCCATGCTACTGCTATACATGTATAGCTGTAGGGCGCTTCAGTGAAGAGCGTTGGTGATCTGCAGTGCTTTTTACAGGGAAGCGCTACTGGTAAGGCGGCGCTACTGCTAACTTTTTCCCCTCGCTACTACTAGTTTTATTAGCTTTTTTTCTGCATATTTGTTTTATATTTGAATAAGCTTTATACAATAATCTTTAGCATATCATACACATACAAATGTAATCATAGCATATACATACAACTAGTCTCATCAAATCATGTCATCATCATAATCATCATCCAACACAAAGTGGTCTCTCGTCATCATCTTGAAAATAGCGATACAAGTCTCGGTTACATGCAAATACATCGTCATCCATCTAAACAATGATATACGTTAGAAGAGCTATCACTTTGAGTGAGGGTGGAACTATGCAGTACATGAGTTTGTATCCCTCTCTCGCATTAGCGTGAACCTAAACTAACTACTGTCTGTCGCTCGGAAACCGGAAACCGATACACCTGGGCTTGACACTCCGGCAACTCGTCGTATATATACTCCTAGTGTAGCAGTTCTTCGCCATCGATGATCTATGCACCTGCATCGTCACATGAGTCGATGATATGCAATATATATAGTTGAGCAACAGAAAGAGACAGACTTGGCAAAAATAGAAACAACATATCATAAGCATAAATAACAAAGTTCATCGTACCCAAAATGCCCTAACTAGAGTGATCTTCGCTAGTCGAGGAGGAGGACGGTTTAATTACATAACAAATAAAGTTTCGTCGTGCATAACTCAAAGTTTTGTAATACTGAAAGTATGGATTAAACGGACACATTGTCATATATCGACAATCACTCCAACATGTCGTGCCATCCATCCATGTCAAGGAGATAGTGCCCGAGCTTAGTGAAAGGCTTCATGTCAAGACGCTGAGAGGGTACCCATGTTCGGATGTCTTCCTGCGATAGTTGTCCTTCTTCGTAGAACATCCCTGTTTTTCTGACGACCTCCTTCATGATGATTTGGGCAAGTTCGTGCTGGATGTTATAGAACTCAGCTCGAAGTCGATGATCCTCGATATCTCCTACGTCCTTTGCCCATTGCAGAATATGGGCATAGCTGGATCTAGGTGACATGCGAAGGTTCTGGCGATCCCGTCTGTACTCCAGCATGTGGTGTAGGACATAGAATCCATCATTAAGAGAATCACTCAGTTGCTCGAGGCAGCAGAAGTCGGTCTTATGGCCGAAGGCCAGCATGCCGCCCCTTCTCTTCTTGTCCTTGACCACTCCACCCCTTGCTTGGTAGTAAAACATAGCACTGTGAAGAATATCCTTGATGTGGGTGTAATCCTTTTTGTGAATGTTCTTCAACGAGTCCAAGTAAAGAGCATGGGAGTATCGGGGGTAGAGGATGATGAGGACGGCGTGCCCGCCGCTGCGCAAAATAAGTACACCTCAAATTAATTAGCCTCCACCGTGCAAATGAATGATTGAAATCGAAGGAAGGATATTCACGTGGATGACATACATGGGATGATAAGGCACGAGAATCACCTCCTTGTCCTTATTGGCGAGCATGGAACTGATGATATATTCCCTCACGTATTCACGATGCTTTGCACAGACTCCCAAGAAGCCTTTGTGCATGTAGTACGGGTCAGCGACAAAGATATGAGGTATCTGCTCAACCCCGGTGATGTAGTTCATGTGCATGGCATAAAGGCGGACAAACGTAAAATCTAGCTTTTTCACGTGAAACATGTCGAATATGTAATCGAATCGAAGCAAGAACTTATCCATGGGGAAGCAGTCGACGTACGACATTTTCCGCGGAACATTAACCATGAAGTCTCCTTAGATCGCCGAATCTGGCCCCTAGCGCTCTTGCGGGTAGGATTGGTTGACCGGGGATATGCCATTTATCCACATTGGGGATATCTATACGGTCCTGAAGCCGAGGCTGCTGAGGCGGCTGGATCATAGAATCAGCTTTTTTACTTTTCCTCACTCTCTTCCTAGACTTCTTTACTACCGGAAGGTCGTCCATAATACGTTCAGCCTCCGGAGACGGCAATTCAGGCACCGACTCATGACGCTCAAACCCTAAGTAGGCGCCAGTATAGACATACTGTTGAGTGCCATCGTCATCCTCATCCTCATCCATTGTGACCTCATCAGCAACTAATGGAGCCTCTTCCTTACCCCATCCGCTATCACCCAACCCGACATCTGAAGCTAATTGGTTAGGTTGGATGTTGATGTTCATACCTTGCTGAGTCTGCGTGCTCGTGAGTGTGCTCCCGGCCGCCTCCAGACGAAGCAGACTCTTTGGCCACAACAGGACCCACCCATTGCAACAATCACCAAGCCGCTGCGGGGTCTCGTCGTCATCTGCCACTAATATCAGAGGAGGCAAATTCTCGTGGCCCGGTTTGACACTGGCCACGGAAACCTTGAAGACATTTAGTGGGATCGGCCGACTGTGGAACAATGGTTCCTTCGGCTCCATTATCGTCGCCTTCCCCACGTCCACCTTCTGGTCGCCGATGGTCTACAATATGGTGCACGGGGTTTCGTCGGCCTGCAAAGAAAAGTCTGTGACGTGAGACATCCGAAAGGCAACAAAAATGGGAGATTATACATTTTTTGGCAGCTTCGGCCTCGCAAGCCGCCTTGAATATTTGAAACTGCTCTTCCGTGATTGTCGGATTATCCTTTACAATGTCGGAGTGGGCTTCCTTCTTGTCGATGATCCTTGCTTTCACCCTTGTTTTCCAAGCGGCCAACGCGTCGCTAAACTTGGTCATGGCGTGTTTGTTTATCTTCTTCATTGCCAGGTCCTTATCTGGATCTTCATAATCCTTTTCATTCCGGCCCAGGAACAAGAATATCTAGTGAAACTTCTTTATGAGGGAGGGCCTCATGTTATCTATCTTCTGTAGTTTCTCATCATTGATGGTGGCGGTTGTCTATACGATACAACCTATTTGATTGTCGTATCACGCACGCGCTTCCTCGGGCGCGTTTGGCTCAAAATTGCCGTCGTCCACATTCGTGACCACCAGTTTAGTAGTCCTGAGTTTGTTAGGAAGTCGTTGCCTCTTTGCTTTTGGTTCTACACCGGCTCCGCTCCCCGAGGCAGCGCCGGTATCAGTCTCAGCGCCGGTGTCGATGTCGGTCTGAGTCTCAGCGCCGGTCTCAGTCTCAGCACTGGTCTGTGTGTCGGTCTCAGTCCCCGATGCCACCGGTGGGCCCAGCAACAACATCGGTTGATCGTCGGCAAGGCTCAAAAATTTGTTTGCCACCCGATAGATGTCGTCGCAATCACCAGAACCCTGTCCTTTATCGTTGCTTGCCATGTTTCCTATGATTAAATCTAGTCAATTAATTCTAGACCTAATAAAATGAATAATGACATAAAAAAGGCCTATTGTTTTGCAGGAACATTGACTCCTTCCCAATGCGGAAAATCCCGGGCACTCGACATGTCCTAGTTTGTAGCACAAGTCATGGCTAAATTGATGGAAAATTTCGGCATGACCTTTGCTAAAAAGTGGACAAATCGAGAACCTGAAATTTGCTGGAACGGAAATGAATCAACATTCCGGCAAAACATAGGCCACTCGGCTTCATTCCCTGGAAACAACAAAAGGCCACATGGGCACAATCGAAACATGCATGTGCAAACACAATTGAGGAATTTGCATATATCCTGACCACTTCAAATTTGCATGTCCTAGCGTTTGACACTACAAGAAAATCTACACAAATCTCATGCTCTCTCAAACTCAATTCAAAAACCAAATATAGATTATATTTAGTTAACTACTGAACTAAATTACTTTACTCTAAACTAAACCCTACTACCCTAATTAACATCTAGTTAAACAAACTCAATTCAAAAACTAAACCCTACTGAACTAATTAACATCAACATTATCTACTACTTAACATCTATTATTACCCTAACTAAAAAACATCTACTATTAACCATACTGCCCTAGTTTACTAGTACCATCACTACAACTAATTAACATCTACTACTACTACTAAAAATCATTATGAAACCTAGTACTAATTAACATCTACTACTACTGCTAATTAACATGACAGGGGAAGAAAAAGCTGAGAGAGAGGGGGTGGGGGGGTGGGGCAACTTACAGAGAGGGGAGAGACGGTGGCGGGGAGGTGCTCGGCGACGGAAGTAGGGGCGGCGAGGGCGGGCTCAGAATCGAGAGGCGGCACTCCTGGGCAGGCTCGGGGGCAGTGAGGTCGAGTGCGGCGGCGGAGAGGTCGAGGGCGGCGACGGTGAGGTCGAGGGCGGCCCGGGAGGCGGCGGTGGTGAGGTTGGGCAGCCTGGAGCGGCGGCGGTGAGGATGAGCGTGGCGTTGACGCCGATAGGAGATGGCGGCGAAGTTGGGGCGACAGTGAAGTGCGGGAGACGGCGGCGAAGAGTGGGGCGAGGGATTGGGGGAGAAGTGGTGTCCGGGGGAAACTGTTTTTTGGATTAAGTCAAAAATAACGGTAGCGCGTTAGGGAAAACGCGCTATAGCTAAGTTAGCTATAGCGCATTTCTGCAAACGCGCTACTGCTATTCCTTCATCCTTTTTTCCCTTTTCATTTATTTTTCTTTACATTTTATATTTTTCCTTTCTCCTTTTTCTATTTCTTTCATTTTCATTTACTTTTCTATTTGCTTTTCATTTTATTTTATTTTCATTAGTAGTAGCGCTTTCCAGGTAAATGCGCTGCTATAAGAATATTAGCAGCAGCGCGGTTTCTGAAAGATCGCTACTACTATGTGTAGCCCATCGGCTTAGTGGTCGAAATTTTAGTAGTAGCGAGTTTTCAGCGAGACGCGCTACTGCTATATATGCATCTCCAACGCGCTTATTTGGCACGCGCTACTGTTGTCTAGCAGTAGCAAGCTTTTTTAATAAGCGTTGCTGCTAAAGTTCTGTGTATAACGTTTTCCCTAGTAGTGTGTATTTACAAGAAAGTGAGTGGGAGCACTATAACCTTTTTGATAAGTATATGTGAATGAAATATTGTTGATCGGAAATGATGGAGAATTTTCTGGAAAGCATAAAGGAGTGTTTGAAAGGAGTTTTCAAAGAAAGACCTCCGTGAAGCTGCTTACATATTGAGCATCAAGATCTATAGAGATAGATCAAGACGCTTGATAAGTTTTTTCAATGAGTACATACCTTGACAAGTTTTTGAAGTGGTTCAAAATGGAATAGTCAAAGAAGGAGTTCTTGCCTGTGTTGCAAGGTGTGAAGTTGAGTAAGACTCAAAGCCCGACCATGGCAGAAGATAGAGAGAGAATGAAAGTCATTCCCTATGCCTCAGCCATAGGTTCTATAAAGTATGTTTTGCTATGTACCAGTCCTATTGTGTACCTTGCCATGAGTTTGGCAAGGGGGTACAATAGTGATCTAAGAGTAGATCACTGGACAGCGGTCAAAATTATCCTTAGTGAGGACTAAGGAAATGTTTCTCGATGATGGGGGTGATAAAGAGTTCGGCATAAATAGTTACGTCGATGCAAGCTTTTACACCGATCCAGAAGACTCTAAGTCTCAATCTAGATACATATTGAAAGTGGGAGCAATTAACTAGAGTAGCTCCGTGCAGAGCATTGTAGACATAGAATATTTGCAAAATACATACGGCTCTGAATGTGACAGACCCGTTGACTAAACTTCTCTCGCAAGCAAAACATGATCACACCTTAGTACCCTTTTGGTGTTAATCACATAGCAATGTGAACTAGATTATTGATTCTAGTAAACCCTTTCGGTGTTGGTCAAATGGCGATGTGAACTATGTGTGTTAATCACATACAGATGTGAACTATTGATGTTAAATCACATGGTGATGTGAACTAGATTATTGACTCTAGTGCAAGTGGGAGACTGAAGGAAATATGCCCAAGAGCCAATAATAAAGTTATTATTTATTTCCTTATTTAATGATAAATGTTTATTATTCATGCTAGAATTTTATTAACCGGAAACTTAGTACATGTGTGAATACATAGACAAACAGAGTGTCACTAGTATGCCTCTACTTGACTAGCTCGTTGAATCAAAGATGGTTGTGTTTCCTAGCCATAGACATGAATTGTCATTTGATTAACGGGGTCACATCATTGGAGAATGATGTGATTGACTTGACCCATTCCGTTAGCTTAGGACTTGATCGTTTAGTATATTGCTATTGCTTTCTTCATGACTTATACATGTTCCAATGACTATGAGATTATGCAACTCCCGAATACCGGAGGAACACTTTGTGTCGTACCAAACGTCAAAACGTAACTGGGTGATTATAAAGGTGCTCTACAGGTGTCTCCGATGGTACTTGTTGAGTTGTCATAGACCAAGATTAGGATTTGTCACTCCGATTGTCGGAGAGGTATCTCTGGGCCCTCTCGGTAATGCACATCACTATAAGCCTTGCAAGCAATGTGACTTGCCAGTAATGATGCATCACGGAACGAGTAAAGAGACTTGCCGGTAATGAGATTGAACTAGGTATGGTGATACCTACGATCGAGTCTCAGGCAAGTAACATACCGATGACAAAGCGAACATTGTATGTTGTTATGCAGTTTGACCGATAAAGATCTTCGTAGAATATGTAGGAGCCAATATGAGCATCTAGGTTCGGCTATTGGTTATTGACCGGAGATGTGTCTTGGTCATATCTACATAGTTCTCAAACCCGTAGGGTCCGCACGCTTAACGTTCGGTGATGATTTATATTATGAGTTATGTGATTTGATGACTGAAGTTTGTTCGGAGTCCCGGATGAGATCGGGGACATGACGAGGAGTCTCTAAATGATTGAGCCGTAAAGATCGATATATTGGAAGGCTATATTTGGACACTGGAAAGGTTCTGAGTGATTCGGGTATTTTTCTTAGTACCGGAGAGTTGCGGGAATTCGTATTGGACCTTAATGGGCCATACGGGAAAGGAGAGAAAAGGCCTCAAGGGTGGCTGCACCCCTCCCCATGGACTAGTCCGAATTGGACTAGGGAAGGGGGGCGCCCCATTCCTTCCTTCTCCTTCTCCCTTCCCCTTTTCCTACTCCATGTGGGAGGTGGAATCCTACTAGGACTAGGGAGTCCTAGTAGGACTCCACACTTTGGGCGCACCTTACGAGGGCCGGCATCCTCCTCCCTCCCTTCGTTAGATACAGGGGCAAGGGGGCACCCTAGAACACACAAGTTGATCATTGATCTCTTAGCCGTGAGCGGTGCCCCCCTCCATCGTAATCCACCTCGGTCATAAACTTGCGGTGCTTAGGCGAAGCCCTGCGTCGGTAGCATCATCATCACCGTCATCATGCCGTTGTGCTAACGAAACACTCCCTTGATACTTTGTTGGATCGGAGTTCGTGGGACGTCACCGAGCTGAACGTGTGTAGATCGTGGAGGTGTCGTACGTTCGATACTAGGATCGGTCGATCGTGAAGACGTATGACTACATCAACCGCGTTGTCATAACGCTTCCGCTTTCAGTCTATGAGGGTACGTGGACAACATTCTCCCCTCTTGTTGCTATGCATCACCATGATCTTGCGTGTGCATAGGATTTTTTTTTGAAATTACTACATTCCCCAACACTCACCCGCTTTAGCAGCTAGGCCACCATCTCCTTCTCTAGTTGACCCATCCCCGGGTAGCCACCGTGAGGCAACACCCACCGACCAGATGTCTTTGGACCGACGATGACGATAGGCAAAGGTAGAGGAGGTCTCATCGTTGTGTGACCGACGCCATGGCCACACACACGTCATCGCGAGGGGCCCACTCAAGATCCACCATCACAGCCACGCCTCCAAGCCGCGGCGGAGGGACGCCCCGCCACCGCCATCATCCCCCTGCACGGGCTTTTCCTAGCCGTGATCCGACGGCGGCAGGAGGGGAGGCGGACGGGAGGCTAAGGGGGTCGGGAGGGAGGTGGACGGGAGGCGGAGGGGACATGGACGAAAGGCGGAGGGGAGGAGGACACTCCCATGTACGGTTTTAGAATTTGAAAAGCCAGTTGCATCAAAACGCAAATCGCCACCGTCGTTGCCACGCGCGATGGAGTGACTGGTCACAGCAAAAACCCATGCCGGTTGTTGCTTCTGCCGATGTCGATTGTAGCACAAAAGCCTTGCTGACCCACATCGCTGGCCATGGCCGTCGGGAGATGTTGTCACTGTTGGGAAACGTAGCATGCAATTTCAAAAAAAATCCTACGCTCACGCAAGATCTATCTAGGAGATACATATCAACGAGAGGGGGAGAGTGTGTCAACGTACATTCGTAGACCGAAAGCGAAAGCGTTTGACTACGCGGTTGATGTAGTCAAACTTCTTCTCGTTCCGACAGATCAAGTACCGAATGTACGGCACCTCCAAGTTCTGGACACATTCAACTCAATGACGTCCCTCAAACTCTTGATCCAGCAAAGTGTCGCGGAAGTATATGAGTTCCCTCAGCACGATGGCGTGGTGACGGTGATGGTGAAGTGATCCAGGTAGGGCTTCGCCCAAGCACCGCGACAATATGACCGAGGGTGTAATCTGTGGAGGGGGGTGCCGCACACGGCTAACAGATGTTGTTGTGTGTTCTAGGTGCCTCCTCCCCATGTATATATAGGTGGGAGGGGGAGGGGACAGCCTTGGGGCGCCCCAAGTAGGAGGAATCCTACTTGGGGGCCTAGTCCAATTCGCCCCTCTTACCATATTTTCCGGAGGGGCAAGGAAGGAGGTGGGAGGAGGGACGGAAGGGGGAGGCCGAATCCCTCCCCTTCCTTCTCTCTTCCCCTCTTTCCTTCCTCCTCTGGTTCAGCCCATATGGGGGGTGCAGTAGCCCCTGCTGGCTGCTGCGTTTCCCCTCTTGGCCCATTAGGCCCATATATTTGCCGGGGGGAGGGGGGGGTGCCCGGAACCCCTGCCGGTGACCCGATTTGTACCTGGTACCCTCGGGAACACTTCCGCTGTCTGAATACTATCGTCCTATATATCAATCTTTACATGTCGACCATTTTGAGACTCCTCGTCATGTACGTGATCTCATCCGGGACTCCGAACAACATTCGGTCACCAAATCACATAACTCATGTAATACAAAATCTTCATCGAACATTAAGCGTGCGGACCCTACGGGTTCGAGAACTATGTAGACATGACCGAGACACCTCTCCGGTCAATAACCAACAGAGGAACCTAGATGCTCATATTGGTTCCTACATATTCTACGAAGATCTTTATCGGTCGAACCGTAATGACAACCTATGTTATTCCCTTTGTCGTCGGTATGTTACTTTCCCGAGAATCGAACGTCGATATCTTCATACCTAGTTCAATATCGTTACCGCAAGTCTCTTTACTTGTTCCGTAATACATAATCCCATTACTAACTCATTAGTCATTTGCTTGCAAGGCTTATTATGATGTGCATTACCGAGAGGGCCCAGAGATACCTCTCCGATACTCAGAGTGACAAATCCTAATCTCGATCTATGCCAACCCAACAAACACCTTCGGAGATACCTGTAGAGCATCTTTATAATCACCCAGTTACATTGTGACGTTTGATAGCACACAAGGTATTCCTACGGTATCCGGGAGTTGCATAATCTCATAGTCAAAGGAATATGTATATGACATTGAAGAAACCAATAGCAATAAAACTGAACGATCAATATACTAAGCTAACGGATGGGTCTTGTCCATCACATCATTCTCCTAGTGATGTGATCCCGTTCATCAAATGACAACACATGTCAATCGTTAGGAAACTTAACCATCTTTGATTAACGAGATAGTCTACTAGAGGCTAACTAGGGACAGGGTGTTTTGTCTATGTATCCACACATGTATCAAGTTTCCGGTTAATACAATTCTAGCATGAATAATAAACATTTATCATGATATAAGGAAATATAAAATAACAAATTTATTATTGCCTCTAGGGCATATTTCCTTCAGTCTCCCACTTGGACTAGAGTCAATAATCTAGATTACATTGTAATGATTTTAACACCCATGGAGTGTTGATGCTGGTCTTGTTTTGCTCATGGAAGAGGCTTAGTCAACGGGCCTGCAACATTCAGATCCGTATGTATTTTGCAAATCTTTATGTCTCTCTCCTTTACTTGATCACAGATGGAGTTGAAGCATCTCTTGATGTGTTCGGTTCTTTTGTGAAATCTGGATTCCTTCGCTAACGCAATTGCTCCAAACAAATTGGACCTGATACACTAGGTATTACACCTATGTACTCCGCTTCACACGTAGATATGAACTCCTTCATCCAGACTCCTTCATTTGCTACTTCCAAAGCAGATATGTACTCCGCTTCACACGTAGATCCCGCCATGATGATCTGCTTGGAACTGCACCAACTGACAGCTCCACCATCCCATTGTTACATTGGAGCTTCATATGGAGCCTTCTAAGGGCATTTGGAATATGAGCCGTCGGATTGTCTGTCCAAACTAATCCCAAACCTCGAATCTTGTGATGAAATGATCTGGGCCGTTGGATCAACTCTGATGTGACAACCAATGAATAGTGCCCATATTTCCACACCGGTGTTGTTGCATCGGCTCTCAGTGACATGCGGGACGTAGGCGGTGTGGGCCCTTGCTATCATTGACCGCAGAGGTTGACATGTCCAGTGCTGGTCGTTGTGTGCGCATGAGGCATGCCACCACCTGTTATTTTCAGTGCCCGCTGAGGGTAGTTCCGGAATTTCACGTAATCCTATACCAAGTGGATTATCATGATACATTGCCCCATACCTAATCGAGTGTTTCCTCATTCTCTCTCTCCCTCGTGAAAATGCCGCCGCCGCCCCCTCCCCTTTATAGTTGTGCTCTCCCCTCTCTTGCTCCCCTCACCTCGCCTCTTCACCAATCGCGTTCCTCTCTTAGATGCACTGTAGTCACCATCGAGGATATACCGCCAACGTCGGAGCTCCCCCTCGAGCTCACCTGTCACATCGTCGGGGAAGAGGAAGCTGGCGCTGCTCTTCCCGGAGGAGCACGTCGTCGTGCTGTTGACTGGAGGAGGCCAGGCGGGGCGACAGGAGGAGGCCAGCAGAGCGTGCCATCGCCATGTGGAGCTCGTGCCATCACCGTCGTCACCCACGGGGGAAAAGCACAAGCCGCTAGTTGATCGGGGTTTCTCGTGGCTGGATCAAGGTCTGAGCGTCGTGCTTAGTCGTTGTCGACTTTGCCGTATTCGCCGCACCTCAGGTGCCTCCTCATAGCTCTTTCACTCCTTCCTCTGTTCTTTGCCGTTGAGCTTCTCGAGTGTTGCTTCTATCCAGGTTTGCGTCAGACGCATGGATGTATAGCGGCGCTAGAACTGGATCTGGGCTACGGGGGCGTGGATGTGGAGCAGTGGATCTAACGAGTCGTAGCAGCCGAGTGGCGTCGGAGCCTCCACATCATCGATGTCCCCACGCATCCACGCATGGTACGGCCTCTCTCTTTTCCACGCCGAGTACTTGCAACAGTACGGCCTCTCTTCTCACCGCATGGCACTTCCAGTTGTTCTTGATCAGTAGTACTTGAAGTAGTCGGATTCAGTTGTTCTTGATCCTGTAGTACTTGAAGTAGTTGGATTTAGTACTTGCAGTAGTTCTTAATCCAGTAGAGTTTGGAGTTCCTGAATCCTTAATGGACACTGCCATTCTCCGTCTCTGCTCATTCTCGCCCCTGAATCCTTAATGGACACCAAACAGTAGAACTGCAGACTGCAGTTCGTGCCCTGCTAAAGATAGCAGTTCCTGCCAGGTCACTCTTGTGCTAAAGATAGCTCCCAAGAAAAGAAAGGATATGAGTATTTCCTATGCTTTCCTGTAGAGATTAGTTCTTGATCCAAGTCACTTTTGTTACTTTCTTAGTGAACTAAACGACCAAACTGAGTACTTTGTGTAGAGAATAGTTCTTGGTCACTCCTTGTGCTAAACTGAGTAAACTGAACCAGAAGATACTTTCTAGGTCACTCTTGCAGTAGTTCTTGATCCAAGTAAATAAAGGAGTAAAAAATGTGAAGAAAGAATGCGCGATTTTTTTGTTATGTTTTCCTATACTGCAAGTAGTTCTTGCAGTAGTTTGTGGAGTTCTTGTAGTAAAGAGAATTGTACTCTGGGGTATTTCTTGATCCAATGCTTCCAATACAGAAGTGCTCCATTGTGTTGAGTAAACAAGAAAACCTCCAATAGCTAACATGTCAGTTGCAAGCAATTGCTATAGAACAAAATTAACCGATCAGTTGAAACACAAAGCCGATGTGGAGTCATTTACATGCAGGTGTAGGACTTGCCGTAGTTTTCTTCCAATAAGGAGTAGCAAGTGCAAACTAAATGAATCTTTTACGCTATTGTTCAGCAAAATCTTTCAAGTAAAATCTTTTGCATTGGTGTAAACTTGCTTGAAATTTAGTGCTCTTATTTAGCAAAATCTTTGTTAAATCTAAATGAATCTTTCAGTAAAACTAAATGAATCTTTTGCATTAACTAAATGGAGTACTCCCTCTATACTGGAGTAGCAAGTGTTGCAGTGTTATTGGAGTAATTTTTTTTCAGTTAAGTTGTGTAGTAGTGTACTTCTGCTTGCTCTTCTCTGAATCTTTTTAGTTGACTGCAAATTTTTATTCAATTCAAACTAAATGGATCTTTTCAGTTAAGTGATTCCTTTTTCTTCAACTAAAACTAAACAAATCTTTTAAATTAAATGAAACTTTTTATTCAATTAAAACTAAATGAGTCTTTTGATGTGTATAAATACAGTTTGGTTAAAACTGAAATAATCTTTTGCATTAATTAAAACTAAATGAACCTTTTGCATTATTTAACTAAAAAAAATTCTTTAACTAAAACTAAATGATTTTTCAGTAAATAAACTTTTGAGTTAATTAAAATTAAGTGAATTGTAGTAGGAGTATCCTCCTTCTCTTGACTTCTCTTCTCTTTTATGCAAGTGCACCAGCAGTATGAGTAGTTCTTGGAGTAGTTTAGTTTAGGGTATAGTGTAGGACTTGCAAGTACTCCCCTTTTGCCCTCCATCATTTTCAGTTAATTAACTGAAACTTTTTTCAGTTAATCCTTGCTTGTAGGAGTGGCAAGACTACTTTCCTTGTTCTCTTCTCTTCTCTTCTCTAAATTCATTCATCTCGTCTCCTACTACTCTCATATCAGAGAATGATCATACAAATGGAGTAAAAATAGAAGGAGTAGAAATATACACATACAAATGTAGTATGGAGTAAAAAAATCAAATGGACTATGGAGTAACAATTCAAATGGAGTAAATATTCACTCATATCCTCTCTTCTCTAAATTCACTCATATCCTCTTCTTCTACTCTCATATCAGATAATGATCATACATGGAGTAAAAATTCAAATGGAGCTCTTATTGTCAATTTCACACTGATGATCTTGCTGTTGCTGATGTTCACACAATAGACCCAAGTCTTCTTAACTGCAGATTTGGCAGCTCCAGCTCAACGGATGACCCCACTCACTACTTCTACAACATAAGGTTTCCAGGCAAACCCTAATCTCCACTGCCGATAATTTGTTTTGTACTGTCACCATCCATCTCTCACTGTTCTAAGTGGTTCTTGTAAAAGAGTTTTTTTTTTGCATCCTGTATTTGTATTAGATGATTATTAGTACATCAAGATGTTGTGGTAGCTTCCCTATCCTTTAACTCTTGGTGGATTTTTAATCAAATGTGATTTGCTTGACCTGTGTATATGTGTAGACCTTCCCCATTTTCTCTCAATATAGCACATCGTTTCTAATTAGTATTCACTATAGTACTCTCGAGATTGGTCATTACAATTGCTGACTGTTTCCTGTTATCCCTAAATTTATTGTTTTGAATTTCACTAATTTCTTTGCATTGCTTATATGTGATCAAATGCTCCAAATTATATATGAAATCTTCCTGTTCTACACAAGCTGAACTATTTCCTGTGAGGCGGCTACTAGGAGTGATGCATATAGCATTGCTTGGGCAGTTGTGATTTAGTTATTGGCTATGGTCATTGGTTTGATAGAAGCGTTACATAGTGCATTGATGATAAAAATACTATTCTCTCAAACTGGTAATATTGATCTATTTTCTTGAATGATGTAAAGTTAACGAATAGTCATGCCGGCATCAGCTTGGTTTATAGTAGGTTCAAATGCATGTACATATTTATGTATTTGCTTTTTTCATTTTTTAGTCATGCTAACTGAATATTACTTCCTAATTTGATTTATTCAGGGTGAATGCTTCTTTTGTCCTGTTTGTTCGGTCATCAAACAAACCCTCGACCGATTTCCTTTTATGCTCGGTGAGCCGTTCTCTTCCGCGCTTTCCCCTGCTCTCTTTCCTTCCGTATCTCTAGGATTAGAACAAATGATGGCAAGGAGATAAAGTACAATGATAGAACCTGTAGATCCAGTTTATTGTCCATTCATACATGGTGGTACTCCACCCTACTCCCCCTCTGTCTCTCTTTCTCTGTCTTCCAATCTATGATATATAGTTGGCCAAACGGGTCGTGCTAACTGGGCCGGCCCGGTAGCACGTAGGAACGGCACGACCCGGACTAAAAGGGCCAGGCCCGGAACGCGGCACGCCATGGGCATCGAGGCTGGGCACGCGAGCTGGCACGACACGACCTGTTTATTCTTTTCCAGATATATATACAGCCCATCTATTCTGCTAATATTAGCAAATTAACTATTCTGATAACACTTCTGCACTGCACGCTCAACGCA
The DNA here is from genome assembly GCA_963921465.1 of Triticum timopheevii. NCBI lineage: Eukaryota > Viridiplantae > Streptophyta > Magnoliopsida > Poales > Poaceae > Triticum > Triticum timopheevii. The sequence continues at coordinate 60,546,692 of OY997266.1, read as the reverse complement.
AGTGCACGTCATTGTTTGAACCAAGTGTGCTGCACAACTCAAACGAGTGAACTTCGTGTCGAAAAAACTGCACGCGTTGTTTTTTGTTACTGTTTTCACTCTAGTTTTTTAACCGCTTATCGGAACGACGCGTATAATATACCATTGGAAAGCTAAGAATTAGGTGCAACTTATCCATGTTGAACACTTTTCGAGATTCCTCGGGCTTTAGGAGCAGTTTCAAAAACGGTGCGGCGGATGACGAGTGGCAGCGAGCGTATTTTCGTGATTTTTTCTAAACCGCTCATCAGAATAAAGCAAATGATACGCCGTTGGAAAGATATCGTTGATGCGCATCTTTTTCCTATCTATTATTTTCCCAAATTCATTATGGCTTAAGAGCAGTTTCAAATTTACTAAATCGTGGAATTATGTTTTTTTGAATTTTTTCCAATTTTCGGTACTGTTTTAGCTCCAGTTTTTGAACTATTTGTCGAAACGAGGCGTATGATATGCCGTTGTAAAGCTACAGACAAGGCGCACACTACTAGGGAAAAGGCTAGCAGCAGCGCGGGTTTTAGGTGTATCAGTAGCGCGGGGTGGGGCGCTACTAATAAGGTGCTACAGCTAACGTATAGCAGTAGCGCGTTGCCACCGGCGCTACTACTACACAAGTGTAGCAGGAGCGCGGTTACTGGGAGCATGCTACTGCTAGTAGCTCTAGCGCCCTTTGCAGCAACGCGCTACTGCTATAGAGGCGCTGCTGCTAACTTCTATACACTCGCTACTGCTAATTTAACAGGTTTTTTGTTTTTTTGGGCATATTTGTTTTGTATTTGAACAGGCTTTATAGAAGAATCTTTAGCACATAGAAATGTCATCATGATACACATACAAATGCCTGCAAGACCACGAATATAATCATAGCATATACATACAAATAGTCTCATCATAATCATCATCCAACACAAAGTGGTCTCTCGTCATCATCTTGAAAATAGTGATACAAGTCCTTGATTACTTGCAAATACATCGTCATTCATCTAAACAATGGTATACGCGAAAAGAGCTATCACTTTGAGTACATGAGTTCGTATCCCTCTCTCGCATTAGCGTGAACCTAAACTAACTACTGCCTGTCGATCGGAAACCGGAAACCGGCAACACCTGGGCCTGACTCTCCGGCCACTCATCGTATATATACTCCTGGCATAGCACTTCTTCACCATCGATGATCTATGCACCTACATCGTCACATGAGTAGATGATATGCAACATATATAGTTGAGCAACAGAAAGAGACAGACTTGACAAAAATAGAAACAACATATCATAAGCATAAATAACAAAGTTCATCGTAACCAAAATGCCCTAACTAGAGTGATCTTCGCTAGTCAAGGAGAGGACGGTTTAATTACATCACAAATAAAGTTTCACTGCGCATAACTCACAGTTTTGTCATACAGAAAGTATGGACTAAACAGACACATTGTCATATATCGACAATCACTCCAACATGCTGTGCCATCCATCGAGGTCAGGGAGATAGTCCCCGAGCTTAGTGAAATGCTTCTTGTCGAGACGCTGAGAGGTTATGCATGTTCGGACGTCTTCCCGCGACATTTGTCCTCCGAAGAACATCCCTGTTTTTCCGACGACCTCTTTCATGATGATTTGGGCAAGTTCGCGCTGGATGTTATAGAACTCAGCTCGAAGTCGATGATCCTCGATATCTCCTATGTCCTTTGCCCATTGCAGAATATGGGCATCGCCAGATCTAGGTGACATGTGAAGGTTCTGGTGATCCTGTCTGTACTCCAGCATGTGGTGTAGGACATAGAATCCATCATTAAGAGAATCGTTCGGTTGCTGGATGCAGCAGAAGTCGGTCTTATGGCTGAAGGCGGCCCTGCCACCCCTTCTCTTCTTGTCCCTAACCTCTCCACCCCTTGCTTGGTAGTAAAACATAGCACTGTCGAGAACATCTTTGATGTGGGTGTAATCCTTTTTGTGAATGTTCTTCGACGAGTCCAAGTAAAGAGCGTGGGAGAATCGGGGGTAGGGGATGATGAGGATAGCGTGCCCGCCGCTGCGCAAAATAAGTACACCTCAAATTAGTTAGCCTCCACCGTGCAAATGAATTATTGAAATCGAAGGAAGGATAGCAGCGCGGATGACTTAAACGGGATGATAAGGCACGAGAATTGCCTCTTTGTCCTTATTGGAGAGCATGAAACTAACGATGTAATCCATCCGTATTCACGCTGCTCTGCACAGACTCCCAAGAAGCTCTCGTGCATGTAGTACGGGTCAGCGACACAGATATGACGTATCTTCTCAACCCCAATGATGTAGTTCATGTGCAAGGCATAAAGGCGGACAAACGTAAAATCCAGCTTCTTCATGTGAAACATGTCGAATATGTAATCGAATCGGAGGAAGAACTTATCCGCAGGGAAGCTGTCGACGTACGACATTTGCCGCGGAACATTAACCACGTAGAGTGGGTATCCTGCATCTTTCGAGGTGATGAGGCATTTCTCTACCCGCAGCACATCGTCATGAAGTCTCCTTAGATCGCTGAATCTGGCCCGTAGCGCTGTTGCAGGTAGGATTGGTTGACCGGGGATATGCCATTTATCCGCATCGGGGATATCTATACGGTCCTGAAGCCGAGGCTGCTGAGGCGGCTGGATCATAGAATCAACTTTTTTGCCTTTCCTCGCTCTCTTCCTAGACTTCTTTACTATCGGAAGGTCGTCAATAACATGTTGAGATGGTAATTCAGGCACTGACTCATGACGCTCAAACCCTGAGGAGGCGCCAGTATAGACATACTGTTCAGCGCCATCGTCATCCTCATCCTCATCCATGGCGATGTCATCAGCGACTAATGGAGCCTCCTCCTTAACCCATCCGCTATCACCCAACCCGACATCCGACGCTAATTGGGTAGGTGGGGTGTTGATGTTCATACCTTACTGAGGCTGCGTGCTCGTGGGTGTGCTCCCGGCCGCCTCCAGACGAAGCAAACTCTTTGGCCACAACAGGACCTACCCATTGCAACAATCACCAAGACGTCGCGGTGTCTCCTCGTCATCCACCAGTAGTGTTGGAGGAGGCAAATTCTCGTGGCCCGGTTCGACACTGGCAATGGAAACCTTGAAGACGTTCGGGGGGATCGGCTGGCTGTGGAACAATGGTTCCTTCGACTTCATTATCGTCGCCTTCCCCACGGCCACCTTCTGGTCGCCGATGGTGTACAATATGGTGCACGGGGTTTCGTCGGCCTGCAAAGAAAAGTCTGCGACGTGAGATATCCGAAAGGCAACGAAAACGGGAGATTATACATTTATATTGAAGGGGGCCGGTGTGACAGATACCGTGAGGGCATCGAGCTCAGTCAAAGACGAAGCACCGCCGAGCACGTCCGGTGCGGGAGCATGTGCGGTAGCCGGTGCGGGAGCAGGTGCGGGAGCCGGTGCTCCCAAGAAGTCAGCAAGGGGAAAGTCCTCTGCATTTTTTTCTGGATTTTTCCTTGTCCAAGTGATAACGCCCGTCACCAAGGAAGTAGACAAATCTGCAACCCCCTATTTTGCGGCAGCTACCGCTGTTGCAACTGTCTGAGACGATTTCTTCTCAACCGCAATCTCAACCTTCTTGTCGATGTTTTCTTCAGTTAACCTCCGTCTTTCCTTTCTCTCCTCCGTGGTCTCACGGTAGTACTTCTTCCACGTGGCGCCGTCTCCGACATCGTGCACGCATCCATACGATGGTCGAGTATCCACCGGTTGTCGTTTCAATATGTTCAACGCCCGGTTGAATGGAGTGTCCCACTTGGGCCTCGCCAATGCCTCAGACGGCGAGTCACTTTCGGCCGAAATCCGGTGCTGCTCTCTCTGCAAAAGGCACAAGGATCGTTTACAAATATGACTAACGTGTGCAGTCGAATTGATCAGAAACTAAAATTACTAGCAGTCTCATGAACTCCGTAATGACCGGTGTTGTCTCATAAACTTTCTTCACTGGGTCCCAACGGTGCCGGGCCCTCAGGACGTCATGCTCCTGCGGGACGGTGAAATCCACCAAGGGGTCTGGGATGCCCAGACTCGCGGCTTCCGCGTCCTCCTTGGCCCATTTGGACCTCTTTCCACCGTAACCACGGCTTTCGAGGTGGTGGCTCCCAATGTTCCTCTGTTGAAGCCCCTTCATGTACTTAGACTTGTTTTTGGCAGCTTCGGCCTCGCAAGCCTCCTTGAATATTTGAAACTGGTCTTCCGTGATTGTCAGATTATCCTTTACAATCTCGGAGTAGGGTTCCTTCTTGTCGATGATCCTTGCTTTCACTCGCGTTTTCCAGCAGGCCAACGCGTCGCTGAACTTGGTCATGGCGTGTTTGTTTATCTTCTTCATTGCCGGGTCCTCATCTGGATCTTCATAATCCTTCTCATTCCGGCCAGGGAACAAGAATATTTGGTGAAACTTCTTTAGGAGGGAGCTCCTCATATTTTCTATCTTCTGTAGTTTCTCATCGTTGATGGTGGCGGTTGTCCGTACGATGCAGCCTATTTGATTGCCGTAGCACGAGCGAGCTTCCTCGGGCGCCTTTGGCTCAAAAATGCCATCGTCCACCTCCGGGACCACCAGCCTAGTAGTCCTGAGTTTGTTAGGAAGCCGTTGCCTCTTTGCTTTCGGTTCTACACCGGCTCCGCTCCCCGAGGCAGCACCGGTCTCAGCGCCGGTCTCGATGCCGGTCTGAATCTCAACACCAGTCTCAGTCTCAGCACCGGTCTATGTGTCGGTCTCAGTCCCTGATGCCACCGGTGGGCCCAGCAACAACATCGGTTGATCATCGGTAAGGCCAAAATATTTGTCTGCGGCCAGGTAGACGTCATCGCAATCACCAGAACCCTGTCCTTTATCGTTGCTAGCCATGTTTCCTATGATTAAATCTAGTCAATTGATTCTAGACCTAATAAAATGAATAATGACATAAAAAAGGACTATTGTTTTGCAGGAATGTTGACTCCTTCCTGGTGCGGCAAATCCCGGGCACTCGATATGTCCTAGTTTGTAGCACAAGTCATGCCGAAATTCACGGAAAATTTCGGAATGACCTTTGCTAAAAAGTGGACAAATCGAGAACCTGAAATTCGCCAGAATAGAAATGAATCAACATTCCGGCAATACATAGGCCACTCAGCATCATTCCCTGGAAACAACAAAGCCACTTGGGCACAATCGAACAACTTCAATGAAAAGATATAACATGACCACTTCAATGAAAAGATATAATCACCAATAAAAGTCTAGGAAGGGATCATATTTAAAATAAAATTTGCCTAAATTATTTTCCTTCACTAAACACTTCTTTGCCTAGGACAAAACCCAAATTATGTTGATCTAGCTATTCCTCTCTCTCACACAAACACACATTATTATCTCTAACCCTTCTCTGCCTAGGACAGAACCCAATTAAATTGCAAAGGAACTCCATTTCTCTAACCCTTCTGACCTAATGCTCTAAAATAAAATTTTCCTCTAACCTAGCCAACCTACTTAACCTAGCTTGTTAATCCAACGAACCTAATTAACCTACCTATTTAACCTACCTATTTAACCTAGTTAGTTAATCTAGTTTACCTACATAATTAACCTAATTAAACTAGTTAACGTAGCTAGTTCTTTGTCAAAGCCCTAAATAAATTTTTGCACTAATTAACCTAGATAATTAACCTAATTAAACTAGTTAACCTGACTAGTACTAGTTCTCTGTCAAAGCCCTAACTAATTTTTGCACTAACCTAGATAATTAACCTAATTAAACTAGTTAACCTAACTACTTCTCTGTCAAAGCCCTAACTAAAATTTTGCCCTAACCTAGATAATTAAGCTAATTAAACTAGCTATCCTATGCATGAGAGAGAGAGAGAGGAGGGTGGGGGCTTACAAAGGATGGCTCCTTTGGTGGCGAGGGAGGCAGTAGTGGCGAGGGAGGCGGCGGCGTCTCCGGTGACGGCGAGGGAGGCAGTTGTGGCGAGGGAGGATCCGATGGCATCGACGGCGGCTCCGGTGGCGTTGATGAGGCCGCGCGGCTCCGTGGCGTTGGGGAGGCTCCGGTGGCCTCGACGGCGCACGGCTCTGGTGGCATCGACGTCGGCAGGATACGGTGGTGAAGTGGGGCGACGGCAAATCGGGGAGACGGCGGCGCGGGGTGGGTCGAGGGATTTGGGGAAGAAGTGGTGGCCGGAGGGAAACGGTTTTTTGGTTAAGTCAAATTTAGCGGTAGCGCGTTTAGTAAAACGCGCTATAGCTAACATAGCTATAGCGGTTTGTACAAAACGCGCTGCTGTTATAGCTATGTAATTTTCTTCCATTTTTTAATTTTCTTTTCTGTTTCTATAGCGGGGGTCTAGGACACACGTTGCAGCTACGTTAGCTATAGCGCCTCTTACAAACACACGCTACTGCTATGCCTTCCTCTGTTTTTTCGCTCTTTCATTATTATGCTTTACATTTTATTTTTTTCCTTTCTCCTTTTTCTATTTCTTTCATTTTTATTTACTTTTCTATTTGTTTTTAATCTTATTTTATTTCCATCAGTAGTAGCGCTCTTCCTAGGAAACGTGCTACTACTTATGCCCTAGCGGTAGCGCGCTTCTTCCAAGCCCGCTACTGCTATGCGTATCCTATCATTCTACTAAGGAGAATATTAGTAGTAGCGCTTTTGGCACTACACGCGCTACTGCTAAGATTGTATCTGTAGCGCGGTTTTTCATCAATCGCTACTGCTATCTAGCACTGGCGCTCTTTTTTCACACGCGCTGTTGCTAAATTTCTGTGTATAGGCTTTTCCCTAGTAGTGGCAACTTCCGTATGTTGGAATATTTTTTAGATTCCTTACGGTTTTTAGTTAATTTTGAAAATTGTGCGGCTGACGACAGGAGGCAGCGGCCGTTTTTCGTGAAATTTTTGCAAACCGCTGGTCGAAATGATTCGAATTATACGCCCTTCGAAAGATATCGACGAGGTGCAACTTTTTCATGTAGAGCACTCTCTCTGATTCCTTACGGTTTAATAGCAATTTAGATTTTTAACGAAATGCGGACACTCTGTTTTTTCGCGACCCAAAATCATCATATGTACTGGATCAGACAGAAAACCGCACTGCTTTCAGACCGAAAAACCACACTTCATCATACCGACAAGTGCACTACATGATTTCTTTTTTGTGGGACATAAATTTCCCAAACGAGGTAGCAAACCGCACTTCTTTAGACCAAAACATGCACTTCATCGGACGGATAAGTGCACTTCATGATTCCTTTTTTATGGGACGTAAATTTTACCAAACGAGGTGGAGTGCACTTCACGCCGAGTGTCGGTGAACCACAATACTATGAAAAGTGAACCTCGAGGCTTCCAAATTTTTCGAAACAAGGTGGAGTGCACTTCACGTCGACCGTTGGTGAACCAAAATACTACGAAAATTGAACCTCGAGACTTCCAAATTTTCCGAAACAAGGTGGAGTGCACTTCACGCCGAGCATTGGTGAACCGCAATACTACAAAAAGTGAACCTCGAGACTACCAAATTTTCCGAAACAAGGTGGAGTGCACTTCACGTCGAGCATTGGGCCTGGAAGTGGACCGCAGGGACAGAGCGAGTGAACTATATCTAATAAGAAGTGAGCTGCTTTTGAGATCTTCTTGTTTGTGTTTGCCAAGTGGACCAGGGAAAAGTTATATAGCAAACAACACAAGAGAACAAAGTGAGCTACAAAGCATAAACAACTACTAATAGTTTTACACAGCCACACACCCATACTATATCCACACTCTCCATCGGCCGAACGGCATAAAATTCTACGGGGTACACTTTCACTAAGACAAAACTAACCATCGTGGTAATGAAGTGCAGATTTTACAATGGACTAATGAAGTGCAGTTTTCAACAACAACAAAATTGAGGAACGGGCCATCCAGCCGAACTGCATCACTTCACGTTTCCTGCAAAAATAAGTAAACTGAACCTCAATAGGAAACCATAGCGGACTTCATTTTCACTTTTTTGTGTTCAGAAAAACACAAAAATCAATGAAGTGCAGAAGAGCACTATGCGTCTCCTGATGCTATACTCGCCATGCTTGAAGTAGGCCACGGGGAAGGGCGATGCAGTTGGGAGAGGAGGCCCATGGGAACCTCCAAATCGATCCAGCGAGCTGCACACGATGCGCCCGCGAGCTACACCCCAAGCGAGTGAAATACAAAATGACTAAAAAAATCACTTTGGCATGTAGCCACCACAACGAACAGCAATCCTGCCTGATGCCCAATCTGCACTACATGAGGAGTCACAGTGCAGTGCACGCCCACGGGCCGTGCTGCTCCAGCGACGGAGGATGGGAGGTGGAAGAGGGGGACAGAGGGGCGGCGAACCATGAACTGGGCGGCGCCTACGCAGGCACTTGGGGCGCGATCTGACCGGGGGTGTATGGATCCATGGTCGGAGGTTGAGGCTGTTGTGCTCATTTGTGTGATGGGGGCGTGGCCTCGCAGCGCAGCGGTGTTTCCCGGCACGGCAGGGAGGTAGCCAATAGGGAGGGGGCGGGAGGCCTATCCCACCGGATCCACGGGGACGATGACGCTAGAGGCGGACCCCACCGGATCCCACGGGGACGACGACGCTTGACGCAGATCCCACCGGATCCGGAACTGGGAGAGGCCGCGGTGGTGGGGCGACTACCATGGATGGCGAGGAGGAGGGTTTGTTCTGGTCAGCGGAGAAGGGGGCGGTGGCCATCCAGGGAGAAGTTAGAAAAGGTGGTGGAGAGGAAGCTTGGGGTATTGGTTCGCCATGGGCAGGAGCAGGGTCATTGACGGGGGGAGCTCACGCAGGAGAAAGATGGCGCCACCATCGGGCCACTGCCGCTCAGATTTGATGCCATGGGGTGTGATTTCAGGGAGTCATGGGACGGCGCTGGCTATGGAAGTTGAGAGCGGTGGGAGGTGGGGCAGCTAGGGCGATGGGAGGCCGGGGAGTTACTGGGCGGCGCGCAGTCAGAGTGGTGGAATGTGGGGATGGCCGCGAGGGCCCAACGGGGAAGAAGAAGCTGGGAAGGAGAGGGAGTGGGCAGGCGGCGCGGGGGTGGTGGGCATGACCCGCAGAAGAATGTGTGGATAAGGTGGGTGTAGAGATCTTTCTGATGCGGTTCGCTTCCGTTCTATGTGACAGTGCTTAAGTGTTAGCAAAATAAGCTTTGCTGTTAGCAGAGTAAGGTCTTAGGGTTTTTTATTAGAACAGACCCACCCTATATATATATATATATATATATATGTGTGTGTGTGTGTGTGTGTGTGTATGACCTAAATTACAGCCCAATAGGCCTAAAACACAGCCCAATAGGCTAAAAAACAGGTGGCCCATCATGCTAAACGTGCCATGGGCCGGCCCGTTTAATAATCAGGCCGTGCCTGAGACAAGGAGTTACGCCCGTGGGCCGGCACGGCACGACCCTGCTATTAAACGTGCCACGGCGGGCCATGTCGACCTGGCCCGTTTGGACAGGTCCTACTCTGATATTCATCATATTGCTGATTCGGTTATATGTGCATGTGTTTTTTTCCTGCTAATTGGTGTGCACATGGTTATGGTTGTTGCGCTCATCAGTAATCAAAATATATCATGGAACTTGGTGTAACTACAATTCATCTCACCCTGACATGCTCTTCATCGAGTCCTTATTCCATTATAGACACACTATTCTCAACATGAAAAACTGTAAATGATTGACACACATTACCGTGGATGACCAGTGTATAACTCCAAAGTTTTGCATCAACACAGCCATCTTATATCTTCAAAAACTCTAAATGTAATAGCATATATCAGAGATACTTCTTGCATTGGATTGGTTGTTTCCAAACAAATATAACTGAAGGTTTTCCATTAGATGGTATAGAATTCCCTGATTTGTTGTCATCTTCAGAAGGACACAGCGGCTTGATACCACACATCTATGAATATTATGATGATAAGAAACAAGCGTCCATATGCTTGTAAAACAATATGTTGTTCTATCATATTTATCGAAGGTGTTCCCAGTAAGTCTATGCTAATTACAACATCTCTCTCTGTTGATTTTCGTGTATCTCCAATAATAGCCACATTATGGAAGGAGCAAGGATCACCACATTATGAAGGTTATACATGCCTACTTAAATGCATCCCGTCCCTAATTTGTATAGAAGATGTTGTATTTGATGCACTCATTGTCTAAATTATTTAGGTAAACATCGCCATAGACGCCATCGTGCCAGAATGTCGTGTCCCGAGCCATGTCTTTGCAGCAGGACCTTAAAAAGAGGTAACACAATGGCCTTGCAATGTTATTTGACAATTTGTTTTTCGAGTGTTGAACCAAACTACTGTTCTTGACATGCAGGGCCGCATATACACTATGGTGGATCAGCCTTCGAATGCAGGTGCTTCTATGCAAAAAAAACTTAGATCTCTCCGTGTGAAAGTTATTGACTAAGGTGTTTTGTTGGTAAGAGAAATTCAACCATCAAGTGTTGTGTGTGAGATGATAAGACCTTCACATCTCCTGGACAGTGGATTGTAAGAACCCTGCCTGCGCATATTGCTTATCATGGTCAAGTTATATCATAAGTTCATAACCATTATGTCGTTCATGTCTGTAGTATTTCTCTGTTCCATTCACAAGGAGGCACCTAGATGTCCCAATCAACCGATAGACAACATTGCGGACTAAACTCACATGTGGGTGTGCCGAGGAGCGAGTCCGTCTTAGAGAGGAATTGATGGAAAGGCAACCATAACAACTAATTAGTCATATTTCATGGACATAACAAAGATTGGAAGACGTGAGCTATGATAGTTTAGTATGTGCTTTGTTTAAGTGTTAGAACAATGGGTATGTCCTGATAAAATCATGTTGTTATTTTTTTCATGTGAACACAAAGGACCCGATGCATGTTTCTCTGCTCATTGATGGATGATGGTGATCTAATAGTTAAGGGGCTTCCAGTGGTTATAACCAAGCCATGCATCTGTCTAAAATTTACTAATAGTAACATGCCCAATTAACCTAATAGATTCTTTTACCTTTTCAATTAATGTAGCTCTCTTAAATATGTGTTGCAATCAGCATAAGGTATATGCTTGAAGAAGCTATCAAACGGTTCAGTGGTACAATTCATGCATTCGAACTTGCTGATGACGTTGATGCCACAGCAATGGCATCGGTGAAAATCGATCTCCGACCCCACAGCAAAAGCATATTGCCAACTCGACAGGAATTTTATGGAGAACCAACTCAGCTTGCCAGTGATGCTATTGAATCAACATGTTTTGCTGCTTTAGCCTATCTAATGACCACGAGCATAACTACAATAGATGATAACTCGGTGGAGCTTAAGAAATCCCAAAGACAACTCAAAGTTGAGCAGTTATGGTCGTCAGTGCTATATGATCGTGCGGAATCCTTCTCGAATCAGATTTGGACTGGAGCCTTTTGTTGTTCTTTGGACCAATTTTTATGTACCGAATGTTAAATTTGATATATTAGATTGATAAACACAAATACATTATTCTACTTTTATATTTGCATTGTTTAAATGATTGTATTACCGGATTGCATATGACTATACCCGGTAGCAGTGCTGCCATGTGCGGCAATGCCACACTTCCTACCTAGTTCAATATGAATATGTATCCAGTTTATGAATTAGAGTCCTCCGGATCGGTGTCAAAGCTAGCATCGACATAACCATTTACGACGAGCACTTTGTCACCTTCATAAATGAGAAATATATCCTTAGTTCTTTTCAGATACTTCAGGATGTTCTTGACAGCTGTCTAGTGATGCATTGTTGGATTACTTTGGTACCTCCCTACTACACTTATAGCAAGGCACACATCAGGTCTGCTACACAACATAGCATACATGATAGAACCTATGGCTGAGGCATAGGGAATGACTTTCATTTTCTCTCTATCTTCTGTAGTGGTCGGGCATTGAGTCTGACTCAACTTCACACCTTGTAACACAGGCAAGAACCCTTTCTTTGATTGATCCATTCTGAACTTCTTCAAAACTTTATCAAGGTATGTGCTTTGTGTAACTCCTATTAAGCGTCTTGATCTATCTCTATAGATCTTGACGCCCAATATATAAGCAGCTTCACCGAGCTCTTTCATTGAAAAACTTTTATTCAAGTATCCTTTTATGCTATCCAGAAATTCTACATCATTTCCAATCAACAATATGTCATCAACATATAATATTATAAATGCTACAGAGCTCCCACTCACTTTCTCGTAAATACAGGCTTCTCCGAAAGTTTGTACAAAACCATATGCTTTGATGACCTCATCAAAATGTATATTCCAACTCTGGGATGCTTGCACCAGTCCATAGATGGATCACTGGAGCTTGCACAATTTGTTAGCACATTTAGGATCGACAAAACCTTCTGGTTGCATCATATACAACTCTTCTTTAAGAAATCCATTAAGGAATGCAGTTTTGACGTCCATTTGCCAGATTTCATTATCATAAAATGCGGGAATTGCTAACAAGATTCGGACAGACTTAAGCATCGCTACGGGTGAGAAGGTCTCACGTAGTCAACTCCTTGAACTTGTCAAAAACCATTCACGACAAGTCGAGCTTTGTAGATAGTTACATTACCATGAGTGTCAATCTTCTTCTTGAAGATCCATTTATTCTCTATGGCTCGTCGATCATCGGGCAACTAGACCAAAGTCCACACTTTGTTCTCATACATGGATCATATCTCAGATTTCATGGCCACAAGCCATTTATCAGAATCTGGGCTCATCATCGCTTCTTCATAGTTCGTAGGTTTGTCATGGTCTAGTAACATGGCTTCCAGAACAGGATTACCGTACCACTCTGATGTGGAACATGATCTGGTTGACCTACGAGGTTTGGTGGTAACTTGATCTGAAGTTTCATGATCATTATCATTAGCTTCCTCTCTAGTTGGTGTGGGCATCACGGGAACGGTTTTTTGTGATGAGCTACTTTCCAATTCGAGGAAGGTACAATTACCTAATCAAGTTCTACTTTCCTCCCACTCACTTATTTCGAGCGAAACTCCTTCTCTAGAAAGGATCCATTCTTAGCAACAAAGATCTTGCCTTCGGATCTGTGGTAGAAGTTGTACCTGATGTCTGCTAGAACTACGTCGGTATTTCCCCAAAGAGGAAGGGATGATGCAGTATAGTGACCGTAGGTATTTCCCTCAGCGATGAGATCAAGGTTATCGAACCAGTAGGAAAACCTCCTCACACCACGTAAACATCACCTGCACACAAATAACAAATACTCACAACCCGACATGTTAAAGGGGTTGTCAATCCCTTTTGGGTACAGCGCCTCAAGATAGGCAAATAACATGAGGTAAAAATGGTAGATAGGATAAATAGATCGCGGAACAAATAAATTGCAGCAATGTATTTTGTATTTTTGGTTTAATAGATCTGAAAATAAATGCAAAGGAAAATAGATCGCAAAGGCAAATATGATGAAAGGAGACCCGGGGGCCGTAGTTTTCACTAGTGGCTTCTCTCGAGAAAAATAGCAAACGGTGGGAAAACAATTACTGTTGGGCAATTGATAGAACTTCAAATAATAATGATGATATCCATGCAATGATCATTATATAGGTATCACGTCCAAGACTAATAGACCGACTCCTGCCTGCATCTACTACTATTACTCCACACATCGACGGCTATCCAGCATGCATCTAGTGTATTAAGTTCATGGAAAAACGGAGTAATGCAATAAGAACAATGACATGATGTAGACAAGATCCGTTTATCTATTATGAAGATATAGATCCCATCTCGTTATCCTTAGTAGCAACGATACATACGGGTCGGTTCCCCTTCTATCACTGGGATCAAGCACCGTAAGATCGAACCCACTAAAAGCACCTCTTCCCATTGCAAGACAAATAGATCAAGTTTGCCAAACAAAACCGAAATATCGGAGAAGAAATACGAGGCTATAAGAAATCATGCATATAATTGATCAAAGAAAAGTCAAATAACTTTCATGGATAAAAACATAGATCTGATCATAAACTGAAAGTTCATCAGATCCCAGCAAACACACCGCAAAAAAGCTTACATCATATGGATCTCCAAGAGACCATTGTATTGATAATCAAGAGAGAGAGAGAGAGAGGAAGCCAGCTAGCTACTAACTACAGACCCATAGGTCTACAAAGAACTACTCACGCATCATCGGAGAGGCACCAATGGAAGTGGTGAACCCCTCTTTGATGGTGTCTAGATTGGATCTGGTGGTTCTGGACTCTGCGGCGGCTGGAATTGATTTTCGTCGACTCCCCTAGGGTTTCTGGAATATTGAGGTATTTATAGAGCAAAGAGGTGGTTCAGGGTGCACCCGAGGTGGGCACAACCCACTAGGGCTCGGCTGGGCATCCCGGTGTGCCCTGGTGGGTGTTGCTCCCCTCGGGGCACCCCCCAGGTGCTTCCTTGGCCCACTGGATGTCTTCTGGCCAAAAAAATCCTCCAGGAGTTTTGCTGTGGTTGGAGTCTGTTTGATATTGATTTCCTGCAATGTAAAAAAACATGCAGAAAACAACAACTGACACTGGGCACTATGTCAATAGGTTAGTACCAAAAAATGATATAAAATGACTATAAAACGATTGCATAACATCCAAGAATGATAATATAACATCATGGAACAATCAAAAATTACAGATACGTTGGAGTTGTGTCAGCATCCCCAAGCTTAATTCCTGCTCGTCCTCGAGTAGGTAAATGATAAAAACAGATTTTTTTGATGTGGAATGTTGCCTAACATGTTCATCACATTTCTCTTCTTTATAGCATGGACATATGGACTTTTATATGATTCAAAGCAATAGTCTAGTTTTGACATGAAGACTTTAATACTCAAGCATACCAACAAGCAACCATGTCTTTCAAAATATCAACACTAAAGAAAGTTATCCCTTGCCCATTATGCTCAATCATTGATTCATTCATGAAACACACTCCAATGATCAAATACGATCATAGTGCCCCTTAGTTGGTGCTTTATAAGAGAAGATGGAGACTGAAATTCAAAATAAAAATTGCATAAGTAAAAGAAAGGCCCTTCACGGAGGGAAGTAGGGATTTGTAGAGGTGTCAGAGCTCAAAGCTTAAATTGAGAGATTAAAATATTTTTGAGAGGCATACTATTCCCACCAACGAAAACGACTTAGAGATCTCAATACTTTCCATGCTAGATACATCATAGGCGGTTCCCAAACAAAAAATAAAGTTTAATCCTTTTCCACCATTACTTTCAGTTTCCATGGCTAACCGTATCCACGGGAGCCCTCCATACCAACACTTTCCAAGGAATTTATTATTTGACAACATAAAGTAAATTCATTATTCATTTCAGGACTGGGCATCCCTAAAACCTTTGTCGTACTCTCGTGCAATGACAAGTGAATAAACACTCATCGTGAGAAAAACACATCTAGCATGGAAAATATTGGTCACCCTTCACCGCCTCGCGAGCAGTAGAGCACACAAAAGAGAAATTTATTTTGAAAATTAGAGATGGCACATGCAAATTTTCTTGGAACGGCATGGAAATACCGCATATAGGTAGGTATAGTGGACTCATAAGGCAAAACTGGTTTAAAGGGTTTTGGATGCACAAGTAGTGATCAGACTTAGTGCAAAATGAAGGCTAGCAAAAAGATTGAGAAGCGACCAATCAAAAAGCGAAAAATCTCATACCCAAGCATTAAGCATAATTAACACTGAATAATGCACCAGAAGTAGGATATAAATTTCATTGCATAATGATACGTCTCCAACGTATCTATAATTTTTGACTGTTCCATTCTACTATATTAGCCCTTTTGGATGTTTATGTGCTTTATTTTACACATTTATATCATTTTTGGGACTAACCTACTAACCGGAGGCCCGGCTCATATTGCTGTTTTTTTGCCAATTTCAGTATTTCGAAGAAAAAGAATATCAAATGGACTCCAAACAGAATGAAACCTTCGGGAGCGTTATTTTTGGAACAAATCTGATCCGGAGAGTCTAGAGTGCAAGTCAAGAAAGCTTCGAGGGCCCCACGAGATAGGAGGGCGCGCCCCCTGTCTCGTGGGCCCCTCGGGCGGCCACCGACGTACTTCCTCCTCCTATATATACCTACGTACCACGAAAACATCCAGGAGCACCACGAAACACAATTTCCACCGCCGTAACCTTCTATATCCGCGAGATTCCATCTTGGAGCCCTTGCTAGCACTCTACCGGAGGGGGAAGCAACCACGGAGGGCCTCTACATCAACATCCTTGCCCCTCCGATGAGTTGTGAGTAGTTTACCACAGACCTACGGGTCCATAGTTATTAGCTAGATGGCTTCTTCTCTCTTTTTGGATTTCAATACAATGTTCTCCCCCTCTCTTGTGGAGATCTATTCGATGTAATCTCTTTCTGCGGTGTGTTTGTCGAGATCCAATGAATTGTGGGTTTATGATCAAGTTTATCTATGAATAATATTTGAATCTTCTCTGAATTCTTTTATGTATGATTGATTTATCTTTGCAAGTCTCTTCGAATTATCAGTTTGGTTTGGCCTACTAGATTGATTTTTCTTGCCATGGGAGAAGTGCTTAGCTTTGTGTTCAAACTTGCAGTGTTCTTACCCAGTGACACAAAGGGTTGCAAGACACATATTGTATTGTTGCCATCGAGGATAACAAGATGGGGTTTATATCATATTGCATGTGTTTATCCCTCTACATCATGTCATCTTGCTTAATGTGTTGCTCTGTTCTTATGAACTTAATACTCTAGATGCATGCTGGATAGCGGTCGATGTGTGGAGTAACAGTAGTAGATGCAGGCAGGAGTCAGTCTACTTGTTATGGATGTGATGCCTATATACATGATCATGCCTAGATAATCTCATAACTATGCGCTTTTCTATCAATTGCTCGACAGTAATTTGTTCACCCACCGTAATACTTATGCTATCTTGAGAGAAGCATGTAGTGAAACCTATGGCCCCCGGGTCTATCTCTTATCATATTTGCTTTCCATCTACTTTATTTGCATCTTTACTTTTTGCATCTATAATACAAAATACCAAAAAAATATTTATCTTATCATACTACCTTTATTAGATCTCACTTTCCCAAGTGGCCGTGAAGGGATTGACAACCCCTTTATTGCGTTGGTTGCGAGTTCTCAGTTTGTTTGTGTAGGTGCATGGGACTTTTGAAGAGCCTCCTACTGGATTGATACCTCGGTTCTCAAAACTGAGGGAAATACTTACACTACACTTTGCTGCATCACCCTCTCCTCTTCGAGGAAAACCAACGCATTCTCAAGACGTAGCAAGAAGGATTTCTGGCGCCATTGCCAGGGAGGTCTTCGCTCAAGTCAAGACATACCAAGTACCCATCACAAACCCATCCCCCTCGCATTTACATTATTTGCCATTTGCCTCTCGTTTTCCTCTCCCCCACTTCACCCTTGCCGTTTTATTCGCCCTCTCTTTCCCAATCTTCTCCTCTCTTTTCGCTTGCCCTTTTTCTATTTGATTGTGTGTTAGTTCGTTTACCTTGTCGTCATGGCTAGTCCCCCTATCTTTATTCTCACTCCCGAATAAGAAATTCACAATTTTAAGCAAAGGGAAAGAGAAAGTTTAAAAGATGCTTGGCATAGAATTTGCAATGCCCAATATAAAGGTACTACGAAGCTTGCTACTTCCATTCTTCTCCGCAATTTTTATGTAGGCATTACTCCTTGGAATAGATGTGTTCTTGATATTGCTACCGGAGGTGATTTCATGAGTAGCCATACTTTTGATGCTTATAATGCTATGTTAGATTTGTTTGGCCCACCACCTCTTTTGGTTAATGGAATGGTTTTAACTCTAGAACATGTGATGCCACGGCTTGATGTTATTGAAAACAAATTTGCCACTGTTGAATTGATTGAAAATTTGGATAAAAAGATTCATAATCACATTACCCAGTTTGGATCTAGGGTTGGAGTTACTTTGAAAAATCTTAAGGAAAAAGAACCTATGGTCAATGAGAAAATAGATCTAGACTCTTCTAGAATCAGTAAACTTGAGGATATCATTACAAACTTGGGTTCCGCATTTTCCCCCATGAAAAACACTCCAAAACCCCCTACTAAAATTGTCAAGTTTATTTATGCTCCTAAAAATAAGGGTGAATCTTCTAGTAAGGGAGATGCGGATCTCAAATCCATAAGTGTTCTTCCCAATTGCCTCTCTATCTTTAAGGAACCTTTTGCTACCAATGAATATCTTAAGGTTTAGCCAATACTAAAAGGGAAGAAATCCCTAGAGATGACAAGCGCTCTATTGATGAATTTAGTGCCAAAGATGGCACTCGTTAGATCTACCTTTGTTTTTATGCCTAGCTAGGGGCGTTAAACAATAGCGCTAGTTGGGAGGCAACCCAATTTTTCTTTATGTTTTTTGTTTTTGCTCCTGTTTAGAAATAAGTCTTGCATCTACCTTATGGATAGATGTGTTTTTATCTTTTAATTAGTGTTTGTGCCAAGTAGAACCTATAGGATAACCTACGATGATAGTTGATTTGATTCTGCTGAAAAACAGAAACTTTGCGCGCACGAATATAATTTTGTTAAATCACAACAACGTGCTTTTTGTTGATTATTTTATCTGCTGTTCAATAGACAAATTTTCCAGGACTTCCTATTTTGGTAGGATTTTTAGGGTTCTAGAAGTTTGCGTTAGTTACAGATTGCTATAGACTATTCTGTTTTTGACAGATTCTGTTTTTCGTGTGTTGTTTGCTTATTTCAATGCATCTATGGCTAGTAAATTAGTCTATGAACCCTAAAGAAGTTGGAATACAGTAGGTTTAACACCAAATTAAATAAAGAATGAGTTCATGGCAGTACCTTATGTGGTGGTTTTGTTTTCTTTCACTAACGGAGTTTATAAGATTTCCTCTTGAGTTTTGTGTTGTGAAGTTTTCAAGTTTTGGGTAAAGCTTTTATGAGCTATGGAATAAGTAGTGGAAAGAGCCTAAGCTTGGGGATGCTTATTTCACCCCAAGATATTCAAGAACATCCAAAAGCCTAAGCTTGGGGATGCCCCGGGAAGGCATCCCCTCTTTCGTCTTTGTTCATTGGTAACTTTACTTGGAGCTATATTTTTATTCGCCACATGATATGTGTTTTGCTTGGAGCGCCGTGTATTATATTAGTCTTTGCTTTTTATTTTACCACAATCATCCTTGATGTACACACCTTTTGGGAGAAGCCTATTTGATTAGAATTTGCTAGAATACTCTATGTGCTTCACTTATATCTTTTGAGCTTGCTAGTTTTTGCTCTAGTGCTTCACTTATATCTTTTAGAGCACGGTGGTGTCTTAATTTTGAAGAAATTTCTAGTCTCTCATGCTTCACTTATATTATTTTGAGAGCCTTTTAGAACAGCATGATATTTGCTATTATCATAAAGTTGGTTCTAGAATGATGAGCATCCAAGTTGGGTATAATAAAAACTATCATAATAAAGTGAATTGGATGCTATGATCAATTTGATGCTTGATAATTGTTTTGAGATATGAAGGTAGTAATATTAAAGTCATGCTAGTTGGGTGATTATGAATTTAAAGAATGCTTGTGTTGAAGCTTGTGATTCCCGTAGCATGCACGTATGGTGAACCGCTTTGTGATGAAGTTAGAGCACAATTTTATTTATTGATTGTATTCCTTATGAATGGCGGTCGGGGACGAGCGATGATCTTTTCCTACCAATCTATCCCCCTAGGAGTATGTGTGTGGTACTTTGGTTTTTGATGACTTCTAAATTTTTGCAATAAGTATATGAGTTCTTTTGATTAATGTTGAGTCCATGGATGATACGCACTCTTTCACCCTTCCACCATTGCTATCCTCTCTTGTACCGCACAACTTTTGTCGGTACCATACACCCACCATCTACCTTCCTCAAAACAGCCACCATACCTACCTATTATGGCATTTCCATATCCATTCCGAGATATATTGCCACGCAACTTTCCACCGTTCCGTTCATATGACACACATTACTTTTGTCATATTGCTTTTTGCATGATCATGTAGTTGACATCGTATTTGTGGCAAGGCCACCTTCATAATTTTCATACATGTCGCTCTTGATTCATTGCGTATCCCGGTACACCGCCGGAGGCATTCATATAGAGTCATATATTGTTCTAGCTTTGAGTTGTAAATCCATAAAAGTGTGATGATCTTCATTATTAGAGCATTGTCCTAGTGAGGAAAGGATGATGAAGACTATGATTGCCCCACAAGTCAGGATGAGACATCGGACTTTACAAAAAAGAAAAAAAACAAAGAAGAAAAAAAGAGAAAGGCCAAAAAGAAAAAAAAAGGCCAAAGAAAAAAAAGGGAGAAAAAAGGAAAAAAATAAAATGAGAGAAAAAGAGAGAAGGGACAATGCTACTATCTCTTTTTCCACACTTGTGCTTCAAAATAGCACCATGATCTTCATGATAGAGAGTCTCATATGTTTTCACTTTCATATACTAGTGGGAATTTTTGATTATAGAACTTAGCTTGTATATTCCAATGATGGGCTTCCTCAAAAGTGCCCTAGGTCTTCGTGAGCGAGCAAGTTGGATGCACCCCACTTAGTTTCTTTTATTGAGCTTTCATATATTTATAGCTCTAGTGCATCCGTTACATGGCAATCCCTACTCACTCACATTGATATCTATTAATGGGCATCTCCATAGCCCGTTGATACGCCTAGTTGATGTGAGACTATCTTCTCCTTTTTGTCTTCTCCACAACCACCATTCTATTCCACATATAGTGTTATGTCCATGGCTCACGCTCATGTATTGCGTGAAAGTTGAAAAAGTTTGAGATTATTAAAGTATGAAACAATTGCTTGGCTTGTCATCGAGGTTGTGCATGATTAAATACTTTGTGTGATGAAGATAGAGCATAGCCAGACTATATGATTTTGTAGGGATAACTTTCTTTAGCCATGTTATTTTGAGAAGACATGATTACTTTGATTAGTATGCTTGAAGTATTACTATTTCTTATGTCAATATGAAATTTTATTTTGTATTCATTTGGATCTGAACATTCATGCCACAATAAAGAAAATCACATTATGAATTATGCTAGGTAGCATTCCACATCAGAAATTCACTTTTTATCATTTACCTACTCGAGGACGAGTAGGAATTAAGCCTGGGGATGCTTGATACGTCTCCAACGTATCTATAATTTTTTATTGTTCCATGCTATTATATTACCCCTTTTGGATGTTTATATCATTTTTAGGACTAACCTACTAACCGGAGGCCCAGCCCATATTGCTGTTTTTTTGCCAATTTCAGTATTTCGAAGAAAAGGAATATCAAACGGAGTCCAAATGGAATGAAACCTTCGGGAGCATTATTTTTGGAACAAATCTGATCTGGAGAGCCTGGAGTGCAAGTCAAGAAAGCTCCGAGGGCCCCACGAGATAGGAGGGCCCCCCCTGTAGGGCACGCCCCCTGTCTCGTGGGCCCCTCGGGCGGCCACCGACGTACTTCTTCCTCCTATATATACCTACGTACCCCGAAAACATCAAGGAGCACCACGAAACACAATTTCCATTGCCGTAACCTTCTATATCCGCGAGATCCCATCTTGGAGCCCTTGTCGGCACTCTGCCGGAGGGGGAAGCAACCACGGAGGGCCTGTACATCAACATCCTTGCCCCTCCGATGAGTTGTGAGTAGTTAACCACAGACCTACGGGTCCATAGTTATTAGCTAGATGGCTTCTTCTCTCTTTTTGGATCTCAATACAATGTTCTCCCCCTCTCTTGTGGAGATCTATTCGATGTAATCTCTTTTTGCGGTGTGTTTGTCGACATCCGATGAATTGTGGGTTTATCATCAAGTTTATCTATGAATAATATTTGAATCTTCTCTGAATTCTTTATGTATGATTGAGTTATCTTTTCAAGTATCTTCGAATTATCAGTTTGGTTTGGCCTACTAGATTGATCTTTCTTGCCATGGGAGAAGTGCTTAGCTTTGGGTTCAATCTTGCGGTGTTCTGACCCAGTGATAGAAAGGGTTGCAAGACACGTATTGTATTGTTGCCATCGAGGATAACAAGATGGGGTTTATACCATATTGCATGTGTTTATCCCTCTACATCATGTCATCTTGCTTAATGCGTTGCTCTGTTCTTATGAACTTAATACTCTAGATGCATGCTGGATAGCGGTCGATGTGTGGAGTAATAGTAGTAGATGCAGGCAGGAGTCAGTCTACTTGTTATGGATGTGATGCCTATATACATGATCATGCCTAGATAATCTCATAACTATGCGCTTTTATATCAATTGCTCGACAGTAATTTGTTCACCCACCGTATCTTGAGAGAAGCCTCTAGTGAAAGCCCCCGGGTCTATCTCTTATCATATTTGCTTTCCATCTACTTTATTTGCGTCTTACTTTTTGCATCTATGATACAAAATACCAAAAATATATTTATCTTATCATACTATCTTTATTAGATCTCACTTTCGCAAGTGGCCGTGAAGGGATTGACAACCCCTTTAATGCGTTGGTTGCGAGTTCTCAGTTTGTTTGTGTAGGTGCGTGGGACTTTTGAGGAGCCTCCTACTGGATTGATACCTTGGTTCTCAAAACTGAGGGAAATACTTACACTACACTTTGTTGCATCACCCTCTCCTCTTCGAGGAAAACCAACGCAAGCTCAAGACGTAGCACATAACTATTGACTTTCGTGCTTGCATAGGGAATCACAAACCTTAACATCAATATTCTTACTAAAGCACAATTACTCATCAACCTGACTCATATATCATATCGTCATATCTCAAAACCATTACTAAGAACCAAGTTTACTTTGTCCGATGACCTTCCTGAAAGTTTTTATTATATCCTCCTTGGATATCTATCACTTTGGGACTGTTTTCATATGTTGCTTTTGATAAGCTCAAACAAATATAAGTGAAGATCATGAGCATAATATTTGTTCTTTCTCTCAAAATAATCTAAGTGAAGCAAGAGAGAATTTCTTAAAAAATTTACTAACTCCCAAATAAATCTAAGTGAAGCATTAGAGCATTCCTTCAAAAATAACAAAGCACACCGTGCTCAAAAAGATATAAGTGAAGCACTAGAGCAAATCCATGGCTCTAAAAATTTAAGTGAAGCATAGGAGCAAGTATAGCATAATCTTTGGCTCTCTCAAAAGGGTGTGTCCCGCAAGAATTCAACACTTAAAACACAAAGAAAAACAAATAAAGACTCATATCATGCAAGACGCTCCAAGCAAAACTCATATTATGTGACGAATAAAAATATAGCTTCAAGTAAAATACCGATGGTTGTTAGAAGAAAGCGGGAATGCCACTCAGGGCATCCCCAAGCCGAGTTGCTTGCTACTTCCTGAATATTATCTTGGGGTGCCTCAGGCATCCCCAAGCTTAGCCTTTTGCTAATCCTTATTCCATCATCCATCGTAAGATCACCCAAAACTTGAAAACTTCAATCACACAAAACTCAAACAAAACCTTCGTGAGATCCGTTAGTATAAGAAAACAGACCACTACTATAAGTACTGTAGAAAACCTATTCTTATTTTTTTTGCATTATATCTACTATATTTCAACTTTTCTATGGCATAAACTCATCCAAGAATGTCACATCCCTAGCTTCTGGTTTGCTTTGAGCTAGCTAGTCATGTGTTGCATCATGTTTAAATTTCAGTTAAACTTGAAATGGGGATTGTTTAAACCCTAGCACCAAATGAATGCAAATAGGCTCAAATAAAATCATTTTCAATGAACCCAAAATGCCTTTGAAAATGTTCATGATTTCTGATAAAGGTGAAAACCTCTGCCAAAAATTATGAACATATATCTAGGTTATTCCTGGATTCTTGAATTAAATCATAAAGTATTTGCATTTGGGCATTTAAATGCTAATAAATAGTTTAAATGCTCAAATAATCATAAACTAAAATGTTTGCTGTTGGTTATATTTCAAACAGTGGCATTGATCAGTTTCATGATTTTTGGGTTTGGTCTAGTATTTTTAATAAAGTCACAAAGTTGCAGAAAATAGAAAACGATAGATAAAAGCAGAGAGCAGAGAACTTACCTGGCGCTCACCTATGAAGCCCACCTGGCGGCCCAAGTGGCCGGCCCAGCCCACCAGGCCACCCTTCTGTCGTCTTCCTCCCCCTCATCCCGAAGCAGCTCGGTGGCGCGCGCCCGAGAGCCCTCGGCCACCTCCTACTTCCACCTGGGAGCTCCGGGCCTTCTACCAGCGCCACGGAGACGCCCGAAGACCCTGTCCCCTCTCCCTCACTCGCTGCTCTCTCTCCCCTCCCCTGGCTCTCTCCCTCGAGCTCACCCGAGTGCCACCGTCGCCGCCGCTCGCTGCTGCCGCTCCCAGAGCCACTGCCCCGCCTCTCCATCGTGTCTAAAAGAACCGCCCCATCGCCCTACTCCTCCTCGCCGAGACACACGGGTCGGGAAGCCATGCTTCGTCCCGAACGCCGCCGTCTTCTTCCGTGGGATCCGGCGATCCCCGTCGTCGCTCCGTCGACCGCAGGCCTTCCCCGAGCCCGACGAGCACTTCAATCAACGTGCTGTGAGCCTCCGGTCATTTTCCCCCTAATGCCCCGTCCTTTTCCACACCGTGGCCATCGTGTTCATCGAGGCCGAAGCTCGCCTCCGCTCGAGCTTGTCGCCGGCGTCGCTCCGGCGACCATTTGGTCATCCCGTTCTAACCAACATGCCCGCCGCATCGCGTAGTGCCTCGCTAGCGCCTCAGCTTCTGCGTTTGCACGCCGCAGCCCCAACCCCGCACATGGCCAAACTCCGGCCCCCGACTTGGAGCTCGCCGTCGTTGGCTCCAGCCATGATAGACCCGGCCTCCGCCACCACTAGATGCGCGCCTGCTAGAGCTCTCCAACAAGCCCAAGAACGGCCTCGCCCGTGCCCCGTAGCACGTTTTCGACGGCCGTCACCGTCTCGGACCTCGCCGGCGTCGAGTCGCCGGCGGGTTTGACCCTGCTGACCCTATTTGACCACGGGTGGGCCAGTTTGACCCCCTGGGTCAATGACAGGTGGGGCCCAGCCTTGCTAATTAACTAGGATTAGTACCAAATGAATTTAGTTAAGCTAATCACACTAACATGCAGGACCCACTATCAGGTTTGACCGGACCGCGACCTGTTGACCTGCTGACGTCACACTGACGTCAGGCTGACACAGTAAATCATTTACCGGATTTATTCTTTTTAGGAAATTCCAGAAAATACCACAAACTTCTAAAAATCATAGAAATTCAACCGTAACTCCAAATTAAATAAGTTATATATGAAAAATGATCAGAAAAATCCCATCTATCCATCTGTACTAGTTTCATGCATGTTAAAACACTTTAACCTTGCTTTTTAGGTGAAACAAGTTAATGCACCTTTATGACTTCATATAATGGGTTTGCATTTGAATCTTTGGTTCAAATGGACTCATTTCAATCTGTTCTAGCTTGCATTAGCCCAAAACACATTCATATTGCCATGTCATAGCATGCATCATATTGTGCTTTGCATTGATCGTGTTTCTTCTCTGTTTGTCGGTGTTGTTCCCCCTCGATAGACATTGTACCTACATTGTGATCGTTGACACTGATGAAGACTCAATGCTATCTTCAGAAGTGCCAGGCAAGCAAAGCCCCCTTGTCCATTCTGATACAATCCTACCCTCTCGCCCTGCTCTCTTTTACTGCATTAGGACAACAATGAGTCATTTGTTACTTGTTGTGGTAGCTGAACCCCTTTATCCTCTGCATGACTTGTCATTGCCACAGTAAATAGATGAAACCCACTAGTATGAGTAGGAGTTGTTTGAGCCCTATTGTGCCTACTCATTCATGTTTGTTTGTCATGCCTGCTACTGCTTAGAGTTGAGTCAGGTCTGATTCATCGAGAATGAATCAGAGGTGTGTGAACGTGTCCTACTGTGTGTGACATAAGTGTGTGAACACGATTTGATAAAAGGTATCGGTGAGAGGCCATGTAGGAGTACATGGTGGGTTGTCTCATTGAAGCCCTCCTTAGGAACTGAGTTCTGTGTTTGTGATCCATGATTCAGCTACTACCATGCATTGGGCCCTGAAATATGACCCCGCTCGACTTCTTATTCACCCTTGTCCTCTGTCCAGGAGTTGCAAGTAGTTTCTGGTGTTTGTAGTATGCTGGAGGCCGTGCGCAGCGCTGACCGGAGGGGTGGGCTGTGATGTGGTAGGCACGTGGCCGGGTATACCGGTCGCCCATTTGGTGTCATGGAACCCTGTTCACATCGTTTGGGGCTGTGAGCGAAACCCCGGCCGGATCTCCTCATGGATGGAACCCGAATAGGCGATAAACCTGGACTAGAGACTTGAGTGTTTAGGTAGGTCGTGGTCTACACCCACGTCGGCTTTCGCTTGAAGTCTGCCGAGCACATGTCGTGTGCAGACGCTAAGTGGTGGAAACATGTATGAAGAAGTACACCCCTGCAGGCTTAACATCATCTATTCGAATAGCCGTGTCCACGGAAAAGGACTTCTGGGTTGCATGTACAGTTCATAGACAAGTGAAAGTGGATACTCTAAAATACGCAAGATAAGTGTGAGTGCTATGGATGGCGTCCACGTAGGAAGACGGGAGCATATCCATAGTGGTGTATTGATATGGTGAATATGTGGACTCGTGTGCGCCACCTCAAAAGAGTTACTTGCAGTCGTAGTTCAGGATAGCCACCGAGTCAAAGCTGGCTTGCTGCAGTTAAACCCCACCATCCCTTTGTTGATAATGATGCATATGTAGTTAGTTCTGATGTAAGTCTTGCTGGGTACATTTGTACTCACGTTTGCCTATTTTATGTTTTTGCAGAGAGACTTCAGTCTCACTAGTAGTTTCGCATGGACTTCGACGTTTAGCTTGTTACCTCAGCTACGATCTTGTGCCCTCGGCAGGATCTGGTAGATAGTCAGGCTTCTCAGCCTTTTTCGTTTGTAGATGTCTGTACTCAGACATGTTAAGCTTCCGCTTGTGCTTTGATTTGTATGCTCTGAATGTTGGGTCATGAGACCCCTGTTTGTAATATCTTGCTCCTCGGAGCCTAATGAATACATACTTGGGTCGTAGAGTCATGTTGTGATGCCATGTTGTATTTCCACATATCGAGCATATTGTGTGTATGTTATTGAAATGCTTGGTATGTGTGGGATCTGACTATCTAGTTGTTTATCCTTAGTAGCCTCTCTTACCGGGAAATGTCTCCTAGTGTTTCCATGGTAGCTTGCTACTGCTTCGGAACACTTAGGCTGGCCGGTATGTGTCCTTCTTCGTTCCTGTGTCTGTCCCCTCGGGCAAATGTCACGCGATGAATACCGGAGTCCTGTTAGCCCGCTACAGCCCGGTTCACCGGAGTCCTGCTAGCGCAGTGCTACATCCTGGATTCACTCGCTGATGACCGACACGTTCGATGCTGGGTCATGGATGCCTGTCCCTGTAAGTTTGTGCCACTTTGGGTTTACGACTAGCCATGTCAGCCCGGGCTCCTTATCATATGGATGCTAGCGACACTATCATATACGTGTGCCAAAAGGCACAAACGGTCCCGGGCAAAGGTAAGGCGACACCCGTGGGAATACCGTGCGTGAGGCCGCAAAGTGATATGAGGTGTTACATGCTAGATCGATGTGGCATTGAGTCGGGGTCCTGACAAAGAAAACAATAGAATCATCAAAACAAGCACACGACACAAAGAAAAAAGAATCTGTCCAAAACAGAACAGTCTATAGCAATCTGAATATTTCAAATACTTCTGTAACTTCAACAATTCTGAAATAAATTGGTGGACATGAGGAATTTGTCTATTAAACTTCTTCAAAAAGAATCAACTCAAAATCACTCTTCTTTTAAAAACGAAAAATAATCTCGTGAGCACAAAAGTTTCTGTTTTTCAGCAAGATCAAATAAACTTTCACCCGAATCTTCCCAAAGGCCTTGCTTGGAACAAACACTAATTAAAACACAAACACAATCATAACAGTAGCATAATTGTTCTAACACATGAGAATGGAAAACAAAAAGAAAAAATAAATTTTATTCATTGGGTTGCCTCCCAACAAGCGCTATCGTTTTACGCCCCTAGCTAGGCATAACGCGTATGATCTAAGTTTTGTCATCCTTGTGCAATTCTTTGATTGAACACTTCGGATTTTTCAAGGATTTTGCATATAAATTCTCAGCGATAATACTTCTAGGCATGAGATTGAAAAACTTATTTTCACAAAAAGGGTCTCTTATGACTTCAATGAAGTTGGGATGGACGCTAATCATCTTAAGATCTCCTTCATCATTGCTAGAAGTTGCACCTTTGTTTTTAGTGACTTGAGTAGTCTTGGTAATTTTCAAGGGAGTTTTAGTGGAAGCAAAAGCCGCAAAAAGATTAGAAAAAATTTCTTCCAGTTTATCAATCCTAGACAGGCTCTCTTCGATTATTTCATGGATTATAGTTCCCTTTTATTTTAGCAACTTAAAAATGTCTCCCTGTTTTGACCCAACTTTGGTAGCATAACTTTGCATTTTTCTATCCAAGTTTTCAATATGTTCTACGGTAAGCATTTTCTTTTCAATAGCATCTAGTCTTTCCATAACATGCTCGGGAGTCAATATTGTTTCATTGACCATGAGTGGTGGTGAACCCACTAAATTTCCCAAAGCATTAAACGCATCAAGAGAAGGACACATCAAGAAATTCCCACCGGTAATCGTATCAAGGATGAATCTATACCAAGTGGTAATGCCCACGTAAAAACAACAAAGAAGAACAATGGTAGATTGCTTATGGATAGATCTATTATGAGCATTGCAAATCCTATACCAAGCATCTTTTAAATTTTCTCCCCTTTGTTTAAAGTTGAGAACCTCGTTCTAGGGGGTGCACGCAATAGAAGAAGAGAAATCCATAACGACAAAAAGTGATAATCAAGATTGCACACGAAAACAGATCTGACGAGAAAACGACGAACAAAAAAGAGGGCGAATAAAATGGCAAATTTTTGTGAAGTGGGGGAGAGGAAAAGGAAAGGCAAATGGCAAATAATGTTAATTGCGAGGAGATGAGATTTGTGATTAGGAACCTGGTTGATGTTGAAGATCCTCCCCAGCAACGGCGCCAGAAAGTCCTTTTGATGTCTGCTAGAACTACGTCGGTATTTCCCCAAAGAGGAAGGGATGACGCAGTATAGCGATGGTAGGTATTTCCCTCAGTGATGAGACCAAGGTTATCGAACCAGTAGGAGAACCTCCTCACACTACGTAAACATCACCTACACACAAATAACAAATACTCGCAACTCGACGTGTTAAAGGGGTTGTAATTCCCTTTCGGCTATGACGCCTCAAGATAGGCAAATAACGTGAGATAAAAGTGGTAGATAGGATAAATAGATCGCGGAACAAATAAATTGCGGCAAGGTATTTTTGTATTTTTGGTTTAATAGATCTGAAAATAAATGCAAAGGAAAATAGATCGCAAAGGCAAACATGATGAAAAGAGACCCGGGGGCCGTAGGTTTCACTAGTGGCTTCTCTCGAGAAAAATAGCAAACGGTGGGAAAACAATTACTGTTGGGCAATTGATAGAACTTCAAATAATCATGATGATATTCAGACAATTATCATTATATAGGCATCACGTCCAAGATTAGTAGACCGACTCCTGCCTGCATCTACTACTATTACTCCACACATCGACTGCCATCCAGCATGCATCTAGTGTATTAAGTTCATGGAAAAACGAAATAATGCAATAAGAACGATGACATGATGTAGACAAGATCCGTTTATCTATTATCTATTATGAAGATATAGATCCCATCTTGTTATCCTTAGTAGCAATGATACATACGTGTCAGTTCCCCTTCTGTCACTGGGATCAAGCACCGTAAGATCGAACCCACTACAAGGTACCTCTTCCCATTGCAAGATAAATAGATCAAGTTGGCTAAACAAAACCCAAATATCAAAGAAGAAATACGAGGCTATAAGCAATCATGCATATAAGATATCAAAGAAGACTCAAATAACTTTCATGGATAAAAACATAGATCTGATCGTAAACTCAAAGTTCATCAGATCCCAACAAACACACCGCAAAAAGGCTTACATCGTATGGATCTCCAAGAGACCACTGTATTGATAATCAAGAGAGAGAGAGAGGAAGCCATCTAGCTACTAACTACGGACCCGTAGGTCTACAAAGAACTACTCACGCATCATCGGAGAGGCACCAATGGAAGTGGTGAACCCCTCCGTGATGGTGTCTAGATTGTATCTGGTGATTCTGGACTCTGCGGCGGCTGGAATTTATTTTCTTCGACTCCCCTAGGGTTTCTGGAATATTGGGGTATTGATAGAGCAAAGATGCGGTTCAGGGGGCACCCGAGGTTGGCACAACCCACCAGGGCGCGCCTGGGCCTCCTGGCACGCCCTGGTCGGTGCTGCTCCCCTCGGGGCACCCCCCAGGTGCTTCCTTGGCCCACTGGATGTCTTTTGGCCCAAAAAAATCCTTCAGGAGTTTCGCTGCATTTGGACTCCATTTGATATTGATTTCCTGTGATGTAAAAAAACATGCAGAAAATAGCAACTGTCACTGGGCACTATGTCAAACCAAAAAATGATATAAAATAACTATAAAATGATTGTAAAATATCTAAGAATGATAATATAACAACGTGGAATAATAAAAAATTATAGATACGTTGGAGACGTATCAGTACCCAATAGTTTCTTTTGGGTATCCTATGAGGACGCACTTCTCCGATTTGGTTCGAGCTTATTAGGCTGAATCTTTTTCACATAAGAATCGGAACCACAAACTTTAAGAAATGACAGCTTAGGTTTCTTGCCAAACCACAGTTCATACGGTGTCGTCTCAACGGATTTAGCCGGTGCCCTATTTAACGTGAATGCAGCTGACTCTAATGCATAACCACAAAACGATAGTAGTAAATAGGTAAGAGACATCATATATCGCACCATATCTAATAAAGTACAGTTACGATGCTCGGACACACCATTACGATGTGGTTGTTCTAGGTGACGTGAGTTGTGAAACTATTCTAGATTGTTTTAAATGAAGGCCAAACTCATAACTCAGATATCCGCCTCCGCGGTCATATCGTAGAAACTTTATTTTCTTGTTACGATGATTCTCTACTTCACTATGAAATTCTTTGAACTTCTCAAATGTTTCAGACTTGTGTTTCATCAAGTAGATATACCCATATCTGCTTAAATCAACTGTGAAGGTCAGAAAATAATGATACCCGCCGTGAGCTTCAACACTCATCGGACCGCATACATCGGTATCTATTATTTCCATTAAGTCATTAGCTCGCTCCATTGTTCCGGAGAACGGAGTTTTATTCATCTTGCCCATGAGGCATCGTTCGCAAGTATCAAATGATTCATAATCAAGTGATTCCAAAAGCCCATCTGCTTGGAGTTTCTTCATGCGCTCCAATATGACCTAAATGGCTGTGCCACAAATATGTTGCACTGTCATTATCAACTTTGCATCTTTTGGCATCAATATTATGAATATGTGTATCACCACAATCGAGATTCAACAAAAATAGACCACTCTTCAAGGGTGCATGCCCATAAATGATATTACTCATATAAATAAAACAACCATTATTCTCTGATTTAAATGAATAACTATCTCAAACTAAACAAGATCCAGATATAATGCTCATGCTCAATGCTGGCACCAAATAACAATTATTCATGTATAAAACTAATCCCGAAGGTAGATGTAGAGGTAGCGTGCCGACGGTGATCACATTGACCTTGGAACCATTCCCGACGTGCATCGTCACCTCGTCCTTATCCAATCTTCGTTTAATCCGTAGCCCCTGTTTCAAATTACAAATATGAACAACCGAACCAGTATCAAATACACAGGCGCTACTACAAGCATTAGTAAGGTACACATCAATAACGTGTATATCGAATATACCTTTGTTCACTTTGCCATCCTTCTTATCCACCAAATACTTGGGGCAGTTCCGCTTCCAGTGACCAGTCCCTTTGAAGTAGAAGCAATCAGTTTCAGGCTTGGGTCCAGATTTGGGCTTCTTCCCGGGAGTGGCAACTTGATTGCCATTTTTCTTGAAGTAACCCTTCTTTCCCTTGCCCTTTTCTTGAAACTAGTGGTCTTCTTAACCATCAAAACTTGATGCTCCTTCTTGATTTCTACCTCCGCAGCTTTGAGCATTGCGAAGAGCTTGAGAATTATCTTCTCCATCCCTTGCATATTATAGTTCATCATGAAGCCATTATACCTTGGTTGCAGTGATTGGAGAACTCTGTCAATAACACTATCATCTAGAAGATTAACTCCCAACAGAGTCAAGTGATTATGATACCTAGACATTTTGAGTATGTGTTCGCTTTTCGAACTATTCTCCTCCATCTTACAACAATAGAACTGGTTGGATACTTCTTATCTCTCAACTCAGGCATTTGCTTGAAATATTAAATTCAACTCCTAGAACATCTCATATGGTTCATGACATTCAAAACGTCTTTGAAGTCCTGATTCTAAGACGTAAAGCATGCACTGACGTTCATAACATTAGCATCTGCTCCTGCAGCAGGCTTTTCACCTAGCGGTGCATCAAGGACATAATTCTTCTATGCAGCAATGAGGATAATGCTCAATGTCACGCCCAATATGCGACCCTATCCAAAAGGAACTCGCAGGTCCCACCAAGGATAGACCCGCATATTGAAACGCTTTTGCAAGGTGGATATCATTACATCAACATTACATAATAGATGGGGATACATACAAGAGGCATACAATGCCACACGAATACAATATCACAATACATAAGAGCATCATCCGACTACGGATGAAACACAAACAGCAACTCAAACGACATCCACCCTGCTAGCCTAGGCTGCCGACCTGGAACCTATCCCCTGATCGAAGAAGCAGAAGAAGAACTCAACGCAAGCAAGCATTGCTCTCGCATCATGATCATCGCATAACATGTACCTGCAACTGTTATTGTAGTAATCTGTGAGCCACGAGGACTCAGCAATCCCATTACCATGGGTGTCAAGACTAGCAAAGCTTAATAGGAAAGGAAGGGGTAAAGTGGTGAGGTTGCAGCAGCGGCTAAGCAAGTATGGTGGCTAGCATACGCAAATAAGAGCGAGCAGAGAGCAAGCGGAACGGTCGTGAAGCTAGCAATGATCAAGAAGTGATCTTGAACTCCTACTTACGTCAAAACTAACCCAAAACCATGTTCACTTCCCGGACTCCACCGAAAAGAG
This sequence comes from Triticum timopheevii, assembly GCA_963921465.1. Classification (NCBI taxonomy): domain Eukaryota; kingdom Viridiplantae; phylum Streptophyta; class Magnoliopsida; order Poales; family Poaceae; genus Triticum; species Triticum timopheevii. Next base: position 60,513,190 of record OY997266.1, on the reverse strand, counting down.
ACCATCACGGCTACAGACACGGTTGATGCATTTTAATTCGGATCTGGTGTCAAGTTATCTACAACCGGACATTAACAAATTCCCATCTGCCTATAACCGCAGGCACGGCTTTCGAAAGTTTAAACCCTGCAGGGGTGTCCCAAGTTAGCCCATGATAAGTGTTGGGGAACGTAGTAATTTCAAAATTTTCCTACGCACACACAAGATCATGGTGATGCATAGCAATGAGAGGAGGAGTGTATCTTCATACCCTTGAAGATCGCTAAGCGGAAGCGTTTATCAACGCAGTTGATGTAGTCATACGTCTTCACGATCCGACCGATCCAAGTACCGAGCGCACGGCACCTCCGAGTTCTGCACACATTCAGCTCGATGACGTCCTCGCCTTCTCAAGCCAGCAAGACGGGCGAAGTAGTAGATGAGTTCCGGCAGCACGACGGCGTGGTGACGGTGTTGGTGAAGAACAATCTCCGCAGGGCTTCGCCTAAGCACTACGGAAACTATGATGGAGGATAAACTAGAGGGGATGGGGTTGCTGGCACACGGCTTGGTGTTTCTTGATGTGTCTTTGGTGCTAGCCCTGCCCCTCTATTTATATGTTGAGCCTTGGGGTCGAAACTTGGAGTAAAAGCCAACACAAAGTCGGTTTCACCCGAAAGGCAAGAGTCCTTCTCGGACTCCATGGCCAGACGCCAGGGTTCCCGGCGTCTGGACCCAGACGCCAGGGACCCTGGCGTCTGGCCCCTGGACTCCGCAAAACTTCCTTTTGCGCTTTCCAAAAACCTTGTGGGCTTTCCCCTTTGGCCCAAATAATGTGTTCTCGTACCCAAACATTTCGGGAAACATCCGGAACCCCTTCCGGTGAATTTCGGAACTCTTCCGGAGATCAGACACTATTATCCCATATATCAAACTTTATCTCCGGACGATTCCGGAGTTCCTTGTCATGTCCATGATCTCATCAGTGACTCCGAACAACATTCGGTTACCAACATACATAACTCATATAATACTATATCGTCAATGAAACGTTAAGCGTGCGAACCCTACGGGTTCGAGAACCTTGTAGACATGACCTAGAACTTGTTTCCGGTCAATAACCAATAGCAGGACCTGGATGCCCATATTGGCTCCCACATATTCTACGTAGATCTTTATCGGTCAAACCGCATAACAACATACGTTGTTCCCTTTGTCATCGGTATGTTACTTGCCCGAGATTTGATCGTCGGTATCCAATACCTAGTTCAATCTCGTTACCGGCAAGTCTCTTTACTCGTTACGTAATACATCATTCCGTAACTAACTCATTAGCTACATTGCTTGCAAGGCTTATAGTGATGTGCATTACCGAGAGGGCCCAGAGATACCTCTCCGACAATCGGAGTGACAAAACCTAATCTCGAAATACACCAACCCAACATGTAACTTCGAAGACACCTGTAGTACTCCTTTATAATCACCCAGTTACGTTGTGACATTTGGTAGCACCCAAAGTGTTCCTCCGGTAAACGGGAGTTGCATAATCTCATAGTTACAGGAACATGTATAAGTCATGAAGAAAGCAATAGCAATATACTAAATGATCAAGTGCTAGGCTAACGGAATGGGTCATGTCAATCACATCATTCTCCTAATGATATGATCCCATTAATCAAACGACAACACATGTCTATGGTTAGGAAACATAACCATCTCTGATTAATGAGCTAGTCAAGTAGAGGCATACTAGTGACTATATGTTTGTCTATGTACTCACACATGTATCATGTTTCCGGTTAATACAATTCTAGCATGAATAATAAACATTTATCATGATATGAGGAAATAAATAATAACTTTATTATTGCCTCTAGGGCATATTTCCTTCAGTCTCCCACTTGCACTAGAGTCGATAATCTAGATTACACAGTAATGATTCTAACACCCATGGAGTCTTGGTGCTGATCATGTTTTGCTCGTGGAAGAGGCTTAGTCAATGGGTCTGCAACATTCAGATCCGTATGTACCTTGCAAATCTCTATGTCTCCCACCTGGACTTGATCCCGGATGGAATTGAAGCGTCTCTTGATGTGCCTGGTCCTCTTGTGAAATATAGATTCCTTTGCCAAGGCAATTGCACCAGTATTATGATAGAAGATCTTCATTGGTCCCGATGCACTAGGTATGACACCTAGATCGGAAATGAACTCCTTCATCCAGACTCCTTCATTTGCTGCTTCCGAAGCAGCTATGTACACCACTTCACATGTAGATCCCGCCACGACGCTTTGTTTAGAACTGCACCAACTTATAGCTCCACCGTTTAATAAAAACACGTATCCGGTTTGCGATTTAGAATCATCCGGATCAGTGTCAAAGCTTGCATCGATGTAACCATTTACGACTAGCTCTTTGTCACCTCCATATACGAGAAACATATCCTTAGTCCTTTTCAGGTATTTCAGGATGTTCTTGACCGCTGACCAGTGATCCACTCCTGGATTACTTTGGTACCTTCCTGCCAATCTTATTGCTAAGCACACGTCAGGTCTGGTACACAACATTGCATACATGATAGAGCCTATGGCTGAAGCATAGGGAACATCTTTCATTTTCTCTCTATCTTCTGTTGTGGTCGGGCATTGAGTTTGACTCAACTTCACACCTTGTAGTACGAGCAAGAACCCTTTCTTTGCCTGATCCATTTTGAACTTTTTCAAAACTTTATCAAGGTATGTGCTTTGTGAAAGTCCAATTAAGCGTCTTGATCTATCTCTATAAATCTTGATGCCCAATATATAAGCAGCTTCACCGAGGTCTTTCATAGAAAAACTTTTATTCAAGTATCCCTTTATGCTATACAAAAATTCTATATCATTTCCAATTAATAATATGTCATCTACATATAATATCAGAAATGCTACAGAGCTCCCACTCACTTTCTTGTAAATACAGGCTTCTCCAAAAGTCTGTATAAAACCATATGCTTTGATCACAGTATCGAAGCATTTATTCCAACTCCGAGATGCTTGCACCAGTCCATAAATGGATCACTGGAGCTTGCACACTTTGTTAGCACCTTTTGGATCAACAAAACCTTCTGGTTGCATCATATACAACTCTTCTTCCAGAAATCCATTCAAGAATGCAGTTTTGACATCCATTTGCCAAATTTCATAATCATAAAATGCAGCAATTGCTAACATGATTCGGACAGACTTAAGCATCGCTACGGGTGAGAAAGTCTCATCGTAGTCAACCCCTTGAACTTGTCGAAAACCTTTTGCAACAAGTCGACCTTTATAGACAGTTACATTACCATCAGCGTCAGTCTTCTTCTTAAAATTCCATTTGTTCTCAATGGCTTGCCGATCATCGGGCAAGTCAACCAAAGTCCATACTTTGTTCTCATACATGGATCCCATCTCAGATTTCATGGCCTCTAGCCATTTTGCGGAATCTGGGCTCATCATCGGTTGCTCATAGTTCGTAGGTTCATCATGGTCAAGTAACATGACTTCCAGAATAGGATTACCGTACCACTATGGTGCAGATCTTACTCTGGTAGACCTACGAGGTTCAGTAGAAACTTGATCTAAACTTTCATGATCAATATCATTAGCTTCCTCACTGATTGGTGTAGTTGTCACACGAACTGGTTCCTGTGATGAACTACTTTCCAATAAGGGAGCAGGTACAGTTACCTCATCAAGTTCTACTTTCCTCCCACTCACTTCTTTCGAGAGAAACTCCTTCTCTAGAAAGGATCCAAATTTAGCAACGAAAATCTTGCCTTCAGATCTGTGATAGAAGGTGTACCCAACAGTCTCTTTTGGGTATCCTATGAAGACACATTTCTCCGATTTGGGTTCGAGCTTATCTGGTTGAAGTTTCTTCAGATAAGCATCGCAGCCCCATACTTTAAGAAATGATAACTTTGGTTTCTTGCCAAACCACAGTTCATAAGGCGTCGTCTCAATGGATTTTGATGGTGCCCTATTTAACGTGAATGCGGCCGTCTCTAAAGCATAACCCCAACACGATAGCGGTAAATCAGTAAGAGACATCATAGATCGCACCATATCTAGTAAAGTACGATTACAACATTCGGACACACCATTTCGTTGTGGTGTTCCGGGTGGCATGAGTTGCGAAACTATTCCGCATTGTTTCAAATGTAAACCAAACTCGTAACTCAAATATTCTCCTCCACGATCAAACCGTAGAAATTTTATTTTCTTGTTACGATGATTTTCCACTTCACTCTGAAATTCTTTGAACTTTTCAAATGTTTCAGACTTGTGTTTCATTAAGTAGATATACCCATATTTGCTCAAATCATCTGTGAATGTGAGAAAATAACGATACCCGTCGCGAGCCTTAACATTCATTGGACCACAAACATCAGTATATATGATTTCCAACAAATCAGTTGCTCGCTCTATAGTTCCGGAGAACGGCGTTTTAGTCATCTTGCCCATGAGGCACGGTTCCCAAGTACCAAGTAATTCATAATCAAGTGATTCCAAAAGCCCATCAGTATGGAGTTTCTTCATGCGCTTTACACCGATATGACCTAAACGGCAGTGCCACAAATAAGTTGCACTATCATTATCTACTCTGTATCTTTTGGTTTCAACACTATGAATATGTGTATCACTACTATCGAGATTGAATAAAAATAGACCACTCTTCAAGGGTGCATGACCATAAAAGATATTACTCATATAAATAGAACAACCATTATTCTCTGACTTCAATGAATAACCGTCTCGCATCAGACAAGATCCAGATATAATGTTCATGCTCAACGCTGGCACCAAATAACAATTATTTAGGTCTAAAACTAATCCCGATGGTAGATGTAGAGGTAGCGTGCCGACCGCGATCACATCGACTTTGGAACCATTTCCCACGCGCATCGTCACCTCGTCCTTAGCCAATCTTTGCTCAATCCGTAGTCCCTGTTTCGAGTTGCAAATATTAGCAATAGAACCAGTATCATTTACCCAGGTACTACTGCGAGCATTAGTAAGGTACACATCAATGACATGTATATCACATATACCTTTGTTCACTTTGCCATCCTTCTTATCCGCCAAATACTTGGGGCAGTTCCGCTTCCAGTGTCTAGTCTGCTTGCAGTAGAAGCACTCAGTCTCAGGCTTATGTCCAGACTTGGGTTTCTTCTCTTGAGCAGCAACTTGTTTGCTGTTCTTCTTGAAGTTCCCCTTCTTCTTCCCTTTGCTCTTTTTCTTGAAACTTGTGGTCTTGTTAACCATCAACACTTGATGCTCCTTCTTGATTTCTACCTCTGCGGCTTTTAGCATTGCGAAGAGCTCGGGAATAGTCTTGTCCATCCCTTGCATATTATAGTTCATCACGGAGATCTTGTAGCTTGGTGGCAGTGATTGAAGAATTTTGTCAATGACACTATCATCAGGAAGATTAACTCCCAGTTGAATCAAGTGATTATTATACCCAGACATTTTGAGTATGTGTTCACTGACAGAACTATTCTCCTCCATCTTGCAGCTATAGAACTTATTGGAGACTTCATATCTCTCAATCCGGGCATTTGCTTGAAATATTAACTTCAACTCCTGGAACATCTCATATGCTCCATGACGTTAAAAACGTCGTTGAAGACCCGGTTCTAAGCCGTAAAGCATGGCACACTAAACTATCGAGTAGTCATCAGCTTTGCTCTGCCAGACGTTCTTAACGTCGTCAGTTGCATCAGTAGCAGGCCTGGAACCCAGCGGTGCTTCCAGGACGTAATTCTTCTATGCAGCAATGAGGATAATCCTCAGGTTACGGACCCAGTCCGTGTAATTGCTACCATCATCTTTCAACTTGGCTTTCTCAAGGAAGCATTAAAATTCAACGGAACAACAGCACGAGCCATCTATCTACAACAAACATAGACAAGCAAAATACTATCAGGTACTAAGTTCATGATAAATTTAAGTTCAATTAATCATATTACTTAATAACTCCCACTTAGATAGACATCCCTCTAATCTTCTAAGTGATTACGTGATCCATATCAACTACACCATGTCCGATCGTCACGTGAGATGGAGTAGTTTCAACGGTGAACATCAATATGTTGATCATATCTACTATATGATTCACGCTCGACCTTTCGGTGTTCGTGTTCCGAGGCCATATCTCTTATATGCTAGGCTCGTCAAGTTTAACTTGAGTATTCCGCATGTGCAACTGTTTTGCACCCGTTGTATTTGAACGTAGAGCCTATCACACCCGATCATCACGTGGTGTCTCAGCACGAAGAACTTTCACAATGGTGCATACTCAGGGAGAACACTTCTTGATAATTTAGTGAGAGATCATCTTAAAATGCTACCGTCAATCAAAGCAAGATAAGATGCATAAAGGATAAACATCACATGCAATCAATATAAGTGATATGATATGGCCATCATCATCTTGTGCTTGTGATCTCCATCTTCGAAGCACCATCATGATCACCATCGTCACCGGCGCGACACCTTGATCTCCATCGTAGCATCGTTTGTCGTTACGCCATCTATTGCTTCTACGACTATCGCTAGCGCTTAGTGATAAAGTAAAGCAATTACAGGGCGTTTGCATTTCATACAATAAAGTGACAACCATATGGCTCCTGCCAGTTGCCGATAACTTTGGTTACAAAACATGATCATCTCATACAATAAAATATAGCATCACGTCTTGACCATATCACATCACAATATCCCCTGCAAAAACAAGTTAGACATCCTCTACTTTGTTGTTGCAAATTTTACGTGGCTGCTATGGGCTTAGCAAGAACCGTTCTTACCTACGCATCAAAACCACAACAATAGTTCGTCAAGTTAATGCTGTTTTAACCTTCGCAAGGACCGGGCGTAGCCACACTCGATTCAGCTAAAGTGAGAGAGACAGACACCCGCCAGTCACCTTTAAGCACGAGTGCTCGTAACAGTGAAACCAGTCTCGCGTAAGCGTACACGTAATGTTGGTCCGAGCCGCTTCATCTCACAATACCGCTGAGCCAAAGTATGACATGCTGGTAAGCAGTATGACTTGTATCGCCCACAACTCACTTGTGTTCTACTCGTGCATATGACATCTACGCATAAAACCTAGGCTCTGATACCACTGTTGGGGAATGTAGTAATTTCAAAATTTTCCTACGCACACACAAGATCATGGTGATGCATAGCAACGAGAGGAGGAGTGTATCTTCATACCCTTGAAGATCGCTAAGCGGAAGCAATTATCAACGCGGTTGATGTAGTCGTACGTCTTCACGATCCGACCGATCCAAGTACCGAACGCACGGCACCTCTGAGTTCTACACATGTTCAGCTCGATGACGTCCTCGCCTTCTCGATCCAGCAAGACAGGCGAAGTAGTAGATGAGTTCCGGCAGCATGACGGCGTGGTGACGGTGTTGGTGAAGAACAATCTCCGCAGGGCTTCGCCTAAGCACTACGGAAACTATGACGGATGATAAACTAGAGGGGACGGGGTTGCCGGCACACGGCATGGTGTTTCTTGATGTCTCTTTGGTGCTATCCCTGCCCCTCTATTTATATGTTGAGCCTTGGGGTCGAAACTTGGAGTAAAAGCCTCCACAAAGTCGGTTACACCCGAAAGGCAAGTGTCCTTCTCAGACTCCAGGGCCAGACGCCAGGGTTCTCGGCGTCTGGACCCAGACGCCAGGGACCCTGGCGTCTGGCCCCTGGACTCCGCAAAACTTCCTTTTGCGCTTTCCAAAAACCTTGTGGGCTTTCCCCTTTGGCCCAAATAACGTGTTCTCGTACCCAAACATTTCGGGGAACATCCGGAACCCCTTCCAGTGAATTCCGGAACTCTTTCGGAGATCAAACACTATTATCCCATATATCAAACTTTATCTCCGGACCATTCCGGAGTTCCTCGTCATGTCCATGATCTCATCCGTGACTCCAAACAACATTCGGTTACCAACATACATAACTCATGTAATACTATATCGTCAACGAAACGTTAAGCGTGCGGACCCTACTGGTTCGAGAACTATGTAGACATGACCTAGAACTTGTTTCTGGTCAATAACTAATAGCGGGACCTGGATGCCCATATTGGCTCCCACATATTCTATGAAGATCTTTATCGGTCAAACCGCATAACAACATACGTTGTTCCCTTTGTCATCAGTATGTTACTTGCCCGAGATTTGATCGTCGGTATCCAATACCTAGTTCAATCTCGTTACCGGCAAGTCTCTTTTACTCGTTACGTAATACATCATTCCGTAACTAACTCATTAGCTACATTGCTTGCAAGGCTTATAGTGATGTGCATTACCGAGAGGGCCCAGAGATACCTCTCCGACAATCAGAGTGACAAAACCTAATCTCGAAATACGCCAACCCAACATGTACCTTCGGAGACACCTATAGTACTCCTTTATAATCACCCAGTTACGTTGTGACGTTTGGTAGCACCCAAAGTGTTCCTCCGGTAAATGGGAGTTGCATAATCTCATAGTTACAGGAACATGTATAAGTACTGAAGAAAGCAATAGCAATATACTAAACGATCAAGTGCTAGGCTAACGGAATGGCTCATGTCAATCACATCATTCTCCTAATGATGTGATCCCATTAATCAAATGACAACACATGTCTATGGTTAGGAAACATAACCATCTTTGATTAATGAGCTAGTCAAGTAGAGGCATACTAGTGACTATATGTTTGTCTATGTACTCACACATGTATCATGTTTCCGGTTAATACAATTCTAGCATGAATAATAAACATTTATCATGATATGAGGAAATAAATAATAACTTTATTATTGCCTCTAGGGCATATTTCCTTCAATAAGCTCTCGCGATCAACGAAGGATATACCTTCTCCCAGGAAGACCCGATCAGACTCGGAATCCCGGTTTACAAGACATTTCGACAATGGTAAAACAAGACCAGCAAAGCCGCCCGATGCACCGACAATCCCGATAGGAGCTGCACATATCTCGTTCTCAGGGAAACACCGGATAGGTCAGCCTACGAGTAAAACCAGCCCTCGTGTTGCCCCGAGGTGGCCCCGCAGTCTGCCCGGTTCGGACCAATACTTAGACAAGCACTGGCCCGGGGGGGCTAAAATAAAGATGACCCTCGAGAGAGCGACTCCCAAGGGAAAAAGTAGGTGGTGGTGAGGCAAATGGTAAAACCAATGTTGGGCCTTGCTGGAGTTGTTTTATTCAAAGCGAACTGTCAAGGGGGTCCCATAAATCACCCAACCGCATAAGGAACGCAAAATCTGGGAACATAACACCGGTATGACGGAAACTAGGGCGGCAAGAGTGGAACAAAACACCAGGCATAAGGCCGAGTCTTCCACCCTTTACCAAGTATATAGATGCATTAATAATATAAGAGATATTGTGATATCCCAACATAATCCTGTCCACCATAAAGAAATCTTCAACTTCACCTGCAACTAGCAATGCTATAAGAGGGGCTGAGCAAAAGCGGTAACATAGCCAAGCAATGGTTTGCTAGGAAAGGTGTCAAAGGTTAGAGGTTCATGGCAATTAGGGAGGCTTGATAAACAGGTGATAGATAGCGCAGCATAGCGATAGAACGAAGCAACTAGCATAGCAATGATAGTAGTGAGATCTAGGGTAGCGGTCATCTTGCCTGAAATCCTGCTAGGAAGAAGAATGAGTCCATGAAGAAGATGAAGCCACGAAGACGTACCCAGCGTAGACGAACGAATCCTCACGATCGCAACGAAACGGGAACTATCGAGAAGAAGCATACAACACGGTAAACACACCACACATAGACAAGACATAATGCACAACCAAGCATGATTCATGACAAGGCTACATGAAGCTACTCATGGCAGGAGATGATGCAAACAAGAGCAACACATCAAGGCAAGTTTAAATGAGGCCGGAAACAACATATAACAACTCCGGTAAGTCCTCATATGCAAATTTCGAAGTTGGTCCAGATCTGAATAAACCTTATGTTCAAGTTGTCAAACAGCAAGTTAAGATGCACCCAACATGATCTACACGCGATTCTAGTCAAGTTACATATAAAGTTCATTTAGTTCGGAGCTACGGTCTAGAAGATATGAGCAAAACAAGTTAAACATGGCATTGATGCAAAATGCATACAAACATCAAGAAAGCACACCAAAACAAGGATGCAACATGATAATATGAAACTACATGCAAAATCAAGCAAGTTTCATATAAAGCACACTCAAAACGGAGCAACAGTTCAACACACACACACTATACAAGATATGGTAACAATCTGTCCAAAACAGCAACTAGGCATATTGCAAGCACCAAAACAACATGCTACAGGACCTCAGCAAGAAAACAATAGGCATGGGCATGATGTACAGGTAAATCATAACAAAACATGAACACTGAGCTATATCCAGAAATCACTAGAACATTCTCAAACACACATGGCAAGCTTGCAAATAATAACAGTTCAGACTTTGCAGAAATTAACATCAGGTTGCAATGTTTAGAGCTATCAAACAACATGTTACAGGAACTTATCATGGCAAAAAAAAGCATGGCATGAATCTACTAATTGCATAGAACAACAGTCCCTTACTGACCATGAGCCAAAAAGGATCAGAAGATATGATGGCACCCATGTAAACATAGCAAGTTATATGACAGATGCAAACATGGGAGGAACAACGATAAGTAGGCATGTTGGTTAGCTTGTACAGCTCACCACGGAGCAATACATGGCATGGAAAGGCAACCAACAGTAAGAACACATGTTTGTGAAGCTAAGCATGGCAAGAGCAAGTTCATAGGGTGCATAGATCACTAACAACAATCATGGCAACAACTAAAATTAATGTTAATAGGCTGACAACAACATTATTAAGCAACTTTGGAGCTAGTTTACAACAAGCTATAGCAGGCTATAAATGCAACCAGGGGCATGAATGGATAGAGCATGACATGTAGAACAAAACAGCCTTAGTGAATATCTCCAGATTATGCATAGAATGATTTGTAGAAGCAGGTTGACATAGCATCACGAAATAACAGATTCATCCTAGCAAAACAGTAACACCAAGTACCCTACTTAACAAGCTCGATTCACTCACCACAAGTCATTGCATGACAAGATAAGCATAGAATCAGCAAGAAGACATGTTTATGAAGCTAACCAGGGCAAGAACAAGTTCATAGTATGCAAGGATCAACTACAACAACCTTGGCAAAATTGAATAACATGTAAACAATCTGCCAGGAAACATTTTGTAGCAAAAGTAGAGCAAGAAAATGACAATGCTAGACTACTCCATAATTGCAAACAGGGGCAGGGATGGATAGAGCATAACCATATGTTCCAGACATCCTTACTGAAGTATCTCAAAATATGATTGGATCTCTCTGTAGCATCAAGTTTACATAGCATAAAAATAACAGCAGAACAGGGACTGAAATCAGCAACATCACAAAGCCTAGTTTGCATGCTTGTGCTAGTCACCACATTGATCACAAAAATACATCGTAAGCACCTCTATAAAGAAGACATGGCATAGTTCAAAACACATGTAGACATCAACCTCATAGGTTGCACACATCAATCATGGCAAAAATGACAAATGAGCATGTTCTGTTAAGAAACAGGAGCTAACATTATGAAGCACTCTTGCAACGATGATTCAGTCATCAAGATGAGCTCAAATGAACATTATGCAATGGAATGAAATGAAGTACTCGTTGAGACGAACAATTTGACATATTACACACACAAAATGGAGCAGTATGCATGGAGTAATGATGCGATGAACATGGCATGACAATGTAAAAATAACAGGGACAGTGGAAAAATGGACCTCGAGGGGGAAAAGTCAACGGCGGCGGGGTAGCCGGAATGTCGCCGGAGATGGGGGACACGGTAGCCGGAGTTGGAGGAGGGGCTTGCTGGAGGGCACCGGCGGGTCGGGGAGGACGGGCCCCGCCGGATCTCAGTGGATCCGGCGCGTGGCTGCGGCGGAGGAGGCCGGCGGCGGCGACCGGCGGAGATGGCCGCGGGGCCGGTGGCGCGGCCAGGGTAGGCTGCGACGGAGGAAGGAGGAGGCGCAGGGGGCGGCGGCGCGGATGCATGCGCGGCGGGGAGGCGGAGCACGGCGGCGGGGCACGGTGCGGGGGGGCCGTGGGAGGCGAGCCGGGCGCGGAGCTCGCCGGCGGCGAGGCGGCCGGGCGCTCGCGCGGGCGGGCGAGGACGGGCCCGACGGCGGCGGGCGTTCGGGCCGGGAGGGCCGGCGGTGGGCTTCGCGGGCCCGCGCTGGAGGCGGCGAAGTGGGGCGCGGGCATGGGCGACGTGGAGGGCGCCGGTTGGCTACGGCGGTGGGGAGGGTGACGTGTCGGCGCGTGAATCGCCGGGGTGAGGTGGCTGCGAAGCAGCGGACGCGTCCACCGGCGGAACGGACATGTCCGGCGGCGTGCAGGGGAAGAGGCTAGGGTTCATCTGCGCGAAAATTCCGGGGAAGACACCTATTTATAGCTAGAGGGAGCTAGGAGAGTCCAAATGAGGAGCAGTTTTCGGCCACGCGATCGTGATCGAACGTCCGAGAGCATGGAAGAGACTTAGATGGGTTTTGGGCCACTTTGAAGGGGTGTTGGGCTGCAAGACGAAAGGGGCTTTTACGGTTACCCGGTTAACCGTTGGAGTATCAAACGCACTCCAAATGGCACAGAACTTGACAGGCGGTCTACCGGTGCTATATCAAGGCCGCTGGGAAAACCTCGGGCCATTCCGAGAACGTTTAACACCCGCTCAAGAAAACAAGGTCTGAGAGGGGCGACGGGCGCGCGCGAGAGGTCCGGACTCCGAACGGACAACGGAGAGAACCGGGGGAACCCGAACAGATGCAAGTTTTGAAAAACATGCAGATGAAATGCAGATGATGAAATGGCAAAAAGTAACACGCAAGCAAATGACATGACAACGACGGCAAATAACTGAATGACACTTGGCGCATCGAATCCGGGGCGTTACAACACTCCTCCACTAACAAGAGATCTCGTCCCGAGATCTTAGTACTGAGACGGAAGGGAAAAAGGGATGAGGTGAAACAAGAACTCAAGAGAAGAAGCAAAGAATCGAGAGCACTTGAGAAGAAGAGAGGAACGACGAGAATGACGAGAATCTAAAGCTCACAGAATCGGATAGACTATGAAACCACTCCGGTTAAAACGAGATAAGAAACGAATAATACTGAAAGGATTTAGGCAACACTCCGGCTAAAATTGGAAGGAATAGAACACAAGCTTGAGAGGATGGAATGATACTTGACAACATAAGTGACGCAATGCCTCCGGAAGAATTGAAAGAATGGAATGAAAAGAACTTAGAAAGAAAGGTTGAACGGAGTTGTTGAGAATCAACAATGAAAAGAATAGGCTTGTTGTGGTCTTATAGGTAACATCTCAAGATTATGAGGTGATAACCGGCCACAAACGGAAATGATTGGATAACTTAGAAAAACGAAGAAATGCCAAACTCCACTTCAAAAGAATACAAAGAATTAATTACACTTCAAGATGCGAGAAGAAAAGATACTTGAGCTTCACCAACAAGAATCTTGATGAACACTTGAGAAATGAATTAAATCATGAAGAACCACCATGTAGAACTCCGGTAACAAAAGGATGACGAGATAAAATGAAGGATGAAAGAATAAGATGAGCGTTGCGATGATTTAGATGGAGGTTCCGACGAAATGGCTGAGGAAATTTGAACTCCGAAAACGAAAAGATGAAAACACTTGGAACTAGAATTTATTCCTCACGAACAAACTCCGAAGGAAAAGATTAATCACTTGGATGAAATAAGAATAAGATTTAGTGTATGCTTATCCTTCATCAAATTAAATTAATGACAAGCAATGTGTTCTTCTTGAAAAGGATTGATAAGTGACATATCGCAGACTTGAGAAGGTCTTCATGAACCACCGGTAGGATTGGAAAGAACGAATGAATCAATATGATAAAGCAAGGAAAAAGTATCTTAAACGAACCACCGTAAGAATTCGAAAATGACTGATGAAAGAGAATGAATCATCGGAATAATTAGAAGAACAAATATGATTGAGGGGATTTAGATACAAGAGAACGGGAAGAACTCGATCTGATTAAAGAGCACTTGAATGAAGCACCGGGATAATTGGATAACAATAGCTGAAATGTGAGGACGAAGAATTCTTCTAGAATGATGGCCTCCGATGAAAAGAAACTGAAAAACAACTCCTGACATACTCCGGATGGGTAAGAAAAAAATTTCTGACAAATGGAATAATTTGAGAGGATAAAATGAAGCTAGAACCACGAAACTTTGAGAGAATGGACAAGATTTAGAGGAAAAACTCTTCTTCAATCTTGAACTGACGACGAGAAACACCACCAAAATTACTGAGATACTCCGGGAGAATGAAAAGCGAAGGGGTTGAGCCAACAATGAAAGCATTTGAAAATGATCTTGGAGAAGGCATGTGACTGATGAAATCCATTCTTATGTCACACTTTGAAAAGAATTGAGAATAACTCCGGGGAAATTAGAAGAGTTAGGTAAGATCCTGGGAAAAGACCTGTGGGTTAGGGCCCACTAAAGGAAAGCACCGTTGGAAAGGATGTTGAATAGATAGGTGATGCACCGGAACGATTGAAATATATGAATGAGGTGACAACCTCGAATTAATTGGAAGACAGACGAATCTCCTGAGATGTCTTCTGAACTCCGGAATAATAAACTGGCGAGAGGCGAACGAGCAGGGAAAACACTGAAGAGGTTCCACATGAATGAAATTGATGCTCGAAACAAACTCAGGCTCCGGGAAGAAGAGGGTGGGAGGGCGGGAAAACAAAAGCAACTTGGAGGGGGAACCGACAAATATCTTGAAGAGAAAACACTGGTTGATATCGTTGAGGAAAGAAAGCAAAGGCTTCGCACGAGTAGGATGGATACTCGATTACGGACTCCGGCTCCAAGAAGAAAAAGGGGTGGGCGGGTGGGAAAAGAAAACAACTAAGGATTGAACTTGGCAAAGAAGAAGAGGCTCGAGTCGACTTGACGAGAAATGCACCGGATGAAAAGAGCTGAGGAACAACGATCGGAAAACCAACTGCGTGAACCTAAAGAAAAATTTGAAGGGGAAGAGGAGTAATTCAAAACACCTACGTCAAGATTCCTGACCAGAGCGACGAAGGGGCTGAGGAGTAAAAAGAATTCCTACTCTCCGATATAACTAGATTCCAAAAATAGTTTTCTTCTAGACTCAACAACGGCCAAACTACACGATCAATCAAGGGGGCTCCTAAGGTCGGTCGAGGCTCTGATACCAACTTGTCACGCCCAATATGTGACCCTATCCAAAAGGAACTCGAAGGTCCCACCAAGGATAGACCCGCATATTGAAACGCTTTTGCAAGGTGGATATCATTACATCAACATTACATAATAGATGGGGATACATACAAGAGGCATACAATGCCACACGAATACAATATCACAATACATAAGAGCATCATCCGACTACGGATGAAACACAAACAGAAACTCAAACGACATCCACCCTGCTAGCCCAGGCTGCCGACCTGGAACCTATCCCCTGATCGAAGAAGCAGAAGAAGAACTCAACGCAAGCAAGCATTGCTCTCGCGTCATGATCATCGCATAACCTGTACCTACAACTATTGTTGTAGTAATCTGTGAGCCACGAAGACTCAGCAATCCCATTACCATGGGTATCAACACTAGCAAAGCTTAATAGGAAAGGAAGGGGTAAAGTGGTGAGGTTGCAGCAGCGGCTAAGCAAGTATGGTGGCTAGCATACGCAAATAAGAGTGAGAAGAGCGCAAGCGGAACGGTCGTGAAGCTAGCAATGATCAAGAAGTGACCCTGAACTCCTACTTACATCAAACATAACCCAAAACCGTGTTCACTTCCCGGACTCCGCCGAAAAGAGACCATCACGGCTACACACATGGTTGATGCGTTTTAATTCGGATCTGGTGTCAAGTTATCTAAAACCGGACATTAACAAATTCCCATCTGCCTATAACCGCAGGCACGGCTTTTGAAAGTTTAAACCCTGCAGGGGTGTCCTAACTTAGCCCATGATAAGCTCTCGCGATCAATGAAGGATATACCTTCTCCCAGGAAGACCCGATCAGACTTAGAATCCCGGTTTACAGGACATTTCGACAATGGTAAAACAAGACCAGCAAAGCCGCCCGATGCGCCGACAATCCCGATAGGAGCTGCACATATCTCGTTCTCAGGGCAACACCGGATAGGTCAGCCTACGAGTAAAACCAGCCCTCGAGTTGCCCCGAGGTGGCCCCGCAGTCTGCCCGGTTCGGACCAACACTTAGACAAGCACTGGCCCAGGGGGCTAAAATAAAGATGACCCTCGAGAGAGCGACTCCCAAGGGAAAAAGTAGGTGGTGGTGAGGCAAATGGTAAAAACAATGTTGGTCCTTGCTGGAGGAGTTTTATTCAAAGCGAACTGTCAAGGGGGTCCCATAAATCACCCAACCGCGTAAGGAACGCAAAATCCGGGAACATAACACCGGTATGACGGAAACTAGGGCGGCAAGAGTGGAACAAAACACCAGGCATAAGGCCGAGTCTTCCACCCTTTACCAAGTATATAGATGTATTAATAATATAAGAGATATTGTGATATCCCAACATAATCCTGTCCACCATGAAGAAATCTTCAACTTCACCTGCAACTAGCAACGCTATAAGAGGGGCTGAGCAAAAGCGGTAACATAGCCAAGCAATTGTTTGCTAGGAAAGGTGTCAAAGGTTAGAGGTTCATGGCAATTAGGGAGGCTTGATAAACAGGTGATAGGTAGCGTAGCATAGCAATAGAACAAAGAAACTAGCATAGCAATGATAGTAGTGAGATCCAGGGTAGCGGTCATCTTGCCTGAAATCCCGCTAGGAAGAAGAACGAGTCCATGAAGAAGATGAAGCCACGAAGACGAACCCTGCGTAGACGAACGGATCCTCACGATCGCAACGAAACGGGAACTATCGAGAAGAAGCACACAACACGATAAACACACCACACATAGACAAGACATAATGCACAACCAAGCATGATGCATGACAAGGCTACATGAAGCTACTCATGGCAGGAGATGATGCAAACAAGAGCAACACATCAAGGCAAGTTTAAATAAGGCCGGAAACAACATATAACAACTCCGGTAAGTCCTCATATGAAAATTTCGAAGTTGGTCCAGATCTGAATAAAACTTATGTTCAAGTTGTTAAACGGCAAGTTAAGATGCACCCAAGATGATCTACACGAGATTCTAGTCAAGTTACATATAAAGTTCGGAGCTAAGGTCTAGAAGATATGAGCAAAACAAGTTAAACATGGCATTGATGCAAAATGCATACAACCATCAAGAAAACACACCAAAACAAGGATGCAATATGATAATATGAAACTACATGCAAAATCAAGCAAGTTTCATATAAAGCACACTCAAAACGGAGCAACGGTTCAACACACACACACTATACAAGATATGGCAACAATCTGTCCAAAACAGCAACTAGGCATATTGCAAGCACCAAAACAACATGCTACATGACCTCAAGAAGAAAACAAAAGGCATGGGCATGATGTACAGGTAAAGCATAACAAAACATGAACACTAAACTATCTCCAGAAATCACTAGAACATGCTCAAACACACATGGCAAGATTGCAAATAATAATAGTTCAGACTTTGTAGAAATTAACATCAGGTTGCAATGTTTAGAGCTATCAAACAACATGTTACAGGAAGTTATCATGGAAAAAAAAGCATGGCATGAATCTACTAATTGCATAGAACAACAGTCCCTTACTGACCATGAGGCAAAAAGGATCATAAGATATGATGGCGCCCATGTAAACATAGCAAGTTATATGACAGATGCAAACATGGCAGGAACAACGATAAGTAGGCATGTTGGTGAGCTTGTACAGCTCACCACAGAGCAATAAATGGCATGGCAAGGCAACCAACAGTAAGAAGACATGTTTGTGAAGCTAAGCATGGCAAGAGCAAGTTCATAGGGTGCATGGATCACTAACAACAATCATGGCAACAACTGAACTTAATGTTAACAGGCTGACAGCAACATTATTAAGCAACTTTGGATCTAGTTTACAACAAGATATGGCAGGCTATAAATGCAACCAGGGGCATGAATGGATATAGCATGACATGTAGAACAAAACACCCTTAGTGAACATCTCTAGATTATGCATAGAATGATTTGTAGAAGCAGGTTTACATAGCATCACGAAATAACAGATTCAGCCTAGCAAAACAGTAACAGCAAGTACCCTACTTAACAAGCTCTATTCACTCACCACAAGTCATTGCATGACAATATAAGCATAGCATCGGCAAGAAGACATGTTTATGAAGCTAACCAAGGCAAGAACAAGTTCATAGTATGCAAGGATCAACTACAACAACCTTGGCAAAATTGAATAACATGTAAACAATCTGCCAGGAAACATTTTGTAGCAAAAGTAGAGCAAGAAAATGACATGCTAGACTACTCCATAATTGCAAACAGCGGCAGGGATGGATAGAGCATAACCATATGTACAAAACATTCTTACTGAAGTATATCAAAATATTCTTGGATCTCTCTATAGCATCAAGTTTACATGGCATAAAAATAACAGCAGAACAGGGACTGAAATCAGCAACATCACGAAGCCTAGTTTGCATGCTTGTGCTAGTCACCACATTGATTACTAAAATACATGGTAAGCACCTATATAAAGAAGACATGGCATAGTTCAAAACGCATGTAGACATCAACCTCATAGGATGCACACATCAATCATGGCAAAAATGACAAATGAGCATGTTCTGTTAAGATACAGGAACTAACATTATGAAGCACTCTTTCAATGATGATTCAGTCATCAAGATGAGCTCAAATGAACATGATGCAATGGAATCAAATGAAGTACTCGTTGAGACGAACAATTTGCATATTACACGCACAAAATGGAGCAGTATGCATGGAGTAATGATGTGATGAACATGGCATGACAATGTAAAAATAACAGGGACTTGGAAAAATGGACCTCGAGGGGGAAAAGTTAACGGCGGAGGGGTGGCCGGAATCTCGCCAGAGATGCGGGACACGGCAGCCAGAGCTGGAGGAGGGGATTGCCGGAGGGCACCGGCGGGTCGGGGAGGACGGGCCCCGCCGGATCTGGCCGGATCCGGCGAGTGGCGGCGGAGGAGGAGGCCGGCGGCGGCGGACGTCTTCCGTGGCAGCGACCGGCGGAGATGGCCGCGGGGCCGGCGGCGCGGCCAGGGCAGGCTGCGACGGAGGACGGAGGAGGCGCAGGGGGCGGCGGCGTGGATCCATGGGCGGCGGGGAGGCGGAGCACGGCGGCGGGGCACGGTGCGGGGTGCCGCGGGAGGCGAGCCGGGCGCGGAGCTCGCCGGCGGCGAGGCGGCCGGGCGCTCGCGCGGGCGAGCGTCCGGGCCGGGAGGCGGCGATGTGGGGCGTGGGCATGGGCGACGTGGACGGCGCCGCTTGGCTGCGGCGGCGGGGAGGGTGACGTGGCGGCGCGTGATTCGCCGGGGTGAGGTGGCTGCGGAGTGGCGGACGCGTCCGGCGGCGGAACGGACATGTCCGGCAGCGCGCAGGGGAAGAGTCTAGGGTTCATCTGCGCGAAAATTCCGGGGGAGACACCTATTTATAGCTAGAGGGAGCTAGGAGAGTCCAAATGAGGAGCAGTTTTCGGCCACACGATCGTGATCGAACGACCGAGAGCATGGAAGAGACTTAGATGGGTTTTGGGCCACTTTGGAGGGGTGTTGGGCTGCAAGACGAAAGGGGCTTTTACGGTTACCCGGTTAACCGTTGGAGTATCAAACGGACTCCAAATGGCACGGAATTTGACAGGCGGTCTACCGGTGCTATACCAAGGCCGCTTGGCAAACCTCGGGCCATTCCGAGAACGTTTAACACCCGCTCGCGAAAACAAGGTCTGAGAGGGGCGACGGGCGCGCGCGAGAGGTCCGGACTCCGAACGGACAACGGAGAGAACCGGGGGAACCCGAACGGATGCATGTTTTGAAAAACATGCAGATGAAATGCAGATGATGACATGGAAAAAAGTAACACGCAAGAAAATGACATGACAACGACGGCGAATAACTGAATGACACCTGGCGCATCGAATCCGGGGCATTACACTCAAGTTACGGACCCAGTCTGTGTAGTTGCTACCATCATTTTTCAACTTAGCTTTCTCTAGCAACACATTAAAATTCAATGGAACGGTAGCACGGGCCATTGGTCTACAACACAGATATGCAAAAACTATCAGGACTAAGTTCATGATAAATTTATGTTCAATTAATCATAGTACTTAAGAACTCCCACTTAGATTGACATCCCTCAAGTCATCTAAATGATACGTGATCCAAATCAACTAAACCATGTCCGATCATCACGTGAGATGGAGTATTCTTCAATGGTGAACATCTCTATGTTGATCATATCTACTATATGATTCACGTTCGACCTTTTGGTCTCTAGTGTTCCGAGGCCATGTATGTACATGCTAGGCTCGTCAAGTTTAACCCGAGTATTCCGTGTGTGCAAAGCTATCTTGCACCCGTTGTATGTGAACATAGAGTCTATCACACCCGATCATCATATGGTGTCTCAACACGATGAACTTTCGCAATGGTGCATATCAGGGAGAACACTTATACCTTGAAATTTTATTTAAGGGATCATCTTATAATGCTACCGCCGTACTAAGCAAAATAAGATGCAGAAAAGACAAACATCACATGCAATCAAAATATGTGACATGATATGACCATCATCGTCTTGTGCCTTTGATCTCCATCTCCAAAGCACCGTCATGATCTCCATCGTCACCGGCCTGACACCTTGATCTCCATCGTAGCGTCATGGTCGTCTCGCCAACTATTGCTTCTACAACTATCGCTAACGCATAGTGATAAAGTAAAGCAATTACATGGCATTTGCATTTCATAAAATAAAGAGACAACCATAAGGCTTCTGCCGGTTGTCAGTGACTTCTACAAAACATGATCATCTCATACAATAACGTATATCACATCATGTATTGACCATATCAAATCACAACATGTCGTGCAAAAACAAGTTAGACGTCCTCTACTTTGTTGTTGCATGTTTTACGTGCCTGCTACGGGCTTCTAGCAAGAACCGTTCTTACATACGCATCAAAACCAGAACGGTGATTTATCAAGTTTGTTGTTTTAACCTTCAACAAGGACTGGCCGCAGTCAAATTTGATTCAACGAAAGTTGGAGAAACAGACACCCGCCAGCCACCTTTATGCAAAACTAGTTGCATGTCTCTCGGTGGAACCGGTCTCATGAACTTGGTCATGTAAGGTTGGTCCGGGCCGCTTCATCCAAGAATACCGCCGAATCAAAATAAGACATTGGTGGTAAGAAGTATGACGATCACTGCCCACAACTCTTTGTGTTCTACTCATGCATATCATCTACGCATAGACCTAGCTTGGATGCCACTGTTGGGAAACGTAGCATGCAATTTCAAAAAAAATTCTACGCTCACACCAGACCTATCTAGGAGATGCATAGCAACAAGAGGGGGAGAGTGTGTCTACGTACCCTCGTAGACCGAAAGCGGAAGAGTTTGACAATGCGGTTGATGTAGTTGAACTTCTTCTCGTTTCGACCGATCAAGCATCGAATGTACGACACCTCCGAGTTCTGCACACGTTCAGCTCAATGACGTCCCTCGAACTCTTGATCTAGCAAAGTGTCGAGGAAGTAGATGAGTTCCGTCAGCACGACGGCGTGGTGATGGTGATGGTGAAGTGATCCGCGCAGGGCTTCTCCTAAGCACCGCAAGAATATGACCGAGGGTGTAATCTATGGAGGGGTGCGCCGCACACGGCTAACAGATGTTGTTGTGTGTTCTAGGTGCCACCTCCCCACGTATATATAGGTGGGAGGGGCAGGGGGCAGCCTTGGGGCGGCCCAAGTATGAGGAATCCTACTTGGCGGCCTAGTCCAATTCCCCCCTCCCCCTTACCATATTTTCCGGAGGGGGGAGGAAGGAGGACGGAGGAGGGAAGGAAGGGGGAGGCCGAATCCCTCCCCTTCCTTCTCTCTTCCCATCTTTCCTTCCTCCTCTGGTTTGGCCCATATGGGGGCGCAGCAGCTCCTGCTGGCTGCTGTGTTTCCCCTCTTGGCCCATTAGGCCCATATCTTTGTCAGGGGGTGCCCGGAACCCCTTCCAGTGACCCAATATGTACTCGGTACCCTCCGAAACACTTTCGTGTTTGAATACTACTGTCCTATATATCAATCTTTACCTCTCGACCATTTCGAGACTCCACGTCATGTTCATGATCTCATCCGGGAATCCGAACAACATTCGGTCACCAAATCACATAACTCATATAATACAAAATCGTCATCGAATGTTAAGCGTGTGGACCCTACGGGTTTGAGAACTATGTAGACATGACCGAGACACCTCTCCGGTCAATAACCAATAGCGGAACCTGAATGCTCATATTGGTTCCTACATAATCTATGAATATCTTTGTTGATTGAACCGTAACGACAACATATGTTATTCCCTTTGTCATCGGTATGTTACTTGCCCGAGATTCAAACATCGGTATCTTCATACCTAGTTCAATCTCATTACCGGCAAGTCTCTTTACTCGTTCCGTAATACATCGTTCCGTGACTAACTCATTAGTCATATGCTTGCAAGGCTTATTATGGTATGCATTACCGAGAGGGTCCAAAGATACCTCTTTGATACTCGGAGTGACAAATCCTAATATCAATCTATGCCAACCCAACAAACACCTTCGGAGATACCTGTAGAGCATCTTTTATCTCACCCAGTTACGTTGTGACATTTGATAGCACACAAGGTATTCCTCCGGTATCGGGGAGTTGCATAATCTCATAGTCAAAGGAATATGTATAAGACATTGAAGAAAACAATAGCAATAAAACTGAACGATCAATATGCTAAGCTAACGGATGGGACTTGTCCATCACATCATTCTCCTAATGATGTGATCACGTTCATCAAATCACAACACATATCAATGGTTAGGAAACTAACCATCTTTGATTAACGAGCTAGTCTAGTAGAGGCTTACTAGGGACACGGTGTTTTGTCTATGTATCCACACATGCATCAAGTTTCCGGTTAATACAATTCTAGCTTGAATAATAAACATTTATCATGACATAAGGAAATATAAAATAACAACTTTATTATTGCCTTTAGGGCATATTTCCTGTAGTCTCCCACTTGCACTAGAGTCAATAATCTAGATTACATTGTAATGATTCTAACACCCATGGAGTCTTGGTGTTGATCATGTTTTGCTTGTGGAATAGGCTTAGTAACCGGGTCTGCAACATTCAGATCCGTATGTATTTTGGAAATCTCTATGTCTCCCTCCTTGACTTGATCAGGGATGGATTTGAAGCGTTTCTTGATGTCTTTGGTTCTTTTGTCAAATCTTGATTCCTTCACTAAGGCAATTGCTCTAGTATTGTCACAAAAGATTTTCATTGGAACCGATGCACTAGGTATTAGACCTAGATCGGATATGAACTCCTTCATCCAGACTCCTTCATTTGCTGCTTCCGAAGCAGCTATATACTCCGCTTCACACGTAGATCCCGCCATGACACTCTGCTTGGAACTGCACCAACTGAGATCTCCACCATTCAATATAAATATGTATCCGGTTTGTGACTTAGAGTCATCCGGATCAGTGTCAAAGATAGCATCGACGTAACCATTTACGACGAGCTCTTTGTTACCTCCATAAACGAGAAACATATCCGGATCAGTGTAGCCATTTCCAGAAAAACCACAGCGCCGGCCGAGGCCGACGGGGTCAAGTTGTGCAGATCGTAGCAAAACATCATGCCAGTTGTAGCACTTGTTGTGACCGGTTCCAGCATCGGCTGCTCTTCGGTTCCGGCAACCTCGTCGCCACCATCGCCGCAGTTTCAGCACCTCGGCGCCACCATCATCATCATAGCACTGTTTCGTTGCAGCTCCCCGCCTCGTGGTTGCAGCATCTATGGCCGCTGCCATTCCCCTGCGTCCAACATCTCGGCACCGTCCCCGCCGCGTCTATTGTGGCCGTACGCAGCACCACTATCGTGCTGTTGTGGGTGGTCTCGCTAATCCCTAGTGCCACCCCACGCGCAACCCTTGTTGTTGCCCTGGCCGCTGTGTACGATGAAGACGACCCCAGCGAGAGTATAATGTTGACTGGGCGAAGAAGAATGTAGCCACGAATCACTTTGTGATCGCAAGGCCCACGCGTGACCGGGCCAAACTTCGACCGGTCCGCCGGGTGGAAACATTTTCCAAAAAGATAAGGATAAAAGATTCACAACAATCCTAGAACACTCACTACATCATCGCGCACAGGCATCCCTTGCGTGACGAAAAAGGGATGTGAGGTGAGAAATAGAAGAGTGTATAACGGGAGTTATATAGAAAAACGACGAACACTTAGAGCATCTCCAATAGGCGCCCAACGTGGCGCGCTAAAATCTGGTTTGCGACGCGCCCATCGCTAGGTTTGGCGCATCGCACAACGCTGGCTCCAGCAGCCGCGCTAAAATGCAGCGCGCACGCAGCTCCGGCAGTGCGCGCGAGCAGCCGGTGCCTACATTTGTTCTCATTTGGGGCACAAATTCCATACATCAACACAACACACATAGCATATATTCAATCACAAACATCATTCAACCAAATTCATGCCCAAAAGTTCATGCCCACAAGCTCATGCCCACAAGTTCAAATCCATGCCCACAACATAATTCAACCAAGTTCAAAATGCAAACCAAGTTCATGATGACACAAACGAAAGGCACAACAATCAAGCCTCGTCCTCGTCTTCGTCTTCATTCTCATCTTCCTCCGATTCATCCGACTCCTCCGAAGACGATTCTTCCTCCTCCTGTTCATTGTTGCGTGCCGTATCCTCATCACGTGAAGCTCGGAAGGTGTTGCCAATATCTTCAACGGCAACTTCATGCGAAGGTGGCACACCAGCGCCCGGAGGTGCACCCATGCCCCCAATGAGAGACGCAAAACTCACGCCACCCATGCCACCCGTGATGTCCAAGCCACCCGAAGGTGCTCCAAACCCACCCATGCCTCCCATGGTCTCCATGGTAGCTCCAAATCCACCCATGGAACCCATGCCGCCCATGGTAGCTCCAAATCCACCCATGGCAACAATGCCACCCATGCCACCAAGGCCACCGCCACCCATTGTGCGAATGATGGCTCTTTTTCGGATCAAGACTTGTTCACGGGCAAGGTTTACATACTCCTTTTGCGCATCATTGAACAAAGATGTGTCCAAGAAGAACAAGTGCTTCTCCCATTCCAACAATTTAGCTCGCTCCTCCATGCCCACCTTCCTCTCCTCCAATGCCACTTTCCTCTCCTCGACGGCCACCCTCCTCACCTCGGCCGCCAACCTCCTCTCCTCGGCCGCGGCGTCTTGGTTCTTTGCCATTTTCCTCACCTCATTGAATTGTTTTCTTGCGTTGACAAATGCTTCCATAGCATTTTTGAGCTCATCATCTCCTTTCCTCTTCTTCTTTTCTTTTGCATCTTTCTTCGTGCCATCCGGTCGTTTTGGGTTCGAGTATGAAACCGAGTTTGGTGTGGGGCTTCTCTTGTCATCTTCACTTGATGCATACTCCTCATCATCATCTTCCAAATCAATTGTTCGCTTGCGTTTTTTGCTCAAACCCAAATCATCAATATCCTCACGCTTCTTCCATTTCTCATCATCCTTCAATACTTCATAGCAATGAGGCAAGGTAAAATGGCCTTCCTTTCTTGATCTTCTGCTTCTTGGTCCTCTTCTCCTCTCCTTTGAACAAGTTTTGTGCAGTATTTAACTACATGAAAACAAAACATGTTAGCACAAGAAACACCAACAACAAGCATGATGAACATGAGGAATGATGAAATGACACTTACCCTATCGTCATCATTAGTGCCACTTGGGTTCAACTTGTCAACCGCTTTTTGTGCGGTCGCCCATTGTTGATAATCCATATTGATGGTCAATTACACTCATGTTGCGAAGATCAAAGTGTTCTTTCATCCGGAGCCAATAAGCATCTCTACTTTGACCACCTCCGTAGAGAACCCCCCCCCCCCACCCCCCCCCCCCCACGCGCGCGCAAATTGTAAACTACGTGTACAGTTTCGCAGCATAGGGGTCTGCTAGAGATGCTCTAACAAACAACCGACTTGAGACGCGTCCCAAACAGATGAAATTGATACCGGCCTGGCAAACTAGAACAACATGATGTGCGCGACACTGCGGCACGGATTAAATCTAAATGAAGAAAGAAATAGGAGGGAAAAAAGAAAAAGAAACAGACCAAAAGGCTCACTGAGATCTGTCATACACACATGCTCATCACATTCTGCCACCAACCCACATGAAAAACCAACACAAAAACCTCCATTCTCTCAAACGCAGACTAATGCCAGGCCCAGACATACATACAGAAACAAGTCTTGACGCACGCGAAAAAACAGCAAACAAGCCGCGCACGCTCAAACAATTTGCACGAATTTCCAGTCTCTTAATTTTGATTTGAATAATTTGAATGTGAGGTAAATATTTTACATCTAAATATGAAATAGCAATTCTGATAAAGTATAGAGGTATAGATAAAGGGGACACGTATTACCATGGAAAAGACGTGTTGGGGGCAGGAGTCCGGCCATCGGGCACCCTTGGCATTCGACATGTTTAATGTTTCCTGCAGAGTAAAATAGAAATCATTGGTTAACTAATAAGGACGCGGCTAATTGCCAGACGTGTGGCATACTAGCCATCCGCCCATACACCATGTGTGGCGTGAGTAGGAGGCAGCCCGTACGGGTTATGTGTGGGCAAACATTAGAATTGCCCACACGTGTGGGCGTAGCTACTTCGTGCCACATGCCCAACAAAGTACTACTCATCTTAATCCCACGTGTGCGGCACGAAGCAAAAATGCCTACACATCCTAGCGCAGTTACGTTAGGTACTCCAGCGGGATGACGATTTAGTTGCCATTCGGGATGGCAGATGTAGTTATCCGGGGATGGCAAATGTAGTTGTAAAAGCATGGCAACTCTATCTATTTTGGTTAACTAATTGCCATGTCTAATTTATGGTAGTTGCCGCATGTAATCAAACCATAATTGCCGTGTGTGATTAACTACTTGTCACATATAATCAAATAGTACTTGCGATGTGTGTTTACTTAGTTGTCATGTGTGGTCCAGCCATAGTTACCATGTGTCTGTCTGTGTCTATTGTGGCCGTACGCAGCACCACTATCGTGCTGTTGTGGGTGGCCTCGCTAATCCCTAGTGCCACCCCACGCGCAACCCTTGTTGTTGCCCTGGCCACTGTGTACAATGAAGACGACCCCAGCGAGAGTATAATGTTGACTGGGCGAAGAAGAATGTAGCCACGAATCGCTTTGCGATCGCAAGGCCCACGCGTGACCGGGCCAAACTTCGACCGGTCCGCCGGGTGGAAACATTTTCCAAAAAGATAAGGATAAAAGATTCACAACAATCCTAGAACACTCACTACATCATCGCGCACAGGCATCCCTTGCGTGACGAAAAAGGGAAGTGAGGTGAGAAATAGAAGAGTGTATAACGGGAGTTATATAGAAAAACGACGAACACTTAGAGCATCTCCAACAGGCGCCCAACGTGGCGCGCTAAAATCTGGTTTGCGACGCGCCCATCGCTAGGTTTGGCGCGTCACACAACGCTGGCTCCAGCAGCCGCGCTAAAATGCAGCGCGCACGCACCTCCGGCAGCGCGCGCGAGCAGCCGGTGCCTACATTTGTTCTCATTTGGGGCACAAATTCCATACATCAACACAACACACATGGCATATATTGAATCACAAACATCATTCAACCAAGTTCATGCCCACAAGCTCATGCCCACAAGTTCAAATCCATGCCCACAACATAATTCAACCAAGTTCAAAATGCAAACCAAGTTCATGATGACACAAACGAAAGGCACAACAATCAAGCCTCGTCCTCGTCTTCGTCTTCATTCTCATCTTCCTCCGATTCATCCGACTCCTCCGAAGACGATTCTTCCTCCTCCTCTTCATTGTTGCACGCCGTATCCTCATCACGTGAAGCTCGGAAGGAGTTGCCAATATCTTCAACGGCACCTTCATGCGAAGGTGGCACACCAGCGCCCGGAGGTGCACCCATGCCCCCAATGAGAGACGCAAAACTCACGCCACCCATGCCACCCGTGATGTCCAAGCCGCCCGAAGGTCCTCCAAACCCACCCATGCCTCCCATGGTCTCCATGGTAGCTCCAAAGCCACCCATGGAACCCATGCCGCCCATGGTAGCTCCAAAGCCACCCATGGCAACAATGCCACCCATGCCACCAAGGCCACCGCCACCCATTGTGCGAATGATGGCTCTTTTTCGGATCAAGACTTCTTCACGGGCAAGGTTTACATACTCCTTTTGCGCATCATTGAACAAAGATGTGTCCAAGAAGAACAAGTGCTTCTCCCATTCCAACAATTTAGCTCGCTCCTCCATGCCCACCTTCCTCTCCTCCAATGCCACTTTCCTCTCCTCGACGGCCACCCTCCTCACCTCGGCCGCCAACCTCCTCTCCTCGGTCGCGGCGTCTTGGTTCTTTGCCATTTTCCTCACCTCATTGAATTGTTTTCTTGCGTTGACAAATGCTTCCATAGCATTTTTGAGCTCATCATCTCCTTTCCTCTTCTTCTTTTCTTTTGCATCTTTCTTCGTGCCATCCGGTCGTTTTGGGTTCGAGTATGAAACCGAGTTTGGTGTGGGGCTTCTCTTGTCATCTTCACTTGATGCATACTCCTCATCATCATCTTCCAAATCAATTGTTCGCTTGCGTTTTTTGCTCAAACCCAAATCATCAATATCCTCACGCTTCTTCCATTTCTCATCATCCTTCAATACTTCATAGCAATGAGGCAAGGTAAAATGGCCTTCCTTTCTTGATCTTCTGCTTCTTAGTCCTCTTCTCCTCTCCTTTGAACAAGTTTTGTGCAGTATTTAACTACATGAAAACAAAACATGTTAGCACAAGAAACACCAACAACAAGCATGATGAACATGAGGAATGATGAAATGACACTTACCCTATCGTCATCATTAGTGCCACTTGGGTTCAACTTGTCAACCGCTTTTTGTGCGGTCGCCCATTGTTGATAATCCATATTGATGGTCAATTACACTCATGTTGCGAAGATCAAAGTGTTCTTTCATCCGGAGCCAATAAGCATCTCTACATTGACCACCTCCAATGGATGGATCCCTTGACACGTCCAACCAAGTTTTGCATAGCACA
This sequence comes from Triticum timopheevii, assembly GCA_963921465.1. Taxonomy (NCBI): domain Eukaryota; kingdom Viridiplantae; phylum Streptophyta; class Magnoliopsida; order Poales; family Poaceae; genus Triticum; species Triticum timopheevii. Next base: position 60,483,681 of record OY997266.1, on the reverse strand, counting down.
ACATCTTCATCGTTGGTGTAGTTTCCTCCTCTTCCTTTCGGTGTGTCGACAATGCCCTCACCATCCTCGTCCACCTCGAACTCATGGTCTTCGAAATGCATGTCATTGGTTGAGACCAATGCGAATTTTTCGAGCCAACACCCATAGTTGACATGTATGCATTATCGTTCACACTACAAAGTATATAGAACAATGCAATAAGCTATCTATATGTATGCATTCAAAAAATAAAGAAGGAAAAAAAGTTGGGGATTTTTTTTACCTTTGGGGCATATTGTCGAACACATTGTGCGCGTCGGCCGACGGCTCAACAAGTGAGCTCGCCGGCGCTTCGGTAGCCGCCGCGCTCGTCACACGCCCTGCAAGCTTCTTCCTCGGCACCTTCGAGGTGCCGGAGCCGTCCGTCGCCTTGTTCTTCTTCGTGGATGTCTTGCCCTTCTTCGGCCGCGCCGCATTTGGGAGCTTCGAGGGGGTTGCACGTGGCTTCATCACGACGGGCGCCGGCGCGACGCCACCAGCCGCGGAGGTCATCCGCGGCGGCATGAAGAGGCCGCGCGCGAGGCCGATGCTGGAAGGACCTCCGACGACGACTCCGATTGAGCGCCGCCGCTCGTCAGCTACCGCACGAGCTCCGGTGAGCTCCATTTTGTCTAGTGCTACGGTAGCGTAGCTCCGACGAGCTTTTATGTTTAATATATCTATGTTGTGTAGTAACGATCTGCCCGATGTGAAGAATGATCTGTGCCCTGGCGAGCTTTTGTGTTAAATTTCTCACGCGAAACATGTTTTTTAAATTTTATGGTTTTGGATACAGTTTCTGATCTGCCACGGCGATTTTGGATACAGTCTTGACGCACGCGACAAAACGGCAAACAAGCCGCGCACGCTCAAACAATTTGCACGAATTTCCAGTCTCTTAATTTTGATTTGAATAATTTAAATGTGAGGTAAATATTTTACATCTAAATATGAAATAGCAATTCTGATAAAGTATAGAGGTATAGATAAAGGGGACACGTATTACCATGGAAAAGACGTGTTGGGGGCAGGAGTCCGGCCATCGAGCACCCTTGGCATTCGACATGTTTAATGTTTCCTGCAGAGTAAAATAGAAATCATTGGTTAACTAATAAGGACGCGGCTAATTGCCAGACGTGTGGCATACTAGTCATCCGTCCATACACCGTGTGTGACGTGAGTAGGAGGCAGCCCATACGGGTTATGTGTGGGCAAACATTAGAATTGCCCACACGTGTGGGCAAACATTAGAATTGCCCACACGTGTGGGCGTAGCTACTTCGTGCCACATGCCCAACAAAGTACTACTCATCTTCATCCCACGCGTGCGGCACGAAGCAAAAATGCCCACACATCATAGCGCAGTTACGTGAGGTACTCCAGCGGGATGACGATTTAGTTGCCATTCGGGATGGCAGATGTAGTTATCCGGGAATGGCAAATGTAGTTGTAAAAGCATGGCAACTCTATCTATTTTGGTTAACTAATTGCCATGTCTAATTTATGGTAGTTGTCGCATGTAATCAAACCATAATTGCCGTGTGTGATTAACTACTTGTCACATATAATCAAACAGTACTTGCCATGTGTGTTTACCTAGTTGTCATGTGTGGTCCAACCATAGTTGCCATGTATGGTTAATCACAGTTGCCATGTGTGTTTATCTGGTTGGCACGCATGCCAAACTGCAGTTGTCGTCTTGCAACGAATCATAGTTGTCATGTATGTTTATCTAGTTGCCACGTACGCGTACTGCATTTGCCATCCAACAACGTACGGGTGTCGCGCGGGCGAAATCAGTTCGCCGACACGCGCGTGGACTAGGTGTTGGCTGTGTGGGCAGAAACTAGTTTGTCCATACAGCGCAGCTACCAAACCACGTGCTGCGGGCGTGTGGACGAACTCTCCAACACCCACGCACCAGCCTCGTTTTACATGGCATGCGAATTCTACCTCAATGTGTCAAGATTCGTGCAAACTCGACTGGATGGTTATCCACGCGTGTGTGCGAGTTGTAAAACTGCCACACGTGTGAGCGTTAGTCTTTCCGACTAATAAACCTCTTTGAGTTGATAAAAAGAATCATATATTAGGAGATCAAGTTCAATCAAATCTATGTTTTCTTGAGCACACGTGTTTGCGTTTGGAACTTTGCATCCTCATCGATCGATCTTGCGATCGAGAAGCTGAACCGCCCGGCCATGGCGTCCGAGCTGCAGAAGACGGCGTCGACGCACAGGACGAAGCTCGTCCGTGGCACGCACCAGTTTGACATCGCCGGCTACAGCCAGCGGAAGCATCTCGGCAGCGTCGCCGACAAATATTGCTTCACCATCATCAGGTCCGGCGCCTTCAGCGCCGGTGGCCACACCTGGGAGCTCGGCTGCTGGTTCGATTATAAGGGTGAACTCTCGTCAATCTCCCTCGAGCTGGTCAGCCTCCGGATCACCAAGGACGTCGTCGCCAAGGCCAGTCTCCGGATCGAGGACCCGCTGGGTGAGTCGCCACCTGCCGTGTGGCGAAGCGGCGGCTCCAACGTCTTCTCCATCTCCACGACGGCTACATCGGGCATGACCTGGAAGCTCTCGGTTCCCCGCGCGTTCCTTGCCCATGAGAGCAGCTACGTGAGAGACGATCGCCTCACCATCCACTGCACCGTCGACGTCATAATCGAGGCGTGCACCCCCACCACCGAAGACATGCCACCACTTTGCATGGTGCCTCCACCCACCATCTCTCAGGATATCCGCAAACTTCTGTTCGTGGATGGACCAGAATCAGACATGAGACCACCTTGCTTGCAGCCAGACGTGACCTTCGTTGTGGAGCAGACCGAGATCCGGGCACACAAGCTCGTGCTCACCATGAAATAGCCGGTCTTCGCTGCACAGTTCCGCTGGCACACGAATGATGGTAGTGCTGTTGCCACGCGCGTGGTCATCCAAGACATGAGAGCCTCCACCTTTAGGGCCATGCTCCGCTTCATCTACACCGACGAGCTGCCCATCAAACCAACAACCAAAGACGGCATCCACCAGCCTCCTTGCAAGGAGAGATATGCGGCGAGGCGCCGTGAAGCCATGGCACGCGACCTGCTCGTGGCTGCAGATCGGTATGACGTAGAGAGGCTGAGGCTTATGTGCGAGAACATATTGTCTGAGAGCATGGACACCACCAATGTCATGGCGACGTTGCTGGTCGTGCGCGGCCGCTACAGCTGCCGCCAGCTCGAGGATTCTTGCATCGAGTACATAGCTTCCGACCCTGGCATGTGCGCTGCTGTGACCAAGACTCAAGAATTCCAGGAGCTCATCATCAAAGAAAGCTGCAGCTCTTTGATAACCGAGATAATGGAAAGAGTAGCCGCACATAGTAACTCCTCGGACCGTCTCAATAATTGCCTGCCACTTGGGAAGACCTGGTCTACTTATAACATGTCCCAAAGAGTGCACGGCGTGCACGAGTTCAGGATACCCAACTTCTGTTCCGTTCAGAGGAGTCATGGTGTTGACCATGTGATCCATTCGGGTGCTTTCCACGTCGGCGGTTACAACTGGAGGATAGAGGTGAACCCATCAGGAGATGCAGGAAAGAACCAAGGGAACATCTCTGTGTACCTCAGGCTGTTGACTGACCCTCCGGACCGTGGTGTCGAGGTGTCCAGCACCTTCAAGATCTTTGACCCAAATGGGAAGTCAACAATGGCCATAGATTACGTGGAACAACATATATGTGCAGTATATGCCGAAAACAGTTTTCGCTGGGGACTTGGAAGGTTAATCACCTCAGAGTCTGCAAAATCAAAGTACCTAGCACATGATGGCTCCTTAACCATACACTGCAACGTTGCTCTCATCACGCATCCCTACACTATTACGTGCTCTCCCACAACCAGGGCCATGATCGCCGTGCCCGAGTCCAGCATCGCATCGCAACTTGGGAAGCTGCTGGTGAGTGGAGACGGGGCGGACGTGTGCTTTCTGGTTGAGAATAGCGAAATTCACGCCCACCGTCTTGTGATCGCCGCGCGATCGCCAATCCTATGTGAAGCGATGGCAGGAGCAGTGAATATCAGGGATGACACCCTCATACAGGTTGACGGTATCAAGGCTGATGTCTTCAAGGCCATGCTCAACTTTGTCTACACCGACAAGCTAGAACCTCTCGTTACCACAGGGGCGGCAGGAGAGATGCTCGGGGCGGCATGTCGGTTCGGCCTGGACAGGATGAAGGCCATATGTCAAAACTTCTTCGCTGAGCACATCTCAAAAGATAACGCATTAGACATCTTGAAGCTGGCTCACTATTACAATTGCTCCAAGCTCGAGGATTATTGCATCGAGTTCATTCAGCCTTGGCCACTCCTAGCCAAGGAGGCGAAGAAAACGGTGAGCATCCTTTCAACTAGCAGGCTAGACCTAGGTAATTTATAGAATATATTTGATCAATTATGTTGCCATATATCTGCCAGATTATTGGAGCTGCTCAGTACCGACATGGCAAAGGACGTCATCGCCATGGCCGGCATAAGGATCGACGACACGCTAGTTGGCAGGTGGCCGCTGGCCATGTGGCGAAGCGCAGTGCCAGTAGGCTCCTCACAATGAGCTCCGGCAGGGGCCGGAAAATTTCGAAGGATGTGACGAACAAGATGAGCCTCGACTAGCAAGCTTCTGGTTTACAAACTACACATTAGATAAATTTTGCTGCCATCTATTGGCATGTTCTTTTCTCATATGGTATATAATAGCTTTCCGCCCACTGAATTGACGCCTCTTTTTTATCTTCTTCAACTTGTGCCGCTCTCCACAGAATTTTGCATGTTCCTGTATGAATTTTGAGTTTACTAATCACATTTACCATGCAGCACGTAAAAAAGAAAAAAAACACATTTACCTGGCGGTCGAGTTTTTCATCTTCCTTGTTTGGTGGATGGTGAATTGATGGTGTTTTTAGAAAACTAGTAAATGCGGACGTGCAATGCACGTGTAATCTTAAGATTTGTTTTTGTTTATTCTACTTCATTGGTTGCAACCAAACCAAACCAATCTTTTCAAGTTATACGTTTCAAAACATAAGCTGTGAGGTGATAATATTCTGTTTCCATATACATTCATATGCAACAGGACACTCTCGGTTCAGAGTGCGCCTACATGCCCCGCCAAATTACTATGGCGTGGCCGATTACTAAGTAAGCTTTCACAAGTAAATCGTTTATGGATCTACTGCATTACCGGCGTTTGACCGATTAGGGGATTACCTCGTTCCGTAGTGACATGTAAAAAATTAGAACGTGGTTTATTAAAATTTCAACAAATAAATCACACAAAATGCTGAGTGTTAAAATTAAAATTTCAACAAATAAATCACACAAAATGCTGAGTGTTAAAGATATAACGCACCAGTAGGGATCCAGAAGGATGCCCTTAACCTTGAATGTCCCGTACAGGAGCAGTCGTCGGCCATCCTCGCCGCCGCCCGCTATGGCGGCCGCCATATCTCTCTCTCTCTCTCTCATCGGTGGACACCTAGTACGTGCTTGTCCTTCATCCTGATCTTCTTCGCGACCTTGCTATCGTCGTTCCCGACGACCGGCACAGCCACAACCGGGGAGGCAGTGCCCCTGACGTCCGACCAGGCAAGATGTCTTGTGCCCTTGACGTCCGACCAGGCAGGCGGTCCCCGTCCCTGACAGCCGGGCCGCAGGCGGTTTAGGGGACATCCCTGACGGTCGGGCATGCGGTTTAGGAGGCGTCCTGACTGCCGAGGGCCATGGCCAGGTGAGGCGATGGTTGGGGACGGCACGGAGTTGTGAGGGGCGGCGTCCTTGAAGGCGCGGCGGGGCGACACGATAGTGGCGCGGCGTCGCTGAAGGCCCTGGTATGTGGCGGGTCGAGGTGCTAGGGGCAGCATGGCGAAGGTGCGGCGGCTCGATGCAATGCGGCTTGCGGCGGTTCCCTTCTGTCAGTTTCCTTTGTGTGAAAGGGTATGGAAGGAAGGGGATCAAGGAGGAGATGGTTGATTAGCGTTAAATGTGTTTAGTCGCTTACCATTAGGACAATAAGGACGGTTGGATTAACGCAACACTACGAGGGAAAACCTTATACATAGAACTTTAGCAGTAGCGTTTGTCAAAAAAGGGCGTTAGTGCTAAATAGCAGTAGCGCGTGCAGGATAAGGGCGCTACAGATACAAACATAGCAGTAGCACGCCTAACTATAAACGCGCTACAACTAAATTCTCACGACTAAGCCGATAAGCTACACATAGTAGTAGCATTCTTGTTTAAACCGCACTATATCTATTGTAGCAGTGCGTTTACGTAGAAAGGCGCTACTGCTAACGAAAAGAAAATAAATCGAACAACAAATAGAAAAGTAAATGAAAATGAAAGAAATAGAAAAAGGAAAAAGGAAAAAATAAAATGTAAAGAAAAATAGATGAGAAAGGGAAAAAAGGAGACAGACTTAGCAGTAGCGCGTTTTGTGAAACGTGCTACCGTTATGTTTCACTTAAACAGCTAGCGGTTTCCCTCCTCCCACCCGACCACCACTTCTCCCCCAAATACCTCGCCCCACTTCGCCGCTGTCTGCCAATTCGCTGTCGCCCCACTTCGCCGCCGTCTCCTGCCGGCGTGGACGCCCGCAACCTCATCCTCACTGCCGCCGCCCGAGGCCGTCCTCAGCCTCACCGCCGCCGCCCGAGGCCGCCCTCGACCTCACCGCGGCGGCCCTCGACCTTATCGTCGCCGACCTCGACCTCACCGCGGCGGCCCTCGACCTCACCGCCGCCCAAGGCCGCCCAGGACCGCCACTGCCCGCGCCCGAGCCCGCCCTCCCCGCCCCTACCTCCGTCGCTGAGCACCTCCCCGCCACCGTCTCTCCCCTCTCTGTAAGCCCCCCACCACTCCTCTTTCTCTGCATTTTAGAGCAAAAATTAGTAGAGCAAAAGTTAGTTTATAGAAAAAAAATTAGTTTAGAGCAAAAGTTAGTTTATAGAAAAAAAATAGTTTAGAGCAAAAAATGTTAAGTAGTAGATGTTAGAGCAAAAATTTGTTTAGAGCAAAAAATTAGTTTAGAGCAAAAAAATTAGTTAGGGTAGTAGGGTTTTTGTTTTCATAGATGTTTTTTAAAAGAAAAAAAAGAAGAAAATATTGTAGCAGTGCTGCTTGTAGTATATAGTGATGTGATACTAGTAGATGTTAATTAGGTTAGGGCAGTAGTGGTACTAGTAGATGTTAATTAGATGTTTTTAAGTTAGGGCAGTAGGGTTTTACTAGGTTAATTAGGTTAGTAGTGCTGCTAGTATTAGTGGTACAGTAGGTTAATTAGGTGAAGTTAAATGAATAATCTAAATGAATGAAATTAGTAGTTAACTGATTTTTTTTCTTTCGTCATTATAGAGCACTAAAGTTAACTGAATTTTGCTCTATTAGTAGTTAAATGAATTATCTTCTACACTTAGTTTTTGAATTAGCTTGTGAAATTTGGACATGTATATTTGGACATGTGGTTGCTCGTGTATATTTGGTCATGTGTTGCGGTGTTGAAGATGGATATTTGAACACTGTTTACAGGGAATGAAGCTGAGTGGCCAATGTTTTTGCCGGAATGTTGATTCATTTCCGTTCCGGCAAATTTCAGGTTCTCGATTTGTCCACTTTTTAGCAAAAGTCATGCCGAAATTTTTCGTAAATTTCGGCATGACTTGTGCTACAAACTAGGACATATCGAGTGCCCGGGATTTGTCGCACCGGGAAAGAGTCAACGTTCCTGCATGTCATTATTCATTTTATTAGGTCTAGAATTAATTACTAGATTTAACCGTAGGAAACATGGCTAGCAACGATGAAGGACAGGGTTCTGGTGACTGCGACAATGTCTACCGAGCAGCAGAAATTTTTTTGATGGACGCCGATGATCAAGAGTTGATGTTGGTGGGTCCACCTGCCACATCGGAGATTGATACTGACATTGAGACCGGCGCTGAGACTGAGACCGGCATTGAGACTGAGACCGACATCAAGAACAGTGCTGAGACTGAGACCTGTGCCGAGACTAGCGGAGCCGGTATAGTACCGAAAGCAAAGAGGCAACGACTTCCTATCAAGCTAATGACTACTAGACAGGTGGTCACGGAGGTTGACGACAGCAATTTTGAGCCAATCGCGCCCGAGGAAGCTCGCGCGTGCTAAGGCAATCAAGTAGGCTACATCATACGGACAACTGCCACCATCAATGATGTGAAACTAAAGAAGATAGATAATATGAGGTCCTCCCTCCTAAAGAAGTTGCACCAGATATTCTTGTTCCCGGGCTGGAATGAAAAGGATTATAAAGATCCAGATAAGGACCCGGCAATGAAGAAGATAAACAAACACACGATGACCAAGTTTAGCGATGCGTTGGCCGCCTGGAAATCAAGGGTGAAATATCGGATCATCACCAAAAAGGAACCCTACTCCGAGATTGTAAAGGATAATCCGACAATCACGGCAGAGCACTTTCAAATATTCAAGGCGGCTTGCGAGGCTGAAGCTGCCAAGAAAAAGTCGAAGTACATGAAGGGGCTTCAACAGAGGAACATTGGGAGCCACCACCTCGGAAGCCATGGTTACGGCGGGAAGAGGTTCATATGGGCCAAGGAGGACGCGGAAGACGCAAGTCTGGGCATCCCAGACCCCTTGGCGGAGTTCACCGTCCCATAGGAGCGTGACGTCCTCAGGGCCCAGCACCGTTGGGACCCAGTGAAGAAGGTTTTCGAGACGAACGGGCTCACGACGGAGTTCATGAGACTACTGGTAATTTTAGTTTCTGATCAATTCGACTGCATGTTAGTCATATTTGTAAACGATCCTTGTGCATTTTGCAGAGAGAGCAGCACAAGATTGCGGTCGAAAGCGACTCGCCGTCTGAGGCGTTGGCAAGTCCCAAGTGGGACACTCCATTCAACCGGGCGTTAAACATATTGAAAGGACTCCCGGTGGAGACTCGACCGTCGTATGGATGCGTGCACGGTGTCGAAGACGGCGCCACGTGAAAGAAGTACTACCGTGAGACCACGGAGGAGAGAAAGGAAAGACGGAGGTTAACTGAAGAAAACATCGACAAGAAGGTTGAGACTGCGGTTGAGAAGAAATCATCTGAGACAGTCGCAACAGCGGTAGCTGCCGCAAAACAGGTGGTTATATATATATATATGTCTACTACCTTGGTTCCGGCCGTTTTCAATTGGACCATGCAAAATCCAGAAAAAAGTGCAGCAGACTTTCCCCTTGCTGACTTCTTGGGGAGCAGCTCGACTAGCGTTGCACCAGCACCTACAACTACACCTGCTCCCGCACCGGCTCCTGCACCTGCTCCCGCACCAGCTCCCGCACCTGCTCCGACACTGGCTCCGGCACCGGACGTGCTCGGCGGTGCTTCGTCTTTGGCTGAGCTCACCGCCCTCACGGTATCTGTCACATCGTCCCTCTTCAATAAATGTATAATCTCTCGTTTTCGTTGCCTTTCGGATGTCTCACGTCACAGACTTCTCTTTGCAGGGCGACGAAACCCCGTGCACCTTATTGTACACCATCGGCGACCAGAAGGTGGACGTGGGGAAGGCGACGATAATGGAGCCGAAGGAACCATTGTTCCACAGCCGACCGATCCTCCCGGATGTCTTAAAGGTTTCCGTGCCCAGTGTCAAACCGGGCCACGAGAATTTGGCTCCTCTGGTACTAGTGGGAGATGACGACGAGACCCCACGGCAGCTTGGTGATTGTTGCAATGGGTGGGTCCTGTTGTGGCCAAAGAGTCTGCTTCATCTGGAGGCGGCCGGGAGCACACCTACGAGCATGCAGTTAGGTATGAACATCAACACCTCACCTACTCAATTAGCGTCGGCTGTCCTGCTGGGTGATAGCGTAGGGGGTGAGGAAGAGGCTCCATTAGTCATTGGTGACGTCGCCATAGATGAGGATGAGGATGACGATGACAATCAACAATATGTCAATACTGGCGCCTACTTAGGGTTTGAGCGTCATGAGTCGGTGCCTAAATTGTCGCCTCCGGAGTCTGAACGTATTATGGACAACCTTCCGATACCAAAGAAGTCTAGGAAGAGATCGAGGAAAGGCAAAAAACCTAATTCTATGATCTAGCCGCCTCAGCAGCCTCGGGTTCAAGACCGTATAGATACCCCCGGTGCGGCAAAATGGCATATCACCGGTGAACCAATCCTACCTGAAGCAGCGATAGGGGCCAGATTCGGCGATGTAAGGAGACTTCATGACGATGTGCTACGGAGAGAGAAAGGCCTCATGTTGGGGAACGTAGTAATTTCAAAAAAATTCTTACGCACGCAAGATCATGGTGATGCATAGCAACGAGAGGGGAGAGTATTGTCCACGTACCCTCGTAGACCGTAAGCGGAAGCGTTATGACAACGCGGTTGATGTAGTCGTACGTCTTCACGATCCGACCGATCCAAGTACCGAATGTACGGCACCTCCGAGTTCAGCACATGTTCAGCTCAATGACAATCCCTGGACTCCGATCCAGCAAAGTGTCAGGGATGAGTTCCGTCAGCACGACGACGTGGTGACGATGATGATGTTCTACCGGCGCAAGGCTACAGAGCTCCCACTCACTTTCCTGTAAATACAGGCTTCACCGCAAGTCTGTATAATACTATATGCTTTGATCAACTTATCAAAGCGTATATTCCAACTCTGAGATGCTTGCACTAGTCCATAGATGGATCACTGGAGCTTGCACATTTTGTTAGTACCTTTAGGATTGACAAAACCTTCTAGTTGCATCATATAGAACTCTTCGTTAAGAAAACCATTAAGGAATGCAGTTTTGACATCCATTTGCCAGATTTCATAAAATGTGGCAATTGCTAACATGATTCGGACAGTCTTAAGCATCGCTACAGTTGAGAAAATCTCATTGTAGTCAACACCTTGAACTTGTCAAAAAAACATTTTTGCGACAAGTCGAGCTTTGTAGATAGTAACACTACTATCAGTGTCCGTCTTCCGCTTGAAGATCCATTTATTTAACATGGCTTGCTGATCATTGAGCAAGTCAATCAAAGGCCTTACTTTGTTCTCATACATGGATCATATCTCAGATTTTATGGCCTCAAGCCATTTCGTGGAATCTGGGCTCATCATCGCTTCCTCATAGTTCGTAGGTTCATCATGGTATAGTAACATGACTTCCAGAATATGATTACCGTACCACTCTGGTGCGGATCTTACTCTGGAAGACCTACGAGGTTTGGTAGCAACTTGATCTGAATTTTCATGATCATCATCATTAACTTCGTCACTAATTGGTGTAGCAATCACTGGAACTGATTTCTGTGATGAACTACTTTCCAATAAGGGAGAAGGTACAATTACCTCATCAAGTTCTACTTTCCTCCCACTCGCTTCTTTCGAGAGAAACTTCTTCTCTAGAAAGGATCCATCTTAGCAACGAATAACTTGCCTTCAGATCTGTGATAGAAGGTGTACCCAACAGTTTCCTTTGGGTATTCTATGAAGACACACTTCTCCGATTTGGGTTTGAGCTTATCAGGATGAAACTTTTTCACATAAGCATCACAGCCCCAAACTTTAAGAAACGACAACTTGGGTTTCTTGCTAAACCACAGTTCATATGGTATCGTCTCAACGGATTTAGATGGTGCCCTTTTTAACATGAATGCAGCTGTCTCTAATGCATAACCCCAAAACAATAGTGGTAAATCAGTAAGAGACATCATAGATCGCACCATATCAATAAAGTGCGGTTACGACGTTCGGACACACCATAACGTTGTGGTGTTTCAGGTGGTGTGAGCTGTGAAACTATTCCACATTGTTTTAATTGAAGACCAAACTCGTAACTCAAATATTTGTCTCCGCGATCAGATCGCAGAAACTTTATTTTCTTGTTACGATGATTTTTCCACTTCACTCTAAAATTCTTTGAACCTTTCAACTATTTCAGACTTATGTTTCATCAAGTAGATATACCCATATCTGCTCAAATCAGCTTGTGAAGGTCAGAAAATAACGATACTTGCCACGAGCATCAACACTCATTGGATCGCATACATCGGTATGTATTATTTCCAATAAGTCAGTAGCTTGTTCCATTGTTCCGGAGAACGGAGTTTTAGTCATCTTGCCCAAAAGGCACGGTTCGCAAGCATCAAATGATTCATAACCAAGTGATTCCAAAAATCCATCTTTATGGAGTTTCTTCATGCGCTTTACACCAATATGACCCAAACGGCAATGCCACAAATAAGTTGCACTATCATTGTTAACTTTTCATCTTTTGGCATCAATATTATGAATATGTGTATCACTACGATCGAGATCCAACAAACTATGTTCATTGGGTGTATGACCATCGAAGGTCTTATTCATGTAAACAGAATAACAATTTATTCTCTAACTTTAAATGAATAACCCTATTGCAATAAACATGATCAAATCATATTCATGCTCAATGCAAACGCCAAATAACATTTATTTAGGTTTAACACTAATCCCAAAAGTATAGGGAGTGTGCGATGATGATCATATCAATCTTGGAACTACTTCCAACACTCATCGTCACTTCCCCTTCAACTAGTCTCTGTTTAATCTGTAACTCCTGTTTCGAGTTACCAATCTTAGCAACCGAACAAATATCAAATACTCAGGGGCTACTATAAACACTATTAAGGCACACATCAATAACCTGTATATCAAATATACCCTTGTTCACTTTGCCATCCTTCTTATCCACCAAATATTCAGGGTATTTCCGTTTCCGTGACCATTTCCTTTGCAGTGTAAGCACTCAGTTTCAGGCTTTGGTTCAGCTTTGGGCTTCTTCGTGGGAGTGACAACTTGTTTGCCATTCTACTTGAAGTTTCCCTTTCTTTCCCTTTGCCCTTTTCTTGAAACTAGTGGTCTTGTCAATCATCAACACTTGATGCTCTTTCTTGATTTCTACCTTCGTCGATTTCAACATCACGAAGAGCTCGGGAATCGTTTCTGTCATCCCTTGCATACTATAGTTCATCACGAAGTTCTAGTAACTCAGTGATGGTGACTAGAGAATTCTGTTAATCACTATCTTATCTGGAAGATTAACTCCCAATTGATTCAAGTGATTGAAGTACCCATACAATCTGAGCACATGCTCACCAGTTGAGCGATTCTCCTCCATCTTTTAGCTATAGAACTTGTTGGAGACTTCATATCTCTCAACTCGGGTATTTGCTTAAAATATTAACTTCAATTCCTACAACATCTTATATGGTCCATGACGTTCAAAACATTTTTGAAGTCCCGATTCTAAAGCCGTTAAGCATGGTGCACTGAACTATCAAGTAGTCATCATATTGAGCTAGCCAAACGTTCATAACGTCTGCATCTGCTCCTGCAATAGGTTTGTCACCTAGCGGTGCATCAAGGACATAATTCTTCTGTGCAGCAATGAGGATAAACCTCAGATCACGGATCCAATCCGCATCATTGCTACTAACATCTTTCAACACAGTTTTCTCTAGGAACATATCAAAATAAACATATGAAAGCAACAACGCGAGCTATTGATCTATAACATAATATGCAAAATACTACTAGGACTAAGTTCATGATAAATTTAAGTTCAATTAATCATATTACTTAAGAACTCCCACTTAGATAGACATCCCTCTAATCCTCTAAGTGATTACGTGATCCATATCAACTACACCATGTCCGATCGTCATGTGAGATGGAGTAGTTTCAACGGTGAACATCAATATGTTGATCATATCTACTATATGATTCACGCTCGACCTTTCGGTCTCCGTGTTCCGAGGCCATATCTGTTATATGCTAGGCTCGTCAAGTTTAACCTGAGTATTCCGCGTGTGCAACTGTTTTGCACCCGTTGTATTTGAACGTAGAGCCTATCACACCCGATCATCACGTGGTGTCTCAGCACGAAGAACTTTCGCAACGGTGCATACTCAGGGAGAACACTTCTTGATAATTTAGTGAGAGATCATCTTAAAATGCTACCGTCAATCAAAGCAAGATAAGATGCATAAAGGATAAACATCACATGCAATCAATATAAGTGATATGATATGGCCATCATCATCTTGTGCTTGTGATCTCCATCTCCGAAGCACCGTCGTGATCACCATCGTCACCGGCGCGACACCTTGATCTCCATCATAGCATCGTTGTCGTTACGCCGTCTATTGCTTCTACGACTATCCCTACCGCTTATTGATAAAGTAAAGCAATTACAGGGCGTTTCCATTTCATACAATAAAGCGACAACCATATGGCTCCTGCCAGTTGCCGATAACTTCGGTTACAAAATATGATCATCTCATACAATAAAATATAGCATCACGTCTTGACCATATCACATCACAACATGCCCTGCAAAAACAAGTTAGACATCCTCTACTTTGTTGTTGCAAATTTTACGTGGCTGCTACGGGCTGAGCAAGAACCGTTCTTACCTATGCATCAAAACCACAACGATAGTTTGTCAAGTTAGTGCTGTTTTAACCTTCGCAAGGACCGGGCGTAGCCACACTCGATTCAGCTAAAGTGAGAGAGACAGACACCCGCCAGTCACCTTTAAGCACAAGTACTCGTAACGGTGAAACCAGTCTCGCGTAAGCGTACGCGTAATGTCGGTTCGGGCCGCTTCATCTCACAATACCGCCGAACCAAAGTATGACATGCTGGTAAGCAGTATGACTTGTATCGCCCACAACTCACTTGTGTTCTACTCGTGCATATAACATCAACGCATAAAACCTAGGCTCTGATACCACTGTTGGGGAACGTAGTAATTTCAAAAAAATTCCTACGCACACGCAAGATCGTGGTGATGCAAAGCAACGAGAGGGGAGAGTGTTGTCCACGTACCCTCGTAGACCATAAGAGGAAGCGTTATGACAACACGGTTGATGTAGTCGTACGTCTTCACGATCCGACCGATCCAAGTACCGAACGTACGGCACCTCCGAGTTCAGCTCGATGACGATCCCTGGACTCCGATCCAGCAAAGGGTCAGGGATGAGTTCTGTCAGCACGACGGCGTGGTGACGATGATGATGTTCTACCGGCGCAGGGCTTCACCTAAACTCCACGATGATATGACCGAGGTGGAATATGGTGGAGGGGGCACCGCACACGGCTAAGGAACGATCTTGAAGATCAACTTGTGTGTTCTAGGGTGCCCCCTGCCCCCGTATATAAAGGAGCAAGGGGGATGCTGTCGGCCCTAGGAGGAGGCGCGCCGGAGGAGTCCTACTCCCATCGGGAGTAGGACTCCCCCCCTTTCCCTAGTTGGATTAGGACTTGGGGGGGAAGGAAGAGAGGGGGGAAAGGAAAGGGGAGGCTGAAGGAATATGCCCTAGAGGCAATAATAAAGTTATTATATATTTCCCCATTTCATGATAAATGTTTATTATTCATGCTAGAATTGTATTAACCGGAAACATGATACATGTGTGAATACATAGACAAACATAACGTCACTAGTATGCCTCTACTTGACTAGCTCATTAGTCAAAGATGGTTAACTTTACTAACCATAGACATGTGTTGTCATTTGATTAACGGGGTCACATCATTAGGAGAATGATGTGATTGACATGACCCATTCCGTTAGCCTAGCACTTGATCGTTTAGTATATTGCTATTGCTTTCTTCATGACTTATACATGTTCCTGTAACTATGAGATTATGCAACTCCCGTTTACCGGAGGAACACTTTGGGTGCCACCAAACGTCACAACGTAACTGGGTGATTATAAAGGAGCACTACAGGTGTCTCCAAAGGTACATGTTTGGTTGGCGTATTTAGAGATTAGGTTTTGTCACTCCGATTGTCGGAGAGGTATCTCTGGGCCCTCTCGGTAATGCACATCACTATAAGCCTCGCAAGCAATGTAGCTAATGAGTTAGTTACGGAATGATGCATTACGTAACGAGTAAAGAGACTTGCCGATAACGAGATTGAACTAGGTATTGGATACCGACGATCGAATCTTGGGCAAGTAACATACCGATGACAAAGGGAACAACGTATATTGTTATCCGGTTTGACCGATAAAGATCTTCGTAGAATATGTAGGAGCCAATATGAGCATCCAGGTTCCGCTATTGGTTATTGACCGAGAATAGTTCTAGGTCATGTCTACATTGTTCTCGAACCCGTAGGGTCCGCACGCTTAAGGTATCGATGACAGTTATATTATGAGTTTATGAGTTTTGATGTACCGAAGGAGTTCAGAGTCCCGGATGAGATCATGGACATGACGAGGAGTCTCGAAATGGTCAAGACGTAAAGATCGATATATTGGACGACTATTTTTCGGAGTTCGGAAAGGTTCCGAGTGATTCGGGTATTTTTCGGAGTACCGGAGAGTTACGGGAATTCGCCGGGGAGTACATGGGGAGTAGGACTCCCCTTGGCGCGCCCCTCCTAGGCCGGCCGCTCCCTCACCCTTGCTCCTTTATATACAGGGGCAGGGGGCACCTCTAGGGATGAGTTCTGTCAGCACGACGGCGTGGTGACGATGATGATGTTCTACCGGCGCAGGGCTTCACCTAAACTCCACGATGATATGACCGAGGTGGAATATGGTGGAGGGGGCACCGCACACGGCTAAGGAACGATCTTGAAGATCAACTTGTGTGTTCTAGGGTGCCCCCTGCCCCCGTATATAAAGGAGCAAGGGGGATGCGGTCGGCCCTAGGAGGAGGCGCGCCGGAGGAGTCCTACTCCCATCGGGAGTAGGACTCCCCCCCTTTCCCTAGTTGGATTAGGACTTGGGGGGGAAGGAAGAGAGGGGGGAAAGGAAAGGGGAGGCTGAAGGAATATGCCCTAGAGGCAATAATAAAGTTATTATATATTTCCCCATTTCATGATAAATGTTTATTATTCATGCTAGAATTGTATTAACCGGAAACATGATACATGTGTGAATACATAGACAAACATAACGTCACTAGTATGCCTCTACTTGACTAGCTCATTAGTCAAAGATGGTTAACTTTACTAACCATAGACATGTGTTGTCATTTGATTAACGGGGTCACATCATTAGGAGAATGATGTGATTGACATGACCCATTCCGTTAGCCTAGCACTTGATCGTTTAGTATATTGCTATTGCTTTCTTCATGACTTATACATGTTCCTGTAACTATGAGATTATGCAACTCCCGTTTACCGGAGGAACGCTTTGGGTGCCACCAAACGTCACAACGTAACTGGGTGATTATAAAGGAGCACTACAGGTGTCTCCAAAGGTACATGTTTGGTTGGCGTATTTAGAGATTAGGTTTTGTCACTCCGATTGTCGGAGAGGTATCTCTGGGCCCTCTCGGTAATGCACATCACTATAAGCCTTGCAAGCAATGTAGCTAATGAGTTAGTTACGGAATGATGCATTATGTAACGAGTAAAGAGACTTGCCGATAACGAGATTGAACTAGGTATTGGATACCGACGATCGAATCTTGGGCAAGTAACATACCGATGACAAAGGGAACAACGTATATTGTTATCCGGTTTGACCGATAAAGATCTTCGTAGAATATGTAGGAGCCAATATGAGCATCCAGGTTCCGCTATTGGTTATTGACCGAGAATAGTTCTAGGTCATGTCTACATTGTTCTCGAACCCGTAGGGTCCGCACGCTTAAGGTATCGATGACAGTTATATTATGAGTTTATGAGTTTTGATGTACCGAAGGAGTTCAGAGTCCCGGATGAGATCATGGACATGACGAGGAGTCTCGAAATGGTCAAGACGTAAAGATCGATATATTGGACGACTATTTTTCGGAGTTCGGAAAGGTTCCGAGTGATTCGGGTATTTTTCGGAGTACCGGAGAGTTACGGGAATTCGCCGGGGAGTACATGGGGAGTAGGACTCCCCTTGGCGCGCCCCTCCTAGGCCGGCCGCTCCCTCACCCTTGCTCCTTTATATACAGGGGCAGGGGGCACCTCTAGGGATGAGTTCTGTCAGCACGACGGCGTGGTGACGATGATGATGTTCTACCGGCGCAGGGCTTCACCTAAACTCCACGATGATATGACCGAGGTGGAATATGGTGGAGGGGGCACCGCACACGGCTAAGGAACGATCTTGAAGATCAACTTGTGTGTTCTAGGGTGCCCCCTGCCCCCGTATATAAAGGAGCAAGGGGGATGCGGTCGGCCCTAGGAGGAGGCGCGCCGGAGGAGTCCTACTCCCATCGGGAGTAGGACTCCCCCCCTTTCCCTAGTTGGATTAGGACTTGGGGGGGAAGGAAGAGAGGGGGGAAAGGAAAGGGGAGGCTGAAGGAATATGCCCTAGAGGCAATAATAAAGTTATTATATATTTCCCCATTTCATGATAAATGTTTATTATTCATGCTAGAATTGTATTAACCGGAAACATGATACATGTGTGAATACATAGACAAACATAACGTCACTAGTATGCCTCTACTTGACTAGCTCATTAGTCAAAGATGGTTAACTTTACTAACCATAGACATGTGTTGTCATTTGATTAACGGGGTCACATCATTAGGAGAATGATGTGATTGACATGACCCATTCCGTTAGCCTAGCACTTGATCGTTTAGTATATTGCTATTGCTTTCTTCATGACTTATACATGTTCCTGTAACTATGAGATTATGCAACTCCCGTTTACCGGAGGAACACTTTGGGTGCCACCAAACGTCACAACGTAACTGGGTGATTATAAAGGAGCACTACAGGTGTCTCCAAAGGTACATGTTTGGTTGGCGTATTTAGAGATTAGGTTTTGTCACTCCGATTGTCGGAGAGGTATCTCTGGGCCCTCTCGGTAATGCACATCACTGTAAGCCTTGCAAGCAATGTAGCTAATGAGTTAGTTACGGAATGATGCATTACGTAACGAGTAAAGAGACTTGCCGATAACGAGATTGAACTAGGTATTGGATACCGACGATCGAATCTTGGGCAAGTAACATACCGATGACAAAGGGAACAACGTATATTGTTATCCGGTTTGACCGATAAAGATCTTCGTAGAATATGTAGGAGCCAATATGAGCATCCAGTTTCCGCTATTGGTTATTGACCGAGAATAGTTCTAGGTCATGTCTACATTGTTCTCGAACCCGTAGGGTCCGCACGCTTAAGGTATCGATGACAGTTATATTATGAGTTTATGAGTTTTGATGTACCGAAGGAGTTCAGAGTCCCGGATGAGATCATGGACATGACGAGGGGTCTCGAAATGGTCAAGACGTAAAGATCGATATATTGGACGACTATTTTTCGGAGTTCGGAAAGGTTCCGAGTGATTCGGGTATTTTTCGGAGTACCGGAGAGTTACGGGAATTCGCCGGGGAGTACATGGGGAGTAGGACTCCCCTTGGCGCGCCCCTCCTAGGCCGGCCGCTCCCTCACCCTTGCTCCTTTATATACAGGGGCAGGGGGCACCTCTAGGGAAAACGACAAGTTGATCTACGGATCATTCCTTAGCCGTGTGCGGTGCCCCCCTCCACCATATTCCACCTCGGTCATATCGTCGCGGAGTTTAGGCGAAGCCCTGCGCCGGTAGAACATCATCATTGTCACCACGCCGTCGTGCTGACGGAACTCCTCCCTGACGCTTTGCTGGATCGGAGACCCGGGATCGTCATTGATCTGAACGTGTGCGAAACTTGGAGGTGTCGTACGTTCGGTACTTAGATCGGTCGGATCGTGAAGACGCACGACTACATCAACCGCGTTGTCATAACGCTTCCGCTTACGGTCTACGAGGGTACGTGGACAATACTCTCCCCTCTCGTTGCTATGCCATCACCATGATCTTGCGTGTGCATAGGAATTTTTTTGAAATTACTACGTTCCCCAACAGGGGCGCCGCCACCCCTCCTTGTCCTAATCGGACTTGGGGGGAGGGGGGCGCGGCTGCCCCTAGTCCTCATCTCCTCTTCCTCCACTAGGCCCAATAAGGCCCATTAGGTTACTGGGGGGTTTCGGTAACCTTCCGGTACTCCGGTAAAATGCCGATTTCACCCGGAACACTTCCGATGTCCAAACATAGGCTTCCAATATATCAATATTTATGTCTCGACCATTTCGAGACTCCTCGTCATGTCCATGATCACATCCGGGACTCCGAACAAACTTCGGTACATCAAAACTTATAAACTCATAATAAAACTGTCATCGTAACGTTAAGCGTGCGGACCCTACGGGTTCGAGAACTATGTAGACATGACCTAGAACTATTCTCGGTCAATAACCAATAGCGGAACCTGGATGCTCATATTGGCTCCTAAATATTCTACGAAGATCTTTATCGGTCAAACCGCATAACAACATACGTTGTTCCCTTTTGTCATCGGTATGTTACTTGCCCGAGATTCGATCGTCAGTATCCAATACCTAGTTGAATCTCGTTACCAGCAAGTCTCTTTACTCGTTACGTAATGCATCATTCCGTAACTAACTCATTAGCTACATTGCTTGCAAGGCTTTATAGTGACGTGCATTACCGAGAGGGCCCAGAGATACCTCTCCGACAATCGGAGTGACAAAACCTAATCTCGAAATACGCCAACCCAATATGTACCTTCGGAGACACCTGTAGAGCTCCTTTATAATCACCCAGTTACGTTGTGACGTTTGGTAGCACATAAAGTGTTCCTCCGATAAACGGGAGTTGCATAATCTCATAGTTACAGGAACATGTATAAGTCATGAAGAAAGCAATAGCAATATACTAAACGATCAAGTGCTAGGCTAACGGAATGGGTCATGTCAATCACATCATTCTCCTAATGATGTGATCCCATTAATCAAATGACAACACATGTCTATGGTTAGGAACATAACCATCTTTGATTAATGAGCTAGTCAAGTAGAGGCATACTAGTGACATTATGTTGGTCTATGTATTCACACATGTATCATGTTTCCGGTTAATACAATTCTAGCATGAATAATAAACATTTATCATGATATGAGGAAATAAATAATAACTTTATTATTGCCTATAGGGCATATTTCCTTCACCTCATCGCCTCGAAAAATCCAGGATACCCACTCTATGTGGTTAACATGCCGTGGCAATTGTCGTACGTCGACACATTCCCCGCGGACAAGTTCTTCCTTTGATTCGATTACATCTTTGACATGTATCACTAGAAGAAGCTGGATTTTACGTTTGTCCACCTTTATGCCTTGCGCATGAACTACCTCATCGGGGTTGACCAGATACGTTTTATCCGTATCGCTCACCCGCACTTCATGCACGAGAGCTTCTTGGCAGTCTGCGCAAAGCACCAAGAATTCGCGAGGGAGTACCTCGTCAATTTCATGCTCGCCAATAAGGACAAGGAGGCGATTCTCGTGCCTTATCATCCAATGTAAATCATCCGCGCGGATATCCTTCCTTCGATTTCAATCATTCATTTGCACGGTGGAGGCTAATAAATTTGAGGTGTACTTATTTTGCGCAACAGCGGGCGCGCCGTCCTCATCATCCTCTACCCCTGATACTCCCACGCTCTTTACTTGGACTCGTCGAAGAACATTACCAAAAAGGATTACACCCACATCAAGTTTGTTCTCAACAGTGCTATCTTTTACTACGGCAAAGGGGGTGGAGAGGTCAACGACAAGAAGACAAGGCACGACAGGCCCGCGTTTAGCCATAAGACCGACTTATGCTGCATCCAGCAACCGAGTGATTCTCGTAATGATGGATTCTATGTCCTACACCACATGCTGGAGTACAGACGGGATCACCAGAAACTTCGATGTCACCTAAATCCGGCGATGCCCATATTCTGCAATGGGCAAAGCACATAGGAGATATCGAGGATCGTCGACTTCGAGCTGAGTTCTATCACATCCAGCGGGAACTTGCCCAAATCATCATGAAGGAGGTCCTCAAAAAACAGGGATGTTCTACGAAGAAGGAGAAATGTCGCGGGAAGACGTCCGAACACGCGTAGCCTCTCAGCGTCTCGACATGAAGCCTTTCACTAAACTCGGGGACTTTCTCCCTGACATGGATGGGTGGCACGACATGTTGGAGTGATTGTCGATATATGACAATGTGTGTCCATTTAGTCCATACTTTCTGTATGACAAAACTTTGAGTTATGCACGGCGAAACTTTATTTGTGATGTAATTAAATCGTCCTCCTCCTCGACTAGCGAAGATCACTCTAGTTAGGGCATTTTGGCTATGATGAACTTTGTTATTTATGCTTATGATATGTTGTTTCTATTTTTGCCGAGTCTGTCTCTTTCTATTGCTCAATTATATATGTTGCATATCATCGACTCATGTGATGATGCATGTGCATAGATCATCGATGGCGAAGAAGTGCTACGCTAGGAGTATACAACGAGTGGCCGGAGTGTCAGGCCCAGGTGTACCGGTTTTTGGTTTCCGAGCGACAGCCAGTAGTTAGTTTAGGTTCACGCTAATGCGAGAGAGGGATACGAACTCATGTACTTCATAGTTCCGCTCTCACTCATAGTGTAGTTGTTCTCGTGTATATCATTGTTTAGATGAATGACGATGTAGTTGCAAGTAATCGAGACTTGTATCGCTATTTTCGAGATGATGACGAGAGACCACTTTGTGTTGGATGATGATTATCATGATGACATGGTTTAATGAGACTATTTGTATGTATATGCTATGATTACATTTGTATGTGTATGATATGCTAAAGATTATTGTATAAAGTCTATTCAAATACAAAACAAATATGCATAAAAGAAACTAATAAAACTAGCAGTAGCGAGGGGAACAAAGTTAGCAGTAGCGCTCCCTTACCAGTGGCGCTTACTTCTAACAAGCGCTGCAGATATTAGCAGCAACGCTCTTATCCAAAGCGCGCTACTGCTAGCCATGTATAGCAGTAGCACGGGACGGTAGACGCTACTGCTACACGTTAGCTGTAGCGCCTTATCAATAGCACGACCACCCGCGCTACTGATAGGCAAAATCCCCGCGCTACTACTAGGGTTTTCCCTAGTAGTGCAAACAGATGGCCGAGATCTATTGAATCTGCCTCTTTTAGGTCTTTTTATATTGATATAGGTTATTATTTTCCTCGTTAGAGTTCCCAAGCAAACAGCCATTTTCGGAAACTTCATCCCTCTCTTGTCCTTACACAGACAAAAAAGCAAACAGACAGGGCAGCGGCCTAGGCGTGGAGGAGAGGTTCTTGGTTGACTGTAGCACAAATGCTAGTAGGTACTATAGCTATAAGGGGACGTGGCCAGGCTTTGGTACTTTTTTTAACACGGTACAGAAGCTAGCACATACATGCATACACTCATCTCCATAAATGCACACACGCACACCCTATCCCTATGAGCATCTTCGAAAGACTGAGCCGGCATATCATCTTAAAATTTACGAAGTCACCGTAGGCGCCTCATCGTCAACAGGATAGTCTTCTCCCATTAAAAGCACATCACTGAAATCCTGAAATAAAACCAATAATAATGTAAGCAATAATGCGAGCACCAAAACTTAAACCTTGATGGGCTGTTGGTACTGCATAAATATATATATACATGGCAAGTCCTAGGGGGGCATATAAGGTAAATCATCTGTCTGAATCTAGTACCTAACAAAGCCATGGTCTTCACTTAGTTGTTTTGTTCCATTATGGCATCGACAACAAGTTCAACCTCTTTAGATGGCATCACTTCATTTTTGAAAAATACACTTTCGTTTAGAATGAGAATGCTGATATGCTTTTAGCTTATTTGCATTGTTTTTATGTATGTTTTAAAATATTAGAGAAAGGAAAAAAATTTGCATTGTTTTTCTAGAACATATCAAGAGTGTTATGATTTCTTACTCCTATAAGTTTTTAAAACCTTTATTCCATATGCGTAAAAAATGTTTCTTTCCATTTTCCTATTAGTTAAGTCACGTGACTTAACTACTCCAATGACCACCTTTCCTAGAGACGACCGAGCCGGCACATCATCTTGAAATTGATGAATTGCCACAAGCGCCTTCGTCGACCTCTCGCTGAACGCACATCGTTGGTAGGCCTGAAATAAATTCAGGAAAACGCGAGCACCAATTGGTCCTCCTACTGAAATTGACGAAGTCACCATAGGTTGGTCGGCGCAAAACCATTTTAGTTATCGTCGAGATACTAATAAGGAAGGTGATATTTTTAGTTTGGTCGCTGATTTTGGTCTGTTCTTTTATCGTACATTGTTGCTCCATTGCCCTGTTTTTCTCCGCCTATCCTCTGGGCCGAGCTGGTCTTGAATCGACATGTTTTTTTTCGACTGGAGAGCAGCAAAAATTCGTTGCTGATATCGTGATTCAAACACATGACCAAGTTCTTTTGCATGTGTGTTATAAAGCAAGTTCTTTTCTCGTACATAAGAGTCGTTTCTTTTCTTTTTTTGTACGTCTTCCCCACCTGAGCCAGCTATGCTTTTGTGCGGCCCAGGCAATCCATGCGGCAGGGAGAGCAAAAAAATAGGCGGTGCCATCAGGGAATGAACTCAGGGAACTCCTATATGCCGCATTTTGCGGCGGGTAGCCGCCCGACGCACACAGAAGCTACGAACTGGGCCGGCCCAGCAGCGGGAGCGCACATGAAAAATCAAAAAAATAATGCACTGGATTAGGTTCAAACACACGGCCCCACATACTACGCGCGGGCTATTAACCAGCGAACTTGAAGAGTCTTGCTGTCCGATTCCTAACTCGAGGCTTATAGTTAGATAAAATGTCTTATAAAAATTCAAACACAATTTTTCTAAGGAAGTAAATACTTTTTGAAACGTGAAATATTCCCAAAAAAACGATGGAAATTTAGAAAATCAAACATCTCTTGATTTTGTGATTTTTGAAATATATTTTTGATATTGGAAATAAAAGTGAAAGAACATTTTCTCAAACTCCGAACAAAAATTAAAAACATGAACATTTTTTCAGATGACATTTTTTGAAAAATACGAACATATTTTGAATCTATGAACATTTCTGAAATCCGAACAATTTTTTGAAACTCCAGACAAAAATTTAAAATATGAAGATTTTTTCAGATGTGAACAAAATTTTGAAATACGAACATTTTTGAATCTATGAACAATTTTGGAAATACGAACAAGTTTTTGAAAAGAAAACAAATTGTTGAAAATGCAAACTTTTTTTTAAAAAATACGAACATTTTTAAATTTGTGTACAAAAACTAAATATGAGAACATTTTTAAATTCTCAAACACTTTTTGTAAAGCGCGAACATTTTTTGAAGTTGTGAACAAATTTTGAAAAAATGAGACCAACGTTTGATTGGGAACAGATTTTTGAAACGCTGAACAATTATCACAAACAAGAAACATATTTTAATTTCGAACTATACTTGAATTCTCAAACTTATTTTGAAATAAAAAGATAAAAGAAAAATATAGAAAAGAAAACAAAAACGAAACAGATAAAAAAATCAAAAAATAAGCAGAAACAGAAAATAAAAATCCTCTTAAGGAACCTTCTAGAAACAGATAAAACCTGGCTGGGAAACTTCTAGGAAGTTCCAAAAACCAGAACTGCCTAAAGAGGGAGATGGGCCGGCCCACTTTATCGTACCCATGTGTGAGCGGTCAACTGTTTGACGCAGAGAACATCAAATAGGGTTTTCCTTGAACTCACGACCTCCTTAGAGCATCTCCAACATGCGCCCAAAAACTGCACCACGCGCTAAAATTCAGGTTTTTTGGATGCCGGACAGCTCCAGCAGAAGCTGTAAAATAGTGCCGCGAAAAAGGTTTGGGAATGCGCTAAAAAGCGTTATCGCATGCTGCAAATATTGGGCGCCGGATTGCACGCGCTTCACAATTTGCACTGCGTATTTTTTTGGACACGCGTTTTTGGCCATTTGGAAAACCAATGTTGGGTCCGGCGCGCTAAAAATGCTACAGTGGCACGTTAAACTATTTTAGGTGCGCGAAACATTTGTGCGCCTGTTGGAGATACTCTTATACAGCCCCAAAGGATTCACTCCACCAAGCTACCTCATGGTTGTGAGTAGAAGGTAGGATTCTTTTGCCTATGAAATAGTTCCACCTCGCTTCCTTACAGCTCAGCCCACCAATTTATATATGTCTGTAATTTGAAATTAATAAACAGCTCTAAAATCAAAGCGAAGGGTGAGGAATCTGTCCCATTCGCTCAGAAATATGAGCAGGAAAGAATGAAATTAAAAGGACTAAACTACAACCGTACCTCATGAAGTATCAGTGATCATATTTTTCTTGTGAGGATAAAGGAGTTTTATTCCAAATGAATCGGGTTACAATCGAGAGGAAGTAGTTCCTCTATACAAGGCGGATCTCTATACCTAGCTACACAGTAGTAGTACTTTCCGTGTGACTAGACAAAGCCAACCGATCTGCTACCCTATTTTGCTCATGTTTAATCTCCAACGGAAAAAACTCCCCCTCTACCATAAGATGCTTAATCTGATCAACTAAATAACTATATGCCGACAGGGATAGCTTGTCTTCAGTCAAGGCTGGAAATGCTTCTGAAGAATCTAAACAATGACCGGCAAGCTAGTATGTTGAGCTGCGAGTGCCATACCTTGCATTAACGCATGTAACTCCGCCTCCAGCGCATCATTACAATTAAATAGACAACGGTAGGCTACAAAAATCACACTCCCATCGTGTCTCCTTAAGATCATTCCAGCCGACGCCGAATCATCCAACCTGGAGAAGGCCCCATTAACGGATAAGGCGACCATGTCCACCGGTGGTCTAGGCCATGCAATGAACCAGTAGCCACCCTTTCATGCACAACCGGCCTTTCCTCCAACAACGGCATTTTCCCTTTGATGATTTCCTCTGTGTTATACTTCTTGGATAGGTCAAGCGCTTGCATGTAACTTTGAAGATAATCAGACGACACCTTGGTAAGCGGCACCTCCTTCCCATGCGCTAAATCCGACCTCAATGACCATATCCTCTAAATCAACATTATTGTACGATCCGTCATATCATCCTCACAATTAGCAAGAATGTTTCACAGCCAATTCTTGCCGGCATCAACTAGCATACCATGATCAAGTAGCTTCCACACCATACACATCTGTTTCCACAAAGCACGAGCATGATCACATGTTACCAATGCGTGAAAGCTGCTCTCTTTTTCCTTGCTGCACCAAGGACAGGTATCCTGCTTCGAAATACGTCTCTGCTTCTTGCACGAGTTTGTTGACAGTGCACCTGAAACCACTTTCCATGACATTATGCTCGCCGCACCTGTCGCCACGGCATGGTTCTGCCCATCAGTTGCCAAATGGTAAGCACTCTTGACAGTAAACTGTCCGCTCTTCTCCGGACGCCAAGCAATAAAATCCCATCTATTCCTTGGAGAGGTTCAGATTTTAGTTATCAACAATCAGAATTACATATGGCCAAATGACACCACGGCGGGGGATCCCTACAAAGCGGTGATATAAATATGGGTGATATTCTTAGATGGCCAAATGACACCACGGTGGTGCAATTTGAAAAATATTCGGCACAACAACAACTAGATTGGTTGGGTAGAGAGGCTCTCAGGTTCACTATATCAAGAACAAGTACGTGTAACATGATCACTTCCTACACTTCAAATAACAACTAGATGGGTCTCTGAGAATGGCTCTTGAATTCACTATCGTAAGAAGTATAAACTGATCACTTGCTACACTTCAAATAACAACTAGATGACTTTGAGAATGGTTCTTTTTAATACGTTTTATTTTTTTTTGTGTCAATTAAAAAGTGCATACTTCTGAAAAAATTATGAATTTTTTAAAAGTCGTTCATGCATTTTAAAATGTTATTATAGTTTTAAGAAAAGTGTTCACGTATTGAAATAATGCTCATATAATTTGAATTTTTTTAATCCTTTTTCTAAGAAAAAAAGTTCATGTAATTCGAAATAGTGTTCACATGCTGAAAAGTATACTCAAATTTAAATAATTTCATGTTCTTTAAAAAAATCCATGTGATCTTGAAAATGCTTACGTGTTTAAAAAAGAATGTTGATGCATTTTGAAACACACATACACAATTTAAATGTGTGTGGGTGTATCAGGGATAGTGTGGGAACTAGGTGTAGGCCGTAGCTCGGGAAACGCGGTCGTGACGTCAAGCTCGACGAGATTAGTTTTAAAACTGCTAGGCACTGGCGGAGCTTAGTGTACACCAAGGGGGGCCATGGCCCCCCCTTAGTTTTGGCATTCATTGAAGAGCATGCTACCTTTTAGGGCTAATAAGTGTTTCAACAAGTGATTAGCCCCTCCTGGCCTACTAATTTGTTCCCCTTGAGTTATGGCCTCCTCTTAAATTTTTCTCAAGCTCGGCCACTGCTGTCAGGACCCCGACTCAATGCCACATCGATCTAGCATGTAACACCTCATATCACTTTGCGGCCTCACACACGGTATCCCCACGGGTGTCGCCTTACCTTTGCCCGGGACCGTTTGCGCCTTTTGGCACACGTATATGATAGTGTCGCTAGCATCCATATGATAAGGAGCCCGGGCTGACATGGCTAGTCGTAAACCCAAAGTGGCACAGACTTACAGGGACAGGCATCCATGACCCAGCATCAAACGTGTCGGTCATCAGCGAGTGAATCCAGGCTGTAGCACTGGGCTAGCAGGACACCGGTGAACCGGGCTGTAGCGGGCTAACAGGACTCCGGTATTCATCGCGTGACATTTCCCCGAAGGGACAGACACAGGAACGAAGAAGACACATGCCGGCCAGCGTAAGTGTTCCGGAGCAGTAGCAAGCTACCATGGCTCAGTGGATGCACTAGGAGACATTTTCCGGTAAGAGAGGCTACTAAGGATAAACAACTAGATAGTCAGATCCCACACATACCAAGCATTTCAATAACATACACACAATATGCTCGATATGTGCAAATACAACATGGCATCACAACATGACTCTACGACTCAAGTATTTATTCATTAGGCTCCGAGGAGCGAGATATTACAAACATGGGTCTCACGACCCAACATTCAGAGCATACAAGTCAAAGCACATGCGGAAGCTTAATATGTCTGAGTACAGACATCTACAAATGAAAAAGGCTAAGAAGCCTAACAATCTACTAGATCCTGCCAAGGGCACAAGATCGTAGCTGAGGTAACAAGCTAAACGTCGAAGTCCACGTGGAACAACTAACAAGACCGAAGTCTCTCTGCAAAAACGTAAAATAGGCAAACGTGAGTACAAATGTACCCAGCAAGACTTACATCAGAACTAACTACATATGCATCATTATCAACAAAGGGGATGGTGGGGTTTAACTTCAGCAAGCCAGCTTTGACTCAGTAGCTATCTTAAACTACGACTGCAAGTAACTCTTTTGTGGTGGCGCACACGAGTCCACATATTCACCATATCAATACACCACTATGGATCCCCTCCCGTCTCCCTACGAGAACGCTATCCATAGAACTCACGCTTATCTTGCGTATTTTAGAGTATCCACTTTCACTTGTCTATGAACTGTTATAGGCAACCCAGAAGTCCTTTACCGCGGACACGGCTATTCGAATAAATGATATTAACCCTGCAGGGGTGTACTTCTTCATACATGTTTCCGCCACTTAGCGTCTGCACACGACATGTGCTCGGCAGACTTCAAGCGCAAGCCGACGTGGGTGTAGACCACGACCTACCTAAACACTCAAGTCTCTAGTCCGGGTTTATCGCCTATTCGGGTTCCATCCATGAGGAGATCCGGCCGAAGTTTCGCTTACAGCCCCAAACGATGTGAACAGGGTTCTGTGACACCAAACGGGCACCCGGTTTACCCGGCCACGTGCCTACCGCATCACAGCCCACCCCTACGGTCAGCGCTGCGCACGGCCTCCAGCATACTACAAACACCAGAAACTACTTGCAACTCCTGGACAGAGGACGAGGGTGATTAAGAAGTCGAGCGGGGTCATATTTCAGGGCCCAATGCATGGTAGTAGCTGAATCATGGATCACAAACACAGAACTCAGTTCTAAGGACGGCTTCAATGAGACAACCCACCATGTACTCCTACATGGCCTCTCACCGATACCTTTACCAAATCGTGTTCACACACTTAGCTCACACACAGTAGGACATGTTCACACACCTCTTATTCCTCCCGGATGAATCAGACCTGACACAACTCTAAGCAATAGCAGGCATGACAAACAAGTATGAAATGAGTAGGCACATCAGGGCTCAAATAACTCCTACTCATGCTAGTGGGTTTCATCTATTTACTGTGGCAATGACAGGTCATGCAGAGGATAAAGGGGTTCAACTACCGCAGCAAGTAACAGTTGAATCGATGTTGTCCTAATGCAGTAAACGAGAGCAGGAGCGAGAGAGCGGGATTGTATCGGAATGAACAAGGGGGTTTTGCTTGCCTGGCACTTCCGAAGATAATATAGCTCTTCATCAGTGTCATTGATCTCATCGTCGAAACCACGTCTATCGAGAGGGGACAAATACCGGCAACAGAGAAGAAACACAATCAATGCAATGCACAATATGATGCATGATCATGACATGGTAAAATGAGTGTGTTGGGCTAATGCAACTACAACCAGATGGGTTTGAGCTATTTTGAACCAAAGATTCAAAGTTCAAACACATTTGTGATCTTAAATAGTTCTTTATCATGTTTTGCACTAAACAGCAAGTTAACTTGTTTAAACATGCATGAAACTGGTACAGATGGATAGATTGGATTTTTCTGATAATTTTTCATATATAAATCTTTGCATTTGGAGTTACAAATTAATTTCTATGAATTTTTGAAGTTTGCAACAATTTCTGGAATTTCCTGTAAAAGAATAATTCCAGTAAATAACTTACTGCGTCAGCATGACGTCGGGGTGACGTCATCAGGTCAAAGGCGTCGACCAGTCAAACCTGACCAGTGGGGTCCACTGGTCAGCGACACAGTGCTGTTCAATGTCAATGACAGGTGGGGCCCGGTCAACGGCCACGTCAGCATAGTCAACTCTGACTGGTGGGTCCCGTGTGTTTATTAACTAATCTGAACAGAAATAAAACATAGATTATTTAGGGCGTGGGACCCAGGTGTCAGTGAGCTAGGTGGGTTGGTTAGTGGGGTGTTTAACCGCTAATGATGGCCACGTCATCAGTCGCCGGAGTGTCGCCGGCGACGACCATGGCCGACGGCGGAGGTGCACCGGGCGCTCGCTACGGAGCACCATTTGACGTGCGCTTTGCTCCTACGGGTTCCTGGGAGGAAGGCGCATCTAAAGAGATAAGCGACAGCAGCTGGGGTAGTCGGAGCTGACGGCGGCGAGCTCTTTTGCGGCCGCCGGAGTTCGGGCACCGACGGTTTAGGCGCTACGGCACGTTTTGAGCTGAACTAGTGGGATCTGCGGCTTCCTGAGGAAGCGCTGAGCACGCCTACATGCTCTGGTGCGACGTGCGGGTGTTGCGACCGCGGCGGTGACATGGACGGCGGCGGAGCTGCTTCGGCTGGGGTGGGAGAGGGAGCTACGGCGCGAGAACGGAGGAATGGAGAGAGGGGAACGGAGCAGAAGCTCACAGCGGACTCGGCGGTCCTGATGGAGAGCTCGGGGATGCACTGGAGATGGCGGGGCGGCGATGAGGATCTCCGGTGGCCGGGGATGAAGACGACGTCGATGGAGGCGCTCCAGGGCCTCCCGAGGCGTGTGGGTTGACGGAGGGGTAGCCGGCGACGTGGTGGAGCTTTTGGGCACGACGGTGGGGCGAGGGATCGGCGGTAGCTACGGCAACGGTGGTCGGTGGCGACGGCAGCGCTCGGCCGCGTGCAGGGAGAGAGTAGAGGAGGGGGGGAGAGGCCAGGGAGCGAGGGGAGCGGTCGAGGGGGGGTCCAGGCGGGTCTGCGTGGCAACGCCAGAGGCGCCCAGGCCCTCGGCGGCAAGAAGGAGGTGGCGCACGGCGGTGCGCGCACGTCGGGCATGCCCCGTCCTCCTGGCAAAGGAGAAAGACGATAGGGGAGGAGGCGGTGGTGGGCTGGGCCAGTTGGCTGGGCTGCCAGCTGGGCCGGCCAGGTGGACAGGTAAGCGCCAGGTAGGTCTCTGCTTTGTTTTATTTTTCTGTTTTGTTTCCTATTATTCTGTAAATTTAGGGATTTATTAAAAATGCCAGGGTATTACCAAAAATCATGAAACTGCTCCATGTCACTGTTTGGAATATTTCCAACAGTAAACATTTCAGTTTGTGATTATTTGAGCATTTAAAATATTATTAGCAATTAAATACCCAAATGCAAATACTATATAATTTAATTCAAAAATCCAGGAATAGCCTATAAATATGTTCATCATTTTTGGAAGAGGTTTTCACTTTTAACAGAAATTATGAACATTTCCAAAGGGCATTCTGGGTTATTGAAAATATTTTTATTGAACCTAGTTAAATTTCATTTGGTGCTAGGGTTTCAACAATCCCCATTTCAAATTTCTTTAGAATTTAAACATGATGGCATGATGAACAAGCAAAGTCAAGCAAGGGTTGAACTGGGGCTGTGACAACTCACCCCCACTAAACAAGAATCTCGCCCCGAGATTCAAGCGTAGGGCAAGATGAAGGGGAAACGCAACTAACGCAATCTTCACGATCCAGGTTGCACTCCAAATGAACGTTGATTCGTTCACCATCATTGTCTCGAAGTCTTGCTCCGAGAACTCCATCCCACATGACAACAAGTAGAAAGGAAGAATTTTATAAGAATCGATCTTCCTGAGATTCAAGCAACTTAGGATCATATTAATGATCACAAGATCAATTCATGTAATGAGACATAGAAACATCTCTGGAGCTGAGAGGCAAAACATGCATCAGGAGGGACGGAAGAAGCAATTTGGCGAGGGTTTCAAGTAGCGAGGATAAACTGCCATGATTCCATAACGGGGCACCTTAGGGAAGGTGGCTCGTAGAATCATCCCTTAAGTGGCAAAAAGAATTACCTTTGATTCAAAGATCACTGAGGCTCTTTATACCAGCTTAAGGTAAATCACAATCGATCATTTGAAGGAGTCCGAAAAAAAACATTCTCGGGCCAGAATGGATGATGTGGACTACCTTGTTGAAGACAACACAAGGAATGATTTTAGTAACTGGGGCGAAGCTCAACAGTAGAGAGTGAATCCACTGTTGGAATGGTTATAGCATAACCGAGGAAACTGAGAGCAATCCCAGTTAGTGCCGATGATAACACCTAGCGCTGGTGTGTGCTCTCAAGAACTTGAGCATTTCCATAATCATCAAGGTTTTACCAACATCCTTGTCAAGGGTGCTGACAACACAACATACTACCATGATGAATAGCGATGGACGATGCAGACACAAAGGAAGATAACACTTTCTCAGATTTCACCTTAGCGAGACCAAGGGGACAAAATCTGGATGATCGACCGAGAGACATTCAGCACTCCGCTTCTAATGTTCTCCTTGATGTACTAGCGTATCCCATTCATTGAAATGGTCTGGTATCTAGAACATCAAGTAAAGGTCGGACTTCGGGAACACCAAAAATCCATAAGGAACAACTAATAGTATAAATTCTACGAGATCCTTATGGGGAGGTGGCCAACTTCTTCAATCAAGATACTACAATAATAGGTCTTCCGGCGGGGTGTGTTGGCCACGACATCCACTTTACCGGTTATCGAGAGACCAATATTATAGTTCTTGGGAAATGTCCCAACCATCATCTCTGCCTGAGATTCAGATCTGGTTGGTGTCAGAATATTCCAGACTCATCAAGTCTAGAAAGAAAAATTAAAGTTTGCAACACAAATCGACGAGATGGCGTTGCGAGATTCTCGGGGAATGGACTACGGTAGCACGCTCCAAAACATGAGCTGGTTCTGCTACAAACATGTGAACACGCTGTCCCCGACAAACATGAGCACATGGTAGTCTTACAACGAAACACTACCGAGTTCTGGTTGGGAACCATCATTGAGGATAACAGAATCTTATACAAATCCGTCTGGTACCTTCAGGACTAGCACGTAGAACCTATTATCCTTGAACAAATCAATCAGTGGCTTGGTGTGCTAGGAATACATATAGAATGAAGATGATCAGTCTATCAGACCACAGAATACTTCGCACGTGCATGACCGACTTGGGATAGTACCTGAGGAAGCAAAAACGAACTTTCTCGAATTCACGGCGGCAACTTGCTTCAAATGCACATGAACTAGAGGAAGCCACTTCTTTCATCCAAGCATATTCTTCATGAACGAAACACAAAGATAATGCTTATATAAGTTTCCAATACTAGCTGAATGTTCAACATGAATCATGGAGGAGATAAAAATGTTGCTGATGGGCTCGACAACAACTCATCTGGGTTTCCATATAAGTGGAATTCCACAATTATGTGAACAAGGCGATAGCATCGGCCAGACCCAAAAGACATAATGGTGTATGCTCGAGGAAAATCCACGAGTAAGACAACATTACGAACATCGTTGGTTCTGATTTAATTTGAGGATAGCCCATACTCAAATCAAAGTTTTGGCAAGACAATAGCTCCAACAACTAGTCTCGAGGATCAATCGATGAAGATATCATCTTTCTTCAACACACACACAAAACGATATCCCTTAAAATGAACTAAGCCAGGCAAGCTTTTATCCTCCAACTCTCCAAGTTGTTGTTTGACTTAACCAACTAGCTCAGGGATATCCAACACAAATTCTTGGAGAAGGAGTGATTTATTAGAAAACCAACTTGATCACAAACTCAACATAGCGGCCAGGTGACAGCCTGGTAATACTTCCGAGAAGATATTCGAAACATCACGAACCACCAATATGCTACTAAGCTCGAGAACAATCTTGCTTCCGAGGCAAGATGATGTGATCAATTAAGCAAGGGATTGAAATCCTAACTCATTGATCGAAGAATGCACCAGAAATAAGGACTAGGTAGCACGATCTGTCTTAGAATGATGATTCAAGAACTAACACGCTAAGAATGAAATTATTGTCCATTAACTACCAAGCAACAAGGTTGCTAGGGGTATCGATTTCACACATCACAGTTCACTTGTCAGCATTCCGGTTGTAACAACACGGGACCGAGGAATGAAAAATGATGGCGAGAGTATCGCTACGTCAAGAATTCACAAGAGCTGGTGCAATTCTCATGAAAATCCTGACATGAAGACGGTAATACTTCAGGGTAGAACAGAATCAAAAGCTGGGTTGGCATTTTGATCTGCGGAGCGCAAATATTTTGACCCAATCCTGGATATGGATGAGGTACTGGAGTTTGTTTCTCCTAGTCATCCTGAATAGAATGGCTTGACGGACCACAAGAATAATAAGCATCGATAACACGAATGCACAATTACTCCTAACTATCAATTGATAGATGGAGGTCAGAAAACAACTAGAGAGGGACAACTCAAAGGAACATATAACTTTCTGAGTTGGGGATGCATAAATTAATGTGTCGAACCAGGTTCAACAGGTTTCTTCCAGATAATCCAGGCGGGGAAGGTAGGACTGGCAGGGTCACAACATAGAATCGATAATTCATCAAGAGCACTTTTGTTGTGATCTTTTGGTTCAACGAGGAACTGCTGCCATAAGTAGTTCTTAGTATTTGGAAGAATGATATACCACGAACCTCGAGAACTATCGCAAGGGTTACTAATAACCTAAAGGAACTAGCAAACACTATCAACATGAAGTAAGTAGGGTGAATTTTGGGCTAAAAAACCCAGGAATAGAATGCCTACTAACTAAATGGCATCACGGGATGCTTTCGAGAATGGTGGCCAGAATCATCACACTGGGAGAAAAATCATGGCTAGATTACTAGATGATCCCCTAAGACACCTAGGGTCATAATAATAATTCCAACATATATGTCGAGGCAATAGAATACCTCAACTCAGCAATTAGTGTGATTAACCTGGCCCAAAGGAACATCAAAACCAGAGGGAAAGGATTTGCATGTGCATCAGATTGTTTAGAAATCTGGGATGACTCGGACAGCATAACGGCTGTAAATGCTCAAAATGATTGGAGACATGCTACAAAAATGGTGGCATAGCCACTCCGAAGCACAATATCAAGGTTTTGAGATCAACAGTTATGAACATACGGAAGTAGTAAAACTGAACTGAGATTTGAAAATAACAATTCTATAAATCTATGGATTAGTAACACGTCATCCTGATAGATAGATGAGAAGGCCTAGTTCTTAATCCCCGTAGAAGAGAAGAGGATGACTCAGATCAGAAGGCCATGAGGTATAAGGAGTAAAAAGAGCCTTACGTTCCATCCCACAGTCAATTCCCCTACATATAACTAAAGCATTTCTAGACTCAACTTCGACCAGTTTGGCTTGGTAATCCTACAGGCAGTCAAGCTCTGATACCAAAAGCTGTCAGGACCCCGACTCAATGCCACATCGATCTAGCATGTAACACCTCATATCACTTTGCGGCCTCACGCACGGTATCCCCACGGGTGTCGCCTTACCTTTGCCCGGGACCGTTTGCGCCTTTTGGCACACGTATATGATAGTGTCGCTAGCATCCATGTGATAAGGAGCCCGAGCGGACATGGCTAGTCGTAAACCCAAAGTGGCACAGACTTACAGGGACAGGCATCCATGACCCAGCATCGAACGTGTCGGTCATCAGCGAGTGAATCTAGGCTGTAGCACTGGGCTAGCAGGACTCCGGTGAACCGGGCTATAGCGGGCTAACAGGAACGAAGAAGGACACATGCCGGCCAGCCTAAGTGTTCCGTAGCAGTAGCAAGCTACCATGGCTCAGTGGATGCACTAGGAGATATTTCCCGGTAAGAGAGGCTACTAAGGATAAATAACTAGATAGTCAGATCCCACACATACCAAGCATTTCAATAACATACACACAATATGCTCGATATGTGCAAATACAACATGGCATCACAACATGACTCTACGACTCAAGTATTTATTCATTAGGCTCTGAGGAGCAAGATATTACAAACATGGGTCTCACAACCCAACATTCAGAGCATACAAGTCAAAGCACATGCGGAAGCTTAATACGTCTGAGTACAGACATCTACAAATGAAAAAGGCTAAGAAGCCTGACAATCTACTAGATCCTGCCGAGGGCACAAGATCGTAGCTGAGATAACACGCTAAACGTCGAAATCCACGCGGAACTACTAACAAGACCGAAGTCTCTCTGCAAAAACGTAAAATAGGCAAACGTGAGTGCAAATGTACCCAGCAAGACTTACATCAGAACTAACTACATATGCATCATTATCAACAAAGGGGATGGTGGGGTTTAACTGCAGCAAGCCAGCTTTGACTCAGTGGCTATCCTAAACTACGACTGCAAGTAACTCTTTTGAGGTGGCGCACATGAGTCCACATATTCACCATATCAATACACCACTATGGATCCGCTCCCGTCTCCCTACGAGAACGCCATCCATAGCACTCACGCTTATCTTGCGTATTTTAGAGTATCCACTTTCACTTGTCTATGAACTGTTATAGGCAACCCAGAAGTCCTTTACCGCGGACATGGCTATTCGAATAGATGATATTAACCCTGCAGGGGTGTACTTCTTCATACATGTTTCCGCCACTTAGCGTCTGCACACGACATGTGCTCAGCAGACTTCAAGCGAAAGCCGACGTGGGTGTAGACCATGGCCTACCTAAACACTCAAGTCTCTAGTCCAGGTTTATCGCCTATTCGGGTTCCATCCATGAGGAGATCCGGCCGAAGTTTCGCTCACAGCCCCAAACGATGTGAACAGGGTTCCGTGACACCAAACGGGCGCCCGGTTTACCCGGCCACGTGCCTACCGCATCACAGCCCACCCCTACGGTCAGCGCTACGCACGGCCTCCAGCATACTACAAACACCAGAAACTATTTGCAACTCCTGGACAGAGGACAAGGGTGATTAAGAAGTCGAGCGGGGTCATTTTTCAGGGCCCAATGCATGGTAGTAGCTGAATCATGGATCACAAGCACAGAACTCAGTTCCTAAGGACGGCTTTAATGAGACAACCCACCATGTACTCCTACATGGCCTCTCACTGATACCTTTACCAAATCGTGTTCACACACTTAGCTCACACACAGTAGGACATGTTCACACACCTCTGATTCATCCCCGATGAATCAGAACAGACACAACTCTAAGCAATAGCAGGCATGACAAACAAGCATGAATGAGTAGGCACATCAGGTCTCAAACAACTCCTACTCATGCTAGTGGGTTTCATCTATTTACTATGGCAATGACAGGTCATGCAGAGGATAAAGGGGTTCAACTACCGCAGCAAATAACAGTTGAATCGATGTTGTCCTAATGCAGTAAAAGAGAGCAGGAGCGAGAGAGTGGGATTGTATCGGAATGAACAAGGGGGTTTTGCTTGCCTGGCACTTCCGAAGATAATATAGCTCTTCATCAATGTCATCGATCTCATCGTCGAAACCACGTCTATCGAGAGGGGACAAATACCGGCAACAGAGAAGAAACACAATCAATGCAATGCACAATATGATGCATGATCATGACATGGTAAAATGAGTGTGTTGGGCTAATGCAACTACAACCAGATGGGTTTGAGCTATTTTGAACCAAAGATTCAAAGTTCAAACACATTTGTGATCTTAAATAGTGCTTTATCATGTTTTGCACTAAATAGCAAGTTAACTTGTTTAAACATGCATGAAACTGGTACAGATGGATAGATTGGATTTTTCTGATCATTTTTCATATATAAATCTTTGCATTTGGAGTTACATATTAATTTCTATGAATTTTTGAAGTTTGCAACAATTTCTGGAATTTCCTGTAAAAGAATAATTCCAGTAAATAACTTACTGCGTCAGCATGACGTCGGGGTGACGTCATCAGGTCAAAGGTGTCAACCAGTCAAACCTGACCAGTGGGGTCCACTGGTCAGCGACACAGTGCTGTTTAGTGTCAATGACAGGTGGGGCCCGGTCAACGGCCATGTCAGCATAGTCAACTCTGACTGGTGGGTCCCGTGTGTTTATTAACTAATCTAGACAGAAATAAAACATAGATTATTTAGGGCGTGGGGCCCAGGTGTCAGTGAGCTAGGTGGGTTGGTTAGTGGGGTGTTTAACCGCTAATGATGGCCACGTCATCAGTCGCCGAAGTGTCACCGGCGACGACCACGGCCGACGGCGGAGGTGCACCGGGCGCTCGCTACGGAGCACCATTTGATGTGCGGTTTGCTCCTACGGGTTCCTGGGAGGAAGGCGCATCTAAAGAGATAAGCGACAGCAGCTGGGGTAGTCGGAGCTGACGGCGGCGAGCTCTTTTGCGGCCGCCGGAGTTCGGGCACCGACGGTTTAGGCGCTACGGCGCGTTTTGAGCTGAACTAGTGGGATCTGCGGCTTCCTGAGGAAGCGCTGAGCACGCCTACATGCTCTGGTGCGACGTGCGGGTGTTGCGACCGCGGCGGCGACATGGCCGGCGGAGGAGCTGCTTCGGCTGGGGTGGGAGAGGGAGCTACGGCGCGAGAACGGAGGAACGGAGAGAGGGGAACGGAGCAGAAGCTCACAGCAGACTCGGGGGTCTTGACGGAGAGCTCGGGGATGCACTGGAGACGGCGGGGCGGCGATGAGGATCTCCGGTGGCCGGGGACGAAGACGACGTCGATGGAGGCGCTCCAGGGTCTCCCGAGGCGCGTGGATTGACGGAGGGGTAGCCGGCGACGTGGTGGAGCTTCTGGGCACGACGGTGGGGCGAGGGATCGGCGGTAGCTACGGCAACGGTGGTCGGTGGCGACGGCAGCCCTCGGCCGCATGCAGGGAGAGAGCAGAGGAGGGGGGGAGAGGCCAGGGAGCGAGGGGAGCGGTCGAGGGGGGGGGGGGTCCAGGGGGGTCTGCGTGGCAACACCGCCCAGGCCCTCGGCGGCAAGCAGTAGGTGGCGCACGGCGGTGCGCGCGCGTCGGGCACGCGCCCGTCCTCCTGGCAAAGGAGAAAGACGACAGGGGAGGAGGCGGTGGTGGGCTGGGCCAGTTGGCTGGGCTGCCAGCTGGGCCAGCCAGGTGGACAGGTAAGCGCCAGGTAGGTCTCTGCTCTGTTTTATTTTTCTGTTCTGTTTCCTATTATTCTGTAAATTTAGGGCTTTATTAAAAATGCCAGGGTATTACCAAAAATCATGAAACTGCTCAATGTCACTGTTTGGAATATTTCCAACAGTAAACATTTCAGTTTGTGATTATTTGAGCATTTAAAATATTATTAGTAATTAAATGCCCAAATGCAAATACTATATAATTTAATTCAAAAATCCAGGAATAGCCTATAA
This sequence comes from Triticum timopheevii, assembly GCA_963921465.1. Lineage (NCBI taxonomy): Eukaryota > Viridiplantae > Streptophyta > Magnoliopsida > Poales > Poaceae > Triticum > Triticum timopheevii. The sequence continues at coordinate 60,443,254 of OY997266.1, read as the reverse complement.
ATATGTTCATCATTTTTGGAAGAGGTTTTCACCTTTAACAGAAATTATGAACATTTCTAAAGGGCGTTCTGGGTTATTGAAAATATTTTTATTGAACCTAGTTAAATTTCATTTGGTGCTAGGGTTTCAACAATCCCCATTTCAAATTTCTTTGGAATTTAAACATGATGGCATGATGAACAAGCAAAGTCAAGCAAGGGCTGAACTGGGGCTGTGACAACTGCTGCTAGGCATTCACTTGCGATGACGTGTGGTTCAAGGATAGGTGTGCCGTGTGCGTGCGGTTCAAGATCGTCACCTTTAGAATTGACCACGTTCGAATGCATTGTGATCACATGGACACCGTGACCATAGTCCCTGAAGGTGGTGGGAAGGATAAGCGGCAATACAAATGAGACGCTATATTCAAATAGATAATGTGGACCTATGGAGGGGTCTTGAGTCGCGCTTGTTGTGCTAAGAAAAAAATAGCATGTGATTTTTTCTTCCGCTGTAATGTGCGAGTATGTTTGCTAGTATATCATCATGTATTTTTTCTGCATGGTAATATGTGTCTTATTTATAAAATAAGGATCTGGTTACAAGGCACTTAAGCACCGACATTACAAGACTGAAAAGATAGGATAATCCTATGCAAAATACCAACGCATGTTCCTCTCCTCCGACACCATCAAAGCGGCCACCAAAAGGAAAGAAAACAAATCACCTTTTCATCCGAGCTCGACCAAGTTGTACAGTCCACTTATATTTAGGCGTGGTTGCCCGCAAAAAAAACAAAAAAAAGTTAGGCGTGGTTGTTAATTTGCTGCCGATATTTCCGCCTCCGAAGTCACGTGTTGCAGCAGGAGTCCTGCAATTTTGGCAAGTTTTGCATCAAATCAGCGTCTCCCGAGCGGCTGCATCCTCTCATCGATCTCTAGCCATGGCCTCTGCGCCGCAACGCACGGCGTCGACGCACAGGTCGACGGTCGTCCGTGGCACGCACGAGTTTCACATCGTCGGCTACAGCGAGGGAAGGCGACGTAAATAACTTCCCTCTAATTGTAGAGTTTACTAGTTGTTTCTTTTCTAATTTTCCTAAAGTTAAATTCATGTAAAGAGAGGTTTCTTTTTTTTCAGACCATCTCCATCATAGCCAAAGTTGAAGCTGTGTTCTTCAATCATCTTGTCAAGGTTGGATAGGTTTTTGATCCATTGCTTTCATTTAATTCTCTTATAGTGTCTTTAAATCTAGCCACTAGATCTTTAGCCGAGTTGCTGAAAAGAGTAGTGTTGTTCCAAGCAAGTTCAACCACATCCAAGGATCCCTCAAAATCAGTCCAGAATTCCTCAAATCCAAACTTTTAGTTCAAGGGATTTTATTATCAATTTGCACTTTCATGGATACATGATCAGAAGTAACTCTAAAAGGCGAAATAGCCATGGTATATTGGATATGAAGTGGTCCAGGATGGAGCGGTAAAGACCCAATCCAGTTTTTTTTAAGAAGGGGGTTACCCTACATATTATTCCAGGTAAAAGTCCTGCATTTAAAGGGTATCTCAAGCAAATCATGTTGTTGAATAATAGAGTTGAAACGAAGCATACTATTGTGATGACGTCCATGTCTGTTTCAGTTCTCGGGGCCCCTTATATAGTCTCCCATGATAATCCTTGGTTCAATATAACTAGTATCCAGGTTATATATCCAGTTGGAAAATTTAATCTTGCCATCAGTACTACTTGGTCCATACACATTGGTCAGATACCATGCCATATTACTCATGTTACTAGTAAATTCAATAGTAATCCGAAAGTATGACTGAGTGTATGAGTATTAGAGACGAGAGAATTGGTGTAATATGGTGCATATTGTATTGAGCCTCTAGAGTACAATGCTTGGAGGGCAAGAAGGCTCTGCTAGAGATAAGGAAGGATATCGATGTTTACAAATCATAGTCGACCAAATATAGAGATATGCCTATATACTGTTACATCCCCACGGAGTCGTAGCGGTAGCATCCCAGACAACAAAAGCATCACAGACGGTCAAACGGGAGAGAAAGCGAAGGTAGAAGCCGACAAGCTGACATCCCCCCACAATCATAGCGGGAGCATCCTGGACGTGTTGAATATAGAGAAAGCCACTGAGGTGCTCAAGCGAGGTGATAACACTTTGTGTCGAAGTCGAGGTAGCTGAGAGCATGGGCGGTGGAGCCATGGTTGAGGTAGCCATGCGAGGGACGCCATGGTCGATATCGAAGTCGAGGGTAGCCGGTGTCAAGGTAGCCGAAGGTGGAGCCAGGGGTGCAAGGAAGCACCGACGAGTCAAGGACGCAGTGTTGCGCCAGGAAGAAGATGGTGACGCGATCAAGGGTAGTTGTCGTGGAGGGGGTCGATGCCAAAGACAAACTTGTCAAAGCCATCGTAGACAAGGTGCCGCACCAGGTTTGCCAAGCCCGGGACACTTCGGGGATGAAGGCACGCATCAGTGTTGCCAATATTGGGCATGCATAGAGGGACTAGTAGGGGAGGACTCTGTTGGGGAACGTAGTAATTTCAAAAAATTTCCTACGCACATGCAAGATCATGGTGATGCATAGCAACGAGAGGGGAGAGTGTTGTCCACGTACCCTCGTAGACCGAAAGCGGAAGTGTTAGCACAACGCAGTTGATGTAGTCGTACGTCTTCACGATCCGATCGATCAAGTACCAAACGTACAGCACCTCCGAGTTCAGCACACGTTCAACTCGATGACGTCCCTCGAACTCCGATCCAGCCGAGATTTGAGGGAGAGTTCCGTCACCACGACGGCGTGGTGACGATGATGATGTTCTACCGACGCAGAGCTTCGCCTAAGCACCGCTACGATATTATCGAGGTGGATTATGATGGAGGGGGGCACCGCACACGGCTAAGAGATCCAAGGGATCAATTGTTGTGTCTAGAGGAGCAAGGGGGGAGGCGGCCGGCCTAGGAGGAGGGCGCGCCAAGGGGGGAGTCCTACTCCCACCGGGAGTAGGACTCCTCCTTTCCTTGTTGGAGTAGGACAGAAGGAAAGAGGGGGAGAGGAAGAAGGAAAAGGGGGCTGCACCCCTTGTCCAATTCGGACCAGAAGGGGGGGGGGGGGGCGCGCCTCCTTCCTTTTGGCCTCTCTCCTCTATTCCCGTATGGCCCAATAAGGCCCATATACTCCCCGGCGAATTCCCGTAACTCTCCGGTACTTCGATAAATACCCGAATCACTCGGAACCTTTCGATGTCCGAATATAGTCGTCCAATATATAGATCTTTACATCTCGACCATTTCGAGACTCCTCGTCGTGTCCCTGATCTCATCTGGGACTCCGAACTCCTTCGGTACATCAAAACACATAACTCATAATATAACCGTCATCGAACTTTAAGCGTGCGGACCCTACGGGTTCGAGAACTATGTAGACATGACCGAGACACGTCTCTGGTCCATAACCAATAGCGGAACCTGGATGCTCATATTGGCTTCCACATATTCTACGAAGATCTTTATCGGTCAAACCGCATAACAACATACGTTGTTCCCTTTGTCATCGGTATGTTACTTGCCCGAGATTCGATCGTCGGTATCTCAATACCTATTTCAATCTCGTTACCGGCAAGTCTCTTTACTCGTTATGTAATGCATCATCCCGCAACTAACTCAGTAGCTACATTGCTTGCAAGGCATATAGTGATGTGCATTACCGATAGGGCCCAGAGATACCTCTCCGACAATCGGAGTGAGAAATCCTAATCTCAAAATACGCCAACTCAACATGTACCTTCAGAGACACCTGTAGAGCTCCTTTATAATCACCCAGTTACGTTGTGACGTTTGGTAGTACACAAAGTGTTCCTCCAGTAAACGGGAGTTGCATAATCTCATAGTCATAGGAACATGTATAAGTCATGAAGAAAGCAATAACAACATACTAAACGATCAAGTGCTAAGCTAACGGAATGGGTCAAGTCAATCACATCATTCTCCTAATGATGTGATCCCGTTAATCAAATGGCAACTCATGTCTATGGTTAGGAAACTTAACCATCTTTGATTAACGAGCTGGTCAAGTAGAGGCATACTAGTGACACTATGTTTGTTTATGTATTCACACATGTATTATGTTTCCGGTTAATGCAATTCTAGCATGACTAATAAACATTTATCATGAAATAAGAAAATAAATAATAACTTTATTATTGCCTCTAGGGCATATTTCCTTCAGACTCGACAACGATTGCGGCGCAAATCGACGTGGGGTAGAAGGTGCCGATGTTGACCACGATTGTTGGCGTAGATGAAGTGGTCGGGGAAGATAACGGCGACGCTGGCGATGAGGTGGTGTTGGAAGAAGATGAAGATGTGGTTGGCGGAACCAGAGGTAACCTGAGACTGGGCCACGTTGGATGCCTGTAGAAGCGTGACGACGGTGCTCGAACTAGTCTAGGAAGAATCCGACAGTGTGACGAAGACCATGCACGGACGGTGATGTTCTCGTGCCTAGGGATGCGGCACGGCACATACCATGTAGACGTCAACGCGCTGGAAACGACGAAGTGGACCGTGTGCCACGATGCTACTATTCGAAGGGGTGACGCAGCGGCAACGCACGTGATGGTGCAATGGTGGGAAGATCTCCGCGCGGCGGTGTGGACCGCGAGATGCAGCGCTACAATCTGAAAGGGCGATGCAGTAGTAGCATGTGTGTCGGTGCAACCACCAGAAGACCTCGGGGTGGCGGCGCTGCAGTCCGAAAAGATGTCGCAGTAGCACCCTGTTGCTCGATTGATAGAGAAGCTGCCATGCGGCACAACGAAAAGAAGTAGGTGTTGTGTTCAGTGCTCCTACCAAACATTCAAGCTCGGCCCACTTCTAAAGGCTATTTCCGCTATTCCGTTTAGGGAAAACACTTAGTTTGGCTCGAGTGAAAAAAGAGAAAGACTATTGTCGTCCGTCATTTCATGCCCTATTGACATTATGACTAAGAATAGGGTTGCCCATTCCTGCCGTGGTCCATGGGATCTTCGAGTTGCGAGTAAGCTTAGAGTCCATCGAGCTGCCTCATGTTGTTTGTACAAGGGATGATTCGTTCTTCTACTAAATAGTCCCATCTCGCTTTTTCGAACATTATCTCTCTAATTTATATACGTCTGATAAGCCACCATATTAAGAAATCAAAGCGGAAGGTGAGGAGTCGATCCGTTTACCCACAAATATGAGCAGGAAGAAGGAAAGAAACTAAAGCATACCTTCATTTAAATTGTTTGTGTAATTTTAAGAAAAGGGTTCACGTATTAAAATAATGTTCATATAATTTAAAAATGGTCACCCTTTTCTGAAAAAAAATCATGTAATTCTAAAAAATGTTCACGTGCTTAAAAATATATTCGTAATTTTAAAAATATGCATGCTCTTTAGAAAAGTCCATGTAATTTAGAAAGTGTTTATGTGTGTTTTAGAAAGAAGGTTGATGCATTTTGAAAAATAAAATTTAAAAGTGAGTGGGTGTATGAGGGGTGGTGTATGGACTAGGTGTAGATCCTAGCTCGACGGTAATAGTTTTGAAATTTCAGGCGCATAAACACATCTGTAAAGTCGGCGTACCGTGCTCTCATGAATCAAAAAGAGCGTTTGGCTCTAGAGGAAGGGACGGTTACCGGTACCTCAAAAACAGAACAACAGATGTGGACATCTCTCTGGAAGCTCAAAGTTGTGCCTAAGGTGAGGGTTTTTTGGTGGAGAGTGCTACGTGGAATTCTCCTTGATGAAGCTACCCTTAAGCATAAACACATTAAACCTCTTAGCATTTGCAATGTTTGCCTCGCTAGAGAGGAGGATCTCATGCATGCTTTGGTCTCCTGCTCCCATGCACGTAGATTCTGGGATGAAGCACAAATATGGTTCGACTTTCGTCTTCCAAGGCTGCATCCTACCACTTGGGCGAGAGATATTTTGTATGATGATATGTTCACGGACCAAGTCAGAGCAAAAATTATATCGGTGATGTGGGCTATTTGGCATTCACGGAACCGATTGACTCATGAGAAGGAACATGTGGATCCGGTGTACTCTGTTCGTCGCATAAGAGAAGATCTGGCCTTGCTAGATATACCAGTTGCACAAGCTACTATACTGCCAGGGCACGGTTGGCGTCCCCCTGATATTGGGTTCATTAAGATCAATGTTGATGGTGCTATAAATTCTGAAGCAGGACTCGCTGGTGCCGGCGGTGTTGCTCGTTCGTCTACGGCATTGATCGCTTCATGGTGCAAACCACATGTGGGAGTAACAGACCCACTCATTGCCGAAGCCTTATCACTAAGGGAGGGAGCTCTCTTTGCACGTTTGCGAGGATTCTCACACGTGATAATGGAAACCGATTGCCTGGAGATTGTAAATCTCTGGAACACTCGCCTCAACTCTCGTTCGGTTGTGGCCCCTTTACTTGTAGAGATTGGAGAGCATGCTTTGTTTTTTGATCCTTTGTAATTCAACATGTATACAGGACAGCTAATATCCCGGCCCACCTTTGTGCGAAGCGTGCCAGCCCGCTGATGGTGACCGAGAGTTGGCTCGACTCTGAACCCTCGTTCCTGATCAGTAGCCTTATGGCTGATGATCCCAGGAGTTCTTTTGTTTGAATAAAGCTCTCATGATTTCCCGCAAAAAAAAAAGTACGGGCTGTTTGCAATTACATCATCATGTATTCAGGAGGTGGGTTGTAAGGTCCACTTATAATTAGGCGTGGTAGTTAGTTTGCTTCCGAAGTTTCCGCCTCCTAAGTCACGTGTTGCGGCAGGACTCGAGTCCCGCATTTTTTTGGCAAATTTTGCAATAATGCTAAATCAAATCTGAATATACCGGTTAGTTTCTGGTGGGCTTCTCCCGAGCAGTTGCATCCTCATCGATCTCTAGCCATGGCGTCCGCGCCGCAAAACACGGCGTCGACGCACAGGTCGGCGGTCTTCCGAGGCATGCACGAGTTTCTCATCGTCGGCTACAGCGAGCGTAAGCCTTTCGCCCGCCGCACCAGCGACCCCGCCCGCGTCCTCTACGACCTCAGCCACGGCAATGCCCTCGTTAGGTACCACTCCATCAACTCCGGTGCCTTCCAGGTCAGCAACTACACCTGGGATCTCGTTTGCACCTTCGACGACCAAGACCACCTCACATCTATCACCCTCGACCTGCTCAGCACCGACGTAACCAAGGACGTGATCGTCACGGCCAGCCTTCAGATCGACGACCCGCGTGGCCAGTGGCCGCCCGCTGTGTGGCGAAGCGACGCCGCCTATAGATTCTCCAACAATTTTATTTCCAGGAGTATGAGCTGGAAGCTGTCGCTCCCAGATGCCTTCTGTGGGCACGAGGAGCGCTACGTCACCGACGACGACCGCCTCACCATCCTCTGCACTCTCGGCATTCTCCAAGAGGATGTTCAGACCGCCGCAGAGGCAAGGAAGTGCTTGGTCTCTGTGGTGCCGGCGCCCACCATCCACCGGGATTTCCAGCAGCTTCTACTACGTCCCTCAAAGATACCCTCGTCATCGAAAGTGACCTTCCTCGTTGAGGATACCAAGTTCCGCGCCCACAGGCTTGTGCTTGCTATGCGGTCGCCGGTCTTCGCCGCAGAGCTCTTTGGTCACATGAGGGAGAGCACCACGCAACGTGTTAGGACCGAGGACATGCGTGCCTCCACATTCAGGGCCATGCTCCAGTTCATCTATACTGACGAGCTTCCCATCAAGCCAAACAACGACGAGGAATCAGGAAGCAGTCGTAATAACTTCAAAAAAGAATTCATGGCGAGGGGCCGTGAAGCCATGGTGCACAAGCTGCTTGTGGCAGCTGATCGGTACGATCTCGAGATGCTCAGGCTCATGTGCGAGAACATACTATGCGAGAGCATCGATGTAGAAACTGTCATGCCGACTTTGCAGCTAGTGCGGGGCCGCCAAAGGTGTTGTCTGCTCAAGGATTGCTGCATCAAGTACATAACATCTAGTCCTGATGTGTACCAAGCCGTGAGGGCGACCAAGGAGTATGAGGAGCTCAAGGAAACATGCAGCTCTTTTATAATTGAGGTCAACGAAAGAGTAGCCACACACAACATGGCCCGCCACACTAGCTCCCCTTCTTCCTCCTTCATTATCCGTCGGCCAATAGAAGAGAAGAGCACATCCAGGTACAAGTTGGAGGTGGTCCGCGGCACACACGAGTTTATGATCCCCAACTTTAGCTCCGTGCAAAGGAGTCATGGTGTTGGCCAAGTAATCACTTCAGACATATTCAACATAGGCGGTTACGACTGGACGGTCAATGTGTACCCGTCTGGGTACTCGGCGGAGGAGGGTGGGGAGCACATATCTGTCTACCTCCGTTTACGGACTGATCCTGGAACTGCTAGGGTCAAGTTGTCCAAGGCGTTCCGGATTGGTGACCCTAATGGCAAATCACCGTCGATTGTGCTTGGTTCAGAAGATATTTTTACCAAGGTACGTGAAACCTGGGGGTTTCAAAAGTTAATCACGGTGAATTCTGCAAAGTCACGATACATAGGGCACAATGGTTCCCTTACCATACGTTGCGACCTTGAAGTCCACACGAAGGCGTGCACTACTAGTACTAGCACCACCATCGCCAAACCTATGATCGTCGTGCCGCGGTCCAACATTGTCGGGCACCTCGAGCAGCTGATGGTTAGCAAGCAATGGTCAGACGTGACGTTCCTGGTCCAGGTGAGTGAGATTCACGCGCACCGGCTCATCGTCGCCATGCGGTCGCCGCTTCTATACGAAATGTTGGTGGCATCGACAACCAAAAGTGTCGTACGGATCGGTGATATGAAGGCCGCTGTGCTCAGGGCCATACTCCACTTTGTCTATACCGACGAGCTGCTTCCCGTGGATAACACGGTGGTAGCCAGAGAAATGCTGGAGGCGGCATGCCGGTTCCGCTTGGAGAGGATGAAGGCCATGTGCGAGAATTTGCTCGCTCATCTCCTGTCGAAAGACAATGCGATGAGCACTCTGGAGCTGGCGTTGCGACACCACTGCGAGGGGCTCAAGATTTACTGCAACGACTTCATCAACCGTGCAATGAAGTGATGAAAAAACTTTTTAATATTATACATTTACTGTACAGAAAGGGTTTCATCATGAGTACCATATATACATTCCACAGCTTTAGTATTTCCAAAAAAAATAAGGGTCATTATTTTTGTCATTTGAAGTTGTAGAACTGAAGCTTGCAGATTCCAAATTGTACGCCTAAGAATTCTTAACTAGTTTCGTCCATGCATCTATCGACAGGTTTGAATGCATATATATATACTATAAGAGCATCTTCAATAGATGTTCCAAATTTAAAAATAACTAACTTTTGAATCGTTTGAGGCAAAAAACGCTGCTCCAACAGACGGTCCATATGCAAAAAAAATTGGACCGCGGCCTCCTAGTGATGTAAAATGCAACACCTCGGGATTCAAATATACATCACGAGATGCCTCTGGTCCAAAACCAGCCGCCCCACGCGAACGCCCAACCGCCACTTCATTTCCGTTCCCGCCCGCCCGCCCGCGACCTCCCGCCCGTCCGCCGCCGCCCCGCCGCCTCCACACCCCGCCGCACGCCGCCCGCATCAGATCCGGTGCCGCCCCGCCCCCCGCCGTTGTTTCCACGCTGCCCCGCCGCCCATCCGCCGCGGATCCGGCCCCGCCACCCGCCGCTGTTTCCACACCGCCCCTCCCGCCGTAGCTCCGTCCGCCACCGCGCCGCCCCGCCCCGCCCCGCACGCCGCCGCCGCCCCGCACACCGTCGCCGCCCCGCCCGGCTCCGTCCACCACCACCCCGCCCGCCACCGCCGCCCCGCAGCTCCGCCACCGCCGCCCCGCAGCACCGCCCAGCTCCGTCCGCCACCGCCCCGGCCGCACGCCGCTCCACCGCTCTCCGATGGCGCCGAAGAATTTGATGTTTGAACTATGTTGAATGGACTAGTAGTATGTCGTTTTACATCTTTATTTTGGACCATCTATTGGAGTTGCTCCTTTGGACCATTAATTTGGTCCATCTGTTGGAGTTGAGCTTTTTTCGGAGCTCCAAAACGCATTTTTTGACGGTCCAAAATTTACATCTTCGGTTTTGGACCGCCAAATTTTGGACCATCTATTGAAGATGCTCTAATGCATGTACAGTCTACATCACATGAAACATCTAGCAATATGTGAGATGATCACAATACTCTTAACTTTCCTGTGGTCGCTCACCACCCTCAGCATTCCCACTGCTTATGTTCATGCAGGCACCGTCAGCAAGTCCTGCAACCCGCTGGCACACTTACGTTTGGCACGGGCTAGTGGTACACCGTACACCGCGTACACCCTTGGGCGGGGGCTTAGGATTTTAGTTGTGTCATGGAGGAGAGGGTTTTTTCCCCAGGAAGGTGTGCTGGATATTAATATGCATGAGAGACAAGTTGTAGAGAAGAGAAAAATAAATGCTACTTGTCCCGATTTAATCTTCGATATTTCCTGTTTAGAAAAGACAATTTATTCATTCCACAGATTTTAGCAGATCCAGGTAAACGACATCTTCTTTGAAACATGTTCATGCCGCTCACAATATCTTAACTTTCCTGTGGTCGCTCACCACCTTCAGCAGCCCACTGCACATGTTCATGCCGCTCCCGCGTACCCCAGAGGGCTTTTTCTCCATGATATCTTTCCCTAATAATAACGGTAAATGCTTGTACCCGGCGGACAGGCTGAAAATTGGGCCGGCCACGCACGGAAGTCACGCGTGCGTACGTATCTTCAGTGGGGCCCGTCCACCGCTCTCCCCTCACCTTATCTTCTCGGAGGCTTAAACGACCACATCCATTCCTCCCATCTCGCTCCGCTCCATCTCATCTGCTCCACCTCGTCTTAGCGCGTCGCCGCCGGGATTCTCAGCCACCGCCGACACGGTGCCGGCCGTCCATGGCCACTACCCACCTTCTGTTTCTTATATCCCGTCCATGGCTGCTCCACCAAACACCACTGTGGCGATCTGCGCCCACGGCCACGGCGAGCCGGGCCCATGGATGCGAGGCCGTGGAGAGTCCGTCCTGCGGTGGAGCCTGTTGCGTCCTCTAACCGGCGACGATGTCTGAGGTAACACGTTCGACCAGTGAGATGCGATGCTGGAACCGGCGTGGGGATTTGCTACGACCGACGCGGGGATTTGCTTCAACCGGCGAGGATGGTGGTGAGCGGCGACGGTGGTGGTCTGCGGTAAGTTGCTGCCTTTTTTGATCAACAATATGTCGTCCACATATAATATTAGAAATGCTACAGAGCTGCCACTCACTTTCTTGTAAATACATGCTTCTCCATAAGTATGTATAAAACCATATGCTTTGATCACACTATCAAAGCGTTTATTCTAACTCCGAGAGGCTTGCACCAGTCCATAAATGGATCGCTGGAGCTTGCACACTTTGTTATCACCTTTTGGATCGACAAAACCTTCTGGTTGCATCATATACAACTCTTCTTCCAGAAATCCATTCAGGAATGCAGTTTTGACATCCATTTGCCAAATTTCATAATCATTAAACGCGGCAATTGCTAACATGATTCGGACGGACTTAAGCATCGCTATGGGTGAGAAAGTCTCATCATAGTCAACCCCTTGAACTTGTCGAAAACCTTTCGCAACAAGTCGAGCTTTGTAGACAGTAACATTACCATCAGCGTCAGTTTCTTCTTGAAGATCCATTTATTCTCGATGGCTTGCGGATCATTGGAAAAGTCAATCAAAGTTCACACTTTGTTCTCATACATGGATCCCATCTCAGATTTCATGGCCTCAAGCCATTTTGCAGAATCTGGGCTCATCATCGCTTCCTCATAGTTCGTAGGTTCGCCATGGTCAAGTAACATGACCTCCAGAATAGGATTACCATACCACTCTGGTGCGGATCTTACTCTGGTTGACCTACGAGGTTCGGTACTAACTTGATCTGAAGTTTCATGATCAATATCATTAGCTTCCTTACTAATTGGTATAGTCGTCACAGGAACCGGTTTCTGTGATGAACTATTTTCCAATAAGGGAGTAGGTACAGTTACCTCATCAAGTTCTAATTTCCTCCCACTAACTTCTTTCGAGAGAAACTCCTTCTCTAGAAAGGATCCATTTTTAGCAACGAATATCTTGCCTTCGGATCTGTGATAAAAGGTGAGGGAGTCCTGGACTAGGGGGTGTCCGGATAGCCGAACTATCATCATCGGCCGGACTCCAAGACTATGAAGATACAAGATTGAAGACTTCGTCCTGTGTCCGGATGGGACTTTCCTTGGCGTGGAAGGCAATCTTGCCATCAGTACTACTTGGTCCATACACATTGGTCAGATACCATGCCATATTACTCATGTTACTAGTAAATTCAATAGTAATCCGAAAGTATGACTGAGTGTATGAGTATTAGAGACGAGAGAATTGGTGTAATATGGTGCATATTGTATTGAGCCTCTAGAGTACAATGCTTGGAGGGCAAGAAGGCTCTGCTAGAGATAAGGAAGGATATCGATGTTTACAAATCATAGTCGACCAAATATAGAGATATGCCTATATACTGTTACATCCCCACGGAGTCGTAGCGGTAGCATCCCAGACAACAAAAGCATCACAGACGGTCAAACGGGAGAGAAAGCGAAGGTAGAAGCCGACAAGCTGACATCCCCCCACAATCATAGCGGGAGCATCCTGGACGTGTTGAATATAGAGAAAGCCACTGAGGTGCTCAAGCGAGGTGATAACACTTTGTGTCGAAGTCGAGGTAGCTGAGAGCATGGGCGGTGGAGCCATGGTTGAGGTAGCCATGTGAGGGACGCCATGGTCGATATCGAAGTCGAGGGTAGCCGGTGTCAAGGTAGCCGAAGGTGGAGCCAGGGGTGCAAGGAAGCACCGACGAGTCAAGGACGCAGTGTTGCGCCAGGAAGAAGATGGTGACGCGATCAAGGGTAGTTGTCGTGGAGGGGGTCGATGTTGGGGAACGTTGCAGAAAATTAAAATTTTTCCTACGGCTTCACCAAGATCCATCTATGAGTTCATCTAAGCAACGAGTCATGGGAGAGAGCTTGCATCTACATACCACTTGTAGATCGCGTGCGGAAGCTTGCAAGGTGATGATGGAGTCGTACTCGAACGTGATTCAGATCACCGATGCCAAGTGCTGAACGGATAGCACCTCCGTGTTCAACACACGTACGGGACGAGCGACGTCTCCTCCTTCTTGATCCAGCAAGGGGGAAGGAGAGGTTGAGGAAGACAGCTCCACCGGCAGCACGACGGCGTGGTGATGGTGGAGAAGCAGTACTCCGACAGGGCTTCGCCGAGCACACAACGAAGGAGGAGAGGTGTTGGGGAGGGAGAAGGAGGCAACCAAAGGCCAAGGACTCAGGGTTTGAAGTCCCTCCTCTCCCCCACTATATATAGGAGGGCCAAGGGGGGGGTGGCCGGCCCTAGGAGATCCAATCTCCTAGGGGGGCGGCGGCCAAGGGGGGTTTCCCTCCCCCCCAAGGCACCTAGGAGGTGCCTTCCCCTCCTAGGACTCTTGCCCCCTTGAACCCTAGGCGCATGGGCCTATGTGGGGCTGGTGCCCTTGGCCCATGCAGGCCAAGGCGCACCCCCTACAGCCCATGTGGCCCCCCGGGGCAGGTGGCCCCACCCGGTGGGCCCCCGGGACCCCCCCGGTGGTCCCGGTACAATACCGATAACCCCGAAACTTGTCCCGATGCCCGAAACAGGACTTCCCATATATAAATCTTTACCTCCGGACCATTCCGGAACTCCTCGTGACGTCCGGGATCTCATCCGGGACTCCGAACATCATTCGGTAGTCACATACTTGACTTCCTACTAACCCTAGCGTCACCGAACCTTAAGTGTGTAGACCCTACGGGTTCGGGAGACACGCAGACATGACCGAGACGACTCTCGGGCAATAACCAACAGCGGGGTCTGGATATCCATGTTGGCTCCCACATGCTCCTCGATGATTTCATCGGTTGAACCACGATGTCGAGGATTCGATCAAACCCTGTATACAATTCCCTTTGTCAATCGGTACGTTACTTGCCCGAGACTCGATCGTCGGTATCCCAATACCTTGTTCAGTCTCGTTACCCGGCAAGTCACTTTACTCGTACCGTAATGCATGATCCCGTGGCCAACACCTTGGTCACATTGAGCTCATTATGATGATGCATTACCGAGTGGGCCCAGAGATACCTCTCCGTTATACGGAGTGACAAATCCCAGTCTCGATCCGTGTCAACCCAACAGATACTTTCGGAGATACCTGTAATGCACCTTTATAGTCACCCAGTTACGTTGTGACGTTTGATACACCCAAGGCACTCCTACGGTAACCGGGAGTTACACGATCTCATGGTCGAAGGAATAGATACTTGACATTGGCAAAGCTTCTAGCAAACGAACTATACGATCTTTTATGCTATGCTTATGATTGGGTCTTGTCCATCACATCATTCTCCTAATGATGTGATCCCGTTATCAACGACATCCTATGTCCATAGTCAGGAAACCATGACTATCTATTGATCATAACGAGCTAGTCAACTAGAGGCTCACTAGGGACTCATTGGGTCTAAGTGTTCACACGTGTATTACGATTTCCGGATAATACAGTTATAGCATGAACAAAAGACAATTATCATGAACATTGAAATATAATAATCCTTTTATTATTGCCTCTAGGGCATATTTCCAACAGTCTCCCACTTGCACTAGAGTCACCAATCTAGTTACATTGTGATGAATCGAACACCCATAGAGTTCTGGTGTTGATCATGTTTTGCACGCGAGAGAGGTTTAGTCAACGGATCTGCGACATTCAGATCCGTGTGCACTTTGCAAATCTCTATGTCTCCATCTTGAACATTTTCACGGATGGAGTTGAAACGACGCTTGATGTGCCTGGTCTTCTTGTGAAACCTGGGCTCCTTGGCAAGGGCAATAGCTCCAGTGTTGTCACAGAAGAGTTTGATCGGCCCCGACGCATTGGGTATGACTCCTAGGTCGGTGATGAACTCCTTCATCCAAATCGCTTCATGCGCTGCCTCTGAGGCTGCCATGTACTCCGCTTCACATGTAGATCCCGCCACGACGCTCTGCTTGCAGCTGCACCAGCTTACTGCTCCACCATTCAACATATACACGTATCCGGTTTGTGACTTAGAGTCATCCAGATCTGAGTCGAAGCTAGCGTCGACGTAACCCTTTACGACGAGCTCTTCATCTCCTCCATAAACGAGAAACATGTCCTTTGTCCTTTTCAGGTACTTCAGGATATTCTTGACCGCTGTCCAGTGTTCCTTGCCGGGGTTACTTTGGTATCTTGCAACCAAACTTACGGCAAGGTTTACATCGGGTCTGGTACACAGCATGGCATACATAATAGATCCTATGGCTGAAGCATAGGGGATGACACTCATCTCTTCTTTATCTTTTGCCGTGGTCGGTGACTGAGCCAAGCTCAATCTCACACCTTGTAACATAGGCAAGAACCCCTTCTTGGACTGATCCATTTTGAACCTCTTCAAAATCTTATCAAGGTATGTGCTTTGTGAAAGACCTATGAGGCGTCTCGATCTATCTCTATAGATCTTGATGCCTAATATATAAGCAGCTTCTCCAAGGTCCTTCATTGAAAAACACTTGTTCAAGTAGGCCTTAATGCTGTCCAGGAGTTTCGTATCATTTCCCATCAAGAGTATGTCATCTACATATAATAGGAGAAATGCTACAGAGCTCCCACTCACTTTCTTGTAAACGCAGGCTTCTCCATAAGTCTGCGTAAACCCAAACGCTTTGATCATCTCATCAAAGCGAATGTTCCAACTCCGAGATGCTTGCACCAGTCCATAAATGGATCGCTGGAGCTTGCATACTTTGTTAGCGTTCTGAGGAACGACAAAACCTTCCGGCTGCATCATATACAGCTCTTCCTTAAGATGTCCATTAAGGAATGCCGTTTTGACGTCCATCTGCCATATCTCATAATCATAGTATGCGGCAATTGCTAACATGATTCGGACGGACTTAAGCTTCGCCACGGGAGAGAATGTCTCGTCGTAGTCAATCCCTTGAACTTGTCGATAACCCTTAGCGACAAGTCGAGCTTTATAGATGGTAACATTACCATCCGCGTCCGTCTTCTTCTTAAAAATCCATTTATTTTCTATCGCTCGCCGATCATCGGGCAAGTCTGTCAAAGTCCATACTTTGTTTTCATACATGGATCCTATCTCGGATTTCATGGCCTCAAGCCATTTGTTGGAATCCGGGCCCGCCATTGCTTCTTCATAGTTCGAAGGTTCATTGTTGTCCAGCAACATGATTTCCATGACAGGGTTGCCGTACCACTCTGGTGCAGAACGTGTCCTTGTGGACCTTCGAAATTCAGTAGCAACTAGATCTGAAGTACCTTGATCATCATCAACATTTTCCTCTTCAGTTGGTGTGGGCATTACAGGAATGGTTTCCTGCGCTGCACCACTTTCCCGTTCGAGAGGTAGTACTTCATCGAGTTCTACTTTCCTCCCACTTACTTCTTTCGAGAGAAACTCTTTCTCCAGAAAGCATCCGTTCTTGGCAACAAAGATCTTGCCTTCGGATCTTAAGTAGAAGGTATACCCGACAGTTTCCTTAGGGTATCCTATGAATACGCATTTTTCCGACTTGGGTTCGAGCTTTTCAGGTTGAAGTTTCTTGACATAAGCATCGCATCCCCAAACTTTTAGAAACGACAGCTTAGGTTTCTTCCCAAACCATAATTCATACGGTGTCGTCTCAACGGATTTAGACGGTGCCCTATTTAAAGTGAATGTAGCTGTCTCTAGAGCGTATCCCCAAAATGATAGCGGTAAATCGGTAAGAGACATCATAGACCGCACCATATCCAATAGAGTGCGATTACGACGTTCGGACACACCGTTTCGCTGAGGTGTTCCAGGCGGCGTGAGTTGTGAAACGATTCCACATTTTCTTAAGTGTGTACCAAATTCGTGACTTAAGTATTCGCCCCCACGATCTGATCGTAGGAACTTTATCTTACGGTCATGTTGATTCTCTACCTCACTCTGAAATTCCTTGAACTTTTCAAAGGTCTCAGACTTGTGTTTCATTAAGTAGACATACCCATATCTACTCAAGTCGTCAGTGAGAGTGAGAACATAACGATATCCTCCGCGAGCCTCAACGCTCATTGGACCGCACACATCGGTATGTATGATTTCCAACAAGTTGGTTGCTCGCTCCATTGTTCCGGAGAACGGAGTCTTGGTCATTTTGCCTAAGAGGCAAGGTTCGCATGTGTCAAATGATTCATAATCAAGAGACTCTAAAAGTCCATCAGCATGGAGCTTCTTCATGCGCTTGACACCAATGTGACCAAGGCGGCAGTGCCACAAGTATGTGGGACTATCGTTATCAACTTTACATCTTTTGGCATCCACACTATGAACATGTGTAATATTACGCTCGAGATTCATCAAGAATAAACCATTGACCATCGGAGCATGACCATAAAACATATCTCTCATATAAATCGAACAACCATTATTCTCAGACTTAAATGAGTAGCCATCTCGTATTAAACGAGATCCAGATACAATGTTCATGCTCAAACTTGGCACTAAATAACAATTATTGAGGTTTAATACTAATCCCATAGGTAAATGTAGAGGCAGCGTGCCGACGGCGATCACATCG
The DNA here is from genome assembly GCA_963921465.1 of Triticum timopheevii. Classification (NCBI taxonomy): domain Eukaryota; kingdom Viridiplantae; phylum Streptophyta; class Magnoliopsida; order Poales; family Poaceae; genus Triticum; species Triticum timopheevii. Next base: position 60,425,479 of record OY997266.1, on the reverse strand, counting down.
ACCCTGGAACCATTCCCGACGCGCATCGTCACCTCGTCCTTCGCCAGTCTCCGTTTATTCCGCAGCTCCTGCTGTGAGTTACATATGTGAGCAACGGCACCGGTATCAAATACCCAGGAGTTACTTCGAGTACTGGTAAGGTACACATCAATTACATGTATATCAAATATACCTTTGGTGTTGCCGGCCTTCTTATCCGCTAAGTATTTGGGGCAGTTCCGCTTCCAGTGCCCCTTCCCCTTGCAATAAAAGCACTCAGTCTCAGGCTTGGGTCCATTCTTTGACTTCTTCCCGGCAACAGGCTGTTGGGGAACGTTGCAGAAAATTAAAATTTTTCCTACGGCTTCACCAAGATCCATCTATGAGTTCATCTAAGCAACGAGTCATGGGAGAGAGCTTGCATCTACATACCACTTGTAGATCGCGTGCGGAAGCTTGCAAGGTGATGATGGAGTCGTACTCGAACGTGATTCAGATCACCGATGCCAAGTGCTGAACGGACAGCACCTCCGTGTTCAACACACGTACGGGACGAGCGACGTCTCCTCCTTCTTGATCCAGCAAGGGGGAAGGAGAGGTTGAGGAAGACAGCTCCACCGGCAGCACGACGGCGTGGTGATGGTGGAGAAGCAGTACTCCGACAGGGCTTCGCCGAGCACACAACGAAGGAGGAGAGGTGTTGGGGAGGGAGAAGGAGGCAACCAAAGGCCAAGGACTCAAGGTATGAAGTCCCTCCTCTCCCCCACTATATATAGGAGGGCCAAAGGGGGGGGTGGCCGGCCCTAGGAGATCCAATCTCCTAGGGGGGCGGCGGCCAAGGGGGTTTTCCTCCCCCCCAAGGCACCTAGGAGGTGCCTTCCCCTCCTAGGACTCTTGCCCCCTTGAACCCTAGGCGCATGGGCCTATGTGGGGCTGGTGCCCTTGGCCCATGCAGGCCAAGGCGCACCCCCTACAGCCCATGTGGCCCCCCGGGGCAGGTGGCCCCACCCGGTGGGCCCCCGGGACCCCTCCGGTGGTCCCGGTACAATACCGATAACCCCGAAACTTGTCCCGATGCCCGAAACAGGACTTCCCATATATAAATCTTTACCTCCGGACCATTCCGGAACTCCTCGTGACGTCCGGGATCTCATCCGGGACTCCGAACATCATTCGGTAGTCACATACTTGACTTCCTACTAACCCTAGCGTCACCGAACCTTAAGTGTGTAGACCCTACGGGTTCGGGAGACACGCAGACATGACCGAGACGACTCTCGGGCAATAACCAACAGCGGGGTCTGGATATCCATGTTGGCTCCCACATGCTCCTCGATGATTTCATCGGTTGAACCACGATGTCGAGGATTCGATCAAACCCTGTATACAATTCCCTTTGTCAATCGGTACGTTACTTGCCCGAGACTCGATCGTCGGTATCCCAATACCTTGTTCAGTCTCGTTACCCGGCAAGTCACTTTACTCGTACCGTAATGCATGATCCCGTGGCCAACACCTTGGTCACATTGAGCTCATTATGATGATGCATTACCGAGTGGGCCCAGAGATACCTCTCCGTTATACGGAGTGACAAATCCCAGTCTCGATCCGTGTCAACCCAACAGATACTTTCGGAGATACCTGTAATGCACCTTTATAGTCACCCAGTTACGTTGTGACGTTTGATACACCCAAGGCACTCCTACGGTAACCGGGAGTTACACGATCTCATGGTCGAAGGAATAGATACTTGACATTGGCAAAGCTTCTAGCAAACGAACTATACGATCTTTTATGCTATGCTTATGATTGGGTCTTGTCCATCACATCATTCTCCTAATGATGTGATCCCGTTATCAACGACATCCTATGTCCATAGTCAGGAAACCATGACTATCTATTGATCATAACGAGCTAGTCAACTAGAGGCTCACTAGGGACTCATTGGGTCTAAGTGTTCACACGTGTATTACGATTTCCGGATAATACAGTTATAGCATGAACAAAAGACAATTATCATGAACATTGAAATATAATAATCCTTTTATTATTGCCTCTAGGGCATATTTCCAACAGTCTCCCACTTGCACTAGAGTCACCAATCTAGTTACATTGTGATGAATCGAACACCCATAGAGTTCTGGTGTTGATCATGTTTTGCACGCGAGAGAGGTTTAGTCAACGGATCTGCGACATTCAGATCCGTGTGCACTTTGCAAATCTCTATGTCTCCATCTTGAACATTTTCATGGATGGAGTTGAAACGACGCTTGATGTGCCTGGTCTTCTTGTGAAACCTGGGCTCCTTGGCAAGGGCAATAGCTCCAGTGTTGTCACAGAAGAGTTTGATCGGCCCCGACGCATTGGGTATGACTCCTAGGTCGGTGATGAACTCCTTCATCCAAATCGCTTCATGCGCTGCCTCCGAGGCTGCCATGTACTCCGCTTCACATGTAGATCCCGCCACGACGCTCTGCTTGCAGCTGCACCAGCTTACTGCTCCACCATTCAACATATACACGTATCCGGTTTGTGACTTAGAGTCATCCAGATCTGAGTCGAAGCTAGCGTCGACGTAACCCTTTACGACGAGCTCTTCATCTCCTCCATAAACGAGAAACATGTCCTTTGTCCTTTTCAGGTACTTCAGGATATTCTTGACCGCTGTCCAGTGTTCCTTGCCGGGGTTACTTTGGTATCTTGCAACCAAACTTACGGCAAGGTTTACATCGGGTCTGGTACACAGCATGGCATACATAATAGATCCTATGGCTGAAGCATAGGGGATGACACTCATCTCTTCTTTATCTTTTGCCGTGGTCGGTGACTGAGCCAAGCTCAATCTCACACCTTGTAACATAGGCAAGAACCCCTTCTTGGACTGATCCATTTTGAACCTCTTCAAAATCTTATCAAGGTATGTGCTTTGTGAAAGACCTATGAGGCGTCTCGATCTATCTCTATAGATCTTGATGCCTAATATATAAGCAGCTTCTCCAAGGTCCTTCATTGAAAAACACTTGTTCAAGTAGGCCTTAATGCTGTCCAGGAGTTTCGTATCATTTCCCATCAAGAGTATGTCATCTACATATAATAGGAGAAATGCTACAGAGCTCCCACTCACTTTCTTGTAAACGCAGGCTTCTCCATAAGTCTGCGTAAACCCAAACGCTTTGATCATCTCATCAAAGCGAATGTTCCAACTCCGAGATGCTTGCACCAGTCCATAAATGGATCGCTGGAGCTTGCATACTTTGTTAGCGTTCTGAGGAACGACAAAACCTTCCGGCTGCATCATATACAGCTCTTCCTTAAGATGTCCATTAAGGAATGCCGTTTTGACGTCCATCTGCCATATCTCATAATCATAGTATGCGGCAATTGCTAACATGATTCGGACGGACTTAAGCTTCGCCACGGGAGAGAATGTCTCGTCGTAGTCAATCCCTTGAACTTGTCGATAACCCTTAGCGACAAGTCGAGCTTTATAGATGGTAACATTACCATCCGCGTCCGTCTTCTTCTTAAAAATCCATTTATTTTCTATCGCTCGCCGATCATCGGGCAAGTCTGTCAAAGTCCATACTTTGTTTTCATACATGGATCCTATCTCGGATTTCATGGCCTCAAGCCATTTGTTGGAATCCGGGCCCGCCATTGCTTCTTCATAGTTCGAAGGTTCATTGTTGTCCAGCAACATGATTTCCATGACAGGGTTGCCGTACCACTCTGGTGCAGAACGTGTCCTTGTGGACCTTCGAAATTCAGTAGCAACTAGATCTGAAGTACCTTGATCATCATCAACATTTTCCTCTTCAGTTGGTGTGGGCATTACAGGAATGGTTTCCTGCGCTGCACCACTTTCCCGTTCGAGAGGTAGTACTTCATCGAGTTCTACTTTCCTCCCACTTACTTCTTTCGAGAGAAACTCTTTCTCCAGAAAGCATCCGTTCTTGGCAACAAAGATCTTGCCTTCGGATCTTAAGTAGAAGGTATACCCGACAGTTTCCTTAGGGTATCCTATGAATACGCATTTTTCCGACTTGGGTTCGAGCTTTTCAGGTTGAAGTTTCTTGACATAAGCATCGCATCCCCAAACTTTTAGAAACGACAGCTTAGGTTTCTTCCCAAACCATAATTCATACGGTGTCGTCTCAACGGATTTAGACGGTGCCCTATTTAAAGTGAATGTAGCTGTCTCTAGAGCGTATCCCCAAAATGATAGCGGTAAATCGGTAAGAGACATCATAGACCGCACCATATCCAATAGAGTGCGATTACGACGTTCGGACACACCGTTTCGCTGAGGTGTTCCAGGCGGCGTGAGTTGTGAAACGATTCCACATTTTCTTAAGTGTGTACCAAATTCGTGACTTAAGTATTCGCCCCCACGATCTGATCGTAGGAACTTTATCTTACGGTCATGTTGATTCTCTACCTCACTCTGAAATTCCTTGAACTTTTCAAAGGTCTCAGACTTGTGTTTCATTAAGTAGACATACCCATATCTACTCAAGTCGTCAGTGAGAGTGAGAACATAACGATATCCTCCGCGAGCCTCAACGCTCATTGGACCGCACACATCGGTATGTATGATTTCCAACAAGTTGGTTGCTCGCTCCATTGTTCCGGAGAACGGAGTCTTGGTCATTTTGCCTAAGAGGCAAGGTTCGCATGTGTCAAATGATTCATAATCAAGAGACTCTAAAAGTCCATCAGCATGGAGCTTCTTCATGCGCTTGACACCAATGTGACCAAGGCGGCAGTGCCACAAGTATGTGGGACTATCGTTATCAACTTTACATCTTTTGGCATCCACACTATGAACATGTGTAATATTACGCTCGAGATTCATCAAGAATAAACCATTGACCATCGGAGCATGACCATAAAACATATCTCTCATATAAATCGAACAACCATTATTCTCAGACTTAAATGAGTAGCCATCTCGTATTAAACGAGATCCAGATACAATGTTCATGCTCAAACTTGGCACTAAATAACAATTATTGAGGTTTAAAACTAATCCCGTAGGTAAATGTAGAGGCAGCGTGCCGACGGCGATCACATCGACCCTGGAGCCATTCCCGACGCGCATCGTCACCTCGTCCTTCGCCAGTCTCCGTTTATTCCGCAGCTCCTGCTGTGAGTTACATATGTGAGCAACGGCACCGGTATCAAATACCCAGGAGTTACTTCGAGTACTGGTAAGGTACACATCAATTACATGTATATCAAATATACCTTTGGTGTTGCCGGCCTTCTTATCCGCTAAGTATTTGGGGCAGTTCCGCTTCCAGTGCCCCTTCCCCTTGCAATAAAAGCACTCAGTCTCAGGCTTGGGTCCATTCTTTGACTTCTTCCCGGCAACAGGCTTACCGGGCGCGGCAACATCTTTGCCGTCCTTCTTGAAGTTCTTCTTACCCTTGCCCTTCTTGAACTTAGTGGTCTTATTGACCATCAACACTTGATGTTCTTTCTTGATTTCAGCCTCTGCTGACTTCAGCATCGAGAACACTTCAGGAATGGTCTTTACCATCCCCTGCATGTTGTAGTTCATCACAAAGCTCTTGTAGCTTGGTGGGAGCGACTGGAGGATTCTGTCAATGACCGCCTCATCTGGGAGGTTAATGTTCAACTGGGTCATACGTGCGTGCAACCCAGACATCTTCAGGATGTGTTCACTGACAGAACTGTTCTCCTCCATCTTACAACTGTAGAACTTGTCGGAGACATCATATCTCTCGACCCGGGCATGAGCTTGGAAAACTAGTTTCAGCTCTTCGAACATCTCATATGCTCCGTGATGCTCAAAACGCTTTTGGAGCCCCGGTTCTAAGCTGTAAAGCATGCCGCACTGAACGAGGGAGTAATCATCAGCACGAGTTTGCCAAGCGTTCATAACGTCTTGGTTCTCTGGGACGGGAGCGGCACCTAGCGGTCCTTCTAGGACATATTGCTTCCTGGCAGCTATGAGGATGATCCTCAGGTTTCGGACCCAGTCCGTATAGTTGCTGCCATCATCTTTCAGCTTGGTTTTCTCTAGGAACGCGTTGAAGTTCATGTTGACATGAGCGTTGGCCATTGATCTACAATACATATTTGCAAAGGTTTTAGACTAAGTTCATGATAATAAAGTTCTTAATCAAAATTATGAACTCCCACTTAGATTAGACATCCCTCTAGTCATCTAAGTGTTACACGATCCGAGTCGACTAGCCCGTGTCCGATCATCACGTGAGACGGACTAGTCATCGTCGGTGAACATCTTTATGTTGATCGTATCTTCCATACGACTCGTGTTCGACCTTTCGGTCTCCGTGTTCCGAGGCCATGTCTGCACATGCTAGGCTCGTCAAGTTAACCCTAAGTGTTTTCGCTGTGTAAAACTGTCTTACACCCGTTGTATGTGAACGTAAGGATCCATCACACCCGATCATCACGTGGTGCTTAGAAACGACGAACTGTAGCAACGGTGCACAGTTAGGGGAGAACACTTCTTGAAATTTTGTAAGGGATCATCTTATTTACTACCGTCGTCCTAAGTAAACAAGATGCATAAACATAATAAACATCACATGCAATTATATGGTTGTGACATGATATGGCCAATATCATCAAGCTCCATTGATCTCCATCTTCGGGGCTCCATGATCATCTTGTCACCGGCTTGACACCATGATCTCCATCATCATGATCTCCATCATCGTATCTTCATGAAGTTGTCACGCCAACGACTACTTCTACTTCTATGACTAACGCGTTTAGTAATGAAGTAAAGTAGTTTACATGGCGTTCTTCAATGACACGCAGGTCATACAAAAAAATAAAGACAACTCCTATGGCTCCTGCCGGTTGTCATACTCATCGACATGCAAGTCGTGAATCCTATTACAAGAACATGATCTCATACATCACAATTCAACATTCATCACAACTTCTGGCCATATCACATCACATGATCAATCGCTGCAAAAACAAGTTAGACGTTCTCTAGTTGTTGTTGCATCTTTTACGTGGCTGCGATTGGGTTCTAGCAAGAACGTTTTCTTACCTACGAATCACCACAACGTGATTTTGTCAACTTCTATTTACCCTTCATAAGGGCCTTGTTCATCGATTCCGCTCCAACTAAAGTGGGAGAGACAGACACCCGCCAGCCACCTTATGCAACTAGTGCATGTCAGTCGGTGGAACCGGTCTCACGTAAGCGTACGTGTAAGGTTGGTCCGGGCCGCTTCATCCCACAATACCGTTGAGCAAGAAAAGACTAGTAGAGGCAAGTAAGATGACAAGATCAACGCCCACAACAAATTGTGTTCTACTCGTGCATTAGAGAACTACGCATAGACCTAGCTCATGATGCCACTGTTGGGGAACGTTGCAGAAAATTAAAATTTTTCCTACGGCTTCACCAAGATCCATCTATGAGTTCATCTAAGCAACGAGTCATGGGAGAGAGCTTGCATCTACATACCACTTGTAGATCGCGTGCGGAAGCTTGCAAGGTGATGATGGAGTCGTACTCGAACGTGATTCAGATCACCGATGCCAAGTGCTGAACGGACAGCACCTCCGTGTTCAACACACGTACGGGACGAGCGACGTCTCCTCCTTCTTGATCCAGCAAGGGGGAAGGAGAGGTTGAGGAAGACAGCTCCACCGGCAGCACGACGGCGTGGTGATGGTGGAGAAGCAGTACTCCGACAGGGCTTCGCCGAGCACACAACGAAGGAGGAGAGGTGTTGGGGAGGGAGAAGGAGGCAACCAAAGGCCAAGGACTCAAGGTATGAAGTCCCTCCTCTCCCCCACTATATATAGGAGGGCCAAAGGGGGGGGTGGCCGGCCCTAGGAGATCCAATCTCCTAGGGGGGCGGTGGCCAAGGGGGTTTTCCTCCCCCCCAAGGCACCTAGGAGGTGCCTTCCCCTCCTAGGACTCTTGCCCCCTTGAACCCTAGGCGCATGGGCCTATGTGGGGCTGGTGCCCTTGGCCCATGCAGGCCAAGGCGCACCCCCTACAGCCCATGTGGCCCCCCGGGGCAGGTGGCCCCACCCGGTGGGCCCCCGGGACCCCTCCGGTGGTCCCGGTACAATACCGATAACCCCGAAACTTGTCCCGATGCCCGAAACAGGACTTCCCATATATAAATCTTTACCTCCGGACCATTCCGGAACTCCTCGTGACGTCCGGGATCTCATCCGGGACTCCGAACATCATTCGGTAGTCACATACTTGACTTCCTACTAACCCTAGCGTCACCGAACCTTAAGTGTGTAGACCCTACGGGTTCGGGAGACACGCAGACATGACCGAGACGACTCTCGGGCAATAACCAACAGCGGGGTCTGGATATCCATGTTGGCTCCCACATGCTCCTCGATGATTTCATCGGTTGAACCACGATGTCGAGGATTCGATCAAACCCTGTATACAATTCCCTTTGTCAATCGGTACGTTACTTGCCCGAGACTCGATCGTCGGTATCCCAATACCTTGTTCAGTCTCGTTACCCGGCAAGTCACTTTACTCGTACCGTAATGCATGATCCCGTGGCCAACACCTTGGTCACATTGAGCTCATTATGATGATGCATTACCGAGTGGGCCCAGAGATACCTCTCCGTTATACGGAGTGACAAATCCCAGTCTCGATCCGTGTCAACCCAACAGATACTTTCGGAGATACCTGTAATGCACCTTTATAGTCACCCAGTTACGTTGTGACGTTTGATACACCCAAGGCACTCCTACGGTAACCGGGAGTTACACGATCTCATGGTCGAAGGAATAGATACTTGACATTGGCAAAGCTTCTAGCAAACGAACTATACGATCTTTTATGCTATGCTTATGATTGGGTCTTGTCCATCACATCATTCTCCTAATGATGTGATCCCGTTATCAACGACATCCTATGTCCATAGTCAGGAAACCATGACTATCTATTGATCATAACGAGCTAGTCAACTAGAGGCTCACTAGGGACTCATTGGGTCTAAGTGTTCACACGTGTATTACGATTTCCGGATAATACAGTTATAGCATGAACAAAAGACAATTATCATGAACATTGAAATATAATAATCCTTTTATTATTGCCTCTAGGGCATATTTCCAACACAGGCTTACCGGGCGCGGCAACATCTTTGCCGTCCTTCTTGAAGTTCTTCTTACCCTTGCCCTTCTTGAACTTAGTGGTCTTATTGACCATCAACACTTGATGTTCTTTCTTGATTTCAGCCTCTGCTGACTTCAGCATCGAGAACACTTCAGGAATGGTCTTTACCATCCCCTGCATGTTGTAGTTCATCACAAAGCTCTTGTAGCTTGGTGGGAGCGACTGGAGGATTCTGTCAATGACCGCCTCATCTGGGAGGTTAATGTTCAACTGGGTCATACGTGCGTGCAACCCAGACATCTTCAGGATGTGTTCACTGACAGAACTGTTCTCCTCCATCTTACAACTGTAGAACTTGTCGGAGACATCATATCTCTCGACCCGGGCATGAGCTTGGAAAACTAGTTTCAGCTCTTCGAACATCTCATATGCTCCGTGATGCTCAAAACGCTTTTGGAGCCCCGGTTCTAAGCTGTAAAGTATGCCGCACTGAACGAGGGAGTAATCATCAGCACGAGTTTGCCAAGCGTTCATAACGTCTTGGTTCTCTGGGACGGGAGCGGCACCTAGCGGTCCTTCTAGGACATATTGCTTCCTGGCAGCTATGAGGATGATCCTCAGGTTTCGGACCCAGTCCGTATAGTTGCTGCCATCATCTTTCAGCTTGGTTTTCTCTAGGAACGCGTTGAAGTTCATGTTGACATGAGCGTTGGCCATTGATCTACAATACATATTTGCAAAGGTTTTAGACTAAGTTCATGATAATAAAGTTCTTAATCAAAATTATGAACTCCCACTTAGATTAGACATCCCTCTAGTCATCTAAGTGTTACACGATCCGAGTCGACTAGCCCGTGTCCGATCATCACGTGAGACGGACTAGTCATCGTCGGTGAACATCTTTATGTTGATCGTATCTTCCATACGACTCGTGTTCGACCTTTCGGTCTCCGTGTTCCGAGGCCATGTCTGCACATGCTAGGCTCGTCAAGTTAACCCTAAGTGTTTTCGCTGTGTAAAACTGTCTTACACCCGTTGTATGTGAACGTAAGGATCCATCACACCCGATCATCACGTGGTGCTTAGAAACGACGAACTGTAGCAACGGTGCACAGTTAGGGGAGAACACTTCTTGAAATTTTGTAAGGGATCATCTTATTTACTACCGTCGTCCTAAGTAAACAAGATGCATAAACATAATAAACATCACATGCAATTATATGGTTGTGACATGATATGGCCAATATCATCAAGCTCCATTGATCTCCATCTTCGGGGCTCCATGATCATCTTGTCACCGGCTTGACACCATGATCTCCATCATCATGATCTCCATCATCGTGTCTTCATGAAGTTGTCACGCCAACGACTACTTCTACTTCTATGACTAACGCGTTTAGTAATGAAGTAAAGTAATTTACATGGCGTTCTTCAATGACACGCAGGTCATACAAAAAAATAAAGACAACTCCTATGGCTCCTGCCGGTTGTCATACTCATCGACATGCAAGTCGTGAATCCTATTACAAGAACATGATCTCATACATCACAATTCAACATTCATCACAACTTCTGGCCATATCACATCACATGATCAATCGCTGCAAAAACAAGTTAGACGTTCTCTAGTTGTTGTTGCATCTTTTACGTGGCTGCGATTGGGTTCTAGCAAGAACGTTTTCTTACCTACGAATCACCACAACGTGATTTTGTCAACTTCTATTTACCCTTCATAAGGGCCTTGTTCATCGATTCCGCTCCAACTAAAGTGGGAGAGACAGACACCCGCCAGCCACCTTATGCAACTAGTGCATGTCAGTCGGTGGAACCGGTCTCACGTAAGCGTACGTGTAAGGTTGGTCCGGGCCGCTTCATCCCACAATACCGTTGAGCAAGAAAAGACTAGTAGAGGCAAGTAAGATGACAAGATCAACGCCCACAACAAATTGTGTTCTACTCGTGCATTAGAGAACTACGCATAGACCTAGCTCATGATGCCACTGTTGGGGAACGTTGCAGAAAATTAAAATTTTTCCTACGGCTTCACCAAGATCCATCTATGAGTTCATCTAAGCAACGAGTCATGGGAGAGAGCTTGCATCTACATACCACTTGTAGATCGCGTGCGGAAGCTTGCAAGGTGATGATGGAGTCGTACTCGAACGTGATTCAGATCACCGATGCCAAGTGCTGAACGGACAGCACCTCCGTGTTCAACACACGTACGGGACGAGCGACGTCTCCTCCTTCTTGATCCAGCAAGGGGGAAGGAGAGGTTGAGGAAGACAGCTCCACCGGCAGCACGACGGCGTGGTGATGGTGGAGAAGCAGTACTCCGACAGGGCTTCGCCGAGCACACAACGAAGGAGGAGAGGTGTTGGGGAGGGAGAAGGAGGCAACCAAAGGCCAAGGACTCAGGGTTTGAAGTCCCTCCTCTCCCCCACTATATATAGGAGGGCCAAGGGGGGGGTGGCCGGCCCTAGGAGATCCAATCTCCTAGGGGGGCGGCGGCCAAGGGGGGTTTCCCTCCCCCCCAAGGCACCTAGGAGGTGCCTTCCCCTCCTAGGACTCTTGCCCCCTTGAACCCTAGGCGCATGGGCCTATGTGGGGCTGGTGCCCTTGGCCCATGCAGGCCAAGGCGCACCCCCTACAGCCCATGTGGCCCCCCGGGGCAGGTGGCCCCACCCGGTGGGCCCCCGGGACCCCCCCGGTGGTCCCGGTACAATACCGATAACCCCGAAACTTGTCCCGATGCCCGAAACAGGACTTCCCATATATAAATCTTTACCTCCGGACCATTCCGGAACTCCTCGTGACGTCCGGGATCTCATCCGGGACTCCGAACATCATTCGGTAGTCACATACTTGACTTCCTACTAACCCTAGCGTCACCGAACCTTAAGTGTGTAGACCCTACGGGTTCGGGAGACACGCAGACATGACCGAGACGACTCTCGGGCAATAACCAACAGCGGGGTCTGGATATCCATGTTGGCTCCCACATGCTCCTCGATGATTTCATCGGTTGAACCACGATGTCGAGGATTCGATCAAACCCTGTATACAATTCCCTTTGTCAATCGGTACGTTACTTGCCCGAGACTCGATCGTCGGTATCCCAATACCTTGTTCAGTCTCGTTACCCGGCAAGTCACTTTACTCGTACCGTAATGCATGATCCCGTGGCCAACACCTTGGTCACATTGAGCTCATTATGATGATGCATTACCGAGTGGGCCCAGAGATACCTCTCCGTTATACGGAGTGACAAATCCCAGTCTCGATCCGTGTCAACCCAACAGATACTTTCGGAGATACCTGTAATGCACCTTTATAGTCACCCAGTTACGTTGTGACGTTTGATACACCCAAGGCACTCCTACGGTAACCGGGAGTTACACGATCTCATGGTCGAAGGAATAGATACTTGACATTGGCAAAGCTTCTAGCAAACGAACTATACGATCTTTTATGCTATGCTTATGATTGGGTCTTGTCCATCACATCATTCTCCTAATGATGTGATCCCGTTATCAACGACATCCTATGTCCATAGTCAGGAAACCATGACTATCTATTGATCATAACGAGCTAGTCAACTAGAGGCTCACTAGGGACTCATTGGGTCTAAGTGTTCACACGTGTATTACGATTTCCGGATAATACAGTTATAGCATGAACAAAAGACAATTATCATGAACATTGAAATATAATAATCCTTTTATTATTGCCTCTAGGGCATATTTCCAACAGTCGATGCCAAAGACAAACTTGTCAAAGCCATCGTAGACAAGGTGCCGCACCAGGTTTGCCAAGCCCGGGACACTTCGGGGATGAAGGCACGCATCAGTGTTGCCAATATTGGGCATGCATAGAGGGACTAGTAGGGGAGGACTCTGTTGGGGAACGTAGTAATTTCAAAAAATTTCCTACGCACATGCAAGATCATGGTGATGCATAGCAACGAGAGGGGAGAGTGTTGTCCACGTACCCTCGTAGACCGAAAGCGGAAGCGTTAGCACAACGCAGTTGATGTAGTCGTACGTCTTCACGATCCGATCGATCAAGTACCAAACGTACAGCACCTCCGAGTTCAGCACACGTTCAACTCGATGACGTCCCTCGAACTCCGATCCAGCCGAGATTTGAGGGAGAGTTCCGTCACCACGACGGCGTGGTGACGATGATGATGTTCTACCGACGCAGAGCTTCGCCTAAGCACCGCTACGATATTATCGAGGTGGATTATGATGGAGGGGGGCACCGCACACGGCTAAGAGATCCAAGGGATCAATTGTTGTGTCTAGAGGAGCAAGGGGGGAGGCGGCCGGCCTAGGAGGAGGGCGCGCCAAGGGGGGAGTCATACTCCCACCGGGAGTAGGACTCCTCCTTTCCTTGTTGGAGTAGGACAGAAGGAAAGAGGGGGAGAGGAAGAAGGAAAAGGGGGCTGCACCCCTTGTCCAATTCGGACCAGAAGGGGGGGGGGGGGCGCGCCTCCTTCCTTTTGGCCTCTCTCCTCTATTCCCGTATGGCCCAATAAGGCCCATATACTCCCCGGCGAATTCCCGTAACTCTCCGGTACTTCGATAAATACCCGAATCACTCGGAACCTTTCGATGTCCGAATATAGTCGTCCAATATATAGATCTTTACATCTCGACCATTTCGAGACTCCTCGTCGTGTCCCTGATCTCATCTGGGACTCCGAACTCCTTCGGTACATCAAAACACATAACTCATAATATAACCGTCATCGAACTTTAAGCGTGCGGACCCTACGGGTTCGAGAACTATGTAGACATGACCGAGACACGTCTCTGGTCCATAACCAATAGCGGAACCTGGATGCTCATATTGGCTTCCACATATTCTACGAAGATCTTTATCGGTCAAACCGCATAACAACATACGTTGTTCCCTTTGTCATCGGTATGTTACTTGCCCGAGATTCGATCGTCGGTATCTCAATACCTATTTCAATCTCGTTACCGGCAAGTCTCTTTACTCGTTATGTAATGCATCATCCCGCAACTAACTCAGTAGCTACATTGCTTGCAAGGCATATAGTGATGTGCATTACCGATAGGGCCCAGAGATACCTCTCCGACAATCGGAGTGAGAAATCCTAATCTCAAAATACGCCAACTCAACATGTACCTTCAGAGACACCTGTAGAGCTCCTTTATAATCACCCAGTTACGTTGTGACGTTTGGTAGTACACAAAGTGTTCCTCCAGTAAACGGGAGTTGCATAATCTCATAGTCATAGGAACATGTATAAGTCATGAAGAAAGCAATAACAACATACTAAACGATCAAGTGCTAAGCTAACGGAATGGGTCAAGTCAATCACATCATTCTCCTAATGATGTGATCCCGTTAATCAAATGGCAACTCATGTCTATGGTTAGGAAACTTAACCATCTTTGATTAACGAGCTGGTCAAGTAGAGGCATACTAGTGACACTATGTTTGTTTATGTATTCACACATGTATTATGTTTCCGGTTAATGCAATTCTAGCATGACTAATAAACATTTATCATGAAATAAGAAAATAAATAATAACTTTATTATTGCCTCTAGGGCATATTTCCTTCAGACTCGACAACGATTGCGGCGCAAATCGACGTGGGGTAGAAGGTGCCGATGTTGACCACGATTGTTGGCGTAGATGAAGTGGTCGGGGAAGATAACGGCGACGCTGGCGATGAGGTGGTGTTGGAAGAAGATGAAGATGTGGTTGGCGGAACCAGAGGTAACCTGAGACTGGGCCACGTTGGATGCCTGTAGAAGCGTGACGACGGTGCTCGAACTAGTCTAGGAAGAATCCGACAGTGTGACGAAGACCATGCACGGACGGTGATGTTCTCGTGCCTAGGGATGCGGCACGGCACATACCATGTAGACGTCAACGCGCTGGAAACGACGAAGTGGACCGTGTGCCACGACGCTACTATTCGAAGGGGTGACGCAGCGGCAACGCACGTGATGGTGCAATGGTGGGAAGATCTCCGCGCGGCGGTGTGGACCGCGAGATGCAGCGCTACAATCTGAAAGGGCGATGCAGTAGTAGCATGTGTGTCGGTGCAACCACCAGAAGACCTCGGGGTGGCGGCGCTGCAGTCCGAAAAGATGTCGCAGTAGCACCCTGTTGCTCGATTGATAGAGAAGCTGCCATGCGGCACAACGAAAAGAAGTAGGTGTTGTGTTCAGTGCTCCTACCAAACATTCAAGCTCGGCCCACTTCTAAAGGCTATTTCCGCTATTCCGTTTAGGGAAAACACTTAGTTTGGCTCGAGTGAAAAAAGAGAAAGACTATTGTCGTCCGTCATTTCATGCCCTATTGACATTATGACTAAGAATAGGGTTGCCCATTCCTGCCGTGGTCCATGGGATCTTCGAGTTGCGAGTAAGCTTAGAGTCCATCGAGCTGCCTCATGTTGTTTGTACAAGGGATGATTCGTTCTTCTACTAAATAGTCCCATCTCGCTTTTTCGAACATTATCTCTCTAATTTATATACGTCTGATAAGCCACCATATTAAGAAATCAAAGCGGAAGGTGAGGAGTCGATCCGTTTACCCACAAATATGAGCAGGAAGAAGGAAAGAAACTAAAGCATACCTTCATTTAAATTGTTTGTGTAATTTTAAGAAAAGGGTTCACGTATTAAAATAATGTTCATATAATTTAAAAATGGTCACCCTTTTCTGAAAAAAAATCATGTAATTCTAAAAAATGTTCACGTGCTTAAAAATATATTCGTAATTTTAAAAATATGCATGCTCTTTAGAAAAGTCCATGTAATTTAGAAAGTGTTTATGTGTGTTTTAGAAAGAAGGTTGATGCATTTTGAAAAATAAAATTTAAAAGTGAGTGGGTGTATGAGGGGTGGTGTATGGACTAGGTGTAGATCCTAGCTCGACGGTAATAGTTTTGAAATTTCAGGCGCATAAACACATCTGTAAAGTCGGCGTACCGTGCTCTCATGAATCAAAAAGAGCGTTTGGCTCTAGAGGAAGGGACGGTTACCGGTACCTCAAAAACAGAACAACAGATGTGGACATCTCTCTGGAAGCTCAAAGTTGTGCCTAAGGTGAGGGTTTTTTGGTGGAGAGTGCTACGTGGAATTCTCCTTGATGAAGCTACCCTTAAGCATAAACACATTAAACCTCTTAGCATTTGCAATGTTTGCCTCGCTAGAGAGGAGGATCTCATGCATGCTTTGGTCTCCTGCTCCCATGCACGTAGATTCTGGGATGAAGCACAAATATGGTTCGACTTTCGTCTTCCAAGGCTGCATCCTACCACTTGGGCGAGAGATATTTTGTATGATGATATGTTCACGGACCAAGTCAGAGCAAAAATTATATCGGTGATGTGGGCTATTTGGCATTCACGGAACCGATTGACTCATGAGAAGGAACATGTGGATCCGGTGTACTCTGTTCGTCGCATAAGAGAAGATCTGGCCTTGCTAGATATACCAGTTGCACAAGCTACTATACTGCCAGGGCACGGTTGGCGTCCCCCTGATATTGGGTTCATTAAGATCAATGTTGATGGTGCTATAAATTCTGAAGCAGGACTCGCTGGTGCCGGCGGTGTTGCTCGTTCGTCTACGGCATTGATCGCTTCATGGTGCAAACCACATGTGGGAGTAACAGACCCACTCATTGCCGAAGCCTTATCACTAAGGGAGGGAGCTCTCTTTGCACGTTTGCGAGGATTCTCACACGTGATAATGGAAACCGATTGCCTGGAGATTGTAAATCTCTGGAACACTCGCCTCAACTCTCGTTCGGTTGTGGCCCCTTTACTTGTAGAGATTGGAGAGCATGCTTTGTTTTTTGATCCTTTGTAATTCAACATGTATACAGGACAGCTAATATCCCGGCCCACCTTTGTGCGAAGCGTGCCAGCCCGCTGATGGTGACCGAGAGTTGGCTCGACTCTGAACCCTCGTTCCTGATCAGTAGCCTTATGGCTGATGATCCCAGGAGTTCTTTTGTTTGAATAAAGCTCTCATGATTTCCCGCAAAAAAAAAAGTACGGGCTGTTTGCAATTACATCATCATGTATTCAGGAGGTGGGTTGTAAGGTCCACTTATAATTAGGCGTGGTAGTTAGTTTGCTTCCGAAGTTTCCGCCTCCTAAGTCACGTGTTGCGGCAGGACTCGAGTCCCGCATTTTTTTGGCAAATTTTGCAATAATGCTAAATCAAATCTGAATATACCGGTTAGTTTCTGGTGGGCTTCTCCCGAGCAGTTGCATCCTCATCGATCTCTAGCCATGGCGTCCGCGCCGCAAAACACGGCGTCGACGCACAGGTCGGCGGTCTTCCGAGGCATGCACGAGTTTCTCATCGTCGGCTACAGCGAGCGTAAGCCTTTCGCCCGCCGCACCAGCGACCCCGCCCGCGTCCTCTACGACCTCAGCCACGGCAATGCCCTCGTTAGGTACCACTCCATCAACTCCGGTGCCTTCCAGGTCAGCAACTACACCTGGGATCTCGTTTGCACCTTCGACGACCAAGACCACCTCACATCTATCACCCTCGACCTGCTCAGCACCGACGTAACCAAGGACGTGATCGTCACGGCCAGCCTTCAGATCGACGACCCGCGTGGCCAGTGGCCGCCCGCTGTGTGGCGAAGCGACGCCGCCTATAGATTCTCCAACAATTTTATTTCCAGGAGTATGAGCTGGAAGCTGTCGCTCCCAGATGCCTTCTGTGGGCACGAGGAGCGCTACGTCACCGACGACGACCGCCTCACCATCCTCTGCACTCTCGGCATTCTCCAAGAGGATGTTCAGACCGCCGCAGAGGCAAGGAAGTGCTTGGTCTCTGTGGTGCCGGCGCCCACCATCCACCGGGATTTCCAGCAGCTTCTACTACGTCCCTCAAAGATACCCTCGTCATCGAAAGTGACCTTCCTCGTTGAGGATACCAAGTTCCGCGCCCACAGGCTTGTGCTTGCTATGCGGTCGCCGGTCTTCGCCGCAGAGCTCTTTGGTCACATGAGGGAGAGCACCACGCAACGTGTTAGGACCGAGGACATGCGTGCCTCCACATTCAGGGCCATGCTCCAGTTCATCTATACTGACGAGCTTCCCATCAAGCCAAACAACGACGAGGAATCAGGAAGCAGTCGTAATAACTTCAAAAAAGAATTCATGGCGAGGGGCCGTGAAGCCATGGTGCACAAGCTGCTTGTGGCAGCTGATCGGTACGATCTCGAGATGCTCAGGCTCATGTGCGAGAACATACTATGCGAGAGCATCGATGTAGAAACTGTCATGCCGACTTTGCAGCTAGTGCGGGGCCGCCAAAGGTGTTGTCTGCTCAAGGATTGCTGCATCAAGTACATAACATCTAGTCCTGATGTGTACCAAGCCGTGAGGGCGACCAAGGAGTATGAGGAGCTCAAGGAAACATGCAGCTCTTTTATAATTGAGGTCAACGAAAGAGTAGCCACACACAACATGGCCCGCCACACTAGCTCCCCTTCTTCCTCCTTCATTATCCGTCGGCCAATAGAAGAGAAGAGCACATCCAGGTACAAGTTGGAGGTGGTCCGCGGCACACACGAGTTTATGATCCCCAACTTTAGCTCCGTGCAAAGGAGTCATGGTGTTGGCCAAGTAATCACTTCAGACATATTCAACATAGGCGGTTACGACTGGACGGTCAATGTGTACCCGTCTGGGTACTCGGCGGAGGAGGGTGGGGAGCACATATCTGTCTACCTCCGTTTACGGACTGATCCTGGAACTGCTAGGGTCAAGTTGTCCAAGGCGTTCCGGATTGGTGACCCTAATGGCAAATCACCGTCGATTGTGCTTGGTTCAGAAGATATTTTTACCAAGGTACGTGAAACCTGGGGGTTTCAAAAGTTAATCACGGTGAATTCTGCAAAGTCACGATACATAGGGCACAATGGTTCCCTTACCATACGTTGCGACCTTGAAGTCCACACGAAGGCGTGCACTACTAGTACTAGCACCACCATCGCCAAACCTATGATCGTCGTGCCGCGGTCCAACATTGTCGGGCACCTCGAGCAGCTGATGGTTAGCAAGCAATGGTCAGACGTGACGTTCCTGGTCCAGGTGAGTGAGATTCACGCGCACCGGCTCATCGTCGCCATGCGGTCGCCGCTTCTATACGAAATGTTGGTGGCATCGACAACCAAAAGTGTCGTACGGATCGGTGATATGAAGGCCGCTGTGCTCAGGGCCATACTCCACTTTGTCTATACCGACGAGCTGCTTCCCGTGGATAACACGGTGGTAGCCAGAGAAATGCTGGAGGCGGCATGCCGGTTCCGCTTGGAGAGGATGAAGGCCATGTGCGAGAATTTGCTCGCTCATCTCCTGTCGAAAGACAATGCGATGAGCACTCTGGAGCTGGCGTTGCGACACCACTGCGAGGGGCTCAAGATTTACTGCAACGACTTCATCAACCGTGCAATGAAGTGATGAAAAAACTTTTTAATATTATACATTTACTGTACAGAAAGGGTTTCATCATGAGTACCATATATACATTCCACAGCTTTAGTATTTCCAAAAAAAATAAGGGTCATTATTTTTGTCATTTGAAGTTGTAGAACTGAAGCTTGCAGATTCCAAATTGTACGCCTAAGAATTCTTAACTAGTTTCGTCCATGCATCTATCGACAGGTTTGAATGCATATATATATACTATAAGAGCATCTTCAATAGATGTTCCAAATTTAAAAATAACTAACTTTTGAATCGTTTGAGGCAAAAAACGCTGCTCCAACAGACGGTCCATATGCAAAAAAAATTGGACCGCGGCCTCCTAGTGATGTAAAATGCAACACCTCGGGATTCAAATATACATCACGAGATGCCTCTGGTCCAAAACCAGCCGCCCCACGCGAACGCCCAACCGCCACTTCATTTCCGTTCCCGCCCGCCCGCCCGCGACCTCCCGCCCGTCCGCCGCCGCCCCGCCGCCTCCACACCCCGCCGCACGCCGCCCGCATCAGATCCGGTGCCGCCCCGCCCCCCGCCGTTGTTTCCACGCTGCCCCGCCGCCCATCCGCCGCGGATCCGGCCCCGCCACCCGCCGCTGTTTCCACACCGCCCCTCCCGCCGTAGCTCCGTCCGCCACCGCGCCGCCCCGCCCCGCCCCGCACGCCGCCGCCGCCCCGCACACCGTCGCCGCCCCGCCCGGCTCCGTCCACCACCACCCCGCCCGCCACCGCCGCCCCGCAGCTCCGCCACCGCCGCCCCGCAGCACCGCCCAGCTCCGTCCGCCACCGCCCCGGCCGCACGCCGCTCCACCGCTCTCCGATGGCGCCGAAGAATTTGATGTTTGAACTATGTTGAATGGACTAGTAGTATGTCGTTTTACATCTTTATTTTGGACCATCTATTGGAGTTGCTCCTTTGGACCATTAATTTGGTCCATCTGTTGGAGTTGAGCTTTTTTCGGAGCTCCAAAACGCATTTTTTGACGGTCCAAAATTTACATCTTCGGTTTTGGACCGCCAAATTTTGGACCATCTATTGAAGATGCTCTAATGCATGTACAGTCTACATCACATGAAACATCTAGCAATATGTGAGATGATCACAATACTCTTAACTTTCCTGTGGTCGCTCACCACCCTCAGCATTCCCACTGCTTATGTTCATGCAGGCACCGTCAGCAAGTCCTGCAACCCGCTGGCACACTTACGTTTGGCACGGGCTAGTGGTACACCGTACACCGCGTACACCCTTGGGCGGGGGCTTAGGATTTTAGTTGTGTCATGGAGGAGAGGGTTTTTTCCCCAGGAAGGTGTGCTGGATATTAATATGCATGAGAGACAAGTTGTAGAGAAGAGAAAAATAAATGCTACTTGTCCCGATTTAATCTTCGATATTTCCTGTTTAGAAAAGACAATTTATTCATTCCACAGATTTTAGCAGATCCAGGTAAACGACATCTTCTTTGAAACATGTTCATGCCGCTCACAATATCTTAACTTTCCTGTGGTCGCTCACCACCTTCAGCAGCCCACTGCACATGTTCATGCCGCTCCCGCGTACCCCAGAGGGCTTTTTCTCCATGATATCTTTCCCTAATAATAACGGTAAATGCTTGTACCCGGCGGACAGGCTGAAAATTGGGCCGGCCACGCACGGAAGTCACGCGTGCGTACGTATCTTCAGTGGGGCCCGTCCACCGCTCTCCCCTCACCTTATCTTCTCGGAGGCTTAAACGACCACATCCATTCCTCCCATCTCGCTCCGCTCCATCTCATCTGCTCCACCTCGTCTTAGCGCGTCGCCGCCGGGATTCTCAGCCACCGCCGACACGGTGCCGGCCGTCCATGGCCACTACCCACCTTCTGTTTCTTATATCCCGTCCATGGCTGCTCCACCAAACACCACTGTGGCGATCTGCGCCCACGGCCACGGCGAGCCGGGCCCATGGATGCGAGGCCGTGGAGAGTCCGTCCTGCGGTGGAGCCTGTTGCGTCCTCTAACCGGCGACGATGTCTGAGGTAACACGTTCGACCAGTGAGATGCGATGCTGGAACCGGCGTGGGGATTTGCTACGACCGACGCGGGGATTTGCTTCAACCGGCGAGGATGGTGGTGAGCGGCGACGGTGGTGGTCTGCGGTAAGTTGCTGCCTTTTTTGATCAACAATATGTCGTCCACATATAATATTAGAAATGCTACAGAGCTGCCACTCACTTTCTTGTAAATACATGCTTCTCCATAAGTATGTATAAAACCATATGCTTTGATCACACTATCAAAGCGTTTATTCTAACTCCGAGAGGCTTGCACCAGTCCATAAATGGATCGCTGGAGCTTGCACACTTTGTTATCACCTTTTGGATCGACAAAACCTTCTGGTTGCATCATATACAACTCTTCTTCCAGAAATCCATTCAGGAATGCAGTTTTGACATCCATTTGCCAAATTTCATAATCATTAAACGTGGCAATTGCTAACATGATTCGGACGGACTTAAGCATCGCTATGGGTGAGAAAGTCTCATCATAGTCAACCCCTTGAACTTGTCGAAAACCTTTCGCAACAAGTCGAGCTTTGTAGACAGTAACATTACCATCAGCGTCAGTTTCTTCTTGAAGATCCATTTATTCTCGATGGCTTGCGGATCATTGGAAAAGTCAATCAAAGTTCACACTTTGTTCTCATACATGGATCCCATCTCAGATTTCATGGCCTCAAGCCATTTTGCAGAATCTGGGCTCATCATCGCTTCCTCATAGTTCGTAGGTTCGCCATGGTCAAGTAACATGACCTCCAGAATAGGATTACCATACCACTCTGGTGCGGATCTTACTCTGGTTGACCTACGAGGTTCGGTACTAACTTGATCTGAAGTTTCATGATCAATATCATTAGCTTCCTTACTAATTGGTATAGTCGTCACAGGAACCGGTTTCTGTGATGAACTATTTTCCAATAAGGGAGTAGGTACAGTTACCTCATCAAGTTCTAATTTCCTCCCACTAACTTCTTTCGAGAGAAACTCCTTCTCTAGAAAGGATCCATTTTTAGCAACGAATATCTTGCCTTCGGATCTGTGATAAAAGGTGAGGGAGTCCTGGACTAGGGGGTGTCCGGATAGCCGAACTATCATCATCGGCCGGACTCCAAGACTATGAAGATACAAGATTGAAGACTTCGTCCTGTGTCCGGATGGGACTTTCCTTGGCGTGGAAGGCAAGCTTGGCGATACGGATATGTAGGTCTCCTACCATTGTAACCGACTCTGTGTAACCCTAGTCCTCTCCGGTGTCTATATAAACCGGAGGGTTTTAGTCCATAGGACAGAACAATCATACCATAGGCTAGCTTCTAGGGTTTAGCCTCCTTTTATCTCATGGTAGATCCACTCTTGTACTACCCATATCATCAAGATCAATCAAGCAGGAGTAGGGTTTTACCTCCATCGAGAGGGCCCGAACCTGGGTAAAAACATCGTGTCCCTTGTCTCTTGTTACCATCCGCCTAGACGCACAGTTCGGGACCCCCTACCCGAGATCCGCCGGTTTTGACACTGACATTGGTGCTTTCATTGAGAGTTCCTCTGTGCCGTCACAATCAGGAAGGATGCCTCTTCCCGTCTTTAAAGACGGTACCATTTCCAAAGGAGCTTTGGCCGCCGGCCAAACTATTCGGCTAGGTGGTTTTCTTATGACCGCCTGTTCGGCCGCCGCTTCAACGATGACCTCTCGGGTCATCAAAAGCGATCTTCACGTCAACTCGGAATTCACCGAGCAGCTGGATCTGATGGAGCTCTCTTCCGTAAACGAGCTTTTGGATCGCATCGCCGCCCTGGGAGTCGCTACAGACTACGATCAGATTGGGCTTAAAACTGATCTGAGAGAGATTAACTCTCCCCAGGTTACCCACCACATGGCGGTGGTAGAGGAACAATGCGGCGACTCTTCTTCTATATTAAAGACCAATTATGTCCGGATTCCTGATCCCTCCATGCCGGATTCCCGTGGAGGGATGGACATTAATCAAGTACTGAACCTAAAGTCAGGCAGCGGACCAGATTCGTTGGACAACATCTAGCGATCCAAGCTTCCAAATTCGGAAACTTTTCGGCCCTTGAGCCTCAAGTTGGGCAGGGTTCCGGACTTAATTCCACCCGCCCACCCAAACATAAGCGATTTATCTCAAATCCGGCAAGAGCCCACGGAAACAGTACATCATTACTGGGCCAGATTCCTCCTGGTTATGGACAGGATAAAGGACTGCCGTGAGGAAAGCGCAATCTCAATTTATTGCAACAATTGCACGGAAAAGGGAATCACGAACGCCATAAGTCGTCGTGAAATTACACGCTTCGCCGACCTGGCGTCCATAGTATGAAAGTACTGTGCGATGGAGAGTACCTGGAAAACCAAAACTAAGTTTTGGGATAATCCGGCTCCGAACACAACCCTAGTCCGAAACAAAAGGGTGCATCATGCTCAGACACCCGGGACAAAAACCAAAAAGCAAAAACCCCATAAAGGGCACGGAACCACACTGGAGGGATGGCTCAGCGGACCCTGTAAAATCCACAGTACAGAGGGCGTTAGTCCAACACATAGCCTTCGAGCATGTTGGATACTACGGCAGGTGGCCAAAAGTGGCGAAGAGCTTCTAGCCCCGGAGAACCAACCCGACAGTAGCAGTACGGTATTAACAGTCTTCGAGACTTTCGCATCAAACAGCATGCGGAAACGAACACTCCGCAGCCTTAGCGAAGTCTACCAAGTAGCAACAATAAATCCATGGAGTGACACGGCTATCACCTTCAACGCCAGCGACGAACCTAAATTCCGAACGGCCCGAGCACCAGCTGCATTGGTCCTCAGTCCAATAGTGGACGACTTTCGTCTTACCAAGGTACTCATGGATGGCGGCAGCGGATTAAACCTCATCTACGAGGAAACCCTTCAAAAAATGGAAATAGACTGGAGCCGCATTGAGCGAAGCAGCACAACCTTTAGAGGAATAATCCCTAGTCGGGAAGCACGCTGCATAGAAAAAATCACACTAGATGTGGTGTTCGGCTCGCCGGACAATTACAGGTCCGAGGGGGTCACATTCCAAGTGGCCCCGTTCAGCAGCGGATATCACGCCTTATTAGGGCGAGAGGCATTCACAATCTTCCAAGCTATACCCCATTACGGGTATATGAAGCTTAAAATGCCCGGGCCCAATGGAATCATCACTCTTGTCAGTGATCCGGACATAGCACTCTGCGCTGAAAATAAGATAGCCGCACTAGCCCTAGAGGCACTATCCTAAGCCCTAGCGGCAGAGGAACTCATTGCACTGCGCTCCATGGTGAATAGGGACGATGTGATACTCGATAAGAGATCTAAGTCCACCTCTTTTAAACCAGCAGACGAAATAGTTAAATTCGAGGTCCATCCAACGGACCCCACAAAGACGGCCTCCATTGGGGCACAATTAAACCCTGATGTAGATGCCGCACTACGAGAATTCCTTCGGGAAAATTGGGACATTTTTGCCTGGCACCCTTCAGATATGCCAGGAATCCCACGCAAGTTGGCAGAACACAGCCTAAACATCCTAAAAGGATTCAAGCCAGTCAAACAGGCTCTTCGGCGATTTTCCGAACCCAAAAGACAGGCAATGGGAGAGGAGCTAGCCAAACTATTAGAAGCCGGATTCATCAGAGATACAAAACATTCGGACTGGCTAGCGAACCTGGTAATGGTACCAAAAAAGGACAAATCCTGGCGCCTTTGTGTCGATTTTAAAGACCTTAACAAGGCCTGTCCAAAGGATCCTTTCCCCCTTCCCCGCATTGACCAAATCATCAATGCTACCGCAGGGCACGATTCATTGTGTTTCCTCGATGCATACTCCGGATACCATCAAATCAAGATGGCGGAAACAGATCAGGCCGCAACGGCATTCATTACTCCATACGGACCATTCTGTTTCAACACAATGCCCTTCGGACTCAAAAACGCCGGCGCAACATATCAAACGCATGATTCACACATGTCTGGCTACCCAGATCGGCAAAACAGTGGAACATACGTAGACGATGTGGTCGTTAAGACCAAACACGTCGAAACTCTAGTAGACGATTTGAGGCTTACATTCGACAACCTCTGACCATATGACATTAAGCTCAACCCGGAAAAATGCGTTTTCGGCGTACTAGCAGGAAAGCTCTTGGGCTTCATTATATCCGGTAGAGGAATTGAAGCAAACCCAGCCAAGATCCGAGCTCTGTCACAATTGGATATCCCAAAAGACCTGAAACAAATACAAAAACTGACTGGATGCGTGGCGGCTCTAAGCCGCTTCATCTCCCGTTTGGGAGAAAAGGCATTGCCCCTCTATCGCCTCCTCCGGCGCACCGAACACTTCGAATGGACGAATGCTGCCATGGCCGGACTCGAAGAAATAAAGGCCATATTGGCAACAAATCCGGTCCTGGCCGCGCCCAACCTGGGCGAACCGATGTTATTATATATCGCGGCAACACATCAAGTTGTCAGCGCGGTACTCGTCGTCGAATGAGAAACTGAAGGACACAAATTCCCTCTTCAAAAACCAGTGTACTACGTATCCACTGTCTTAGCACCATGCAAGTCCCAGTATCCACATTATCAAAAGATAGCGTACGTGGTGTTCATGGCATCCCGGAAGCTGCGACACTACTTTCAAGAGTGTTCGATAACAGTGGCCTCCGAAGTACCTCTCAACGACATTATAAACAACCGCGACACGACGGGCAGGATTGAAAATGGGCTATTGAGCTCTTACCATTTGACATAACCTACAAACCACAGCGAGCTATAAAGTCGCAAGTTTTGGCTGACTTCATCGCCCAATGGACCGAAGCCGAACTCCCTAAAGAGTACGACGCATACTCCAATTGGATCATGCATTTCGACGGCTCCAAAATGTTGGCCGGCTTGGGGGCTGGCATCGTATTGACGTCCCCAACCGGAGACACAGTCCAATACATACTTCAGATAATGTACACGAACTCCAACAATGCAGCCGAATATGAGGCCCTTCTGCATGGTCTCCGGATGGCAATCTCCATGGGTATTCAACGCCTAGAGGTGCGCGGGGATTGAAACCTCGCAATATCCCAAGTAAATGGAGACTTTGACGCCAAGGATCCGAAAATGGCAGCCTATCGTAACGCTGTCTTAAAAATGTCAGCTTGGTTCGAAGGACTTGAATTCCACCATGTAGCCCGGGATAATAACCAGGCAGCCGACGTGTTGGCACACATCGGTGCAAACGCGACGCCGTCCCTCCAAACATCTTCCTGGAGCGGCTCTTTAAGCCATCCATATTATGGGAAGAGGAGTCCGGAAATAACAACCCGGAACCAACCGCACCACCCAACACGGAACATTCTGACACTCGGTGGCTCAGCCAATGAAATAACACCTTCAGCCCACGAAATAATGGCAGTAATTGCCCCATGGACGGAACCATTCCTAGCCTACTTAATTAGGCAGGAACTTCCCGAAGACCAAAATGAGGCCCGCTGCATAGTTCGGCGATCTAAAGCCTACAAGGTCCATGAGGGAGAACTTTATAAGAAAAGCACAACCAGAGTCCTTCAAAGGTGCATCTCCGAAGAGGAAGGGCGAAATCTCCTGGCTGAAATTCACGCCGGACTCGGCCGGCACCACGCCGCACCCCGGGCCCTTGTGGGCAAGGCCTTCCATACAGGATTTTATTGGCCAACTGCCCGGGCAGATGCTCAAGACTTAGTCCAACGATGCGTCGGTTGCCAGCTCTTTGCTAATCAAAGCCACATGCCACCCACTGCCCTCAAAACTATACCCATCACCTGGCCGTTCGCGGTCTGGGGGCTTGACATGGTTGGACCCCTTAAAGGGGGAACCCACAAGCAAAAATACCTATTGCTCATGGTGGATAAATTCACCAAATGGATAGAGGCCAAGCCGGTTAAAACGGCCAAATTCGGACCTGTGATAGACTTCATATCTGGGGTAGTACACCATTATGGCGTCCCCCACAGCATCATCACTGATAATGGCACAAACTTCATGGCCGACGAGGTTAAACTCTGGTGCAAAAACATGGGCATTAAGCTCGACTACGCTTCAGTCTATCATCCTCAAACTAACGGTCAAGTCGAATGAGCAAATGGTCTAATCATGAGCGGCATTAAACCTAGGTTAGTGCGGTCCCTTACGGAATCTAACACGCACTGGGTGGAGGAGCTCGACTCCGTACTCTGGGGGCTGCGGACCATGCCAAATCGTACTAGCGGATTCACGCCATTCTTTATGGTATACGGTGCAGAGGCAGTTTTGCCCTGCGATATAATTCATGACTCACCTCAAGTGCGCATGTATGAAGAAAGAGAAGCCGAGTTGGATCGGCAGGACAGTTTGGACGCATTGGAGGAGGAGCGCGACGTGGCAAAGGCTCGTTCTGCACTCTATCAGCACCAGGCTCGAAGATATCAAAGTAGAGAAGTACGGGCCAAAACTTACAATGTTGGCGAACTAGTTCTACGTCTGCCGGACAAGAAAAAGGACAAACTCAAGCCCAAGTGGGAAGGTCCCTTCGTCATCGATCAAGTCCTGACCGGCGAAGCATACCGTCTACGAAATGCATCGAACAATCGACTCGAGCCGAACCCATGGAACGCAGCCCGCCTCCGAAGATTCTACGCCTAGCGCCGGACTCAGAAGTCGTCTCCTTCCTCCGTGCACATTTTAAACGTTAGCTGTCTTTTGTTTTTTCTCTTCCTTCCTCCCTTCTTTTGTAAAGCCTTTGTGGGCTGACCTGCGCATTGTTCGCACACACTTGACGTGCTGCTCGCACTCATTATACCTGGGGGCTTCTGTAACAGAAGCTTATTTATACGGGCTTCATGCCCAACACATGCGTCACACTTCCGCATGTACCTTTTACTCACCATTATATGCATCGATATGACTTAAGTTTTGGCCAAGCTGGGTTGCCTGGCTCCTGTGCTTACCCCTACGTTCTCGATTGTTCGTCTAGGAGGTAAAGGGAGCACCTCTGCGATTGTTACTGCTGGGTCAGCCGGATGTGTACCTCAGACTGGGTGAAGCCGAAAGCTAGTGTTCTTAAGGGAATATTCGGTCGGTGACTTGAAAGATGATTTCTTATTTATTTATTTATCTCCCCCAGATGCTTTTCTGCTCTTTTCGTAGTCCGGACATGCACTTTAGGGCATGCCTCCCAGGGAAAGTAACCCCTAACGGAACTATTCTCCCTGGAAGATGTTTCTTACTAACCATGTAATATAACATAACTAGTTGGGCACTTGTCTGATAAAGCACTAATGACCCCTACGCCTGGTCTCCATGCATGCCCCGGTTTTTTCATAACCGTGAAGGTATTCGGACACACTCCGGACTCTAGGGTCCCGAGGTTGAAGTGAAAAGGTCCGCAAAGACAAACGATCTACAATCCGGCTAGAAGGAATTTTACATGTCATTTTAGATTACATCGTCAAATTGACTGATTGTACTCCTCTTCAATCCTATCTAACAGGCTGTCTAGCTTACAGTCCCGTTGGGAATACTTAGCGGCCAACTCTACTTGGCCGTACATTAAGCTCACAGGAATCTCCTTCCCATCGGGCCCCATAGGTCCGACCTCGGCCATGTGGTTCGAATCAGCCTTCGTGTACCACGTCTTCACCATGGCCCAGGCCTCCCGGGCGCCTTGATGGCAGGCCGATATCTTCCATAGACGGAAACGCTGCCGTGCTCCCTGAAGCTTCTCCGCAAGCCCTCCAAGACCCTCGGGCAGGGAGACGGACAGCCATAAGGCCTGGATGACGCCGCTCATCGCCTGCCGAACACGTTCGTGCAGCTGCAGCAGCTCGGGAAGCAGATCACCCATTGAACCGGGCATTTCCTCCGCGGGACGACCCGTGAGCACACCTACAGACATATTTCTGTCAATCGACTCCCTCGCCAAACTCTTCTTTTCAAAAGAATTTGCTCAAGCACTTACTATAAATGCCGCGACGAAGCCGCTGATTCTCCTTCACGGAGCCAGACAGCTGGGCCCGAACACCTTTTAGCTCTTTGCCCAGCTGGGTGTGGGCATCTTGGAGTTTGTTCCTCTCCTGCTGCACCTTCATAAGCACCCTCTCGCCGGCCTTCAGCTGGCGCAGTAGCTGCTGCTTGTCCGGATCAAGTCCGGCAACATCTGCAATATTCTTGTCAGACTTATACGCACGCCGCACTTCATAAACCGCTTATCTTTTTGAAATATGTGTTACCAGAGGGGGTCTCTGTGGCTCCTCCTGTGGCGGCTAGTGCGGCCTCAAGTTGGGCCTTGCACTCTTGAAGCTCCTGGGACAGATGGGTATTCTTCTCCATAAGATCCTTCATATCAAATGATCCTTAAATCAGTTATTCTAACTACTTTAAGTCTCGGGGGCTACTGGCATATATAACTATTAAAATTCCTTACCCGTATGTCTTTCACATACTGCTCCGTGGCTCTGGTTAAACCATCTTGAGCAGCATGGAGGTGCGCATCTCCCGCATTAAAGGCATTCAACGCCTCCTGGGAGAAACACGCGTCACGAAGAACTGTCCGGCGGCACCTGTGATTCATGGCGCTCTCCACCTCAGACCTGGTGGCGGACAGCCTGGCGGCATCCTCCGTTGGAGGAGCATCCGACTCACGCCTTGCGCTCGCCTCCCCCTCCGGACCAGGTGTTGGAGCCTGGCTGTCGGAGGCTTGGTTGGCAACCTCTCCGGGCACAGTCCGGCGAGCGCACTTTCTCCTGGAAAAGTCATGAGCATTAATATACCTCCCAAGAATCTTTCCCTTAAAAATGGTGGCGTGCTATACCGTTGCGGTGACGTTTCAATTTGCACTGCACCCCTCTTCCGCCTGCTGGGCCGAACTGACCCTTGTCGGTCAGCCGCCGCGGGTTCGGCTTCCCACCTCGAAGGCACCTCATGCGAGACACCGTTGGTATACGGTGGTCAAAAATAAGCACGGATGAAGTAATGGTGTCAGGACTCCGGTCATAGTTACTTGGGAAGCCGGAGATAAGTCGGGGTAGTCAGCCGTGATGGCGACTAGAGCATTGTCCATGCTAAGTTGGTGGAACACCCCGTCAATCAGCTTCACCTCTATGTCCGGATCCTCTCCGGAGGCCGGATCAAGGGATCTTCCCGGATCCTCGGGTTGTGGAGTCGGGCTATGTATGCCCTCCACATCCCGGCGCAGTTCCTGCGTCGAAATCATAAAGTAAGACACTTAACTTTGAAAGCACGGATCGGATAGATAAACGTCCGCTTACCCAGCTCCGAGGGTTATTCATGGAGAATCCATTCAATGGACTCGTGTGGAGGAAGTCCTCCTTCTCCCCCTTGTACAAGCCGGACAGGATCTTCACTAGATCGGCAGCCGATCCTGGCCCCTTGCGGCCATGACGGGTGGCGTCATTCTCCCCGTTGAAATCCCACATGTGGTGGCCCCTATATTGGAGCGGCTGCACCCCTCGCATAATGCACGTGGCCATGACTCCAATTATGGTCCGGAATGGGCTAGTAACCTTATCCGGCCCATCAGATATTGGATGCTCCTATCATCTTCCCGTCGAGGGCTCCGCGGGCGCCAACTCAGGCGTTTCTTCAGAGGAGCATTGCTGAACTCCGGGAGGCCAATCCTAACTGGGTCCGGCAGTGGGGCGTCTTCCATATAAAACCATTCCGAAGGCCAGTCTTCGGACGCCTTCTTCGCGGTTCCGGATAGATATCCGGTCCCGGCGATGCGCCATATTTCGGCTCCGCCCACTTGATATATCGACCCCTCGTGAGAACAGGGTACAAGGCAAAACAATCTCTTCCACAACGCAAAATGGGGCTCGATGCCCAAGAACAACTCGCAAAGAGCTACAAAACCCGCAATATGCAAAATGGAGGCGAGTGTAAGGTGATGAAGCTGGAGTCCGTAGAACTCCAGGAACCCTTGGAGAAACGGATGTACGGGAAATCCGAGCCCCCTTATTAGATAAGGGACGAAGCACACCCGCTCTCCTTTGGAGGGATTGGGGGTGTTCTCCGCCTGCTTTCCACCTTTGTAGGTGGCCAGTCTGGCTCGAACCGAGACCATGAAGGCCGGAGGGAGGTATCCCTCCCCTTGGAGCGTCACCAGCTCGCTGTGCGGGACTGAACATCTCCTCCAATCTCCTGGCTGAGGGCTGGGAGCGCGAGAGGAGGAGCCGCGTCGACTGTCCATGATGGAGTGGATTTTTGTCAGAGGCGCTCCGATGAGTACTCGCGGAAGGAGGATGGTGTGATTTGGATCTAGATCCTTGCCTCTCTTATAGGCAGCTTATTCGTGCAGCTTGGGGGTAAAACGTAAAAATACCCTGGCTTTTCGCATTCATACGACACGTGGAAGAGGGCCATTATTGGACGTGGAAGCCAAGGAGCGCAACATTTATGAGGAAGCCGGACACTATTCGGCAAAGCACATGGAATTTGGAGGAGAACCCGCCTTGCAACGCCGAAGACAATATACGCGCCGGACTCGTCGTCATTGAAGCCTGGTTCGGGGGCTACTGAGGGAGTCCTGGACTAGGGGGTGTCCGGATAGCCGAACTATCATCGTCGGCCGGACTCCAAGACTATGAAGATACAAGATTGAAGACTTCGTCCCGTGTCCGGATGGGACTTTCCTTGGCGTGGAAGGCAAGCTTGGCGATATGGATATGTAGATCTCCTACCATTGTAACCGACTCTGTGTAACCCTAGCCCTCTCCGGTGTCTATATAAACCGGAGGGTTTTAGTCCATAGGACAGAACAATCATACCATAGGCTAGCTTCTAGGGTTTAGCCTCCTTGATCTCGTGGTAGATCCACTCTTGTACTACCCATATAATCAATATCAATCAAGCAGGAGTAGGGTTTTACCTCCATCGAGAGGGCCCGAACATGGGTAAAAACATCGTGTCCCTTGTCTCCTGTTACCATCCGCCTAGACGCACAGTTCGGGACCCCCTACCCGAGATCCGCCGGTTTTGACACCGACATAAGGTGTACCCAACAGTTTCCTTTGGGTATCCTATGAAGACACATTTCTCCGATTTGGGTTCGAGCTTATCAGGTTGAAGCTTTTTCACATAAGCATCGCAGCCCCAAACTTTAAGAAACAACAACTTTGGTTTCTTCCCAAACCACAGTTCATAAGGTGTCGTCTCAACGGATTAGGATGGTGCCCTATTTAACGTGAATGCAGCCGTCTCTGAAGCATAACCCCAAAACGATAGCGGTAAATCAGTAAGAGACATCATAGATCGCACCATATCTAGCAAAGTACGATTACAACGTTCGGACACACCATTATGTTGTGGTGTTCCGGGTGGCGTGAGTTGCGAAACTATTCCGCATTGTTTCAAATGTAGACCAAACTCGTAACTCAAATATTCTCCTCCGTGACCAGATCGTAGAAACTTTGTTTTCTTGTTATGATGATTTTCCACCTCACTCTGAATTTTTTTGAACTTTTCAAATGTTTCAGACTTATGTTTCATTAAGTAGATATACCCATATCTGCTCAAATCATCTGTGAAGGTGAGAAAATAATGATACCCTCCGCGAGCCTCAATATTCATTGGACCACATACATCAGTATGTATGATTTCCAACAAATCTGTTGCTCGCTCCATAGTTCCGGAGAACGACGTTTTAGTCATCCTACCTTTGAGGCATGGTTCGCAAGTACCAAGTGATTCATAATCAAGTGATTCCAAAAGTCCATCAGTATGGAGCTTCTTCATGCGCTTTACACCAATATGACCCAAACGGCAGTGCCACAAATAATTTGCACTATCATTATCAACTCTACATCTTTTGGCTTCAACATTATAAGTATGTGTATCACTACTATCGAGATTCAATAAAAATAGACCACTCTTCAAGGGTGCATGACCATAAAAGATATTACTAATATAAATAGAACAACCATTATACTCAGTTTTAAATGAATATCGCATTAAAAAAGATCCAAATATAATGTTCATGCTCAACGCTGGCACCAAATAAAAGTTATTCAGGTCTAAAACTAATCCCGAAGGTAGATGTGGAGGTAGCGTGCCGAAGGCGATCACATCACCTTTGGAACCATTTCCCACGTGCATCGTCACCTCGTCCTTAGCCAGTCTTCGCTTAATCCGTAGTCCCTGTTTCGAGTTGCAAATATTAGCAACAGAACCAGTATCGAATACCCAGGTGCTAATGCGAGCTCTGGTAAGGTACACATCAATAACATGTATATCACATATACCTTTGTTCACCTTGTCATCCTTCTTATCCGCAAAATACTTGGGGCAGTTCCGCTTCCAGTGACCAGTCTGCTTGCAGTAGAAGCACTCAGTCTCAGGCTTAGGTCCAGATTTGTGTTTCTTCTCTTGAACAGTAACTTGTTTGCCGTTCTTTTTGAAGTTCCCCTTCTTCTTACCTTTATCCTTTTTCTTGAAACTGGTGGTCTTGTTGACCATCAACACTTGATGCTCCTTCTTGATTTCTACCTCCGCAGCCTTTAGCATTGCGAAGAGCTCGCGAATTGTCTTGTTCATCCCTTGCATATTATAGTTCATCATGAAGCTCTTGTACACTACTAGGGAAAACCCTAGCAGTAGCGCTGGTTTTGTGCTCACTAGTAGCGCGGGTAGGCGCGCTACTAATAAGGCGCTATAGCTATTGCTTCAGTAACGCGTGCCCGCACGCGCTACTGCTAGGACAAATAGCTGCAGCGTTTGTTCACTCCCACGCTACTGCTAATATAACTACTGGCAGCGTGTTCTCTCTCCATCGCTACTAGTATTCTTTTTTATTTTTTATTTTTAGTGTATATATGCGCCATCGTACAAATATTGGTACAATACCAGTTATGAGGTTTACATCATTATGTCCATAACAGTGTGTCAAATGAAGGTGGATTAGGTTCAAGTGGAGGAAATATGTAGTGCATGTCAAAAGTATACTACTAATCCAAACTTGATCTAGTTTGGACTAGTAGTACTTTCGATGTGCACCACATGTTGCCTCCACTTGAATCTAATCCGCCAGCACAAGCTATTTAATCATCATCATAGACATTACCACCAACAGTATTTATTTAATCACCACTAACACTAGCTAATAATAATCATCATAGTCATTACCACCAACACTAGCTATTTTATCATCATAGTAATAGTGTAGCACATCATCATCCTCAAACTCATTTCTAGCTAGCTAATCACTCCTGCTGCTCTCTTAGGTAAAATAACATAAAACATGTATAGCTCTCCTCCTTGATCAAGTTGGAGCATGCAGATGAACCTGTCTCCTAATCGTGGGTAGCGCATCTGTTTGCTGCCCCCTAGTACTTCTCTGCGCTCCCCCATCACATATTTGGTCCAGTCTTGCACTATTAAGCATCCGGCTAATCTTGAATGCACTAAAGTAATCTGTAGGATATCTTGGCTGTAAGCTAATAATACTCATGGTACCTTTAGTCTCGATCCCATATGGCACAACATTCATTGGGAGTCCCTGTTGAAGAACATCGTATGGTAATATACTTAGCAATAAAGTTTAGCTTCAAAAATAATGTATGGAAAAGATGCACTGAGGACAAATAGTAAAAATCTTACCATCCTTCCTAAATAGATGTGACTGTAGTTCATTACGAACACTATTGGTCGCACGTTTTCAGTACTAACATTTCTAAATGCAGGAAGAAAATTTGTCCTGACAGTACCAAGATCTGGAAGCCATGAAACATAATGACTGAGCTCCTCGCAGTTGAGTTCAGCCCCGGCACAGTATACGGTCCTGTCTACCAAGCACTGGACATGTTTGCTTGCACCGAAATAAGCTGACAATACAAATTAGTTGTCAACTATTTTTGAATAAACAATATCAAAGACATAAATATGGTTGAGAAACTTACATAATGGTATAACTGGAGGCGTCTGCACACCGACCCAAATGTGGGTATTACCTTCAATATCGTCTTCCGGACGAATATCAAAGGTGATAACCATATCAGGCTCAAATGCATAAGTCTTGCATAGTGCTCGCCATGTTTTGCATCCAAAATAGGTGTAGTCGTCTGAATTGTATAATTTTACGTTGAAAATATAACCATGCTTGGTCTTCAAGTAAAATTTCTTTTCCTCCATAGTACGACTGAAACCTATCTTATCCAATACAAAAACTCTTGCATGGCAGGGGATACGCTAGTAGAATAGTAAAAAAAAGACTTGTCATGCTTAATGTGATGCTTAAATTATAAGTTGAAGCAAATGAAGCAAATGTCATGCTTACTTACGAAAAAAGACTTGTCGTTGTGACTTACTGTATCCACTTCGAAGTTCTCGTCCAGCTTGATGCTGAAGCGCC
This sequence comes from Triticum timopheevii, assembly GCA_963921465.1. NCBI lineage: Eukaryota > Viridiplantae > Streptophyta > Magnoliopsida > Poales > Poaceae > Triticum > Triticum timopheevii. The sequence continues at coordinate 60,389,437 of OY997266.1, read as the reverse complement.
TATCATCATCTAGGAAGATTCCGTCGCACAGGCCGCGCTCGTCTTCGCAGTATTTGCAAATACCGAAATCCTTTTCGTCGTCAGACATTTCCTATGTTCATAGTTAAAACATTAATTGAAAATCGATCGAAGACAAATACCAGGATACTCAACACACAAATCCGGAGCACTCGATATATCCTACATATTCTGGCACAAGTCATGCCAAATTTCACGGAAAAATCCGGCATGACCTTTGCTAAAATAGGACATATCGAGCGCCTGAAATTTGCCGGAACGGAAATGAATCAACACTCCGGCAAAACATAGGCCACTCGGAGGTGTAACCTGCAAACATGACCGGCCACTTGGGCAAGCACATATCCTATTTGAGCAACACAAGATATACATTTTAAAATATCTTATAGGACTCAAATTAGCATGCATTCAATAAGCAAAAGTAAATCATCTCATGCGTCCACACATCATCGAATATTATCACTAATACATCCTGAATAGTGTCATACATATAACATCACTAATACAACTAAAACCCTAGCACACGACGGGTATCGGCGTGGGCGGTGGACACCCACGGAGAAGGAACCATCACGGGATCATAGCTCCAGTGAGATCCCTGGAGAACCTGCCAGGTATTGGAGAACCTGTGCTCCAACACAAACAAGTAGCGACGGACGTGCGCGTCCTCCTCACTGACACGGTGACGCACCACCTCCGCGGGGTCCTCGAGCCTCTAGACAATCACTGGCCCACGCGACCGCCACCAAAGAAGGTTCGGGTCAATGACAGGCTGGCTCCTCACCAACCTGCGCCCCCGGTAGGTAACGCCTCCCAGTACCACCCGGCGGAGCCCAGTCCCAGACATGGCCCGTCTGGTCAAGCAGGTGTCGTCCTCCGCCGACTCGACGACGAGGATGCGGGATAGGCATCGTCGACGTCGATGCGGGAAAAATTGGTTTAACTAAAAAAACAGCAACAAGTTCTTATTAACGAGTTCTATTAATTCAATTAGTTCTTACTAAAAATAAACTTACTATAAATAAAAATAAACTAATACCTAATTAGTACCTAGTTCTTACTAACTAATTAGTACCTAGGAACTACTGCCCTAATTACCATATAAGTAATTAACTAACTAGCACTAAAAATAGCCTAGGGTTCATACTAACTAGCACTAAATAGCTAGGGTTCATACTAAGCAGAGGAGAGTGATCTGAAGGGGAGAGTGCTAACAGAGGGCGGGGAGAGAGATGGGGTCGGGGGGGACGACGGCACTGAGACGGCGGCGAGGCGGGGTCGGGGGAGACGTCGGCGAGGCGGGGACGGGGGAGACGGCGGCGAGGCGGGGTTGGGGAGACGGCGGCGAGGCGGAGGCGACGAGGAATAGTAGAGGAGAATTGGGGGAGGAAGCAGAGGAGAGGGAATCAGGCCTCGCGGGGGGTTAGGTGAAAATAGCTTTAATAGTAGCGTGGGGAGGCAAAACGCGCTGCTGCTAAAATCCGTAGTAGTAGTGCTGTTCATAGAAGGGCGCTACTACTATACCTAGCACGTCGGGAACAGTGTGGCAATTATAGTAGTAGCGCATTCTGTTCCTGCCGCGCTACTGCTAAGCGGGTAACAGTAGCGCCGTTCTAGCAGACGCGCTACTGCTAGGTAGCAGTAGCGCCTCATTTTAACAAGCGCTACTGGTAACATTCTGTGTATAAGGTTTTCCCTAGTAGTGGTAGCTTGGTGGCAGTGATTGAAGAATTCTGTCAATGACACTATCATCCGGAAGATTAACTCCAAGTGGAATTAAGAGATTGTTATACCCAGACATTTTGAGTATATGTTCACTGAAAGAAGTGTTCTCCTCCATCTTGCAGCTATAGAACTTATTGGAGACTTCATATCTCTCAATCCGGGCATTTGCTTGAAATATTAACTTCAACTCCTGGAACATCTCATATGCTCCATGACGTTCAAAATGTCGTTGAAGTCTCGGTTCTAAGCCGTAAAGCATGGCACACTGAACTATAGAGTAGTCATCAGCTTTGCTCTGCCAGACGTTCTTAACATCGTCAGTTGCATCTGTAGCAAGCCTAGCACCTAGCGGTGCTTCCAGGAAGTAATTCTTCTGTGCAGCAATGAGGATAATCCTCAAGTTATGGACCCAGTCCATGTAATTGCTACCATCATCTTTCAACTTTGCTTTCTCAAGGAACGCATTAAAATTTAACGGAACAACAGCACGGGCCATCTATCTACAACAAACATAGACAAGCAAAATACTACCAGGTACTAAGTTCATGATAAATTTAAGTTCAATTAATCATATTACTTAGGAACTCCCACTTAGATAGACATCTCTCTAATCATCTAAGTGATCACGTGATCCAAATCAACTAAACCATAACCGATCATCACGTGAAATGGAGTAGTTTTCAATGGTGAACATCACTATGTTGATCATATCTACTATATGATTCACGCTCGACCTTTCGGTCTCAGTGTTCTGAGGCCATATCTGCATAGGCTAGGCTCATCAAGTTTAACCCGAGTATTCTGCATGTGCAAAACTGGCTTGCACCCATTGTAGATGGACGTAGAGCTTATCACACCCGATCATCATGTGGTGTCTCGGCACGACAAACTTTGGCAACAGTGCATACTCAGGGAGAACACTTTTATCTTGAAATTTAGTGAGATTTCATCTTATAATGCTACCGTCAATCAAAGCAAAATAAGATGCATAAAGGATAAACATCACATGCAATCAATATAAGTTATATGATATGGCCATCATCATCTTGTGCTTGTGATCTCCATCTCCAAAGCAACGTCATGATCACCATCGTCACCGGCGTGACACCTTGATCTCCATCGTAGCATCGTTGTCGTCTCGCCAACTATTGCTTCTACGACTATCGCTACCGCTTAGTGATAAAGTAAAGCAATTGCAGGGCGATTGCATTGCATACAATAAAGCAACAACCATTTCGCTCCTGCCAGTTGCCGATAACTCGGTTACAAAACATGATCATCTCATACAATAAAATATAGAATCACGTCTTGACCATATCACATCACAACATGCCCTGCAAAAACAAGTTAGACGTCCTCTACTTTGTTGTTGCATGTTTTACGTGGCTGCTACGAGCTGAGCAAGAACCGTTCTTACCTACGCATCAAAACCACAATGATAGTTCGTCAAGTAAGTGTTGTTTTAACCTTCTCAAGGACCGGGCGTAGCCACACTCGGTTCAACTAAAGTTGGAGAAACTGACACCCGCCAGCCACCTATGTGCAAAGCACATCGGTAGAACCAGTCTCGCGTAAGCGTACGCGTAATGTCGGTCCAGGCCGCTGATACGTCCATTTTGCATCATGCTTTTATATCAATATTTATTGCATTATGGGCTGTTATTACATGTTATGAGACAATACTTATGGCTATTTTCTCTTGTTTTACAAGGTTTAGCATGAAAAGGGAGGATGCCGGCAGCTGGGATTCTGGCTTGAAAAGGAGCAAATATTGGAAACCTATTCTACACAGCTCCAAAAGTCCTGAAACTCCACGAGAGTATTTTTTGGAATTAATAAGAACTACTGAGCAAAGAAAGTACCAGAGGGGGCCCACACCCTTGCCAGGAGGGTGGGGGCGCCCCCCCCCCTACTGGGCGTGCCCCCTATCTCCTGGGCCCTCTGGTGGCCCTCCGGTGCCCATCTTCTGCTATATGAAGGCTTTTACGCTGAAGAAATCATAAGCAAGCTTACGGGACGAAACTCCGCTGCCACGAGGCAGAACCTTGGCGGAACCAATCTAGGGCTCCAGCGGAGCTATTCTGCCCGGGAAACTTCCCTCCGGGAGGGGCAAATCATCACCATCGTCATTACCAATGATCCTCTCACTGGGAGGGGGTCAATATCCATCAACATCTTCACCAGCACCATGTCCTCTCAAAACCCTAGTTCATCTCTTGTATCCAATCTTGTATCAAAACCACAAATTGGTACCTGTGGGTTGCTAGTAGTGTTGATTACTCCTTGTAGTTGATGCTAATTGGTATGCTTGGTGGAAAATCATATGTTCAGATCCTTAATGCATATTAATCCTCCTCTGATCATGAACATGAATATGCTTTGTGAGTAGTTACGTTTTTTCCTGAGGACATGGGTGAAGTCTTGCTATTAGTAGTCATGTGAATTTGGTATTCGTTCGATATTTTGATGAGATGTATGTTGTCTCTCCTCTAGTGGTGTTATGTGAACGTCGACTACATGACACTTCACCATTATTTGGGCCTAGAGGAAGGCATTGGGAAGTAATAAGTAGATGATGGGTTGCTAGAGTGACAGAAGCTTAAACTCTAGTTTATGCATTGCTTCGTAAGGGGCTGATTTGGATCCACTAGTTTCATGCTATGGTTAGGTTTACCTTAATATTTCTTTTGTAGTCACTACTAGCAAAAGGCCTACTAATGGCGCACTGGTTTTGCCTACTAATGGCGCATTACCAGTGCGCCATTAGTAGCACGCCACTAGTATTTTTTACTAATGGCGCACCACTAGTGCGCCATTAGTATCTGGTATACTAATGGCGCGCCAAGCAGTGCGCCATTAGTATGTAACACCATGCGCCATTAGTGTGCCTCCCGGGGGGGCATACCTAAGCATGTGATTTGTCATACTAATGGCGCATGCTATGTTGATGCGCCATTAGTATCCTTTGGCATACTAATGGCGCACCTGGTGGTGATGCGCCATTAGTATGAATATTTGTTTTTTTTACTTTTCTGATTTTTGCACAGGTTACAAAATATATTATTGGACAGAATATAGACAGCAGCACACAACAACATCAGATTCATCGAATACAATAGAAGATTAGTCTCCAAATACAATTCATCATATTAGTCTCCGAATTCAAAAGACCGAACAAAGATAAAACATTACAAGTCTCAAGACCGCGAGTATCGAGTTTGTCTTCACATTACAAGTCGATATCGATCATCTTAACTACCATCACATAGAAGAGAGTTGTGGTCATCACGATGAGCATCATCGCGATCAAACTAGTCTTCATCCGGTTCCTCCAACGCTCCCTCCTCTCTCCCGCTAGATAGCGGGCATATCTAGATTCGGCCTCCGCCCTAGTGGTGTACCCTTTGTAACTGTTACCGATGAAACAGTGAACCTGTCTCCGACACTCCTCCCAGTCGTCGTAGATTCCGGGAACCTTAATTACCCTTGTACACGACATACGACGGCATCTCTATGAACAAGCCAAACAACAGACAATACATAAGCAATATGTAAGTATGCAACAAAAGGATCGGAAGAGAAAAGGAAGACATTAATAGCACGATTCATGGTCCTACTAATAAATAGCATCGATTACATTTAAGTTGAACGACTTTCCAAACCAAAGAGACATACGAATTCATTAAAGTTTAAATACAACATGAGCCAATCAATGTTTTAGAACTACACATCACTACTTTCGACTCGACTCATCGGACAGGAGCGTAGACGAAGCCACCGTCTGTCGTGATGGTCATGAAATTGCAGTCGTTGTCACCCTGCATTTGTAGCATTCCATCTATCTCATTGTTGGACGGTTGATATCTGAGGAAGAACTGCCCCGAGGTATGAAGGACATCTTGATGGATGATGTCCGCAAACTCCGACTGGATGCGAAAGAATTCTTGTCTGAGGTTCGCGTCCTGGATTGACGACAAGTTCGCGGCCCAACCTTTGAGATTATCTAGTAGCAGAAGTTGACGATGGTCCCTTACGATCGGCCGCATGTGATGGAGGGCGTAGTAGGCATCCTTCTGACCTCCAGGCGGCTGCTTGACGCAGCAGAACTTCGTATTGTGTGAGAACATGTGCTTGTCGTACTTACGAACTGTCTTGGTGAAGGTGCCTCCAGATTTGGCGTAGCCGGGGAGAACATTATCAAGAACTTTCTTGACATTTGTGTAGTCTATCTTGGAGTTACGGGTCGGGTCGAAATACGTGGCCATGGAATATTTCAGGCTTAAGAGGATGAGTGTGCAATGTGTGTCACTGCACGGAACACGGAATGTTAGAAAAAAAAAGAACGATCGAAATCTAAGAAATCATATGTTACGGGGCGGTTAAGGGATGACTTACTCGGGAAAGTAAGCCACAAGGAAGTTATCCTTATCTGGGTTTGCCAGAATGACGCCTTCGAGGTGTGAACTCGCAACTTGGCGGTCCCCAGCGCTGCTCAAGTGCTTGGCACGCATGTAGAAGGGGTCGACTATCACGATGTCCGGGGTCTTGTCTCTAATGATCCGCATCTCCATACTCAGCGAAAACAGCCGAACGAAGGTGTAGTGCAGCGGATGAAGGTTAAACATAGCAAAGATGTCATCAAACCGCATGACGATCGTACCCCTGATGTCGCCATCCACAAAGCCCTTGCCCTCTGGCACCTTGGCCACGAAAACCGGGTATGCCACATCCTTCTCTCTGAGACGCCGCTTCTCCAAAGAAAGAACATTGTCGTGCAAACTCCGTATAGCACCGGTTGCAGCATTCAACATATTTGGTGGTAGCATCGCCCTACCCACCACATGCACCCTCCTCGAGATATCCTTAGGTGAAGGTGGCCCGTCCTGAGCATGGATCGAACTCGGTGCCGGCTGGCTCGCACCGGCGCCCTTGTTAGTCTTTCGTTTCTGTCCCTTCTTCTTGATCTCCTAATGGGACCGAGTTCTGCTCACAAACCGCCTTCTTGAGCGTGTTGGGGCTGATAATATTTCACACCTCAGCTACCTGAGGCTCGGTGAAGGCGGGAGCTGGAGGCGTCTCCTGAGAACTGAACGCCAGACGACGCCTGTTGCAATTGGATTTCTCTGTCGTAACAGCTAGATTGAGGTCGTCTTGGTTGGGTTCTTGAGAAAGAGGCTCGCAGAACTCGTCAACGTACCCATGTTCGGCAAAGTACTTATCGACTTTGGTAAATGTACCATCATCGTTGTTGTCGTCGTCCGGATCCTGTGCCATAGGGCTGTCTGGATCCTGTGCCATAGGGATGTCCGGCAGGTCCAGTAGCGTTGCGGCGTTCTTGCCATGGCTTGGCGCCGGCACGACTGGCGGTCTTGTCTGTGGGGTGGTGTCCCCCGCCCCCAAACTAATCTGGCTCTTCGTCCAAAGCAGGGGCCAGTTTATGCAGGCGCTGAGGGTCATCTCATCTTCTTCGTCGGCCCCAGCGGGTCGAACCGGAGGTAACAGCTCGTCGCAGCCTGGCAGCACCCGAACCACTTCAACCATATACACTGTGGGTGGCATCGGATTACCGTGGAACATGGGGTTGCCCGGTTGAACGATTCTGCCCTTGGCGACATCGACCAACTCGGCGCCCACGAAGTGCAGAAGTGTACAAGGAACGTTGGCGGTGCCCTGCGAAAACATGTACAGGGCGTCAGGGATGCCCAGTCAAAGGCAAGGAGATGAAGTCATCGGCCGGGAGGCTTAGTTACCGTGATGCCGTCGAGCTCGGCTAATGTCGAGGCACCGCCAATGGCGGGCGTGCAACTGACGGAGGGGGCGCTTGCTGGCGAGGTGCCGGCCGGCGTACACCCGGGTGCATTAAGCTCCAATGCCCATGCCTGCGCCGGAGACACGAATACCGCCTCCGCCGGAGACACCAATGGCGCCGCCGCCGGAGACACCAATGCCGCCGCCTGCGCGCTGTGCGAGTTGCTGGCCGTGAAGCTAGGACCCGGGGGAGGCCCCTGTTGGCCGCCCGCAATCCACGTCATCAGCCCATGAATCAACGTAGGCACCATGGCGTTGAGCTTCGTTCCCAGTTGTTGTTCCACTTGCTCTTGGACAAGCTCCGGAATCCAAGCCACTTGTGCCTTGAGTGCTTCAACCTCGCGCGTCTGGCTTTCCGAGCTGGCCTTTTTCTCCTTCCGCACACCAGCGGTATAGTATGACCCCCATTTTGTGGACAATCCTTTGCCGGCCACACGACCAGCTGACGTCGGCTTAGTGAGCTTATCCTTGCTTTTCATTATGTTCAACGCCCTATTTAAAGGGGTGTCAAAAGGGGAGCTCTGAGATGACCCCGCGCTACTGCTTTCAGTGTCCTGTGAAAGGAACGTGAACCATTTAGAAATATTGGGGATTAATTAGAGTGCAACCATATGGAGCTAATTACGCGGGGGTGTATTCCTTACCAGAACAAGCTCAAGCGCCCTGGTCTTCGCATCTGTGGTAAGCTCCTTTGTTATTGGGTCCTCCTTGTACCGGGCCCTGACATAGTTCCTGGTCTGCTTGTCACCGCTGTATTTCTTGAAGCGGGGCGGTAGGCCTTGCTCGGCACGCTCCGCGTCCTCCTTGTCCCATATAGGCTCCGCCACTCTGTAACCGCCGGGACCGAGTTTGTGTTCCCCTAAGTTCAACTCAAGCATTTCTTTCCCCCACTGACTTGATTCGAAGGTTGCGCTGCTCTCGTACTTGATCATGAACTCCTTGTACTCATCTTGGCTCATCAAAGGATATTTCGCCTTGATCTTCTCATAACTGTCACCTTTATCAATCATTCTCTTCACCACGCTTCTCTAAGTAGACAGGGCCGTGCTCATCTTTGTGAGGGCGGCACTATTCACTTTATTCCCTGAGAGGCGTGTGTTTTCAAATGCGGCGGGGAACTTGTATCGTTCGTGCAGCTTCGTGAAGAGGAGGTTGCGCAAATTCCCGTGGTCCTTATTCCTAAGGTTATCGGTGTTGATCGAGACGGTGCTCCGGAGAATGCACCCGAGCTGAAGCGCGTACCCCTTGACTATATGTTTGTGCTCCGTTGGATTCCCGTCGGAGTCCACTTGAGTGAATTCCTCCTTGAGGGTGCAGAGCGCATTCGGGCGCCGGTCCTTCCTTTGCTTCTTCGGTTGGCTGCCATCTGTGTGTGCGCCGCCATCATCAATGGTGGCATCCTCAGCGGCACCATTAGTGGTGTCATCCCCGACGCCACTAGGGGTTGTGTAGTCAGGATCGATGTCTTCCGCGGTGTCCTCATAGCGGTCCGGTTGTTCCTCCATCTCCTGGGACAGCCCCCAGAATTGCTTGCTGCCCGAACCACCGACCTCATTGTTGTGGGCCATGTTTTGCTCTAAATAGGAAAAAAGTTTGGTCAAAAAGTTGGTTATTGTCAAGGAACAATATCATGGTCTCATCATTTAGGGTTTCTCGACGCCGAGGCACCCTAAAAGCCTAAGCGTACATCATTTAGGTTCTCATCGACACCGAGGCACCCTATAGAAGCCAAGGTTTCATCATTTAGGGTTTTTTGATGCCGAGGCACCCTAAATGCTAAGTTAAGTTATCATCATTTAGGGTTTATCGATGCCGAGGCACCCTAGGTTGGGCCACCTATGTTGGGTTTATCATCTAGGGTTTATCGATGCTAAGGAGAATTCTAAGTTGGGCCTAATCACTTTGCTCTATTGCCACCTATGGTTTAATGCAGCAAGAATGGCGGGGCAGTTGATCCTACTTAACTAAGTACTAAGATACCCCGGCCCATGCATTAGTTGCAAGTACCCCATATGTCCTATTTTTAGCAAAGTCATGCTAAAGTTCCCGGAAAATTTCAGCATGACCTTTGCTGAAAATAGGACATATGGAGTACCGGAATTTGCCGGAACGGAAGTTAATCGACATTCCGGCAAACTCAAGGGCCTCTCAGGGTACCTGCAAAATCATTATCCCCGCGTAATGAAGTCGCCAATGGGTCATTTCAGAAGATCACAAGTAGCATCATCACAAGCAGGCGCCAGTTTACGCAGGATCAAAACTACATTGCAAATGTGCCATCTCAATAAAACAACTCATGGAAGTAAACTACTAGCAGGCTCAAAAGTCAAGTAAACTGAAGATTATGACAGCTTGCAAACACAGGACCATGTCATTATCATGGCAGTCCACTATATATTTTTATGACAAAATACATCATTATCAAGGCACATTATGGCCATTTTCTTACATGATGCTAACTGTACCTAACTGAATTTTTTGACAGTAGCTCAAGTTTTTGACAGTAGCTCCTCACTTTCTGTTGCCTGCAACACTTTTATGCTAGTAGCTCAAGTTTGTGCCATTGGAGCAAATAAACAGGAACCAACATATGTATGGTTTCAACAAGACTCATCATCAGTATATATAAGGAGGATCTTTGTAAACAAACGAACACTAAGAGCAGAATGTTTTTGCAACAAACATTATTGTGTGACATCGAAAGGCATCACTCTGCTTAAAGGGAAGGATGACTTAAGTGGCAGATGTATATGATTGCACCACTTGATCTGCACTTCTCTATATTATATGATGTACTGAAGAACTTGAGCAAAAAAAGATAAATAGGAACATATTTCTCACCTTGGAGGTCTTGCTGTTGCTGCACTATCTGAACTTCACTTCCTTTACCTCCTCGGAAACCTGAAATATGCAGATGTTAGAAAGGTTCTAATTTGTATATGATGATTCTAATAAAAGGGAAAGGACTATCAAGAACAGATTCACATGTCTGGTTGTTAGACATTACAAACTTAAATTTATCTATTTCTGTATCTCACAAACTATCATAAATGAATAATAGTATTATAGTTCAGCTATTCCATGGAATAATGGGCTTAAGATTAATGAACCAACAGATGCCCTAATGGAAGTAAAAACAACATGACAGCAAACAACCAACAAACATGATGGGCTTAAGATTAATGAACCAACATCGACAAACCAGATGGACAGAGATGTAGTGAGAGGAAAATTCTTTTCTGAATTTTTTATTTGTCTTTGAATCTGTTCCCAAAGTCAGCCAGAACAAACACAACATTATTATATATGATGCGCTTGCTCCTTGCTGCCTTGTACACTTAGGAGCTCACTGAAAAGCAATGACATATTCATGATCTAGTTTAGCAGCAGGTTGCAATATTCCCCCTAATTGCAAGATGCATCATTTCTAATTAATTAGGAGAACCTACCTAGCGAGTCTCTGATTCGTTTATACCGTCAATAAAAAAATTCTACAAGAAAAAAAGGTAGGCCAAATATTCATGTCACTTCCATTAGGGCATCATCTTCCTACAACTACTCATCTTCAGCAGCACATGATACTACTACTGTATCTAATACAACAACATGACACTTGTTACTGTATCTAATGTTCCTACAACTACTGTATCTACAATAGTAGCACATGATACTGCTACTGTATCTACAACTACAACTACTACAACAACATAAAACTACTATGCATCATCTTCCTACTATAATTGCTACTCATCTTTAGAACCAAACACCAGCAAAAACAGAACCAAACTACTATCCATCCATCTAGCAAGCAACTAGCACAACTCATCCATCCATCCATCAAGCATCATATACCTAACTAACATCAACATACATACATCTATCTAACATCCATTGATCCGTGTAACAAGAGAGGAACAGGGAACAGTGACATGGACAAGAAGCATAGAGGCAAGGAAGAGAGGCTCACCCAAGGCCGCGGTCGAAGGAGAGCAGCCGCTGGCCATGCGCAGGAAGAGACGGTGGGAGGTGACAGCGAGGGTCACGACACCGGCCTTGGCTCGCCGGCTCTTGTGGAGGTGACCGGTGGTGGAGGACGGCAGGGGCAGGCGGGGTGGGCGTGTCGGGGCCGCGCTCACCGGCTGCTGCAGGGGCCGGCTGCTGCTGGTGGGAGCGGCTGCTTGATGGGAGGAGGCGCTGCTGGGGTCCTGTACCGGAGGCGGGGCAGCGGAGGGTTCAGCCGGCTGGGCGCGCCGCGGCGGCGGGCCGGCAGCGGTGGCGGCGGCTAGGAACCCTAGCTGTTGCGCTCGGGAGGGAGGTTGACGCAGGCGGGGCCGCGGGGGAGGGGGACGGCGAGGGCGCGGGCGCGGGCGGAGGGGGGACGGTGAGGGAGGTGGTCGGCGGCGGAGGGTGGTCGGGTGCATGGCCGGGGACGGCGAGCACGGGGGAAGTGGTGGTCGGCGGGTGAGATGAGGCAGGGGAGGGATTAGAGAGAAATTTGAGAGATTGGGAATTTTAGTGTGGGGGAGGCTTAGCAATGGCGCACCACCTAGGGGTGCGCCATAAGTACATCCATAGCAATGGCGCAACACCGAGGGGTGCGCCATAAGTAATTTAATCTAGCCCGACTTGTCAGGTTATATACCACCTAACCCTCTCTACAACAGAATCCGCCCACTAGCTCGACTGGTCAGTACGCAGCACGCACACTAGGAGGTCCTGGGTTCGATTCCCAGGCTCCCCAATATTTTTTTATGCATTTTAAATCCTGTTTGATATTTATTTGTGTTTAAATATGTTCAAACTTGTTTAAATCATGACAGCAATATTTTTTTATAAAAATAGTAATAATTTTTTAAAAAATATGTTCAAATTTGTTATTTGAAAATATCATCGGCGGCGGCGGTCGAGTGGGGGAGGGTGCGGGGGGTGCCCGTTGGCGGCAGTGGAGCGGGGGAGGGTGCGGGGGGTGGGGGGGCGGGTGCTCGTCGGCGGCGGTGGAGCGGGGAGGGTTGCGGTGGGTCGTCGGCGGCGGTGGAGCTAGCGGGAGAGGGTGTGTGTGGGATCGAGATCGAGATGAAGGGGGAATTGAGATCGAGATGGAGGGGGATCGAGATCAAGTGTCCTCATGAATCCACAAAGTGTCCATGAAATTTAAAAATATTCATGATATCAAAAAGTGCCCATGAAATACAATCGAGAAATGAAGACTACGATTTAAATACAATCAATCTTAGCTAGCTATCTGTTCACAATCTTCTTGCCCTTCTTTTTCGCAAATGGAGTTCTTCTATGGAACGGGCGTCCTTTAGGTAGGGTGGTCCTACTTCTTCTTGTGGTGTGTGCTGCTACTTCATCGTCGTCGTCATGTTCGATCTTCGGGTCGCCGTACTTGTCGAAGTCTTGCTCATTGGCTACTCCATCCATTCCGATGATCTTCCTTTTGCCTCTCCTCACGACAACACGACTGGGCTTTGACGGGTCGGTAGTGAAGAAGCATTGGTCCACTTGGGAAGCCAGTACCCATGGCTCATTTTTCGCGGTGATGTTTGCGCCCACGGTCTTGGATTTGGCTTCGGGTATAACCATGGTGGTGAAATACCAGTCTTCTTTTAGGACGCTCTTGGCCCATCTGACACGGAACATCGGGACCTTCTCTCCAGCGTAGCTCAGCTCCCAGATCTCCTCGATCCTTCCGTAGTATCTGTCCTTTTCATTGCCGGTGTAGGATTCCATCATTACCACGGAGTTCTGATAACCATCGTTCTTCATGTCCTTGTTCTCGGTGTAGAATGTGTAGCCGTTGATATCGTACGCCTCATAGGTCATCAGGTTGTGCTCGGCACCCTGTGACAAGGCGAATATGAGTTGTTCTTCCGTGGAAGAATCCTCATGTAAAGGGTACGACAGAAGCTTCTGCTTGAACCAACGCGTGAAACATGAGTTGTGCTCTTTGATTATATCTCCGTCTGTCCTCTGTTGGCCTCGGTCATTGTACGTCTTCTCAATAAAGGTTTTGTGCTCTACCACCCAAGGATCGACCACGTCTATGTGTTGTAGCGCGACTAGGTTTGCTCTTTCAAAGTCGGCGAGTCGACCCTCGAAGTCGACATGCATTTCGCGGCGACCCTCACTGTGACCCCATCCAGCGAGCCTGCCGAGGTGCCTGTTGACGGGCAGACCAACGGGGTTCTCGATGCCTAGATAATTCATGCAGTAGGAGATGCACTCTTCGGTCAGAAAGCCCCTGGCTATACTTCCCTCTAGACGTGACATGTTGTGAACGTATCCTTTGATGACACCATTCATCCTTTCGAACGGCATCATGCTGTGCAGGAATGTCGGCCCGAGTTGGATGATATCCTCCACGATATGGACCAGCAGATGCACCATAACATCGAAGAATGCGGGCGGGAAGTACATCTCAAGCTCGCATAGTATCACCACGATCTCTTCCTGTAGCCTTTTGAGTTGCCTCACGCCAATCGACTTCCGAGAGATGACGTCGAAAAAGTTGCATAGGCCAAATAGCATTTCACGGCCGTGCGCGTCCATGATCCCACGGATTGCAACTGGAAGTATCTGCGTCATCAGCACGTGACAGTCGTGAGACTTCATCCCGCTGAACTTCTGCTTCGCTGGGTCTAGGTATCTTCTTATCTTCCCCGCGTAACCGTAAGGAAGTTTTACTCCTAGGAGGCAGGTGAAAAACTGCTCGATCTCCTCCTGACTTAGAGTGAAGCACGCGGGAGGGTAGTCATTTCCGGTCTTCTTGGCCTTTTTGCCTGTGCGACGACTTTCTGTGTCCTGCTTCGCCTCATCATCATCATCATCATCATCATCATCATCATCATCATCGTCATCATCATCATCATCATCATCATCATCATCATCATTAGCGTGAAGCTCCTGCCTGATGCCCATTGATTTCAAGTCTGCCCTTGCTTTCGGCCCATCTTTGGTCCTCTCTGGCATGTTGAGCAGGGTACCAAGCAGACTCTCGCACACGTTCTTCGTGATATGCATGACATCAAGGCTGTGAGGCACACGGTGGATCTTCCAGTACGGCAAGTCCCAGAAAACAGACCTCGTTTTCCATACCTTCAGCAGCGGCTCTGGCGCCTTTCGCTTTTTCCCGGCTCTGGCGCCTTTTGCTTCTTTCCCGGTAGTGGGCAGTCTTTCCAATTTTTCAACAGCTCGTCTATTTCCTCGCCGCTCCTCGTACACGGGCGTTTTCGGGGTTCGGTTTCACCATCGAACAGATCCTTGCATTTCCTCCATGGGTCGTCGTCGCGAAGCGACCTTCGATGTCCCATGAACACGGTTTTCAAAGACCCGGGATCTCTATCTAGCGGGCGATACATTGTGTCATCCATGCACCTTACGCATCTAGAAAATCCGTGGACTACCACTCCAAGAGATATCCGTAACCGAGATAGTCATGCACCATCGTGAGCAGTGCGGCTCTCATAGGGAAATATTCTTTCTCTGCGGCGTCCCACGTATTGGCTGGCATTTTCCACAGCGTGTCTAGCTCCTCCTTCAGCAGCCCCAGATACAGATTGATGTCATTCCCTGGTTGTTTCGGCCCTTTAATTAGCATACTCATGTGAATGTACTTCCTCTTCATGCACAACCTGGGGGAAGGTTGTACATCCACACAAACAGAGGCCAGGTGCTATGTGTGCTTCTCTGGCTGCCAAACGGATTGACTCCATCGGTGCTCGCGCCCAGCACAATGTTCCTTGGATCCTTCCCAAATTCTGGGTATTCGAAGTTCAACGCTTTCCACTGGCTCGCATCCTTAGGGTGACTCAGCATCTTGTCTTTTTCATTTATCTCCGGATCATTTCCGTCATCTTCCCGCTTCTTCTCCTCCCTATCCGCGTGCCAACGCAGGAGCTTTGCTACCTTAGGGTCCGCGAAATACCGCTGTAGACGAGGAGTGATCGGAAAATACTGCACCGATTTTCGAGGAGCTTTCTTCCTCTTCTTGTATCGAGTGACGCCGCACACCGGACATATGGTAGACTTCATGTGCTCGTCCCGATAAATGATGCAATTGTTCATGCACACATGGTATTTCACGTGCGGTAAATCTAGAGGACACACGATTTTCTTCGCCTCCTCGAAACTGGTCGGGCACTTGTTCCCCTTGGGAAGACGTTCGTGCCAGAATGACATGTTCTCGTCGAAGCATGCGTCGGTCATTTTGTGTTTTACCTTCATCTCTAGAGCCATGAGCGTTACTTTCAGGCGGGTATCCTCGGGCCTGCATCCTTCATACAATGGAGTAACCGCGTCTATCTCCAGTTGATCCAGCTTGGCTTTCTCTCGGGCGGCAGCTCTTGCGTTATCCGTCTGCTTGAGAAGCAACTCTTGAATATGAGGGTCCTGCACCCAGCCTCCATCGTCGTCTGCTCCGGCATCTTCATCTTCATGATCATGCCCTTCGACTTGATCTTCCTCATCATCATGTACGACATATTCTACATGATGACTGTGTACAACATCACCGCCGTGATCATGTCCTGGAGATTCTTCGTCTTCTCGCCCGCCCTTGCCGCGGTGGTACTTGTCTTGTTGCCCTTCCTCATTTCTTGCCCGGCCCCCATGGACGACTTCATAGTCATCTTCATCACCTTGCCACCGATAGCCATCCATGAAACCACGCAAGAGCAGGTGGTCCCGCACCTGCCCGGAATCCGGGTCCGCAATAAGGCTCTTCAGCTTGCATCTTCGACACGGACATCTTATCTCTGTCTCGTTGTTTTGAAGGATCTCGGCCTTCGCAGAGCTCAAAAACCTATTCACGATGCCTTCGGTCATCGTGCGGACCATGGTCGCCTGCGGGGTAGAGCAAAGCGATATTTTAGAACCAAGAAAAAATTTGGCATGACCTTCCCTAAAAATAGGACCAAAAAGAATGCATAGTGCCAAAATTCTCGCCGAAACAGAAATGAATCAACATTCTGGCAAAATATTGGCAACTATCGCATTTCAAATACCGGTACCTGCAAACACAAACATATATGCAACACCACAAACACATACAACACCACAAACATACATAGATCTAGCTAGGCCACAAAAAGTGCATGTGCACGTTGTTGGAGCGAGCTAGGGAGAAAAAAAGTAAATCTACATCATGAAGATAGCTTTCCCCTTACTTACCTATCTAAAAATGGTAATTTCACCACTTAATTTTGATGAATCTATGGTGGAAATGAGGTGAGGAGCAGGAGGCAGCCGAGAGCTTGGAGAAGGAGGTGGAGGGAATGAAGTGGGGAAAGTGAGTGGGTAGGTGTGGGGCTGTCCAAAATATCTTGTTGGGGGTCCCGGGTTAATAATGGCGCACCAACAGTTAATGCGCCATTAGTAACCCTGGTTACTAATGGCGCACCTGCAGCTGGTGCGCCATTAGTAGTTTTGCAGAAAAGTAAAATATATATATATATATATATATATATATATATATATATATATACTAATGGCGCACTGGGTCACAGTGCGCCATTACTAGTTTAAAATAGTAATGGCGCACTGTGAAACGGTGCACCATTAGTAGTTTTGCAAAAAAAAAGAATAAAAAAAATACAGTAATGGCGCACGGTCTGCCTGGTGCGCCATTACTAGTTAGAACTAGTAATGGCGCACTTCGACCTGATGCGCCGTTAGTATGTATGGAAAAATGAAAAAAAATTAATACCAGTGGCGCATCGTGTCTCTGGTGCGCCATTAGTGTCTTCCACACTGACACTAATGGCGCATCACCAACTGGTGCGCCATTAGTATATAGTAGTGGCGTACTGCTTTCACGGTGCGCCATTAGTATCAATCCTATCTATAGCCCTTTTCCTAGTAGTGAGTTGTGGATGCTTGCAATAGGGGTTAATCATAAATGGGATGCTTGTCCAAGAAAGGGCATACCCAACCACCGGTCCACCCACATATCAAATTATCAAAGTACCGAACGTGAATCATATGAGTGTGATGAAAACTAGCTTGACGATAATTCTCATCATAAGAATTTGTCCAGGCTTGTCCTTTGCTACAAAAAGGATTGGGCCAGCTAGCTGCACTTTATTTACTTTCATTGCTTGTTACCCATTACAAATTATCTTATCACAAAACTATCTGTTACCTACAATTTCAGTGCTTGCAGAGAATACCTTACTGAAAACCGCTTGTCATTTCCTTCCGCTCCTCGTTGGGTTCGACATTCTTACTTATCGAAATGACTACGATAGATCCCCTATACTTGTGGGTCATCAAGACTCTTTTCTGGCGCCGTTGCCGGGGAGTGAAGCGCCTTTGGTGAGTGGAACTTGGTAAGGAAACATTTATATAGTGTGCTGAAATTTTCTGTCACTTGTTACTATGGAAACTAATCCTTTGAGGGGCTTGTTCGGGGCATCTTCGCCCCGACCAGTAGAGCAAAGAGTTCCTCCTCAACCTATGAACCTACTGAAAATGTTTACTTTGAGATTCCTTCGGGTATGATAGAGAAACTGCTAGCTAATCCCTTTGCAGGAGATGGAACATTGCATCCTGATTTACACCTTATCTTTGTGGATGAAGTTTGTGGATTATTTAAGCTTGCAGGTATTCCCGATGATGTTGTTAAGAGGAAAGTCTTCCCTTTATCTTTGAAAGGAGATGCATTGACATGGTATAGGCTATGCGATGATACGGGATCTTGGAACTATAAACGATTGAAGTTGGAATTTCACCAGAAGTTCTATCCTATGCATCTTGTTCATCGTGATCGTAATTACATACTCCCTCCATCCGAAAATACTTGTCATCAAAATGAATAAAAGGGATGTATCTAGATGTATTTTAGTTTTAGATACATCCTTTTTTGTCCATTTTGATGACAAGTATTTTCGAACGGAAGGAGTATGTAATTTCTAGCCTCGCAAAGGAGAAAGCATCGCTCAAGCTTGGGGGAAGCTTAAGTCAATGTTATATTCATGCCCCAATCATGAGCTCGTAAGAGAAATTATTATTCAAAAAATTTATGCCCGGCTTTCTCTCAATGATCGCACCATGCTTGATACTTCCTGTGCTGGTTCTTATATGCTGAAGACTACAGAATTCAAGTGGGACTTATTGGAAAGAATTAAACGCAACTCTGAAGATTGGGGTTCCGACGATGGTAAGGAGTCAGGTATGACACCTAAGTTTGATTGTGTTAAATCTTTTATGGATACCGATGCTTTTCGTGGATTTAGCGCTAAATAAGGACTTGACTCTAAGATAGTAGCTTCTTTTTGTGAATCTTGTGCTGCTCATGTTGATTTCCCTAAGGAGAAGTGGTTTGAATATAATCCTCCCATTGAAGTAAAAGTAGTTGCACCTGTTATAGTTGAAAAAAAGACTATCACTTATAATGATCCTATTGCTCCTACTACTTATGTTGAGAAACCACCTTTTCCTGTTAGGATAAAGGATCATGCTAAAGCTTCAACTGTTGTTCGTAAGAGTAATACTAGAACATATACACCTCCTGAGCAAATTAATGTTGAACCTAGTATTGCTATGGTTAAAGATCTCTTGGATGATAATATACATGGGCATGTTAATTACTTCTGTGAACAGGCTGCTAATATTGCTAGACCCAATGCTAAGATACATAGAACTGTTGTAGGCATGACTGTTATTTCTATTAAAATAGGAGATCATTGTTATCATGGCTTATGTGATATGGGTGCTAGTGCTAGTGCAATACCTCATTCCTTATATGAAGAAATTATGCATGATATCGCACCCGCTGAAATAGAAGGTACTGATGTTACTATTAAGCTTGCCAATAGAGATACTATTGCACCAGTTGGGATTGTTAGAGATGATGAAGTCTTGTGTGGGAAAGTTAAATATCCTGCTGATTTTCTTGTTCTGGGTTCCCCACAAGATGAATTTTGTCCCATTATATTTGGCAGACCCTTCTTGAATACTGTTAATGCTCGGGTTGATTGCAAAAAGGATGTTGTTACAATTGGCTTAGGGGATATGTCTCATGAGTTTAATTTTGCTAAGTTTAGTAGACAACCCCGTGATAAAGAATTGCCTAGTAAGGATGAAATTATTGGTCTTGCTTCTATTGCCGTACCTCCTACTGATTCGTTAGAACAATATTTGCTAGACCATGAAAATGATATGTTTATGAATGAAAAAAGGGAAATAGATGAAGTATTCCTTCAACAGGACCCTATTCTGAAACACAACTTACCTGTTGAAATCCTAGGGGATCCCCCTCCGCCCAAGGGTGATCCCGTGTTTGAGCTCAAACCTTTACCTGATAATCTTAAATATGCTTATCTTGATGAAAAGAAGATATATCCTATTATTATTAGTGCTAACCTTTCAGAGCAAGAAGAGGAAAGATTATTGAAAACTCTGAAGAAACACCGTGCCACTATTGGATATACTCTGGATGATCTTAAGGGCATTAGCCCCACTCTATGCCAACACAAAATAAAATTGGAGACAGGTGCAAAACCAGTTAGAGATCCTCAACGGCGGTTAATTTCTAAGATGAAAGAAGTGGTAAGAAAGGAGATACTAATGCTCCTCGAGGCAGGTATAATTTATCCCGTTGCTGACAGTGATTGGGTAAGTCATGTCCATTACGTCCCTAAGAAAGGAGGTATTACTGTTGTTCCTAATGATAAAGATGAATTGATCCCACAAAGAATTACTACAGGTTATAGGATGGTAATTGATTTCCATCAATTAAATAAAGCTACTAATAAAGATCATTATCCTTTACCTTTTATTGATCAAATGCTAGAAAGACTATCCACACATACACATTTCTGCTTTCTAGATGGTTATTCTGGTTTCTCTCAAATACCTGTGTCAATGGAGGATCAATCAAAAACTACTTTTACTTGCCCTTTCGGTACTTTTGCTTATAGACGTATGCCTTTTGGTTGATGTAATGCACCTGCTACCTTTCAAAGATGCATGATGGCTATATTCTCTGACTTTTGTGAAAAGATTTGTGAGGTATTCATGGATGATTTCTCCGTTTATGGATCCTCTTTTGATGATTGCTTGAGCAACCTTGATCAAGTTTTGCAGAGATGTGAAGACACTAGTCTCGTCTTGAACTGGGAAAAGTGCCACTTTATGGTTAATGAAGGCATTGTCTTGGGGCATAAAATTTGTGAAAGAGGTATTGAAGTTGATAAAGCTAAAGTTGATGCTATTGAAAAGATGCCATGTCCCAAGGACATTAAAGGTATAAGAAGTTTCCTTGGTCATGCCGGTTTTTTATAGGAGGTTCATTAAGGACTTTTCTAAAATCTCTAGGCCTCTGACTAATTTATTGCAAAAAGATATTCCTTTTGTCTTTGATGATGATTGTGTAGAAGCATTTGAAATACTTAAGAAAGCTTTGATCACTGCACCTATTGTTCAGCCACATGATTGGA
This sequence comes from Triticum timopheevii, assembly GCA_963921465.1. Taxonomy (NCBI): domain Eukaryota; kingdom Viridiplantae; phylum Streptophyta; class Magnoliopsida; order Poales; family Poaceae; genus Triticum; species Triticum timopheevii. Next base: position 60,368,447 of record OY997266.1, on the reverse strand, counting down.
ATTTACCCTTTGAAATTATGTGTGATGCTAGTGATTATGCTGTAGGTGCTGTTCTAGGGCAAAGAGTTGATAAGAAATTAAATGTTATCTAGTATGCTAGTAAAACTCTTGATACTGCCCAGAGAAATTATGCTACTACTGAAAAAGAATTCTTAGCAGTTGTATTTTCTTGTGATAAGTTTAGACCTTATATTGTTGATTCTAAAGTTACCATTCACACTGATCATGCTGCTATTAAATATCTTATGGAAATGAAAGATGCTAAGCATAGACTTATTAGATGGGTTCTCTTGCTTCAAGAATTTGATTTGCATATTATTGATAGAAAGGGAGCTGAAAACCCCGTTGCAGACAACTTGTCTAGGTTAGAGAATGTTCTTGATGACCCACTACCTATTGATGATAGCTTTCCTGATGAACAATTAGCGGTCATTAATGCTTCTCGTACTGCTCCATGGTATGCTGCTTATGCTAATTATATTGTTGCTAAATTTATACCACCTAGTTTCACATACCAGCAAAAGAATTTCTTTTATTATTTAAGACATTACTTCTGGGATGACCCACACCTTTATAAAGGAGTAGATGGTGTTATTAGACGTTGTGTACCTGAGCATGAATAGGAATAGATCCTATGCAAGTGTCACTCTGAACCATATGGAGGACACCACGCTGGAGATAGAACTGCAAATAAGGTGTTGCAATCCGGTTTTTATTGGCCTACTCTCCTTAAAGATGCCCGTAAGTTTGTCTTGTCTTGTGATGAATGTCAAAGAATTGGTAATATTAGTAGATGTCAAGAAATGCCTATGAATTATTCTCTTGTTATTGAACCATTTGATGTTTGGGGCTTTGATTATATGGGACCTTTTCCTGCCTCTAATGGATGTACACATATTTTAGTTGTTGTTGATTACGTTACTAAGTGGGTAGAAGCTATTCCAACTAGTAGTGCTGATCATAAAACCTCTATTAAGATGCTTAAAGAAGTTATTTTTCTGAGGTTTGGAGTCCCTAGATATCTCATGACTGACGGTGGTTCACATTTTATTCATGGTGCTTTTCGTAAAATGCTTCCTAAGTATGATGTTAATCATATAATTGCATCTCCTTATCACCCACAGTCTAGTGGTCAAGTAGAATTGAGTAATAGAGAGCTCAAATTAATTTTGCAAAAGACTGTTAATAGATCTAGAAAGAATTGGTCCAAGAAACTTGATGATGCATTATGGGCTTATAGAACTGCATATAAGAATCCTATGGGTATGTCTCCGTATAAGATGGTTTATGGAAAAGCATGTCACTTACCTCTCGAACTTGAACATAAGGCATATTGGGCCATTAAAGAGCTCAACTATGATTTCAAACTTGCCGGTGAGAAGAGGTTATTTGACATTAGCTCACTTGATGAATGGAGAACCCAAGCATATGAGAATGCCAAGCTATTCAAAGAAAAAGTTAAAAGATGGCATGACAAAAGAATACAAAAGCGAGAATTTAACGTAGGTGATTATGTGTTGCTATTCAACTCTCGTTTCAGATTTTTTGCAGGAAAACTTCTCTCTAAGTGGGAAGGTCCTTACGTTATCGAGGAGGTTTATCGTTCCGGTGCCATAAAAATCAATAACTTCGAAGGCACAAGTCCGAGGGTGGTGAACGGTCAAAGAATCAAACATTATATCTCAGGTAATCCTATCAATGTTGAAACTAATATTATTGAGACCGTAACCCCGGAGGAATACATAAGGGACAATTTCCAGAACGTTTCAGACTCTGAAAAGGAATAGGTATGTGGTATGGTAAGTAAACCGACTTCAAAACAATTCTAATGGCATTTTTTCCCCGTTTTAGAATATTTAAGAATTTTGGAAAGCAAGAAGTAATCCGGGAAGGACACAAGGCCTCCACAAGGGTGGAGGGCGCGTCCACCCTTACTGGGCGCGCCCCCCAGTCTCGTGGGCACCTTGTGTGCCTCTCGGACTCTGTTTTCGTGCACGTTACTTCTTTTGGTCGGTAAAAATTCATTATATAATCTCCCAAAGGTTTTGACCACCGTATCACGCAAAAATCCTCTGTTTTCATTTCGAGCTTTATTTCTGACATATCTAGAGCATCATGACATCACCCTCCTTCAATAATGAAGACAAGGATGCTTGGCTATTGAAGATAGAGCTGAAAAGAGAAGAACCTGAGGAGATCAACATGGATGAAGGGATCAAGAAGGCCATGGAGGATCAAGCTCCGGCGGTGGAAGAAGAAAACATCCTTCAACTTCTACCTAACCTCTTTACTCCAACTGAGATTGAAGCTTTCAAGATGATTGAGCTAGCTCGCATACAAAACAAGTATCTCACACAAGAAAATATTTTGTTGAAGGATCATATCGTCGGACTCAATGGCATTATCCGCAAGTTGGAGGAGCTTTTACGCTCGATGTGCGATTATCGACCATCATCATCACCACCTTCATCGCCTCCGAGGACATAATCACATGGGTATGGGCACTCCCCTTGGCAACTGCCAAGCTTGGGGGAGGTGCCCTGGTATTGTATCACCATCACACTCCTATCTTTACCGTTGTACTTAGTTTGATCCCTTCAGTAATATCTTGATCTAGTAGAATAAAGTTTTGGTATGAATTAGTTTTCATTTTTGCTTTGTGATCTCTTTATGTAATCGAGTCTGTGAGCTATATAATAAAGATTAGTGTTGAGTCAAAGGCTTTGGTATCTTGCTACGATCTTGAGACATTAGAAAGAATAAAAAGAATAAAAGAGTTCATATTGATCTTATGGATAGTAATGACTTCACACATAAAAAGTATGAGGCATAAAAGTTGTTGAGAGTTGACAAACATAGTTTTGGTCATTGTTGCAATTAATAGGAAGTAATAAAGAAAGAGAGGTCACATATAAATATACTATCTTGGACATCTTTTATGATTGGGAGCACTCATTAAGTATGATATGCTAAAGAGTCGATGTTGGACAAGGAAGACAATGTAATGGGTTATGTTTTCACACATCTCAGTTAAAGTATATTGTCATGGATCATTCCAACATGTTGAGCTTGCCTTTCCCCCTCATGCTAGCCAAAAATTCCTTGCACCAAGTAGAGATACTACTTGTGCTTCCAAATATCCTTAAACCCAGTTTTTGCCATGAGAGTCCACCATACCTACCTATGGATTGAGTAAGATCCTTCAAGTAAGTTTTCATGTTGCCAGCAATAAAAATTGCTCTCTAAATATGTATGACTTATTAGTGCGGAGAAAATAAGCTTTTATACGATCGTGTGATATGGAAGTAATAAAAGCGACGGACTGCATAATAAAGGTTCATATCACAAGCGGCAATATAAAGTGACGTTATTTTGCATTAAGATTTTGTGCATCCAACCCTCAAAGCACATGACAACCTCTACTTCCCTCTGCGAAGGGCCTATCTTTACTTTATGTCTTTACTTTATGCAAGAGTCAAGGTGATCATCACCTTTCCCTTTTTCATTTTATCCTTTGGCAAGCACCTCGTGTTGGAAAGATCCTGATATTTATATCCAATTGGATGTAAGTTAGCATGAACTATTATTGTTGACATCACCCAAAGGTGAATACGTAGGGAGGCAAAATTATCTTTCTCAGTGTCTGATTAAAACTCCATAACCATAAGTATTATCTGAGTGTTAGCAATTGTAGAAGACTATATGATAGTTGAGTATGTGGACTTGCTAAAAGGCTCTATTCTTGACTCTTTCTGATGTTGTGATAAATTGCAATTGCTTCAATGACTGAGATTATTGTTTGCTAGTTCTCAATAAAGTTTATGATCCATACTTGACTTTGTGAATAGATTGTTACTTGAGCATGAGAAATCATATGACAAAATCTATATATGTTGTTGTTATAAGAATGATCATGATGCCCTCATGTCCGTATTTTATTTTATATCGACACCTCTATCTCTAAACATGTGGACATATTTTTCAATTTCCGCTTTCGCTTGAGGACAAGCGAGGTCTAAGCTTGGGGGAGTTGATACGTCCACTTTGCATCATGCTTTTATATCGATATTTATTGCATTATGGGCTGTTATTACACGTTATGTCACCATACTTATGGCTATTTTCTCTTATTTTACAAGGTTTATCATGAAGAGGGTGAATGTCGGCAGCTGGGATTCTGGCTGGAAAAGGAGCAAATACTGGAAACCTATTCTACACAGCTCCAAAAGTCCTGAAACTCCATGAAAGTCATTTTTGGAATTAATAAGAATTATTGAGCGAAGAAAGTACCAGAGGGGAGCCACACCCTGACCAGGAGGGTGGGCCCCCCTACTAGGCACGCCCCCTGTCTCATGGGCCCCCTGGTGGCCCTCCGGTGCCCATCTTCTTCTATATGAAGGCTTTTACCCTGGAAAAAAATCATAAGCAAGCTTACGGGACGAAACTCCGCCGCCACGAGGCGGAACCTTGGCGGAACCAATCTAGGGCTCCGGCGGAGCTGTTCTGCCGAGGAAACCTCCCTCCGGGAGGGGGAAATCATCACCATCGTCATCACCAACGATCCTCTCATCAGGAGGGGGTCAATCTCCATCAACATCTTCACCAGCACCATCTCCTCTCAAAATCCTAGTTCATCTCTTGTATCCAATCTTGTATCAAAACCACAAATTGGTACGTGCGGGTTGCTAGTAGTGTTGATTACTCCTTGTAGTTGATGCTAATTGGTTTACTTGGTGGAAGATCATATATTCATATCCTAATGCATATTAATACTTCTCTGATCATGAACATGAATATGCTTTGTGAGTAGTTACGTTTGTTCCTGAGGACATGGGTGAAGTCTTGCTATTAGTAGTCATGTGAATTTGGTATACGTTTGATATTTTGATGAGATGTATGTTGTCTCACCTCTAGTGGTGTTATGTGAACGTCAACTACATGACACTTCACCATTATTTGGGCCCAGAGGAAGGCATTGGGTGGAAATAAGTAGATGATGGGTTGCTAGAGTGACAGAAGCTTAAACCCTAGTTTATGCGTTGCTTCGTAAGGGGCTGATTTGGATCCACTAGTTTCATGCTATGGTTAGGTTTACCTTAATACTTCTTTTGTAGTTGCGGATGCTTGCAATAGGGGTTAATCATAAGTGGTATGCTTGTCCAAGAAAGGGTAGTACCCAAGCACCGGTCCACCCACATATCAAATTATCAAAGTACCGAACGTGAATCATATGAGTGTGACGAAAACTAGCTTGATGATAATTCCCATGTGTCCTCGGGAGCGCTTTTCTCATCATAAGAATTTTTCCAGGCTTGTCCTTTGCTACAAAAAGGATTGGGCCACCTTGCTGCATTTTATTTACTTTCATTGCTTGTTACCCATTACAAATTATCTTATCACAAAACTATCTGTTACCTACAATTTCAGTGCTTGCAGAGAATACCTTAATGAAAACCGCTTGTCATGTCCTTCTGCTCCTCATTGGGTTCGACACTCTTACTTATCGAAAGGACTACGATAGATCCCCTATACTTGTGGGTCATCAGCCACTTCATCCAACAATACCACGGAACCATAGTATGACATGATGGTAAGCAGTATGACTTGTATCGCCCACAACTCACTTGTGTTCTACTCGTGCATATAACATCTATGCATAAAACCAGGCTCGGATGCCATTGTTGGGAAAGGTAGTAATTTCAAAAAAATTCCTACGCACACTCAAGATCATGCTGATGCATAGCAATGAGAGGGGATAGTGTTGTCCACGTACCCTCATAGACCGAAAGCGGAAGCATTAGTACAACGCGGTTGATGTAGTCGTACGTCTTCACGATCCGACCGATCAAGTACCAAACGTACGGCACCTCCGAGTTCAGCACATGTTCATCAGCACGACGGCGTGTTGACGGTGTTGATGATGGTACCAACGAAGGGCTTCACCTAAGCACCGCTACGATATTACCGAGGTGGAATCTGGTGGAGGGGGGCATCGCACACGGCTACACTACAAAAAAAGACACATCTGTGACATTTTGGGCTGAACGAATTTTTTTTCTGTCATACATATGACACTTCTATGACGATAATTGTGACAAAACCCGGTATCACCACAGATGTGGTGGGCTCCTACTTCTATGAAAAAAATCATGACAGAAAATGGGCTTTTCGTCCTAGGCGGGCCGGAGACGCAGCCGCATGACATTCTTTGGGCCGTCCATGACGGAAAAAATCGTGGTAGAAGCGATGGGGAGGAAAATTTTGGAGAGTTGCCAGTTACGGTGGGAGAGCGATGCGCGTTTCTCTCGTACAGGTATGCGCGTGTGTGTGAGGCGTTGGCTCTAACTGAGCCCAAGCGAGGCGTTGGGCTCTAACTGAACCTGAGCGATTGCACCGTAGGCTACGCGTTACTGAACCCGAGCGACCGATCGATGGCTATTAACTGAACCCGATGGAGCGATTCCTTCGCTACTGCTGCTAACTGAAGCTGATCGATTGGATGAACAGTGAGCGTTGCGGGGGGGTTTGGATGAACAGTGAGCGGTGGCGTTGCCTCTAGATTAACAGGAACCCGTGGTGTGGAGGTGTGGATGAATAGTAGACGATGGAGGGGTGGCCGTGGAGGGGTGGTTGAACAGGACCCCATGGTGTGGAGGGCTGGATGAACAGTAGACGGTGGAGGGGTGCCCGTGGAGGGGTGGTTGAACAGTAGCCGGTGGAGTAGCGCGCGGTGGAGGCTGGATGAACAGGAGCCTGTGGAGGCTGGAGGAGGTCGACGGTGTAGATGAACAATATCCCGTGGAGTCCCGTTTTGCGGTACGCTACACCCCTCCCCCCTCCCGTTTCGACCGTAGCACTCCAACACAAGTCCGTTTCGTCCGTTTTGCGGTACGCCACACCCCTACTGATGAACAGGACCCCCGTTTCGACCGTAGCGCTCCAACACAAGTCTGTTTCATCTGTTTTGCGGTACGCCACACCGTTCCCAATCAACAGGACCCCCGTTTCGACCGTAGGAGGTCTGTTTCCTCCATTTTGCGGTACGCCAGGCCCCTCCCGATCAACAGGACCCCGTTTCGAACGTGGCCGGTCGAACACAAGGCCGTTTCCTCTGTTGTGCGGTACGCCAGGCCTCGTTTCCATCGCCGGTTCTGTCCAAGCCCCCCCGATGAACACGACCACGCATTCCGTTCCGACCCAGCCGGTTGGCTCCCCATGAACACGACGACGATGCTGTTTCTTCGTTCCGACCCAGTCATATACGTATGCGCGATAGGCGTTAGAGACCCTGCCCGTATGTACGTACGTGGCCGTATTTTCTTTCTTGCACCCTCGCCGCTGTACGTACGTGTACATGCTACGTGCGCGCCTCTACTATGACAAGTGCGCGCCTCTACATCCACCAGTATATATGTACATACACGTTCGCGACCAGAATGACAAAGCTACGTACGCTTCGACCAGGTGGGTCCCGACTGTCAGGCACTTCCTTGCATGCGAAGATGTAGCTGGTGGGTCCCAGCAGTCAGGGGGGCGAACCGTTTTTTTTCGGACGCACTTCCTTGCATGCGAAGATGTAATTGGTGGGTCCCAGCAGACAGGGGGAAACATTTTCTTGCTAAATACGGTGGCCCGTCTGGTGGGTCCCCGCTGTCAGGTGAAGGAATAATTATTTTGCGCGTAATAAGGAGGCACTTCCTGGCTACAGTTGTGGACCCAGCTGTCAGCCTCTCCACGTATAGTCCATGTCCGATGGAAGCCATTCCTTGACCACATTGACCACGCCGCGCCGAGAGCACCAGGGCGGTGGACGACGGCGAGGCCTAGGAAGGGGACGACGCGGAGCCGGGGAAGACGCGGTAGTGGATGCCCACGCATAGAGGAGTACGAGGGTTCACTGGTTTGCTGCGGTGTGAGGCTGCCATCACCGTAGAATAACAGGGGGTGTGGTTGAGTAGAGGGATGGCCTGGCCAGCGGTGGGAGTAGTAGGGGGCAGTGATGTTGGAAAGATGCCCTAGAGGCAATAATAAAATGGTTATTATTATTATTATATTTCCTTGTTCATGATAATTGTCGATTGTTCATGCTATAATTGTATTAACTAGAAACCGTAATACATGTGTGAATACATTGACCACAACATGTCCCTAGTGAGCCTCTAGTTGACTAGCTCGTTGATCAATAGATGGTTATGGTTTCCTGACCATGGACATAGGATGTCATTGATAACGGGATCACATCATTAGGAGAATGATGTGATGGACAAGACCCAATCCTAAGCATAGCACAAGATCGTGTAGTTCGTTTGCTAAAGCTTTTCTAATGTCAAGTACCATTTCCTTAGACCATGAGATTGTGCAACTCCCGGATACTGTAGGAATGCTTTGGGTGTACCAAATGTCACAACGTAACTGGGTGGCTATAAAGGTGCACTACAGGTATCTCCGAAAGTGTCTGTTGGGTTGGCACGAATCGAGACTGGGATTTGTCACTCCGTATGACAGAGAGGTATCTCTGGGCCCACTCGGTAATGCATCATCATAATGAGCTCAGTGTGACTAAGTAGTTAGTCACGGGATCATGCATTATGGAACGAGTAAAGTGACTTGACGATAACGAGATTGAACGAGGTATTGGGAAACCGACGATCGAATTTCGGGCAAGTAACGTACTGATTGACAAAGGAAATTGCATACGGGATTGCTTGAATCCCCGACATCGTGGTTCATCCGATGAGATCATCGTGGAACATGTGGGAGCCAACATGGGTATCCAGATCCCGCTGTCGGTTATTGGCTGGAGAACGTCTCGGTCATGTCCGCATGGTTCCCGAACCCGTAGGGTCTACGCACTTAAGGTTCGGTGACGCTAGAGTTGTTATGGGAAATAGTATGTGGTTACCGAAGGTAGTTCGGAGTCCCGGATGTGATCCCGGACGTCACGAGGAGTTCCATAATAGTACGGCGGTGAAGATCGATATATTGGACGAAGGGTATTGGAGTCCAGAAGTGTTCCAGGGGTACCAGGCTATGGCCAGCATGACCGAAAGGTGTTTCGGGAGCCCCGGCAAGTGTTGGAGGGCCTCATGGCCAAAGGGGAAGGGGCAAGTCTCCCTAGGATTTTCCCTAGGGAGATCCAATCTGCTTGGCCGCCGCCCCCTAGGGGAAACCCTAGGGCGCCTCCCCCTCTCCCCTTGCCCCTATATATAGTGGAGGGGTGGGAGGGCAGCCAACCCCTTCCCATGGCACGGCCCTCTCCCTCCCCAACACCTCCTCCTCCTCCGTAATGCTTGGCGAAGCCCTGCTGGAGAACCACGAGCTCCACCACCAACTCGCCGTCGTGCTGTCGGAGTTCTCCCTCAACTTCTCCTCTCCCCTTGCTGGATCAAGAAGGAGGAGACGTCCCCGGGCTGTACGTGTGTTGAACGCGGAGGCGCCGTCCGTTCGGCGCTAGATCGGATCTTCCGCGATTTGAAGCGCCGCGAGTACGACTCCATCAACCGCGTTCTTGTAACGCTTTCGCTTAGGGATCTTCAAGGGTATGAAGATGCTCATCCTCTCCCTCTCTTGTTGCTAGAATCTCCATATATTGATCTTGGTGATGCGTAGAAAATTTTGAATTTCTGCTACGTTCCCCAACAGTGGCATCATGAGCTAGGTCTATTGCGTAGATTCTATGCACGAGTAGAACACAAGTAGTTGTGGGCGATGGTTTGTACAATTTTCTTACCATTACTAGTCCTATCTTGATTCGGCGGCATTGTGGGATGAAGCGGCCCGGACCGACCTTACACGTACGGTTATGTGAGACAGGTTCCACCGACTGACATGCACTTGTTGCATAAGGTGGCTAGTGGGTGCCAGTCTCTCCCACTTTAGTTGGATCAGATTCGATGAAAAGGGTCCTTATGAAGGGTAAATAGTAATTGGCATATCACCGTTGTGGCTTTGCATAGGTAAGAAACGTTCTTGCTAGGAACCCATAGCAGCCATGTAAAACATGCAACAACAATTAGAAGACGTCTAACTTGTTTTTGCAGGGTATGCTATGTGATGTGATATGGCCCAAAAGAATGTGATGAATGATATATGTGATGTATGAGATTGATCATGTTCTTGTAATAGGAATCACGACTTGCATGTCTATGAGTATGACAACCGACAGGAGCCATAGGAGTTGTCTTAATTTATTGTATGACCTGCGTGTCATTGAAAACGCCATGTAATTACTTTACTTTATTGCTAACCGTTAGCCATAGTAGTAGAAGTAATAATTTACAGCCCATTTTCTAATTCTTAAGGTTTTTTGGTGCCCATATTCTTTTTGTTAGCATTACAGCCCATACTGTGTCCACGGTTAAAAAATTATACGAAATTTTGCATATTTCGGTGCGGTACGAACTGTTTTTAATCACGAAATTTCGACTCACATTGAAACTGATTTTAAAACTAAATGTATATCAATATAAAATCCAACAAATTCTCCACGCATAAAAATTAATGGAATTTAAAATCTCAAAAAAAGATATTTGAAACTAATTGCCGCTTTGATGTGTTTAAAAAATGTACAACCCATTTCTCATTACTGATGGGCCATTTTCTTGGCCAGCCGAATGAAAGCTCTCCTCGTCTTGAAAGATTTGCAGCCCAACAGGCCTGACAAAGCGACTTACTTGTCAAATCACAAAAAAACTGGGATGTGGTCGTGGACCCAGCTGTCAGCCTCTTCACGTACAGTACTCTTCAGATGTAAGTCGTCCCTTGACCACGTTGACCACGCCGCGCGGAGAGCACCACGGCGGTGGACGACGGCGAGGGCTAGGAAGGGGACAACACGGATCCGGGGAAGATGCGGCAGTAGAAGCCCGCATGGAGAGGAGTATGGGGGTTCACTGGTTCGGCTGCGGTGTGAGGCTGCCGTCGCCGCAGGGCCTGGCCAGCGGTGGGAATAGTAGGGGGCAGTGAGTCCTCCGTGGCAGCACAACCGGCCACGGGAGGCAGGAGCATGAGGCACGACCGGCGCTGGTTTGGGCGGCTGGAGCAAGAAGACCAGAGGTTGAATAAGCACTACGGCTGTTGGATGGACATCGTACGATCACTGGATCTAGAATCGTTCATATTGACTAAGTTGACAAAGCCCTTCGTCCCCGTCAACTTAGTAGGCCCACAAGTCAGCCTCCCACCAAGGTGGGTCCCAGCTAGCAAGGGGAGTATTCATTTTTTTTGTGCGTAATAAGGAGGCACTTCCGGTGGGTCCGAGCAGACAGCGGGGGGGGGGGGAATTTTTTCGCGAAATACGGTGGCCCGTCAGGTGGGTCCGAGCAGTCAGGGGGCAAACGTTTTTTTTCGCAAAATACGGTGGCCCGTCCAGTGGGTCCCTGCTGTCAGTTGGAGGAATCATTATTTTCCGCGTAATAAGGAGGCACTTACTTGCTGCGGCCGTGGACCCAGCTGAGACTCTCCATGCACAGTATACTTCCGATGGAACTCGTTCCTTGACCATGTTGACCTCGCCGCGTTCCGTTGCATGCATGCGTCCATGGGCGTGGTGCGTCCCCACTGTCAGCCTCTCACGTAATGTCATCTTCCGATGACTATCGGTTGTTGACCACGTTGACCACACCGTGCCGAGCGCACCCAGACTAGAACGACCCGGAGATGGGGAAGACGGGGCAGTGGAGTCGCGGATGGAGAGGAGTGGGAAACTTCACTGGTTCGGGTGCGCGGCAGCACAGCCACGGTGCCGCCCACGGGAGACAGGAGCAAGAACAGAGGTTGAAGAAGGAGCACAGCTGTTGGATTAACATCCAACGGTCCAGCTGCTAGAATCATTTGTTGATTAAGTTGACAAAGCCGTGCGTACACGTCCTCTTAGCAGGCCCACAAGTCAGTCACCAAATCTGATGGGTCCCAGCTGTCAATGGGATGAATAATTTTTTTCGCAAAACAAGGAGGCACTTCCTTCCGTGTGAAGATACAGCCGGTGGGTCCCAGCTGTCAGGTGGAGGAAACATTTTTTTCAGCTTAATAAGGAGGAACTTTCCTTGTGTGCGACCATGGACCTCATGGGTCCCAGCCGTCAGTCTCTCCATGTACAGTCCTCTTCCGATGACTCTCGTTTGTTGACCACGCCGCACCGAACACAACAAGGTGATGGACGATGGCGAGGCCCCAGACGGGAACGACTCGGAGATGGGAAAACGCGGCAGTGGAGTCGCAGATTGAGAGGAGGAGAAGGGTTATAACTGGTTCTGTTGCAATTCATATCAAACTCAGGTTCACAGGACACGTTCATATTCATAGCCAACATTCACTATCAACAACTCAAAAGATTCATATATACACAAGCTCAGCATATCTATGCATCCAAATGATTGATAGATCACACGACAATATTCATACATAATTCACAAAAAGATTCAGATATACACATGTTCTGTATGTTTATGCATCCAAATGATTGAGATCACAGCCAATATGATCCATGGACGAACTTCAATTACCTAGGGTACATACTGGTAAATGGTGTTCAATCAGAGGTACTTCTTGCTAAAATTAGTTCTTGTACGAGTAAACTTTCGAGTACATAAGAGGCAGCACGGACAATCTGAACTTTGCTTGTAGGTTTATCCTCAAATAGTGGCCTCGTGCCGACGGAGGTTTGAGCAACTTGGCCACTACTTTCATCCAACTAGTTTACTGGCTCATCTTGGTCCTATATCTCGCCGAAATTCTACATTGCAGACAAGAAAGGAGGCGGTTGAGAAAATGAACCACCCAAATTTTTTGTGCAGTTCAACTGAAATGGAGCATCCTTGGCGTGCAGAATGATTAAGTCCCAGATGAATATACGCGTCAACCAACTTGTCTGGAATCTTTAGACTCCATGCCATATAGTTTGCTACCATATGTGCCGATAACCAAAAGGCACAAGTTGGGACCAAAGACTGGACTACGTTTTTCTGGGCTATGCACCAAGCAATATTTTTGGCGTTCACTCTCCTAATACTTGGAGTTTGACAATTGGTTGACGCTGGTTGATACTCGAATGAATATAAGCACTTCTTGTCAACATCGATGCTTGTCTGAGTGAACTTTGGAGTACATAGCAGCAGCATAAGTACCTGTCCATCTGATCATTTTGTGCAGTTCTACTAAAATCACCCGATGTAATGATTTGCCTGCGAGTTCAGGCTCCAAATTACTCCTTTATGAAATTGGCAAATAGTAGCACAATACCAAATTACCAATACATATGACCGGCACAATAATCAGAATAAAGACCAGTACCAACCTGTGTGAGGTAGCATATCAATTACTATTTCCTTTGACTGGAAGCCGATATAAGCCAAGCGACTGACAGCAAAGGAAGAAAGCAAGCGGAGATTAGCGACTGACAGGAAAGGACGAAAGCTGTCGGGGCAATGAAGCACAAAAAGTTTTTGTGCAGTTCCACCAAAATCGAGCATCCCTATATATTGACAGAGTGAGATTACTGTAATAGTGGGACTAGTTGATGAAACATACACTAACAAATAGAAGCACCCTCATTATCTTAATGGGTAAAGTTAGCAACATAGTAGTCTTGCTTAAAGAGAGGTATTAGTTTATTTAATCAGTGCCAATTAGCTCAACTCAACACTCAAAGCATTGCCATTTAACATAGGTTGCAAAACTTAAAAGTGCAAAGATAAAGGAGTTTCTCATGACAGTAGCATGATGCAAATAGAGATGACAACAAACTAATATGGATGAAGGCCTTAGGCCCGTACCAACCTGAGAAAAAAAGCTTATTCATATAGTCCCAGAAGAGATGATAAAGCACTCACTGGAATCACACAATAGTATATATTTTTGTGCACTTCAAATGTATGGTTTAAATCACTCTTGCTTACCAGTGTTGAGATTATATCAAAAGATTATCAAGAACGTCCAGCAGAGTTAAAGCACTGGCTGGGATACAGTTCATTGTATTGTCTTGTGTAGTTCCACTAAAATGTATGATTGGCACAACATGATCCCTGTTTGCACAAGTAGGAACAAGGTGAAACCTTCATTAGCTTAGTGAGAAAGGATAGGAAGACATTAGCATATTACTCAAACAGTAGCATCAAATTCATGATGGATAATACGCAAAACATTGCCTCATTGAACCAATGGCAATAAATTGACATGCAAAACAATAGCACTATTATGTCATCACACTAATAATATTCCCTCCCTGCTCCACCACATGATTCACCTCCATAGACAAACATTCACACGTACATGATTCAGCATAGGGTCCTACTAAAGATTTGTTTAACACCAACAGGAAAATTAGGCAGTAATAAATTAGTGGTACTTAAGTTCTCCTAATTAATTAAGTGAGACAGCGGAAGTGGAAGGGCTCCCTGGAGGATCGTCTCACATGTAAGCTAGTCGTTGCCGGAGCCCTTGAATAGCCTCGACTGAGGCCTCTAGCTTCAGCAAGATCGCCTTGGCACTGTTTATTCTTCTTCTTCTTCCTCTTCATGCTCTGTTTCTCTTTCTCCTCACCAGTTGGTGAAACCAAGTACATGATTGGCCTTCTAATTCAGAATTGGTTTTGTCAGTGAGGGAGTACAAGTGTACTAGTAAAAAACAGCATTATTTTCTCATGGCAGTCGGAAAATAGAGATGAACACAAGCATTAAATATCATTCTTACCTAAAGGAAGGTTATGGCGCCAATATGGATGATGAGGATTGGAACCCAGATCTCCCTTTGTGCAGTTCCACGAAAATGAACCAAATTTTCCATCTGACATTCCAGTTAAACAGCACAAAAGTCACTTCTTTTAAGAAGAGTTTTGTGCAGTGCACCAAAAGGTCACAACAGCAACCAGGTGAATTGCATATCCCTGTTTGCACAAAAAGGCACAGAGGAAACAGTTAGAGTCTCAAACAATTACAGGCAAAAACATTTGGCTAAACTTGTCAGAGTCTCAAACAATTACAGGCAAAAACAGTGGCATGGCTTCATTTTTGCCAGGGACATTATATTAAGAACAACTAAGGCTGCGTTCGGTTCACAGGTTTGGTGCAGGGTTTTCGTAGGAACACAATTCCTACCGTATTCTTTCCCTTCCAACCGTTCGGAACACGGGAAAGGTGAATAGTGTTTCATAGGAAAGCTGGTCTGGTAGTAGTGATTCCATCGGATTAGAAACATCCACGCGCTTCTCATTTTTTGGGCGGAAGCCCGAGGCAGGCGCTCGCTGCCATGCGTTAGATAGGTTGCTGTGCTGTGTTTGCCGGAATAAAAAAATCAACCTATGTGTGGTACGTGAGGTGAGGACAAGAGTAGTTACTGTGCAGCTGAATAAACAAATAGCATCTCATACTGCCAAGCATGCTACTCTAAAAAAACAAATCTGTACATTTCATAGTCCATCCGAACACATTCTCTTGACAGTTTCCTCCGGTTCGCTATTCCATAGTATTATACCTACATTCCTTTCCTATTCCTCTATTTTCATCAATACCTATGCTTTCTGCCCCTTTATTCCGACCGGAGCCAAAATATTTGGTATAAGGGCATGGGACAGTGGGTGCACCAGTAGTGCAGCACCATGTACGTAAACAGGGGCATAAAGTGGTGATTCATAGTTTGTTGCCCCAAGAAACAAACATCCAAGAAACATATCAGGGTTGGTCCCATTTTTGTTCACTCTAGCCACCTACTCCTATGTGTGGATTGCAAATCTAGTCCTGGTCATACCACTGTGTACAGCGTTACCCCTATATTTCCCTTTTCGACCAAGAGACCGGTTGGATGACCAATCTGTACTACTTTCATCCCCTTTCCTTCCTATTTGTACCAAGTCCGATGTACATACTAAATTCCCCCACCCCCACTTTATTTCAGTGACAAGTATTTTCGGACGGAGGGAGTACAAGATTCGACTCCATGAAGTAGCTTTACCTCTAACAATAGAAAAAAATAGGTGACGTTGGACCATCCGATCGAGAGGGGCCGAGAGGTAGAAAATGATGCACATGCAGCGACGTAGCGAGATGGGGAAGTAGAGCTAAGGCGGTTTCGAACGAAGATATACCTGAAGGTCGTCGGGATGTGGATAGGTGGGCGGCGGGAGGCCGGATCCGCCCACATGCAACAACGAAGGGATCGAAGGACCTCCCGCGCTGGCGCTCGGCCAGAGATAACGGTGCGGCCGGCAGTGGGTCTCCTCCCTCGCTGTCGACGACGGCCTAAACGCTGCCCCTCCCCTTCACCGGCGGAGGGGGATAGAAAGCCAGCGTTTTTTGAAGGGAGAAAGACAGGGTTACTACCCCTATCTTGTTTAGATCTAGAGAGGATGAGAGTGTGTGAATAGAGCAGCCCTAGAAAGCAAGCGCGGAGGCTCCGGCCTATATATAAGTACTGGGGTAGTTTTCCTTTTTCACTCCATCAAAACAATCATTTAAAATTGTGTACTACTACATGCCAGGTCGCAGTTTTTTTAGTTGTTGATTGTTTTTTGAGATAGCTACCCGCTTGTTCCAAGTGGTGTTACGGTGTGCCAGGTCGCACTTTGTATCGTTCAAGTCTGGTAGTACTACAAGTCCCTCCATTGAATGAACAACCACCCCCTCGTAAAAATTGTGAACAAGCCCACGGCTAAAATTAGCGGAAACGAGGGTTGCCCCAACATGCATTATTATTTATATTTTCTACTCCCTCCGTTCCTAAATATAAGTCTTTTTTATTAGCCACGCCTAAGACAAGAATTTTTTTTATTAGCAGTGAACCCCACATGTCATAGACACCAAAATTGTGGCAAGATTCCCTTAGGCAAGCCAAAGTGTGTCTAACAATTTGAGCAACTCAGGTTAGGCAAGTGTGGCAAGTGTGGGAAAAATAATGTGGCAACATAAGACAAACATAGTCACAATCCAAACAGCCCCGTGATTTTTTGTGACATGCATGAAAATTTGGTTAGTTAAATTTATAGTCAAAATTTGGCAAGGTGCATCAAATCACCACATGCAAGTATCAAAAGGAAAGTCACGGCATGCATGCATGCGTTGTACTCCCTCCGTTTCCAAATATAAGTCTTTTTAGAGATTTCAACAAGTGACTACTTCCTCCATTCCTAAATGTAAGTCTTTTTAGGGATTCCACTACAAACTACATACGGATATATATAGACATATTTTAGAGTGTAGATTCACTCATTTTGTTTCGTATGTAGGAGTAGTTCATAGTGAAATCTCTAAAAGGACTTATATTTTGGAACGGAGGGAGTACATACGATGTAGAATATGTCTACTACATACGAAGTAGCCCATTTGAAATGTGTAAAAAGAGTATTATCGAATGCAGTGCTTCGATGTGTCGCGTCAACTCGTACAAGCCCGAGAAATTTGATTACTACGATGCCCTCTCCCTCGCGGACTGAGCTCCGGTGCCTTAACTGCACCTGCCTTTGGATGCATGACAGGTGGGCCAACCACCTGTTGGGCCCACCTGTCATGGACGCAAAGGTGGGAGCAGTAAGTAGTGAAAGTGCTAGTATCGACTAGAGGGGGGTGAATATGCGATTTTTATGAAAGTCTTCAAAACTTGGAAGTTTCGAATACAAACAAGAGAAATGCCCTAATTGAGATGCAGCGGAAGATAAACTACCATAAGCAAGCCATAGTCAAGTATGCCATGATGTGAAAGTACAGGACTAATAGCAGCAAGTAGTAAGGATCATGGTGCAAGATAGTATGAAGCCAATCAACGATAGTAGTCAAGCAATGAAGTCAAACAGGTACAACAGCTAGGAAATGACTTCATGAAGACAAACTTAAGTAAAGGATGGAAAGGGATAGAACCAGTCGCTTGTTGAAGACACAGGATTTGTTGGACCAGTTCCAGTTGTTGTGACAACTGTACGTCTGGTTAGGGAGGCTGAGATTCAACTCAGAAGACCGTGTCTTCACCTTATTCCCCTTGAGCTAAGGACACCCAGTCCTCGCCCAATCACTCTGGTAAGTCTTCAAGGTAGACTTCCAAACCTTCACAGACTTCGTTCTCCGGCAATCCATAATGACTCTTGGATGCTCAGAACGCGACGCCTAACCGGCTGGAGGATTCACAGTCCTCAAGTGTAATAAGTCTTCAGGTCACACAGACAGAAAGACTTCAGTGATGCCTAACACTCTTTGGCTCTGGGTGTTTGGGCTTTGTCCTCGCAAGGATTTCTCTCTCTCAAAGGCTTAGAGGTGGGTTGCTCTCAAACGACAAAAGCCGTGCACAAACTCTGAGCAGCCATCAATTTATGGTGTAGGGGGAGGGCTATTTATAGCCACTAGGCAACCCGACCTGATTTGTCCAAAATGACCCTGGGTCACTAAGGAACTGACACGTGTTCCAACGGTCAGATTTCAAACACACACGGCAACTTTACTTGGGCTACAAGCAAAGCTGACTCATCCAGCTCTGGATAAGATTTGCTCTTATTGTCTTCGCTCGAAGACATAGGATTTGGGTTGAGCATCACTTCAGTCACTCTGACTTAGTTCACTTGGACCCCACTTAACAGTACGGTGGTTCCTATGACTCAACAAAGAAGAAAAGGAAACATCGAAACCACACAGTCTTCGCGCTCCATAGTCTTCACGTAATGTCTTCTCATGTCATAGTCTTCAATATGAATATCTTCTCATACCACCATTGTCTTCAATGTCTTCATACATTTTTAGGGGTCATCTCTGGTAGGTAAACCGAATCAATGAGGGACACTACCTGTGTTATCCTGCAATTCTCACAAACGCATTAGTCCCTCAACCAACTTTGTCATCAATACTCCAAAAACAACTAGGGGTGGCACTAGATGCACTTACAAGTAGAAGCTTTCGCTACACGATATCCCTCCCGCACGAGGTGGACGAACATGCAGCAGTGGATTCGATACTGTAGAAGTCGGAGTAACATCATTGTTCGCCTTCTCGAAGAGGCGAAGAGCCAAGTGCAAACCGAACGTGGCAGTTGCGAACGCTCGCGTGGTGCGGTTCCTTGGAGTACTAGCCAGGCTCTTGCATGAGACAAAATTGCTATTGTTTAACAATTAAACTCCATTATCCATTGGTTGATACTCATTCTGCATAGGTCCACGCGCTTAGCACCGTTTCCTCCTGGGGTAACCAATGTTTATTTGCTAATTAATAGCATTCCATGCAATGAACTAGCCATTGCAAGTCATTAAAAGCATGCACACCTCTCATCTCTTATTGGTTGATAAGTATGTCAAGAAACAAGAAACAAGGTAGAAGTTAATGCACCGCACCTAAGTGTTTTGGGACTATTTGGTTTTCGTAAGATGACTTACACACCTAGACGGAGGGAGTAGTATAGACATGTAAACCGGAAAGGAGTATTTTCCTTTCTAGAGATTTCAACAAGTGACTAGACTTCGGCTCAAAAAAAGCAAGTGACTAGACTACACCGTGTGCAGTACCCCCTCCCATCCGGTTTATAGGGCTCAAATCTCAAATCTCATGAACCAAGGCATTTTGCGATTGGAGGAATGTATCTCGTACTTTACAAAACTACCCTAATTAAACTCATGCATTAATTACGTAGTTCTCTTGTTTTCCTCTCCGCCTTAGTCGCGGTGCACAATATTGAGAGAGTGCGTTGATACCACCATTGTCTTCAATGTCTTCATTCATTTTTAGGGGTCATCTCCGGTAGGTAAAACGAATCAATGAGGGACACTACCTGCGTTATCCTGCAATTATCACAAACGCATTAGTCCCTCAACCAACTTTGTCGTCAATACTCCAAAACCAACTAGGGGTGGCACTAGATGCACTTACAATCTCCCCCTTTTTGGTGATTGATGACAAACTGGTTGAAGTTTTCAACGGGGATAAAGTATGTGAAATTGTAAGGATAGGGAATTGTCTTCATAAGTAGCAAGGGCTCCCCCTGAAGATGTGCATATAAGTAATTTGCTTTCGAAATCCACATGCACATGCCAGGTTGTACTTGTGGAGATCCTCTTAAACTTATGAAGATAATTCATCATGCATGAAATGATATAGCAAGTAGAATGACATGCATAATGAAAAATGGACGTCTGCAGAATGATCTAAGTGCGGAAGTTATCGTCGCACATGCGGAATTTATCATCGCATCATAGTAAAGCAAATAAGTAGCAGACGACCATCAAGTTTAAGTGTTACAACTCAAAGAACCAAATGTTTCAAAAGCAAGAGTTGTAAGCACGAGGCAAAATATAATGCAACCGCCCATATGAACCCGCTTGAAGACTATCAACTCATATGCTTCTCCCCCTTTTGTCAGTAAGGACCAAAAAGGTTTGAAGACATAGAGCATCTACTCGTCCTCATGAGTAGGGGAAGCAGTAGGGTTGTCGTTGTCGGTTGGCGATGCAGACGTACTTGGTGCAGTGTCGATGCATGCAGTAGTAGGAGGCGGTGAAGTAGCATCATCTTCATCATCGATCACTCTGGCATTCACTGTTGCCGCGGAGGAAGAATAGTCAGAATCTTCAATAGATGGAGTTCGACGTAGGACAGTAGTCCGTGGAGGAGTGGAGTCAAACTGGAATCTTTCATTGAAGCCATCGTCTTGAAGATCTTCTTCAGCTCTGAGTAGCGTCAAACTCTTCCATGATCTTCGGCAAGTTTCATGAGCAACAAATGCATTATTGGTGGCAAGGTTTCGAATGCGATTGACATCCACCAAGAGGCTTTGCATCTGTCTCTTGAGCCAATAGTGATGCTTATCCTGTTTCTGATGAAGTGCCACAAGAAGTTCTCGGTCATTGAGAACACGAGAGCGCTTCCGAGGCCTTTGGGCAATGGTGCTTTCAGTGGCTTCAGTAGGTGCACGATGAGGCAAACGAGTATTTCCAGCCATTGGATAGATTCTTGTTGCAGCTTGGACGCCTTCAATGGGTTGAGTGAAGCTTTGGTGCTCGACATTCTGAAGACAAAGAGGCTTCTTGGCAGGGTCAGAGTATATGGCTTCAACTGACATATCAACCTCTGGCAAAATGATCAGATGATTGCGAGCAGAGGGTTGATAGTTGACAGAGGAGTGTCGCTTGATGAGACGCATGAACCATGGAGCATAGAACTTCAGACCAAAAAGGTCAGATCCAGAAGCAGCAAGTTGCCTGATGAAGAATTCTTGAGTATTGAAGCTGATGCCATTGAGAATGTAGAAGACCAAAGTCTTCATAGCTCCTTCAAGCTTGGCCGCTAATGAATGTCCTTTGATAGGCCATAGAGTTCGCCTGATAAAATGATATATTGTGCACGGAAGATACTCAAGGTCTTCAACAAAGAACTCTGTTGGATATTCAGCGTCAGATGGCAAAGGCTTCATCATGCTCAACATCTGGCTCATATTGGGTTCAGGCTTGTGGAAGATGCTCTCCAATGCATTGCGGTGTAATTGACAATCAGGTTCATATAGCTCTCCGGGAGTAGCTAGCCCTGTAAGCTCGATGATGTCAAGAGCTTTGGCTTCATGATGAACATTTCCAGTCATCCACTCGAGAACCCATGTCTTGATGTCTCTGTTGTAGCCGCGAATGTGTAGAGTAGCATAGAATTGAAGCAATAGCTCTTCATTCCAGTGTTCTTTGTCTGTCACAAAGTTGAGCAGACCAGCATCACGAAAGCAATCAAGTGCTTCTTCTAAGCATGGCAGTCCAGCAATGGCTTCAGTGTCGAGGCGCATATGAGGGAAAATGCGCCCTTGATCATACAGAACGCAGGAGTAATAGCTTCGTTGTTGATAGATCCAGAAACGATCTGATGATATCCTTGGCTTTGAGTAGGGGTTCTTGGCGCTGTCAAAGAAGGTATTGTGGCTTTTGAAGCCATTTGCATTGAAGGACCCTGGTGAGTTGGCAGTGCCTGGAAACCTTGGCAGTCTTGGCTTTGGCTTCTGGACCTGAGGCCTATGCTCGACATGATAATCAAATTGAGGACCAGAAGCAGTAGGCGGAGGTACCAGAATGGGCCATCGGATAGTGGTTAGCTGGCCATGACTGTATGCTTGCTCAATTGTATGGGGCCTTGGTGGCGGAACAGGAGCAGTGGCAACAGCTGAGGCTTCAGGCTGCACAACAGGTGCTTCGGGAGCAGTTGCCTCATTAGCTTCAAGTGCAGTGGCCTCATTAGCTTCAGGCACACTGGTTGGTGCAAGCTCCACATTAGCTTCAGCCATGACAACGTCATTGGCTTCATTGGCGTTGGTGGTGGCAGCTTCAACATTTTCAACCTCCACTTGATGAACAGGAGGGTCGGGCACTGGCACGTTCACATCAGGATCAACTTCTTCAATAACTGGGGGAGTAGGGACACGTACGTCTTCTTGATTCTCATCGGCTGATGCAGCCGAAATGTCTTCAGCAGCTTGGGCTTCAGACGAGGAGACATTCACAGTTGGAGTGGGTTCAGAACATACTTGACATGCAACAGGTTGGCGTTGCACTTCTCCTTCTAGAACGCTCGACAGATGGACTTGAGGCCTTTGTCCTTTGCGAAGCCTGCAAAATGCTGGCAGCACCTTTGGAGATGGAGTTGGCTGGGCCTCAAAGTCTTCATCTTCTTCTTGCACGGGAGGTGTAGCTTGTTGTTGTTGTTGGGGAGTACTGGGGGAGTCTTGTTGCTGTGGGTGATCAGCCCACGATGCATCCTGAGCAGTTGGCGTCAGAGGACGGCCAATGCTGATGAGTTCGCTGTTCGTAAGAACAGGCGATGATACCACATTGTGTTCAATCTAAGGAAGACCTTCATCATCTTCAACATTGTCATCTTGACCAATGTCTTCAGCAGCGGTGGGTTCAGCTGCTGGAATATCTTCAGCTTCATGAGCCTCTGTGAAAGCAGGCTCATGAACTATCATCCTTCTTTCTTGATGTTCTGACGCAGGGCGAACCACTGAAATGGGTTCAACAACTAAGGGCTCTGTGGGAGCAGTCCTAGTCTTTTTGGTCTTGCGCTTCTTCTTGGAGGGAGCGGCATCAGAGGCTTCAGTATGCTTCCTCTTTTTGGCTTTAGCCTCGGCAGCCCTCGTCTTCTTCTGTTCTGAAGCGGTTGTGGAGACCTTTGGCTTCGAGCCAGTCATGCTGCTTGGGAAGATAATGCGAGGGGCTTCTTGACTTGAAGGTGCAGGTGAAGCGGTAGATGGCTTCTTCTTCTTTGCAGCCATCCTGGGGTCAATGCCAGGACGGCCAAGAGATTTGCGCTTCTCCGCCTCATTGTAGGAAAGCACACACTTATCAGCCAAACTCTTCATGCGCTCACGAGAGCCTTGAGCTTCTTCACGCTTCTTGAGAAAGGCTTCTTTAAGCTCATGCAGCATGACCTTGAAGTTTCTGATGTCTTGAACACTTAGCTTGGCCACATGCTTCTTGAATTGAGCCTTCTCATAATCAATCTTGTTCTTCAGCTCAACGATGCGCTAAGCAAGAGCTAGCTCAGAAGCAATGGCGCCATTGAAGGCGACGCTGAGGCCAATGGGAGGCTGCAAATCTTCAAAGCTGAGATTGGGGGTGTCGAACCACTCATCAATGAAGTTGTGGATGATTGCCACATCGAAGAGAGGCAAGTTGTTGAAGATTTCTGCTTCTTCCTTGCTCTTGATCAGTTGTTCAAGGGCATCATCTACAAGATCTTCATCACTGGACAGATCGATGGGTTCTTCACGCAGAATGGCAGCAGGAGTCAAGGTTTGATCAGCATGCCTGACAATTTGCTTTTTCTTCTCCGTCTTCTTGGAGATAAGGGATTGATCTTCAGACTGCACACTAGCTTCAGGAGGTGCAGTGGCCAGAGGCTTCGCACGTAAAGCACTTGGAGGTGCTGATTTAGAAGCCTTTTGCTTCTTTTGCTTCTACGGCTTTGGAGGAGGAGCTGGAGCTTCATCAGTGTCAGCATCATTGTCAGAATGATCTACTTTGGCACCCTGGACCAAGATGTAGGTGATGAGGCCATCGAGATTGGAGAAGGGGCCGATGACATTAGGTTCTGCATCACGAGAGTCGTTGGCACGGGGAGCAGAGGGACCAGGATTGAAGTCTAATCCCAATGACTTCTTGTTTTCCTTGGCCGAAGCCTTGGCGTGCTGAAAGTTGCGCTTGAAGAGAGCATCGTCACGACACCAGAGTAATGATGCGGGATCAACGTTCTCAGGCTGAGGTCCACGGACCATGCAAGGATAGAAGCCTTGCGCAATAGCTTCAGCTCTGTTCTTGGGTTGAAGGCCTCGATAGAGAATATCACCCCAAGGTCTCTTGAGAGCATTCTTCTCTGCATATTCCTTGGTCACAAACTTGTACTTGGACCATTCTTCAGCCCAATAGCGTCGAATCCATTGGATTCGAGTCTTGCGCTGATGATAAGACTCTTCAGGATCTGTCTTGTAGAGCTCTACTAGGTCATCAGGCAGATCTTTGGATGTTCCTTCTCTGCGCTATCTGCCTCCCTTCCTTGCTGATTTTTCTGCAGCCATGAACTTCAAACTGAATGGCTTCAAGATGTTCAATGGCTTCAGAGACTTACGCTTGCTGGTCAAGCAGGAACTAGCTTCAGGAGAATCAATGTGATGCTATAAGTGTTCTGCAAACGAATGCAGACTATGAGAACCAAGGGATTCTCCCACGGACATGTACCTGTGACAGCATTAGAGATGCGAGGGAAGGGGAAGAGGTCATATGCATTCTCAGAAGATTTTGAAGATAAATCAATTTGAAGACATTGACCTCATGATGCGAAGACATTCACTTATATGAGGTGAGTTGGTTCCAGATTTGTACCAATCCGAGAATAAGTACAAGTGAGGAATCAAACTTGATATAAAATCTAAGCGAATAGACTAGGCAGTATGAGATGCAGACATAATAGATCTAACATTGTGTAGGTAGAAACCACTTTCAGTAAATAGGATGAAATCTTGAAGATCAAAAAGGTGGTAAAAATAGAGTTATAATTACCGCACGAAGAACTGCTAGATGAGATGAATAGGAGAACGAGCAGTTCAGCCCACCGTGCCCTAACTTGGCGACGGAGGACACCTACGGCGACGGCGGAGAGGACGATGTCCGCGGCCGACGTGAGGACAGCATCGGAGAAGTCGCGGCAGCTAAGCGCTTCATCGCTGGCGTCATCGAGAGCTAGCGGTGGCGCTAGGGTTTTGACGGAGGTGGAGAGGTGGAAGAAGGATTTCTTTACCGCAGGGGACAAGTATTTATAAGTAGGTGTGCGGCACATCGCAATTACGCTGGTGCCCCTAGCGGTTCACTTCTGAGGGGCACGTGGCAAGCATGCAACATACTCAGAGTTGTCCCACGTTCCCACGCCCGCCAGGCATGTCGGAGAGTTGTTCCGGCTTCTCCGGATTTCAACAATAAAGATAAGTCATTTAAAACAGATTTAATGTTTGTCTCTTTGCCTTCTGCTGACTAGGACGCAGAGAAGACATTTGACAGTTTCAATAGAATGCATATGATTTGGACAGACAGAGTTTGACATAGAAAGCATAGAGAGGTTAGGGTCCGATCACATTCACTTAGTTCAAAAGATTCAAATTGAAGACATAGCTATAAGTGAATGCTGTAGAGGACTGAACACTAGTATATATATCAGAAAGCAATCAAATCATCATAGTGAAGTAAATCATGAAGATAAATTGAAACTGAAGACAAACCAAATGCGAAGTCATTGCAAAAATAACGCCATTAGTGAAACACTTCAAACAGAGAAATTTGGTGGTGGCGTTACCCACCGTATAGGAAGTATTAGACCCAGACACAGCGCACAATTATCGTGGCGCTCCGAAGTCAAATTCCATGTTAATGTATTCACACTCAGAGTCTAAGTCTTCATTGGTTGAAGATATACATTACTTCGTGTGTTGCACATCTAAGTCATCAACATGCATAAGTGTTAGGATGTGTGCCTGATCACAGGACATTAGAGGATTCCAAGATATTTAGCTCACACCGTAACTTGCAAAACTTTTTCTCATCCAAGGGCTTAGTGAAGATATCTGCCAGTTGCTCTTCAGTGTTGACATGAATGATATCGATATCTTTCTTCATGACATGATCTCTGAGAAAGTGATGACGAATTTCAATGTGCTTTGTCTTCGAGTGCTGAACTGGATTGTTGGCTATCTTGATGGCACTTTCGTTGTCGCAGAAGAGAGGTACTTGTTTCAGATTGATGCCATAGTCCTTGAGAGTTTGCTTCATCCATAGAAACTGAGCGCAACAGGATCCAGCAGCAATGTATTCAGATTTAGCAGTTGGGAGTGATACACAGTTCTGCTTCTTTGAAGACCAACAGACAAGTGATTGACCAAGAAAGTGACATGTGCCTGATGTAGACTTGCGATCCACCTTGTCACCAGCATAATCAGCATCCGAGAATCCAACCAAATCAAATTTGAGCCCTTGGGATACCATAATCCGAGTGTTGGGGTGTAAGCCAAATATCGAAGAATTCGCTTCACAGCTAAGTGATGTGATTCCTTTGGTGCCACTTGGAATCGAGCACACATGCAAACACTAAGAATAATATCTGGCTTAGATGCACATAGATAAAGTAAAGAACCAATCATGGAGTAGTATACCTTTTGATCGAACTCTTTACCATTGTCGTCGGGACCAAGGTGGTGTTTGGCTGGCATTGGCATCGTGTAGCCTTTGCAGTCTTCCATTCCAAACTTCTTCAGACAATATTTGATGTATTTTTCTTGAGATATGAAGATGCCATTCCTTTGTTGACGAATTTGAAGACCAAGGAAGAACTTCAGCTCACCCATCATGGACATCTGATATTGCTCTTGCATCATGTACCCAAACTCATCAGTATACTTCTGGTTGGTGCAGCCGAAGATTTATGTCATCCACACATATTTGGCACACAAACAGTTCACCATCATATGTCTTCGTGAAGAGTGTGGGATCAAGGGATCTAGGTTTGAATCCTTAGCTCTTCAGGAAGTCTTTGATTGTATCATACCATGCACGAGGAGCTTCTTTGATGCCATACAGTGCTTTGTTTAGTTTGTACACCATATCAGGATGTTTTGGATCTTCAAAGCCAGGTGGTTGAGCTACATATACTTCTTCTTCAATCTTTCCATTGAGAAATGCACTCTTCACATCCATTTGATATAGTAAGATATTGTGATGATTGGCGTAGGCTAGCAGTATGCGAATAGCTTCAAGCCTAGCCACAGGAGCAAAAGTTTCATTGAAGTCAATTCCTTCAACTTGAGTATATCCTTGAGCCACAAGGCATGCTTTCTTTCTGACGACTTGACCATGCTCATCTTGCTTGTTTCGATATATCCATTTTGTCCAGGTCGCTTGACAAGTTCCCAAACATTATTCAGCTTGAACTATTGAAGTTCTTCTTGCATGGCTCGAATCCATTCAGGTTCCATAAAAGCTTCAGCAACTTTCTTGGGTTCTGATATTGACACAAATGAAAAGTGCCCACAAAAGTTTTGCTAACTGTGTTGCTCTTGAGCGAGTAAGTGGACCAGGTGCATTGATGCTGTCGATTATCTTCGCAATTTGTACTTCATTTGCAACACGAGGATGAACAGGACGAAGAATTTGCTCTTGCTGATCATTGTTATCATTGGGAGGATTGTCTTTGGTCTGAGAATTGTCTTCAGGTTGATTTGGTGCAGAGATGATAAGTTCCTCTTTAGGCTGTGGTTCAGAAGGCATGATTTCACCAGTTCCCATCAGCTTGATAGATTCGCTTGGAGGAGCTTCATCTAGTGTACTTGGCAGGAGTTCTCTTTGTGAACCATTGGTTTCATCAAATCTCATATCCACAGTTTCGACGATTTTGTAGAGATAGAGGTTGAAGACTCTGTAGGAGTGTGAATCCTTTCCATAGCCAAGCATGAAGCCTTTGTGAGCTTTAGGTGCAAATTTTGACTTGTGATGGGGATCCTTGATCCAGCACCTTGCCCCAAATACTCTGAAGTAACTGACATTTGGCTTCTTGCCAGTTAGGAGCTCATAGGATGTTTTGTTCAGAAGCTTATGGATGTAGACACGGTTGATGATGTGACATGCTGTATCAATAGCTTCAGGCCAGAACTTTCTTGGTGTCTTGTATTCATCGAGCATTGTTCGAGCCATCTCAATGAGGGTTCTGTTCTTGCGTTCAACGATGCTATTTTGCTGAGGTGTGTATGGAGCAGAGAACTCATGAGTGATTCCCATTGTATCCAGATACAGATCAAGTCCGGTGTTCTTGAATTAAGTGCCATTGTCACTTCTGATATGCTTGATCTTCATGCCATAATTGTTCATTGCTTGATTGGCGAAGCATCTGAAGACATCTTGAACTTCAGTCTTGTAGAGAATTATATGAACCCATGTGTATCTTGAGTAGTCATCAACAATGACGAAGCCATAGAGACAAGCAGTTGTTGTGAGGGTGGAGTAGTGAGTAGGTCTGAATAAGTCCATGTGTAACAGCTCGAAGGGTTGAGATGTTGTCATGATTGTCTTCGAGGGGTGCTTTGCCCTTATCATCTTCCCAGCTTCGCAGGCACCACACAGATGATCCTTCTTGAACTTGACATCCTCAATGCCAATGACATGCTTCTTCTTGACGAGTGAGTGCAAGTTCCTCATGCCAGCATGCCCTTGCCTTCGATGCCAGAGCCAGCATTCTGAAGCTTTTGTGAGAAGACATATGGCAAGCTGTGGACCTGCTGAGAAATCTACCATGTACAGATCATCTTTTTGATACCCTTCAAAGACTAGAGACTTGTCAGATTCCATTAGTACAAGGCAGCGGTATTTTCCGAATAACACAATCATGTTTAAGTCACAAAGCATTGAGACAGACATTAAGTTGAAACCAAGGGATTCAACAAGCATCACTTTATCCATGTATTGATCCTTTGAGATTGCAACTCTACCTAGACCCAATACCTTGCTTTTACTAGTGTCAGCAAATGTGATGTGACTCTTGTCGGATGGACGTAAGGTTAATTCCATGAGAAGACTTTGATCACCAGTCATATGATTTGTGCATCCACTGTCCATAATCCATTCTGAAGCTTTTGGTGATGTACCCTACAGTGCAGTTAGGAGGATAGGCTTCACAAGAGTGTTGTGAAGCATAAGCATTTGGCACATATAGGGATGGTCACAGCTTATATCAAAGTTAGGACATATAGTATGACTGGTAAGTGATTCAGATGTGAATTATATAGAATGACATTTTATCATGCGTCCTAAATGTGTTTTAGGTCCCCAGCAATAGTATCGGACGCCATTGATTGCTGGCTGGAGACTGTTTTCTGCAAAAGAGAGTTAGTTCTTCTTTGCCACCCACATCTTCAGGGGTGGCTTAGAAGCAATGAGTCTAAGTGCAGCATCTGAGAATTTCGGCTTTGGAGCCCTAGCAAATAGCCTTGCAGGAGAAGAATGATACTCATATGAATAAGCAGAAAAGTTCTTAGTCCCATGAACATAGCGGTTCGAAGACACACGCTCATAATCATAAGTCTGAGTATGATTTCCCTGCAAAACATTGGCGTTAGGGTGCTCAAGTGAGTCTTGTATCTGTGTGAAGCCTTTGGGCCATATGAAGCTATAGGTCTGGGTTTGTCTTCTTCCTTTGTGGTGTCATGACGACATTCACAGGAAGATTCTCAATGTACTGCTTAGGTACCTAGATCTTCTTCATAGGTGGTCCATTCCTGCAGTTAGTACCAACGTACCTGGCAAACACTTCACCATTCTGATTCTTGAACACTTTATAGTTTGCATCAAAGGATTCATCAATGATAATAGGATTAGCACAGGTAAAGCCAGATAAAGTGGATGGATCTACTGAAGGTTCCTTTGCAGCAACCCATGTGGTTTTGGGGTACTGCTCAGGCTTCCAGTACGAGTCATCAACATTCATTTTCCTCTCGAACCCAACACCCTCTTTCCTAGGGTTTTGGTTCAGAATCTGCTTTTTGAGGACATCGCAGAGTGTTTGATGCCCTTTCAGACTCTTATACATCCCTGTTTCGAGCAATGTCTTCAACCTAGCATTTTCATCAGCAATAGTAGTGGTATCCACCGCAGAGGGGTTAGCAACCACATTAGTAGATGAAGACAATGAAACAGTAGCAGCAGTGGAACATTCAGCAACAGATGTAGTGTTATCACGCTCAATACATTTTAGACATGGTGGTTCAAATCCATCCTGAGCGGAATTGATCTGTTGAGCGCGAAGTGACTCATTCTCTTTTTGAATGTCTTCATGAGCCGCTCTCAATTTCTCAAGCTCTTGTTTCCTTTGAAGATAATCATAGGAGAGCCTTTCATAAGTAGTTGAGAGCGTTTCATGACGACCTTCAAGTTCTTGGTACTTAGCATGAAGATTTTTTATGTCTTCAACTAAGGACTGTGAACGTGTCATTTCCGCATCCAACAGGTCATCACTTTTGTCTAACAGTTTTTGAGTATGTTCCATAGCCTTTTGTTGTTCAGTTGCAATTTTAGCAAGTGTTTTGTAGCTAGGTTTGGATTCACAATCAGTGTCATCTTCACTTGATGTTTGAAAGTAAGCATCGCGTGATTTTACCTTGGCATCGCGTGCCATGAAGCAGTAGGTGGGAGTAGGATTGTCTTCGTCATCAGCTTCAGCGTTGTTGTGGAACTCATTGTCTTCAGTGTTGAAGATGGACTTGGCAACATAGACTGTGGCTAGAGCCAGACTTGCAACGCCAGGGTCAGACTCCTCTCCAGACTCCACCTCCTCCTCCTCCTCAGAAGCAGACTCCTCCTCTGAATCCATTTCCTTGCCAACAAAAGCACGAGCCTTGCCAGATGAGCTATTATTGTATGATGAAGACTTGGAAGAAGACTTAGAAGAAGACTTTGAGGATTTCTTCTTCTTCTTGTCATCAAAATCATATTTCTTGCTCTTCTTCTTCTTCTTCTCATTATCCCACTGTGGACACTCAGATATGTAGTGACCAGGTTTCTTGCACTTGTGGCAGGTTCTCTTCTTGTGGTCATGGGTGGAAGCTTCATCATTCCTTGAGCTAGATCGTGAAGACTTTCTGAAGCCTTTCTTCTTGGTGAATTTCTGAAACTTCTTCACTAGCATAGCAAGCTCCTTTCCAATGTCTTAGGGATCTTCAGAACTGCAGTCAGATTCTTCTTCAGATGAGGAAACAACTTTTGCCTTCAAAGCGCGAGTTCGGCCATAGTTTGGGCCATAGATATCTCTTTTCTCAGAAAGCTGGAACTCATGTGTGTTGAGCCTCTCAAGTATATCAGACGGATCGAGTGTCTTGAAGTCAGGACGTTCTTGTATCATGAGGGCAAGGGTGTCAAAGGAGCTGTCAAGTGATCTCAGTAGTGTCTTGACGATTTCATGCTTGGTAATCTCAGTTGCGCCAAGAGCTTGAAGTTCATTTGTGATATCAGTGAGGCGATCGAACGTGAGCTAGACATTTTCATTGTCGTTTCTCTTGAAGCGGTTGAAGAGGTTGCGAAGAACACTGATTCTTTGATCTCTCTGGGTTGATACGCCTTCGTTGACCTTGGATAGCCAGTCCCAGACTAGCTTCGATGTTTCTAGAGCACTCACACGGCCATACTGTCCTTTGCTCAGATGACCACAGATGATGTTCTTTGTAGTAGAGTCCAGTTGAATGAACTTCTTGACATTAGTAGGGGTGACACCTTCACCAGTTTTGGGAACGCCATTCTTGATGACATACCAGAGGTCGACATCAATGGCTTCAAGATGCATACGCATCTTATTCTTCCAGTAGGGATATTCAGTTCCATCGGACACGGGGCAAGCAGCGGAGACTTTGATTATCCCTGCAGTCGACATAGCTAAAACTCCAGGTGGTTAAACTGAATCACACAGAACAAGGGAGTACCTTGCTCTGATACCAATTGAAAGTGCTAGTATCGACTAGAGGGGGGGTGAATAGGCGATTTTTATGAAAGTCTTCAAAACTTGGAAGTTTCAAAGACAAACAAGAGAAATGCCCTAATTGAGATGCAGCGGAAGATAAACTACCATAAGCAAGCCATAGTCAAGTATGCCATGATGTGAAAGTACAGGACTAATAGCAGCAAGTAGTAAGGATCAGGATGGAAGATAGTATGAAGCCAATCAACGATAGTAGTCAAGCAATGAAGTCAAACAGGTACAACAGCTAGGCAATGACTTCACGAAGACAAACTTAAGTAAAGGATGGAAAGGGATAGAACCAGTCGCTTGTTGAAGACACAGGATTTGTTGGACCAGTTCCAGTTGCTGTGACAACTGTACGTCTGGTTAGGGAGGCTGAGATTCAACTCAGAAGACCGTGTCTTCACCTTATTCCCCTTGAGCTAAGGACACCCAGTCCTCGCCCAATCACTCTGGTAAGTCTTCAAGGTAGACTTCCAAACCTTCACAGACTTCGTTCACCGGTAATACACAATGACTCTTGGATGCTCAGAACGCGACGCCTAACCGGCTGGAGGATTCACAGTCCTCAAGTGTAATAAGTCTTCAGGTCACACAGATAGAAAGACTTCAGTGATGCCTAACACTCTTTGGCTCTAGGTGTTTGGGCTTTGTCCTCGCAAGGATTTCTCTCTCTCAAAGGCTTCGAGGTGGGTTGCTCTCAAATGACAAAAGCCGTGCACAAACTCTAAGCAGCCACCAATTTATGGTGTAGGGGGAGGGCTATTTATAGCCACTAGGCAACCCGACCTGATTTGTCCAAAATGACCCTGGGTCACTAAGGAACTGACACGTGTTCCAACGGTCAGATTTCAAACACACACGGCAACTTTACTTGGGCTACAAGCAAAGCTGACTCATCCAGCTCTGGATAAGATTTTCTCTCATTGTCTTCGCTCGAAGACCTAGGATTTGGGTTGAGCATCACTTCAGTCACTCTGACTTAGTTCACTTGGACCCCACTTAACAGTACGGTGGTTCCTATGACTCAACAAAGAAGAAAAGGAAACAACGAAACCACACAGTCTTCGCGCTCCATAGTCTTCACGTAATGTCTTCTCATGTCATAGTCTTCAATATGAATATCTTCTCATACCACCATTGTCTTCAATGTCTTCATACATTTTTAGGGGTCATCTCCGGTAGGTAAACCGAATCAATGAGGGACACTACCTGCGTTATCCTGCAATTCTCACAAACGCATTAGTCCCTCAACCAACTTTGTCGTCAATACTCCAAAACAAACTAGGGGTGGCACTAGATGCACTTACAAGTAGAAGCTTTCACTACACGCTATCCCTCCCGCACGAGGTGGACGGACATGCAGCAGTGGATTCGATACTGTAGAAGTAGGAGTAACATCATTGTTCGCCTTCTCGAAGAGGCGAAGAGCCAAGTGCAAACCGAACGTGGCAGTTGCGAACGCTCGCGTGGTGCAGTTCCTTGGAGTACTAGCCATGCTCTTGCATGAGACAAAATTGCTATTGTTTAACAATTAAACTCCATTATCCACTGGTTGATACTAATTCTGCATAGGTCCACGCGCTAAGCACCGTTTCCTCCTGGGGTAACCAATGTTTATTTGCTAATTAATAGCATTCCATGCAATGAACTAGCCATTGCAAGTCATTAAAAGCATGCACACCTCTCATCTCTTATTCGTTGATACGTATGTCAAGAAACAAGAAACAAGGTAGAAGTTAATGCACCGCACCTAAGTGTTTTGGGACTATTTGCTTTTTGTAAGATGACTTACACACCTAGACGGAGGGAGTAGTATAGACCTGTAAACCGGAAAGGAGTATTTGCCTTTCTAGAGATTTCAACAAGTGACTAGACTTCGGCTCAAAAAAAACAAGTGACTAGACTACACCGTGTGCAGTACCCCCTCCCATCCGGTTTATAGGGCTCAAATCTCAAATCTCATGAACCAAGGCATTTTGCGATTGGAGGAATGTATCTCGTACTTTACAAAACTACCCTAATTAAAATCATGCATTAATTACGTAGTTCTCTTGTTTTCCTCTCCGCCTTGGTCGCGGTGCACAATATTGAGAGAGTGCGTTGATACGTTTTAGTATCATGACTAAAAGTAGTGGGACTAAAACTTGTTAGCCTCATCCATGCTTGGATCCAAATACTAAAGAGACTAAAATTAAGTTGATGACATTTCAAAGCATCCGGGCCCGCGTGCCATCCACCAAATCACAGCGAGGTGCTACAGTCGAGACTCACCTGTCACCCCGGTATGGCCGTCATGACCCATCATATCACAAAACCCACACCTTTACTAGCAGTGGTAAGGTGGCCTCCAAGTTGGACTCGACGAAGCAACCATCATTTCATTGGAACGCTCGTTCAAGCCCTTTCTTCCCTTTCTTGAAGAAAACCTCACTCCAGGCTACTCACTTCTGCCATTTTTCTTCTCTATGGACGAAGGAAAGGTGGGCGAATCAGTTATGCTGCTATATTTTCATTCCAATAATCTTCTTTTTGCGAAGCACCGACCGATTCTCACATCCTATTCTTTTCCCGTTTTCATTGCGATTGTGGTTTCCTTTCGATTGCTTTTTGTTTCTCAGTTCATTGATGGATCCTGGAGCACTAGGCAAAGAGTTGTCGGCGAACAACCCACTAGAGACAGCGATCTCCAGGAAGCGAGCACCGACCAACGAGTTGACCATGTTGGCGGGCCAACCCATGGAGACGAAGAACTCCAAGAAACAAGCACTGGCCAAAGAGTTGAGGACGTTGGCAGACGAACTCCTCAAAGAAAGTTGGAAGAACAGCAAGGGCCCCACCGAGCCTACCCCAGGAGCTCTGATTGCCACCTATGTGAGGCTCAAGACCGAGTTTGAGGAGATAGTCGCCGTTGAGAAGCAGTATTCCCCTGGCAAGGTGATGGCCCCCATCGAGGACGAGGAGATGGCCCCCGGAGGGATGAGATCCCCCGGTGAGTTGCACAAGGTAAAAAATAATGGCTTATTACCATAGTTATGGTTTTTGATTATTTGCAACGTGCTTGCTTTTTGATTATTTTCAATGTGCTTGCTAATATGTTAGTGTTGTGCAGGTGCCGGTGGTTGTCCTTTGATGATTCCGATGTCGTGGCCCGTCCTGTTGGCATCGTCCCGGAGATCGATTCCGATGCCGCTGTCCATCCTGTGGACATCGCCCTAGAGATCGATTCCGATGTCGCGGTCAGTCCTGTGGACATCGCCCCAGAATTCGATTCCCATACCGCTGTCCGTGTTGTGGTCATTGCCCGAGAGATCGATGACAAGAAATAGTTGGTCGCGGTAATCCTTCAGGGTAGTTTGCATTGCCCTGTGTTTAATTACCAGAACGATGCGTATTATCAAACCATCTTAGGGCTAGTGCACTTTCTTGTGTGGGCTGATCTTGCTACTTTTGTTTGATAGTGAATCATGCGATGAATCATGTGAACCCTCTCCGAGTTATGGAAACAGATGTATCCTCACCAGCTTTTGATGTAATATATGGCATGCTTAGATGTAAGTTTGAACTGTTTATCATATCAGCAGGTCTTGTTAGATGATTCTTGGTGTTAGTAGGCTAGCTACTGTGCGAGCTATAGTACTTGAAAAACACTCACCAAAGAGAAACGTTGGGGCAGATGAGCTCGTGGTACGCTTATACTTATCCCTCGTCGATCGACCAATAGGCCTAGCTCCTAAAATTGTAGGCTTAGCGACCGATCAGAAAATAGTCGACATACTGTTCGCACACGAACACGTCACCGTGTACCTCCAACGTCGAGGGTGATGCACCACAGCTCACGTTGAAGGAGACCCGGCCGGAAGCGTGGTACGCAGGCAATCCGGCGGGTGCTTTGGGACCCGAAACCCCACACGCCCGGGAGGGACCCCGTCTGGGCGCGCGGCGGCTATGGGCTGCCCTAGGTTGACCTGATCGCCCTTAGGGCCTCGAGGTTCGCCACCCTGCAATGAAGAAGAACGAACGAAGAACGAGGAAGAAGAAGAACTAGGGTTAAGGAGAAAAGATAAAAGATAAAAAGTGGTAGATGAATTGATCGATTGTGTGTTGTTCAATCGGCCGTCACCCCTTAGGTATATAAGAGGCGGCTGGACTTCCCGTGCAAGGAAAAGGCTTGGATTCACGTCCAAACCCTAGTCAAATTCGGATTGGTTTTGTCCAAACTTTCCAAAACTGTTCGGTTTAAACTGGCTGCACCTTGCGGGTCTTTTTCGTGGTGGCAAACGATCTCGGATGGAAACGAGCCCAAAAGCAATCTTTTATGTTAAACGTTTTTTGACCAGAGGTCCTCTCGAGGGTCAAATCGGTCGCGCAAAACAGGCTATCCCTCGCGCTACCCATCAGACAGGGTGTCTGGTGGGGCGCGCCAGTTTTTGCCTCGTGACAGGGATGTATTCCGATGGCTCTAACTTTTGCATACGAACTCGGATTGGAACGTTTTTTGTATCAAAATCAATCGTTTCGACGAGACGAAGACAATTCGTGTAGATAATTTTTCCATTTGAGGTCATATTGGGGGCTTAATCAGCCAAACTGTACTCTGAATATAAGATCTTAGTACTTTGAGTATAGTTTCGGCCTTCGAGATGAAATCGGACTGCGATGACCCAAACTTCAAAGATGTTCATATCGATAATACGGAACTCTTTCATGAAGATCACTTCTCCATTTGAGGCCATCTTAAATAAGTTATTGACCGTGCCAAAATCTGGTGTCAACACATGCCCCCCTGTTTTTCGGCAAAACTTGTGTGCCGAAAAATAACTTGCACGAAGTTTGTTCTAAGCGCGATGTCAATGCCCCATCGGCCATTTTGTACGTGCTTTGGACGATAAGTATATATCAACCATTTAGATTAGCAACAAAAGTGAAGCTAATCGAACATATAATGATTTGGTAATACCCTTTCATGATGTAAGAAAATATATTTTATCCATGGATTAAAATAAGCCCATTGAGGGTAACCAATCATACCTGATGAATAATTCCATGGCATAGGCATCAACGGCATTGTTGAAGAAAATCGATAATGTGTGGACCGAAGATGTTGAAACCTTCGGCTTGGTCCTTCGTAGCTTTCACTCTTTTCCTTCTTCACCTTTGTCGCACTCCTTGTAAAGGAAGCTCGCACATAATTCTTATTTTGAATATTTCCTTTGGGAACCCATGCCATATTTATCTTTTCAAGTTCTTTTGCACTAAGCTTCTGCAACTCCTTTTGCCAATACGATAAGCCGAGTGGGCATCCCAGCTGCGATTTTGTTTGAAGTAATGGCAATTCTTGTTTTACCTTGTGCACTCTCAACTTCTTCCCTTCAGATTTGGCACTTGATTGACTTGCCTCATTGCCTTTTGTAGCCAATGTCAACACTTTAATTGGCTCTTTTTCATTTGAGATCATATCTGAAGTGGCACTCTTACGACCATCTTTTTTGACGCGGTAGATTTGCTCAACCACCTCCTTATTCTTCCTTGTGCACCAGACCGATTCTTTATGATTGAAACGGTCTTTGACGCGTGATTGTTCAAATGTTGATCTCCTTGGAGCTGCATAGTATTGGTGAGATGGTCTAGAATAAGATGGAGAATGTGCCCTTGTATCATACCTATCCCATGATGAATATGTATCTATATGAGCATAGGGAGGCATCCACGGCATTGGCATTGGTGGCCCAAAATAAGGATATGAATATGTTGCATTAAAATTATCACTTTGCCAATACCAATCCTCATATTTGCGCCTTGGGGGTGATCTTGGTTTCTTTGCATGATTTGGCCGATAAGCATTCTTCTCTTCACTCTTTTTTTGATATCTATCCAATAGTTCAGTGAAGGTGATTTTTGATCTCTTACACTTGCGCTTATTTCGGCCTTTGTTTCCTTTGGTTGTGCTTGCACCAATCATTGGATTTGCTTGTTGCCCCCCAGTCCTTGGCGTCTCCATTGTAGCTTCGATGGAATTCTCGCCCTCAAAATTATGTTCATTATGCTCTTCAACAACTTCTTTACTTGAAAGCTTGACCCCATCACCTGCAGTTTTTACCTCCTCTTTAAATGGATCGGCTTGAAGCAGCCGATGCAAAAACTTTCTGCCATCGAGTCCAATCGGAATAGACTGGTCATCTCTTGGTGTCTCAACAAATTTCAATCGTCCTTTATCAATGGCCGATTTAACTATTTGACGAAACATATTGCAATCCTCAAAATTATGTTTAAACGAATGATGCAACCTACAATACATTCGTCCTTGAATTGATGGCTTGACATGGTGATCAAGAATTCTTATGTAATTATTTTTCAGCAATAAATCAAATATTTGGTCACACATGCTTGAATTGAAGGTAAACTTCTTGCTTTCTAGCCGATCTTGCTGTGTGAACGGCTTTGAAGATAAGCAAACGAATGGTTCAGATTTAGAATCTTCCCATTCGGCTATACATTGTGTTTTACACTCTATCTTCGGTGTCTTTGGATAAGATATTATATTAGCATCGGATTTCTCAAAAGAAATTAACCTTGGCTTTAAACTTCCGATACAAAAATATTTAGAACACACATGTCTCAATTGAGGCAAAGTGCAAGCCAAGTAAGAAATAAGCAAAGCTACCCAACTAGATATGAACTTTAGATAAAGCAACGGGGAAAGCTTTGGCCACAACAATAAGTCATTATCGGTCTTTATAAATGGTGCAATGGGTTGACCGATATATTCTATAACAATTTTGTTGCTAACAAGTAAATTACTCTTCTTCATTGGTCTTTCAAAATTACTTATGAGAATTTTTCTTATAGAAGCATCGACAATAAAGTTGCGACCAAATCGAAAGATAGGCAAGTCACTTGCTAGACATACCTCTTCAATTACGTTGGGAGAGCATGATGGTTGTATCACTTGAATAATACTTTGTTCCACTTTTGAATGACTCTCCAATGCCTTAGCATCCTCTTTTTCTTTGATAGATTCGGTACACATACTATTTGATTCGGCTTTTTTAATAACCGAATTAACTTTGTTATCCGAATCACCACTCTTTCTTTCTTTGATTCGCAAGGTTGCTTGTTCTTGTCTAAATTCAGCAAACATTGCATCTAGTCTATCTTTAAGCT
The DNA here is from genome assembly GCA_963921465.1 of Triticum timopheevii. Classification (NCBI taxonomy): domain Eukaryota; kingdom Viridiplantae; phylum Streptophyta; class Magnoliopsida; order Poales; family Poaceae; genus Triticum; species Triticum timopheevii. The sequence continues at coordinate 60,329,313 of OY997266.1, read as the reverse complement.
TTTTTCGACCAATTTCAGCCCAATCTTCATCGGATTGCCCCCCAATACTTTGAGACGCTTTCGGCAATGGTGTGTTGGCGAAATTCTGTAATTGTGTAGGGGCAACATGATATGCTATGTTACTAGGTAAAGACACATGCGCTCTGGTAGAACTCTCACTTATTCGGCCATGAGCATGAAGGTGCGGAGCCGAATCATGAATATCTACAATTGCGTATGGTGCCAAAAAATTCATAGCATGAGGTGTAGCATACGATGTTTGAGGGTAATTGGCCGAATAACTAGTAGTGGCATGGCCAATTCCCCTATCCACCGGCACGTTTGGATTAACATACTGCAAGTTATTTGCCGATGAATAAAAAGTTGAAACACTTTGTTGCATACTATTGGAAGTTCCTACATGGGGTGTCTCAACATGATTAACCGAACTCATCATGTTGTTCATCGGCATATAGATTTGTGGGGTTGCCGATGCATGGGAGTTGGGATACATATGTTGCATGTTGCTAAAATTATATGAAGTTGAAGCATGAAGATTATTCTGAATCGGCTGTTGCACATAATTAGATGCATCATTGTTAAAACTAGGGCTAGCCGATACAATATGCTCATTAGACGATCTAGCAACAACATATGTATTATTTGCATCTACATAAGTGAATTGGGTATTCATGTTACCTTTGTAGATTGCAAACCCTAGATGACGATCTCTTCGTAGCAAGAACGGGCTGGAGACCGTTCAAAGCTTCATCCCCAGCGGAGTCGCCAAAAAGTGTGTTCGCACACGAACACGTCGCCGTGTACCTCCAACGTCAAGGGTGATGCACCGCATCTCTCGTCGAAGGAGACCCCGGCCGGAAGCGCGGTACGCAGGCAATCCGGCGGGTGCTTTGGGACCTGAAACCCCACACGCCCGGGAGGGACCCCGTCTGGGCGCGCGGCGGCTATGGGCTGCCCTAGGTCGACCTGATCGCCCCTAGGGCCTCGAGGTTCACCGCCCTGCAATGAAGAAGAAGGAACGAAGAACGAGGAAGAAGAAGAACTAGGGTTAAGGAGAAAAGATAAAAGATAAAAAGTGGTAGATGAATTGATCGATTGTGTGTTGTTCAATCGGCCGTCACCCCTTAGGTATATAAGAGGCGGCTGGACTTCTCGTGCAAGGAAAAGGCTTGGATTCACGTCCAAAACCCTAGTCAAATTCGGATTGGTTTTGTCCGAACTTTCCAAAACTGTTCGGTTTAAACTGGCTGCACCTTGCGGGTCTTTTCTGTGGTGGTAAACGATCTCGGATGGAAACGAGCCCAAAAGCAATCTTGACCGTTTCGACGAGGCGAACAACTTTTATGTTGAACGTTTTTTGATCAGAGGTCATCTCGAGGGTCAAATTGGTCGTGCAAAACAGGTTATCCCTCGCGCTACCCATCAGACAGGGTGTCTGGTGGGGCGCGCCAGTTTTTGCCTCGTGACAGAGCTGTATTCCGATGGCTCTAACTTTTGCATACAAACTCGGATTGCAATGATTTTTATATCAAAATCGATCGTTTCGACGAGACAAAGACAACCCGTGTAGATAATTTTTCCATTTGAGGTCGTCTTGGGGGCTTAATCAGCCGAACTGTACTCTGAATATAAGATCTTAGTACCTTGAGTATAGTTTCGGCCTTCGAGATGAAATCGGACTGCGATGACCCAAACTTCAAAGATGTTCATATCGATAATACGGAACTCTTTCATGAAGATCACTTCTCCATTTGAGGCCATCTTAAATAAGTTATTGACCGTGCCAAAATCTGGTGTCAACACATACATTCAGGCCTCATTTGGTTCATAGGGTAGGAAAATCGTAGCAAAAGTACAGAGAACGTGCAACACAAAATCATAGCAGTGCAGAGACGTACTCCCTCCGTTCCAAAATAGATGACCTAGGCGGGCTAGTTTGGCCTAGTGGGTTTTAGTGATATGACGTGGTACAGTGCCGTCCAGTCTTCGCGTGTGGTAGCAGTATTGCGGGTACAGTAAGTTTTCTTGAAGAAGCGGAATCCAATGAAGTCATGATGGTTCCTTCGTCCGAACAACTTACGGTGGGAAAGGTTGGGCCTGCGATACGACTGGGGTAGACCAGGATAATTTTGTGCATGGCAGGTGGACCAGGATGGTCGACGTCCCACATGTCGGCGAATGAAAGTATTTTTTCCGATATAGAGGATGAGCAACAAGTATTCATTGTTTATTTTTTATGAAAGCTATTGTCTCCACTGTTACTCCTTGACTTTGTCAATGCCTCTCTCTCCTCCACATAAGCGGGGACTACTTGCTATGAATGCAGCGGGCAGCTGGCGTCTTGAGGGGCCAGGGCGGTGAGAGCGGGCTCCGAAAGCGGTCCGGACTCCAGCATGGCCCACCTCACATTATCACCATATATTTCTTGGAGTCCGTGCGCGGCGGGCGGGCGATCTCTTCTCCCTCCCCTGTTTCTCTCTTCTCAGCCGACGCCCGCCGAGCGACTAGATTTCGGCTATCAACGGTTTATTCAATTATGGTCCCACATGTCAGTGAAACTGCAAGACAACGCGTGTCCCCTTTGGTGAGCGGCGTGCGAGCCAGACTGTCGGGGTTGCGACACGTATGAGTTGTAAGTGTGCCGCCTTTTCCTTTAGAACTTGCGAAGCGTAACATTTTCGCGCGATCGATCGATAGAAATCCAGAACAAAATGACGAGGGCCGTGCTTTCCCGTTCGTTAGGTGGGCTAGTTCGAGTGATATGACGTGCTACAATGTCGTCCACTTGCTCCCTTTTTATGTAAGCAAGAGTTTACACTCGTACGCGGGAGGAGTGCGAAACAACGCGGGTCTGATTTTGATCGAGGGATAACTGTTCCCTGCCAAATGATGGAGGATTGTTAGCGATTATAGCATGATAGTGAGGGCATCTCCAGCGCTGGCCCACAAATTTACACCGGCATCTGTCCGAGGACACTGATGGATGCCATCCGATGCTGCACGCATACCTTTCGACAACTATATGAACTAACTGGACGAAATTCGTGCAAACAAAGAAAATTTCAAATTAACCGGATGAAATTCATTACATTTCGAAAACTTTTCCTACAAACTGGACGAAATTCATTACCTATTTCGCACAAACCGTACTAAACCTACTGTAAAACTAATCTAAATGATCACCAGTGCCCGACCACCAAGTCCGGCCATGAACCCGAGAAAGCCGGCCATTGCCTTTGCCTCCTCCTCATCCGCCTCGATAACCTCCTCCTCTGGCTGGAGCACAAGGTTATGAAGATTTCCAGCTCCACGTCGCTGTCAATCGGCTAATCATCCGCCGATGTTTACCCCACCAAGCTTTGGCGTCGACTGAGTGGAGTAGCGGTGGCCTTCCAGGGACCAGAGCGACGGCGACCTACCGTGTACTACTCTTCCTCGTTGTCGGCTGCGCCCGCGCACGCGCGCCGGCTTCGTGGTCGTGGCAGCGGAGGGCGGCCCGGGGGTGCCGGCGATCTCCTTCGCTTGCTCCTGCGACAGTACGTCGAAGAGAGCTTTGGAGCATGCCCGGAGCGGAGCCGCCGATGACCATCGTCTGCTCCTACGACAGTACGTACAAGAGAGCTTCGGAGCGCCACGAGGCCATGGTTGAAGTGGTGCCGACAGAAGGAAGGGACTGGAGGAGAATAAGTGTGGGTCTTTGGCTATAGCTGGGAGCTGGGGCTCAAGTTAATATAGTGGGCGAATGGCAATGAGCCGCGGCAGACGGATGGACAATTGGTGCCGGAGTAGGTTCGTCGGGCGTGAATGCGGATGCTGCTTCAGTGACTTAAGTGCAGATGCGTTTGGGTGTCTGACATGTGGGACCAACGGGCGTCTGGCCCGCATGTCAGTGACACACCAATTGCACCTATAGTTAAGTCCAGTGAATGCAGCATTGACATTCTGGAGAGATGGTGACTATTTCAGGCGCATGCGGACTGTTTGACTGGTCAACCATACAAATACAGAGCTATATGCTGAGCCAGCGACCGTATAATCACCATATCTCGTATACAATGATCAAAGTGAGCTATCAAGACAAGTTCGATGACCGCCAATGCATTTTACTCGGTAATAAATGACCAGGATTGAAGGGGATACCTAATTTTCTTCGTCTTTTGTCCTTGATCTCTTGACAAACCAATGCACTATACGGTTGTCCGGCCACTCCACCCCAGAGCTCTCACCAAGCGTTGTTCATGCCACCGCGCCGCACACTAACCGGTAAGGCAGCGATGGCATCCCGCCGCACCGAGTTCCTCGCCGCCGACGAACGCACACAAAATGGTAGGGAAGCGATGGCATCCCACCGTGCCGAGTTCATCGCCGCTCGCGACCTCACAACTATGTGGGAGGAATTTGAAGATGCCACGGCCGAATGGGCGGTAGAGCAAGAGGCGGCCAAAGCCGCACAGAGGGAGCGGAAAAGTCAGAAAGCACTCAAGAAAAGAGAGGCCCGCCGCCACAAGAAAGAAAAGGACGCATGTGCTGCTGCGGAGAGGTCGGCGAAGATCCAAGTACGGTGTGGTGTCGCCGACAAAGCCGGTAAGGAGAACGACGACGTCTGGCCAGCATGTGAGAAGTAGTAGTACTAGTAGTTAGTGTGTGTGTCTGTGTCTGAGTACGAGCATGTACCAGTACTACTAGTTACTACTTTGTATTTAGAGCAAATTACCAGTACATTAGCCTAGACTAAGTGAAAAAATTCCTATCCTATGCATCAAATGGCATCTCTTTGGCCCTGTTTGGATCCCTAAGTTAGAGTTAGTTTTGGTTAGTTGGGGCTCAAATAACCCAAAAGTATCCAAGCATGATGGGTTAGTTTGGGTTAGTTGGATCTAACCCACCCCAAAAAACTAGCCCACACTAGAGGAGCTTATTTGGGTTAGTTCTCTTGGGCCCACTAAAAAATTAGTAAAAAAAAGTTACCCCTCCCATCCAAACATGGTCTAAAGTTGTCAAATGGTTGAGAAAGAATATTTATTGTCAATCTAACCCTACCATCCAAACAGCTCTTTGGTTAGAGTTAGTTTAAGGTTGGTCCAGGGTAAGAATCTAGCTCTAACCTCTAACTCAGTTAGAGTATCCAAACAGGGCCTTTCTCTATAGGAATTGAGATGCATGTCATCTCACTTCCTATGATTTTCATATTCCTATCCTATGAATGAAAGGAGGCCTCTGTTGGAGTAAATACTGTAGCTAGCAGTACTGCTGGTACAGTAGTTTTCTTCAAGAAGCGGAATTCAACAAAGTCATGATGGTTCCTTCGTCCGAGCAACTTCAAAGTGGGAAGTGGGCCTGTGATTTGACGGCTCATTAGTCATTGTTACTACGGCGCGACAACCTGGGTGACTCTCCCTTGGAGTTCTGCGTGCATGGCAAGTGGACTAGGATAGTCGACGTCCAACATGTTGGCAAACGGAAGTATTCTTTCCGATATCGAGGAGCAAGGAAACCGTGTGGTATAGTATCACTGCTGATTGGTTCGCAAAAAAATAGTATCACTGCCGATTTATAATTTTTTTTATTTCTGATGAATGCTAGTGTTTCAACTCTTACGACGAAGGGTGCCAAACACGGCATGTGCTGGATGTCCCACACGTCAGCGAAAGGAGTGGGACATGAACAGCGTGGTAGAGCCCAGCGTAAAAAAACAACGTGGTAGAGCGTCTCCACTTCTTCCACTTCTGGGTCGGAGACCACACGCAGTAGTACTTAGCTGTATGAACGATACAAAGTGCGACCTGGAGAGAAAGACACGTGTAGTTGGAAGGTCTCGGGACATGCACGTAAACAAATATAAAATTTAATATGTGCCTCCAACTAATATAGTAGTAATAGAGTACTTAGACACGTACTCCATAACATCACCGTGCATTGCACGTACAACATTTAGTGGTACTACATAGTAAGAGACAAATGTCGCCCAAGAGTTCCCTTCTCGACCTACTTTTGGGTGTTTGGTAGAGTGTATGGAGGGTGCATGAGTCCACACTAGTTTAGCACAAATACACTAGAAGCATGCATGAAGAGAGCATGCATGAAGAGGGGTGTTGAGTTGAGCATACATGAAGAGGGAACAAATATGCTGAGACGAGAATGCGACCAAACACACCCTGTATGCCACGCATGTTCATACCATTTGTGCATTTCTACTTCATTTACTGCGCTACATTACTCAGGTTCGTACGTCCACTCCTGGGTACATGTATGTCTCGTAGTTTCAGTGCCGCGTGTTCTTCATATAGATGGAACGATCGTTGCATAACACGTGCGCCTTGATGCTAGATGTCTCGCGTGTTGGCAAAAGGATGAACAAAGCTCACGTAAAAAAAATAGAGTGGAAGAACATAGATTCCGGACGACCGAGAAGGAGCAAGGAACCTCGTGGTGGAGCGTATGCACACATAACATTTAATATTATTCAGCGATATAAAATTAACCAATCATCTCCACAGTGGACTGGAAGAGTACGAAACACGGCAGCCCAGTGTAGCTACATCATACTAGTACATGGCTAACCCACGCTATCACCATATTTCTTGGCTTCCGTGCGACACCTATCTCTAGTAATCCAGCAGCCTGTATTGCTTCTCCCTCCTCGTCTCTATCAAAGTGCGGCGGGCTGGCGTTTCTGCCGTCTATTGAGGTCGGTTAACTATCACATGTTAGCGACATGCCAAGAGCATTCTAAAAAAAATTCCTTTCACGTTCCGTTTTCAAAAAGAAAAAAATCCTTTCACGTACGAATTTGCATGTATGCTTTGAGAAACTTGCATGTCCTATACTGCTCCTGTTTGATACTCTAACATAGCTAGAGGTTAGACTAACTCATGACTAACCCTGAACTAACTGTAGCCAAAGAGGTGTTTGAGTGACAGGGTTAGATTGACAATAAATGCACTTCATGGAGAGAGAAAAGTGATTTTTCAGTGGTCCCAATGAGAACTATCTCCAGTTAGCACCTCTTGAGTGGGATAGTTTTTTTTGGTGGGTTCGATGCAACTTGCTCCAATTTAAACCCTCATGCTTGGATACTTTACGGCTATTTGAGCCCCAACTAGCTCAAACTAACTCTAACCCATGGATCCAAACAGGGCCTATGGCCAGTGTCGACGCGGAGCAGTCGCGTGCACCGGGAAGCGGCGCTCTCTCGGCCATCACGCCACTTCAAAGCCGGCGCCAGTGAGAGGTCACCTCCTCTCTGGCCGGGCATTAATGCGGCACTGACGCTCCAGGCGACGCTAACCGTTTCACGCGGGAAGCGCGCGCTCGCAAGGGAGTATAGGTTTTGAACCGTTTCAGGTGTAATAGTAATGGTAGTTTGCAAAACTACTCAATTATTGCACTCTGTTTCCTAAGAAATTGTCGTAAAAAAACATTACTCCATAGCCCGCTTCCCTTCTCCTTCCTGCTCGTGATTTACGTGGCCATGTTAATGTGGTTGTGTCAAAAAAAATGTCACTTCCTGCTCGTGATTTGCGTTATATAATTACAAGCAAGATTCTCGTGCATTGCACGAAACATCAATATGCAATTTTTTACAAAACACCTGTTGTGATTGACCCATGCAGGAGTAATCCCATGTGTAAAAACTAATAATATCTCGAGAATTTTATCGGAAAACTGGTATCTCGAGAATGTCATCGAAAAAATGAAAGATTAGAGATAAGGCGAGGAGTGGAGCGTGGTGGTGACTGGTGGTCGAAATGGGCGGAGGCATGGGGATGGACGGTGCTGGCAGGCGGCAGCGGCCACCATGCATGCTAGATTTTTCCAAAGACTTATTCCTTTTTTAATTGCTGAGCAATGAGGTTGCGGGAGATAATGATGTGGAGAGAGGTGCGGGTATCTTTTGTAAATTATCATAGTTTGCTTCCTATCCGTCAGATATAGATCATACGGTCTGTATTAGAAGATGGCAGGCACACCATCATCGCCAACTCGTTTTTTTATAAGGGTATACAGATGACAAGTTTGCTGACTACTAAAGTAAAGTGGAATCTGTCCATGTTATGCAAGTAAATAAAGGTGATTGTTTATCATACGGGTAAGGTTGGATGAAGGGTGGTAGGAACAAATGCTCCACGTAGAGCATGTGTGTGTGAGATGGAGTATTAGTGTGTGTGTGTGTGTGTGTGTGTGTGTGTGTGTGTGTGTGTGTGTGTGTCCCGGGGTCCTCTGTGGCGGATGCAATTTAAGTGTGCATGGCTTCATCATAGAGAGGTGATGTGCATGGCAGAGGCCACCAACGATGGGGTGCGAGAGAGAAAATGCCCGTAGGAGGGAAGAGAAGGTGCGTGCGCATGAGAGGAGTCGACATCGATAGAACGTGTTTGTTCGAGAGACACCACGGAAGACTACTATATATCGATGGTGCATGTAGGCGGGAATTAAACAAAGGGATGGTCTTATTGGTTTCGGGGATATAGGGGAAGAGTGAGAGGCGCGCGGGGCGGGGGAGGGGGTAGCTAGAAGGAGATTGTTAAGTGTGACTGTGTGTTTTGCCCATCCAGGCGGAAGTTATGTGCACAAAAGAGGAGAACGATTCGATGTGGCATTAGGATTGAGGGTAATTAACTACGTATGGAGACATAGAGACCTTGAACATGCATGTGTGAGAGGTATACATGTATACGTGGGATGTGTGTGTGTGCGCGCGCGCATGATCGAGATAAAAGAAAGAAGACATAAGTCCTAAGATCAACGACATGGGAGAGACGGATCGTTATGACAATATGCATGCATGTGAGAATGCAGGGAAGAAGGCCCGACAATTGAGCATGTGTTTTGTCTTTAAGAGACAGTGGCGTGGGCTGGAGCATGCATCTATGGTGAGCAGAGGGGGTGAGGCGCAACGATTGTGCAAAAGAGATCAACCTATAAATGCATATGTATGGATAGACATATATAGTGTGGGTGATATGAAGCAAGACTCCGTGCGAGAAAGAAATGTTGACGGAGAAACTACAGATAGATACAGAGATGGAGATGCTAGCTAGAGAAACATCCGTTAGTTTGGGTGTCGGAGATGACCGTCGGGTGGTTCAAAGGGTGAAGTTATATATGTGTGTGAGAGGGCACTTGACTACATGCATGTAGAGAGAAACATATGTAGTGTGCGTGATAGGAATCAAGAGTGAGGGCGAGAAAGAAGGTTGATGGAGAAACTGATAAATAGAAAGATAAAGATGCTAGCTAGTGTGCGCTAGAGATAGAAGTCGAGTGGATCAGAAGGCTGGGTTATGTGTTTGGGTGTGAGAAAGATAGAGAGAGGGTGCATGTGAGTCACATACAAACAAATATCAGAGAGAAATGAGATCCAGATAGATGGAGTTTTGTGTCTGCGAGAGAGAAAGATATTTCACAACGAGAGTGATAGCTAGAGAGACATATGAGGGAACGCAAGATATCTCTAGGGAAAGAGGGTGTGTTTGAGCGACATACAATAGAACAATGGAGAAATATGAGACCCAGGGAGACAGAGTTTGTGTTTTTGTGTGAGAAAGAGATATTGAAGAGGAAGAGTCGTAGGTTCTCATATCTAAGGAGCGAAAGACATCTCTGTATGAGGGGTGTGCGAGTGGCACACATGGGAATAGTTGAGAGAAATGAGACCCCGGGAGACAAAGTTTTGTGTTTGTGTGAGAGAAAGAGATTCCACATGGAGAATAGCTAAAGACACATAGCAGGGAGCGAGATATACTTAGAGAGAGATAGAGTGATGAAGGTCAATGGAGAGAGTACCGTCAGCGTGTTACGAAGATAAAATATCATTGTTGACATACAGGTAGCACGAGAGATGCCTGAGAGATGATGAACGCGTATAGGTCCAGAGAGATAGTCCTATATAAGCATGAGTGATAGCTATATGAGACGAATATCTGGATTAAAGGGGATTCAAATATTTAAACTGGAGATCATGACATCGATAATATCATAACGCAAATTGGTGTATCAAACATGCATATTCATTTGAATTTGGGCACACGTGTAATGTTATATAGTTTATCAATATGTGTGATCCATAGATTCTTCAATTACAAACAATGCATGGTTTATATGCAATTAATGTCTAAACGGGATTACACTATATGTTGCATGTGTGAAACACATTATACATGTTTGAAAAGTTTAAAAAACCCCGCATGAAACACACATTAATTAGAGACAGTTAGCGAGGAATGCATACATTGGATTTCAACATAAAGTGGTTTCAAATATTTGAAAATCCAAATTGATGGATACAACCTTATGAATCTGAGATCATGCCATTTGTAAACCATATTTATGTATAAATGGTGTTGTGCTTTTGAAAGTATATATGTAAAAAAAGTGATGTATATAGAATGTAATTCCAACTGAAAAAGGATCCCGCCCGAAAAAAATAGTAGAATACAAACGGGATTCGAATTGAGTTGGCACAATAAATGTGCACTGTGCAAAATTTGAACAAAGCGGGGAAAGTCGCAGTAACCGCCCGAAACCAAAATCTGCGAGATGGAAATCACTACTGCCTATCCCTACCGCGCAAAGCCTATCTGCTAGATTTCTATAGGTTTCGATAGGGATAGGTTTGTAATTTCACCCAAACGTGACGTAACCGCCTCTCACCCAGATTCATACACGGTGGGCGCCAAAACACAGTGTGCCCTTGGCCGAAATCGACTCCCTCCCCGATTCATATTCATAAATGGTGGGCGCCAAAAACAAACCCTCGTCGGCAAATATTTGGTGTATGCGAGATTAGCGTCCTATCCCCAACCAACTAATGTTGCTGTGATGTAGTAGAAATTTGAAACGGGGGCTAAGTTTGTAAATTTCCTCGCATTTGAGACAAGCGCGCCCTGAATACATGGTTCCCCCCATCCTCTCTACCTCCCTTTTCCCCATTCGTACTCCGTGGGCGCCAAAACACACTCTCCACCCCAACCTCCTCCGTCCACCGCCATCCGCCACCCCACCCACTGTCGTCCTCCTCCACCATGCCGGAGCTGATACCCCGACGCCGCCGTCCATTACAAGAGATTGACCTCTCTCATCCACGCCTTCGGACCAGGATCCTTGCATCCCGTCCTCTCGCTTCATCCCCGCCGTTGTCCACCTTGTCGGCACCGCTCCTACGACCGTCTTGTCCACCACGCCCCGCCACCACCGTCTACCCTCCTAGATCTGCTTTCACGCTGCCGACAGCCATCGCTACCGCAGCACCGTCAAATTCTCACCAGATGCGTACACGGCGCCGCACCAGAGGCGGTACTCTTTCGTATCTGCTCAACTTATTTATCACAGCAAGAAAATAGATCGCCACTGCTTTACTCTGATTTCTTGTCTTGGTTGCGAAGTTGCCTTTGTCCGGTTTGCACCTTCAGATCTGCCATGGCACGCTCAACACTATACTCCCAATACTTATGGTTTTCCCCTTTTATATTCCACACTAGTTAAATCACAGTATACTAAATTTCAAAATTGGGTCAGTCAATTTTTCAGAGCTCGCCGGAGTTCGCCGGTGCGATCCAAGGGGCTCGGGTGGTTGTGGGGCCTCGCCGAACAAAGAAAACTCAACGTGGGTGGGGGTGGGGGTGGCAGAGGAACACGGGCGGTGGGAGCCGGTGGTCTGGCCGGCAGCCCGTGCAGTGTTCTGTATGGGAAGAATCATAGACGAGGAAGAAGAAGGGTTAGGAGACGTAGGATCTTCATCCAACCGCCTGAAATGGTCTAGAGACAGCTGGGAGTTGCATTCTTAATGCGCTCTTGTTCATCATGTGTGGGCACTGCACAACCAACATTTTATTATCCAAAATATGCTTGCTCTTCTTTACAATGTTCGATAGAGCTGGCCTGTACGTGATCGATAGGCTTTCAATTACTAGCGGCAATACAACACCGTATTTTCAAGCCAGTTCCACTTTCTCGATTTATATATCTTGGTTATGGTGTACCCCTATTATGTACACTATGATCTGCCTAGTTGCTGTGTGCTCTTGTTATCATGGTTTGGCAATAAACTATCCATACAATATATCATGAACCTATCATCTGCCAGCTATCCTTACTTCTGGAGCCTATTTTTTTGTGTACTTGTGCCAGATTATATAAATGCACACACAATATTACAGCACACATGAGCTCTCTCATTAGAATCCAGTGATAGCACATAAGTGTTTACAGGGGCGCCCCTATATTAGAATATCATCTACATTACAAAGATAATCTCACAACTATTTATGTTTTCATGGTTCTCAGATATTATACACAATTACAGTGAATATCAGAATTCGTGCATCAGAAGAATATTGTGGAACACTGCAATGACTTACAAAATTGGCACTAAGGCATTGAGTGCCATTTTGGAAGCAATGAAACTCGTACGCTCCCCACCTGTTGATTCTTGTTCAGAATATCATTGTAATGACTATTCTAACCTCGAGGAGTCAAAGGCAGATGGCCTGTCCTGTTCACCTATCAAGGTGCCTGTTCTAATTTGGCAAGGTTTTATTGATTGCGCGTATCTTGCATATGTTGTCTTGAATTTCTTCTACTTTGTTGCACCACCATCTGCTTAGTTTACTCATCATATAACTCGAGATGCTATGCCCATCCATTATCAATACATATTCCATCTGTCGTCATACTATGTTTTCCCACTCAAATGATGTTCTTGTGCATCAAACATCAAAAAGGAAGAGGGTGATTGCCGAACCTGAAGGAGCACCAGCAAAGTCCTTGAAAAACGTGGTGGTGCCGGAGAAATCAGACAGCGCCCCACTTATATTGGTTGTACAACCAGTGACACAGAACATAGGACCGACTCCAGCAGACTGTACCCATACTTCACTGGCCACACCACTAGCCCCACCACACAGGACCTGCACTCCAGCAAAAGGTATACTGATTTCATTTGCCATAGCACCAGCCGTACCATAGAAAAATCCCACTCCAGCAAAAAGTACAGCAAGTCCACCGGCCGAAGACCTATCCCAACTGCAGAGATGGCCAATTCCTGCAGATTGGAACCCCATTCCATTTATTCCCAGTTTAAAAGACAATGCTTTCAATGTTGTTAGGGACTACGTGCATATATTCCCATCATGGGAAGATTATAGTGAAGACAAACACCATTTTCACATCTTCCTGTCCAACTGACATGTAAGTGCTATTATTCATGGTTATTATTTTCCTGTTTTCTGCTGATCAAACACATCAATGATTTACATTACATTGTTGTAACTAGGTGAGGGTCAATCTGGATAGTCATGACGAGCAAAGCTTGCTTGTGCTTTTCAAGGAAGCATTGCAGCAGTATCGGTGTTACCTGAGGAAATCACACTTTGATGGCAAGTCTATAAACAAATTTCCGGTGAAGTCTCCTGTGCTAAATTTAGAAGACATTGAATGGAAAAACCTTGTTATGCACTGGTCTCGTTCCTAGGATGAGGTACTGTCTATGAAATCACATGACAATTTGAACTTCTACTTTTTCGCATGTGCCTTACGAATCTTTTTTGCAGGAAATCAGCTCAAAGAAGAATTTGGGTTTGAAAAGAATGACGGGATATCGCAAATATGCTACCCGCTGCTTTGCTCTTGTTAGTACCTGTTGTCCTGTATCACTGTACTTGCACACATACCAGGTTCATTATGTGACAGCAGTATGCATGATAGCTTGCTTATCAATTGTTCACTCCAAATTATCAGATCTGTATGAATGGTTACATTAGTGCAGAATATATCCAATGCTAATGAATTTTTTTAGCTCTGCATTGTTCTTGTAAGTACATGCTGTCCTTTATAAGTGTACTTATATTGACAGGTAGTTGTTCATGTACCATCACTCTGCAGCTTATTTTCCTTTGCCCTCCATTTTCTACACATCAGATCTATATTTACTCTTACCATAAGGTTGGTACTGAAGAAGTTTAGCTGTGCATTGCTCTTGGCTGTGCCTTTTGCCTGTATCGCTGCACATACATTTATAGCTACTTGGTTATGTAGCATCACTCTTCATCTTATCTTAAATATTCTCCATTTTTTCGTATATTATCACATCTATATTTACTCTTAACAAAATGTAGAATAAAGGCAATGCTTATGAAGAACATTCTATACTAAACTTCTTGAATTGCCCCCCCATCAGCATGGACAAGGGCTTTATAGAGCCTGTCTTCACCAGTAATGTAAGTTTGTCCTTCTCAAGCCTTCAAACTTTGTTGTGTATATTTGGTTAGGCATGACTGGAACAGCTGTTTATTTTTGGTGTTTGCATCAAATTGCATGTTTAGATTTTAATGTGTAGTTCATAAACAAAAGTTTGTCCTTCTCAATTTAAGTTTTCAGTTGTACAACCAAGTTCCTTCTTCATACCATGTAAATTAAACTATACAGAGCAAGTGATCTTCTTTTGCACTGCATGTATGCTTCTGTTCTTCATCCGTAATCCAGTGGTGTGGTGAACCTACCCACTACAGCACAATGTCATATTCTGCAATGTCTTAACTATGAACAATGTCATATCATTCTACTATTATTTAAACCACCTCTTTATTTGCCAATCTGAAATGGGATAAATTGACAGCACACTAACCATTGATACTTATGAGTTCTTGATCTGTAATCCAGTGGTGTCGTGAAGCTGCCAACTCCTTCACAATGTCAATTCCTGCCATGTCTTGACCTGAACAATACCATATTGTGTTAATGCAATTTTAAACTATGTCACTTTATTCGTCAGTAAGAAATGTGATGAATTGTCAGCACTAATACTTTTATGTGCAAAACCTGTCATCTGTCTGCTTGTTTATCTTTCAGAGTGAGGAAGATATAAGTGTTGAACAAGCGCAGTCTCATCATCTTGCTCAGCTGCTTGCGCTGCAGCTCCCCAGCAGGGCTAACCTTTCTATTGAAGTGTTGTCGGTTTTGTATATTATTTTGTCGGCGTGTTTATTTGCACTGGTGGCGATCTTTGATGCCCAGTGTATCTAATCTGCTGTCTGCTTGTGCTTTATTATCATAGTGGCGAACTTTGATGCCTAGTGGATGTAATATGCCATAATTTCTTTATTGTATAGTCTAGGTTTTTTCTTATTCACAATGCTGGAGTTATTTTACTGTATATATATCATGTCTTCGCAGTAAACCGGCCAAACCGTAAAATTACGGTACATAATCAGGCCGTCATGCAATGACGATGTATGATCCACATCATGGGCCCCGCCAAACTGGCCCACTAGTAGATTCGGGCCTTTAATAGGCCGAGTAACCCCCGGCCCTCTTTTCGCAAGAAAACTCAATGGGCTTTTAGGAGGCTGAGAAGTAGGCTGGGCCTGAAACATGCCGAATAGCTCATGGGCCGGCGGCAGCCCGAAATGGACCCCGGCCCATGATTGTGTGAATCAATTCACGGGCTTTTAACAGGCCAAAGTTGTCTCGGTCCTTGTTTGGCCCAATCAGATATCGGCGGCGAGCAGGCTGGATGCAAATCGGGCCGTAGTTAGGCCCAACTATATGACGGGCTTTTAACAGGCCGAAATTAATATAGGGCCGAAATGTTAAATGGGCCCTTAACATGTCGAAACTAATATCAGGCCGAATTACTAAATGGGCCTTTAGCAAGTGGGCCCAAAAGCATAGCGTCCAGTCAACGGGCCGAATCTGATATGGGCCATAATTGAGCCCAAAGCCTCTTAAAGGGCCGGACCAGATCTTGGCCGTGATTTGGCCCAGAAAGTGGGAGGCTTTTAACGGGCCGGATCTTAAATGGGCCATTACTAGGCCCAAAACATGGCAGGCCATTAATGGACCGGATCAATTATGGGCCGGCATTTGGCCCAAAACATGGCAGTCAGTTAATGGGCCGGCCTACTAGGGTCCTCAAAATCTTGTGGGCCTATAGCTGGGCCGGCCCATTAATGTCGATGAAATCTCGTGGGCCTTTAGCTAGGCCGGCCCATTATGATCCGCATGAATTTTGTGGGCCTTTACCTGGGCCAGACCATTATGGCACACAAAAATCTTGTGGGCCTTTACCTGGGCCGGCCTATTATGGCCCACGAAATCTTGTGGGCCTTGAGCTGGGCCAGCCCATTATAGTCTACAAAATCTCGTGGGCCTTTAACTGGGCCGGCCCATTATGGGCTGCAAAATCTTGTGGGACTTTAGTTGGGCCGGCCCATTTAAACTTGATTGGTCGTGCCACGTGTTGACGTATCATAGGCGCCTTCTGTCTAATGAGTGGATGACATCTGTCCCAATGATGAGCCGACACGTGTTTCCTCCAGCCAATGATGATTTTACACGTGGAAAATCCCCATTGGTCGGGGCTGTTAATGGGTTATCGGATCCAAAACCCAACCCGATAGCTTAACGACATTCCGTTACGGTGGATGCCACGTGTCGGTCACCCTTGACGAAAGCACTTCTGTGACGCGCGATTCATCGTCATGGAAGTGGACACTTCCGTGATGATAATTTTGGTAATGTCATCGAACACTTCTACGACAGCACACGTATGACTATCTTGATTCTATCATAAATTTTTCATGGATGTACATGCATGACAAAAAACGCGACCTACTATGACAAAAACGTATCATCACGGAAGTGTATTTTTTTGTAGTGCTAAGAGATCAAGATATCAATTGTTGTGTCTAGGGGTGCCCCCCTGCCCCCATAAATAAAGGATCAAGGGGGAGGGGGCGGCCGGCCAGGAGGAGGCACGCCAGGGAGGAGTCCTACTCCCACCGGGAGTAGGACTCCCTCTTTTCCTAGTTGGAGTAGGAGGGGGAAGGAAGGGAGAGAGGAGAGGAAGGAAAGCGGGGGCGCCGCCACCCCTCCTTGTCCTATTCGGACTAGAGGGGGAGGGCGCCCGTGGCCTGCCCTGGCCGCCCCTCCTCTTCTCCACTAGGGCCCATTAGGCCCACTAAACCCCCCGGGGGGTTCCGGTAACCCCCCGGTACTCTGGTATATATCCGAAACCTCCCGAAACACTTCCGGTGTCCGAACATAGTCATCCAATATATCAATCTTTATGTCTCGACCTTTTCGAGACTCCTCGTCATGTCCGTGATCATATCTGGGACTCTGAACTACCTTCGGTACATCAAAACACAAAAACTCATAATACCGATCGTCACTGAACTTTAAGCGTGCGGACCCTACGGGTTCGAGAACTATGTAGACATGATCGAGACACATCTCTGGTCAACAACCAATAGCGGAACCTGGATGCTCATATTGGCTCCCACATATTCTACGAAGATCTTTATCGGTCAAACTGCATAACAACATACATTGTTCCCTTTGTCATCAGTATGTTACTTGCCCGAGATTCGATCGTCGGTATCTCGATACCTAGTTCAATCTCATTACCGGCAAGTCTCTTTACTCATTACGTAATGCGTCATCCTGTAACTAACTCATTAGCTACATTTCTTGCAAGGCTTATAGTGATGTGCATTACCGAGAGGGCCCAGAGATACCTCTCCGACAATCGGAGTGACAAATCCTAATCTCGAAATACGTCAACTCAACAAGTACCTTCGGAGACACCTGTAGAGCACCTTTATAATCACCCAGTTATGTTGTGACGTTTGGTAGCACACAAAGTGTTCCTCTGGTAAGCGGGAGTTACATAATCTCATAGTCAGAAGAACATGTATAAGTCATGAAGAAAGCAATAGCAACATACTAAACGATCAAGTGCTAAGCTAACGGAATGGGTCAAGTCAATCTCATCATTCTTCTAATGATGTGATCCCATTGATCAAATGATAACTCATATCTATGGTTAGGAAACTCAACCATCTTTGATCAATGAGCTAGTCAAGTAGAGGCATACTAGTGACACTATGTTTGTCTATAATTTCACACATGTATTATGTTTCGGTTAATACAATTCTAGCATGAATAATAAACATTTATCATGATATGAGGAAATAAATAATAACTTTATTATTGCCTCTAGGGCATATTTCCTTCAACCTCCTCTCTAGAAGCAGCTCTCTCATTACTTGTCTCCTTGCGAAGCAGTGCTTGAACATGAGAGTGCCGCACGATTGAACTTAGTACCGATGAACTCTGCTACGTGGAGTCTACGTTCTCTCCGCCGCCATGTCCGGCCCCTTCTCCTCCGCCATGTCCGGCCCCTTCTCCGCCGCCATGTCTGGCCTCTTCCCCGCTGCCATTATCGATCATCTCTGCATCTTGTCCCGTGTCATCATTGCCTGCCCCGTCGGCGTCCTCAACACCGTCATCCTCATCTTCAACTATCCACTGAGTATAGCCATCCATGAAACTATTCATGAGCAGGTGCGCTTCGACACGACCATCATCATAGGGGTCGAGCCAAACTATTCCTTTTCATTTTCGACACAGACATAAAACCTCTGTCCGTTTATTTTCTTTGATGTCCTGCACCGCCGACCGCAACCACCTGTCCACCATCGTTCCATTGACTATCGTGAATGTCTGCATGGTAATAATAAACAAATTGATTATAAAAATGCGTGCATGCATCAAAGTCATACAAAAATTCGGCGTGACCTTCCCTAAAAATAGGACATATAGATCTAGAGTTTGTCTGGAATTCGCTGAAACAGAAATAAATCGACATTTCGGAAAAACATAGGTAACTCAAACGCATAATTTGGCATCAACTCATGCCACACACACAATTTCCATCATATCGCCCAGTTATCATCACACACACATACACATATTTCCATTTTGCAAAAGCATGAAATTTTAATCACCTCTATCTCAAGATCGAGCACACGGTGGAGATGATGATGTAGGGAGATCAAAAGTGCACAAAGCTCTTCTTGACAAAGACAGATCTTGTTAGGGGGCAAATAGGTCACTTAACTGAATGCTACATCTACCTAGCTAGCTAATTTGGGAGGATACAACTTCAACTAGTGGAGGGGGAAGGAAAAAAGAGTAAGGAGATGCATTAATGGAGGTGGTGTAGTTAGCTAGGAGTAATGAAGAGAGAAAAAGGTAGGTAGAAGAGGGAGAGTAATGGGGGAGAAGTATTGAGGAAGAAGAAGAGTGAGAGAGGGAGGATGTGGGAGGTAGGGGAAAGGGAGGAGAGGAGATGGGGGAGGGGAGGACGGGTGGAAAAAGGTGGTGGGGTGCTGCGTCTTAGCAGTAGCGCGGGAGGAAAAACACGCTACTGATAAGAGCGTAGCAGCAACGTGCTTTTCTCACACACGCTACTGCTAAACGGGGCCAACCGTGTGGCCAAATTCAAAATTAGCAGCAGCGACGTGAGTAAAAAGCGTGCTACTCCTATTGCATTAGCAGTAGCACGCATCGTGACACAGCGCTGCTGCTAAACTTAGGTTGTTGGCTACTGTCGGTCGATTTTTATAGCAGCGCGGTTTAGACCTCACGCGCTACTGCTAAATTTGCATCAGTAGCTAGTTTTTCTTACCCGCGCTACTGCTAATTAGCAGCACTACTTCTTTTGTGCCATGCTGCTGCTAAGATTCTGTGTATAAGGTTTTCCCTAGTAGTGTGTTGTCAGTGCTCGGCAACATGTTCTACAAACTGCTGATTCCATTCTCTTCCCAATCTACAAACTTCTAATTCCATTCTCTTCCTAATCTACAGAGGCTTGAAGTTATATTTCTTGTTGTGATCTATCGAAGCGAGGGTCTTGGTTTTTTTGTGGAATGTGCATAAACCCAATCTATAAAGAAGTCTTCCCGAGATTTAGTCAAAATTCCATTCTCTTCCTAATCGCCAAGACGGCCGCGCGAGGATGACGATGACTGCGTCCAGTGGCATCAAGGGGAATATGCGGAGGAGGGGGTGGCAACGGATGTTATCTGGTCGCCCCGAGTCACCCCTGGGAGGGCGACGCGAGGGAGGAGCAGGGGGAGGGGGATCTCGATAAGATTAGTTTTTAAATTTATAGACATTGCTTTTTTGGTACTATAAATATTGCTTTGTTCAATTGCAATGTGTGGCAGTGGGAAGGAGCGAGAACCTAGGTGGGGTCGTGTTGACAATGAGAATTTTAGGGCATGGAGGGTAGTGATGGTGTTTGTGGGAGGGGACTTGTCATATTTTTGAAGGAAATATGCCGTAGAGGCAATAATAAAGTTGTTATTTTATATTTCCTTATTCATGATAAAGGTTTATTATTCATGCTAGAATTGTATTGATCGGAAACTTAAGTACATGTGTGAATACATAAACAGATACTATGTCCCTAGTAAGCCTCTACTAGACTAGCTCATTGATCAAAGATGGTAGGGTGGTTGTGGGGCCTCGCCGAACAAAGAAAACTCAACGTGGGTGGGGGGTGGGGGTGGCAGAGGAACACGGGCGGTGGGAGCCGGTGGTCTGGCCGGCAGCCCGTGCAGTGTTCTGTATGGGAAGAATCATAGACGAGGAAGAAGAAGGGTTAGGAGACGTAGGATCTTCATCCAACCGCCTGAAATGGTCTAGAGACAGCTGGGAGTTGCATTCTTAATGCGCTCTTGTTCATCATGTGTGGGCACTGCACAACCAACATTTTATTATCCAAAATATGCTTGCTCTTCTTTACAATGTTCGATAGAGCTGGCCTGTACGTGATCGATAGGCTTTCAATTACTAGCGGCAATACAACACCGTATTTTCAAGCCAGTTCCACTTTCTCGATTTATATATCTTGGTTATGGTGTACCCCTATTATGTACACTATGATCTGCCTAGTTGCTGTGTGCTCTTGTTATCATGGTTTGGCAATAAACTATCCATACAATATATCATGAACCTATCATCTGCCAGCTATCCTTACTTCTGGAGCCTATTTTTTTGTGTACTTGTGCCAGATTATATAAATGCACGCACAATATTACAGCACACATGAGCTCTCTCATTAGAATCCAGTGATAGCACATAAGTGTTTACAGGGGCGCCCCTATATTAGAATATCATCTACATTACAAAGATAATCTCACAACTATTTATGTTTTCATGGTTCTCAGATATTATACACAATTACAGTGAATATCAGAATTCGTGCATCAGAAGAATATTGTGGAACACTGCAATGACTTACAAAATTGGCACTAAGGCATTGAGTGCCATTTTGGAAGCAATGAAACTCGTACGCTCCCCACCTGTTGATTCTTGTTCAGAATATCATTGTAATGACTATTCTAACCTCGAGGAGTCAAAGGCAGATGGCCTGTCCTGTTCACCTATCAAGGTGCCTGTTCTAATTTGGCAAGGTTTTATTGATTGCGCGTATCTTGCATATGTTGTCTTGAATTTCTTCTACTTTGTTGCACCACCATCTGCTTAGTTTACTCATCATATAACTCGAGATGCTATGCCCATCCATTATCAATACATATTCCATCTGTCGTCATACTATGTTTTCCCACTCAAATGATGTTCTTGTGCATCAAACATCAAAAAGGAAGAGGGTGATTGCCGAACCTGAAGGAGCACCAGCAAAGTCCTTGAAAAACGTGGTGGTGCCGGAGAAATCAGACAGCGCCCCACTTATATTGGTTGTACAACCAGTGACACAGAACATAGGACCGACTCCAGCAGACTGTACCCATACTTCACTGGCCACACCACTAGCCCCACCACACAGGACCTGCACTCCAGCAAAAGGTATACTGATTTCATTTGCCATAGCACCAGCCGTACCATAGAAAAATCCCACTCCAGCAAAAAGTACAGCAAGTCCACCGGCCGAAGACCTATCCCAACTGCAGAGATGGCCAATTCCTGCAGATTGGAACCCCATTCCATTTATTCCCAGTTTAAAAGACAATGCTTTCAATGTTGTTAGGGACTACGTGCATATATTCCCATCATGGGAAGATTATAGTGAAGACAAACACCATTTTCACATCTTCCTGTCCAACTGACATGTAAGTGCTATTATTCATGGTTATTATTTTCCTGTTTTCTGCTGATCAAACACATCAATGATTTACATTACATTGTTGTAACTAGGTGAGGGTCAATCTGGATAGTCATGACGAGCAAAGCTTGCTTGTGCTTTTCAAGGAAGCATTGCAGCAGTATCGGTGTTACCTGAGGAAATCACACTTTGATGGCAAGTCTATAAACAAATTTCCGGTGAAGTCTCCTGTGCTAAATTTAGAAGACATTGAATGGAAAAACCTTGTTATGCACTGGTCTCGTTCCTAGGATGAGGTACTGTCTATGAAATCACATGACAATTTGAACTTCTACTTTTTCGCATGTGCCTTACGAATCTTTTTTGCAGGAAATCAGCTCAAAGAAGAATTTGGGTTTGAAAAGAATGACGGGATATCGCAAATATGCTACCCGCTGCTTTGCTCTTGTTAGTACCTATTGTCCTGTATCACTGTACTTGCACACATACCAGGTTCATTATGTGACAGCAGTATGCATGATAGCTTGCTTATCAATTGTTCACTCCAAATTATCAGATCTGTATGAATGGTTACATTAGTGCAGAATATATCCAATGCTAATGAATTTTTTTAGCTCTGCATTGTTCTTGTAAGTACATGCTGTCCTTTATAAGTGTACTTATATTGACAGGTAGTTGTTCATGTACCATCACTCTGCAGCTTATTTTCCTTTGCCCTCCATTTTCTACACATCAGATCTATATTTACTCTTACCATAAGGTTGGTACTGAAGAAGTTTAGCTGTGCATTGCTCTTGGCTGTGCCTTTTGCCTGTATCGCTGCACATACATTTATAGCTACTTGGTTATGTAGCATCACTCTTCATCTTATCTTAAATATTCTCCATTTTTTCGTATATTATCACATCTATATTTACTCTTAACAAAATGTAGAATAAAGGCAATGCTTATGAAGAACATTCTATACTAAACTTCTTGAATTGCCCCCCCATCAGCATGGACAAGGGCTTTATAGAGCCTGTCTTCACCAGTAATGTAAGTTTGTCCTTCTCAAGCCTTCAAACTTTGTTGTGTATATTTGGTTAGGCATGACTGGAACAGCTGTTCATTTTTGGTGTTTGCATCAAATTGCATGTTTAGATTTTAATGTGTAGTTCATAAACAAAAGTTTGTCCTTCTCAATTTAAGTTTTCAGTTGTACAACCAAGTTCCTTCTTCATACCATGTAAATTAAACTATACAGAGCAAGTGATCTTCTTTTGCACTACATGTATGCTTCTGTTCTTCATCCGTAATCCAGTGGTGTGGTGAACCTACCCACTACAGCACAATGTCATATTCTGCAATGTCTTAACTATGAACAATGTCATATCATTCTACTATTATTTAAACCACCTCTTTATTTGCCAATCTGAAATGGGATAAATTGACAGCACACTAACCATTGATACTTATGAGTTCTTGATCTGTAATCCAGTGGTGTCGTGAAGCTGCCAACTCCTTCACAATGTCAATTCCTGCCATGTCTTGACCTGAACAATACCATATTGTGTTAATGCAATTTTAAACTATGTCACTTTATTCGTCAGTAAGAAATGTGATGAATTGTCAGCACTAATACTTTTATGTGCAAAACCTGTCATCTGTCTGCTTGTTTATCTTTCAGAGTGAGGAAGATATAAGTGTTGAACAAGCGCAGTCTCATCATCTTGCTCAGTTGCTTGCGCTGCAGCTCCCCAGCAGGGCTAACCTTTCTATTGAAGTGTTGTCGGTTTTGTATATTATTTTGTCGGCGTGTTTATTTGCACTGGTGGCGATCTTTGATGCCCAGTGTATCTAATCTGCTGTCTGCTTGTGCTTTATTATCATAGTGGCGAACTTTGATGCCTAGTGGATGTAATATGCCATAATTTCTTTATTGTATAGTCTAGGTTTTTCTTATTCACAATGCTGGAGTTATTTTACTGTATATATATCATGTCTTCGCAGTAAACCGGCCAAACCGTAAAATTACGGTACATAATCAGGCCGTCATGCAATGACGATGTATGATCCACATCATGGGCCCCGCCAAACTGGCCCACTAGTAGATTCGGGCCTTTAATAGGCCGAGTAACCCCCGGCCCTCTTTTCGCAAGAAAACTCAATGGGCTTTTAGGAGGCTGAGAAGTAGGCTGGGCCTGAAACATGCCGAATAGCTCATGGGCCGGCGGCAGCCCGAAATGGACCCCGGCCCATGATTGTGTGAATCAATTCACGGGCTTTTAACAGGCCAAAGTTGTCTCGGTCCTTGTTTGGCCCAATCAGACATCGGCGGCGAGCAGGCTGGATGCAAATCGGGCCGTAGTTAGGCCCAACTATATGACGGGCTTTTAACAGGCCGAAATTAATATAGGGCCGAAATGTTAAATGGGCCCTTAACATGTCGAAACTAATATCAGGCCGAATTACTAAATGGGCCTTTAGCAAGTGGGCCCAAAAGCATAGCGTCCAGTCAACGGGCCGAATCTGATATGGGCCATAATTGAGCCCAAAGCCTCTTAAAGGGCCGGACCAGATCTTGGCCGTGATTTGGCCCAGAAAGTGGGAGGCTTTTAACGGGCCGGATCTTAAATGGGCCATTACTAGGCCCAAAACATGGCAGGCCATTAATGGACCGGATCAATTATGGGCCGGCATTTGGCCCAAAACATGGCAGTCAGTTAATGGGCCGGCCTACTAGGGTCCTCAAAATCTTGTGGGCCTATAGCTGGGCCGGCCCATTAATGTCGATGAAATCTCGTGGGCCTTTAGCTGGGCTGGCCCATTATGATCCGCATGAATTTTGTGGGCCTTTACCTGGGCCGGACCATTATGGCACACAAAAATCTTGTGGGCCTTTACCTGGGCCGGCCTATTATGGCCCACGAAATCTTGTGGGCCTTGAGCTGGGCCAGCCCATTATAGTCTACAAAATCTCGTGGGCCTTTAACTGGGCCGGCCCATTATGGGCTGCAAAATCTTGTGGGACTTTAGTTGGGCCGGCCCATTTAAACTTGATTGGTCGTGCCACGTGTTGACGTATCATAGGCGCCTTCTGTCTAATGAGTGGATGACATCTGTCCCAACGATGAGCCGACACGTGTTTCCTCCAGCCAATGATGATTTTACACGTGGAAAATCCCCATTGGTCGGGGCTGTTAATGGGTTATCGGATCCAAAACCCAACCCGATAGCTTAACGACATTCCGTTACGGTGGATGCCACGTGTCGGTCACCCTTGACGAAAGCACTTCTGTGACGCGCGATTCATCGTCATGGAAGTGGACACTTCCGTGATGATAATTTTGGTAATGTCATCGAACACTTCTACGACAGCACACGTATGACTATCTTGATTCTATCATAAATTTTTCATGGATGTACATGCATGACAAAAAACGCGACCTACTATGACAAACACGTATCATCACGGAAGTGTATTTTTTTGTAGTGCTAAGAGATCAAGATATCAATTGTTGTGTCTAGGGGTGCCCCCCTGCCCCCATAAATAAAGGATCAAGGGGGAGGGGCGGCCGGCCAGGAGGAGGCACGCCAGGGAGGAGTCCTACTCCCACCGGGAGTAGGACTCCCTCTTTTCCTAGTTGGAGTAGGAGGGGGAAGGAAGGGAGAGAGGAGAGGAAGGAAAGCGGGGGCGCCGCCACCCCTCCTTGTCCTATTCGGACTAGAGGGGGAGGGCGCCCGTGGCCTGCCCTGGCCGCCCCTCCTCTTCTCCACTAGGGCCCATTAGGCCCACTAAACCCCCCGGGGGGTTCCGGTAACCCCCCGGTACTCTGGTATATATCCGAAACCTCCCGAAACACTTCCGGTGTCCGAACATAGTCATCCAATATATCAATCTTTATGTCTCGACCTTTTCGAGACTCCTCGTCATGTCCGTGATCATATCTGGGACTCTGAACTACCTTCGGTACATCAAAACACAAAAACTCATAATACCGATCGTCACTGAACTTTAAGCGTGCGGACCCTACGGGTTCGAGAACTATGTAGACATGATCGAGACACATCTCCGGTCAACAACCAATAGCGGAACCTGGATGCTCATATTGGCTCCCACATATTCTACGAAGATCTTTATCGGTCAAACTGCATAACAACATACATTGTTCCCTTTGTCATCAGTATGTTACTTGCCCGAGATTCGATCGTCGGTATCTCGATACCTAGTTCAATCTCATTACCGGCAAGTCTCTTTACTCATTACGTAATGCGTCATCCCGTAACTAACTCATTAGCTACATTGCTTGCAAGGCTTATAGTGATGTGCATTACCGAGAGGGCCCAGAGATACCTCTCCGACAATCGGAGTGACAAATCCTAATCTCGAAATACGTCAACTCAAAAGTACCTTCGGAGACACCTGTAGAGCACCTTTATAATCACCCAGTTATGTTGTGACGTTTGGTAGCACACAAAGTGTTCCTCTGGTAAGCGGGAGTTACATAATCTCATAGTCAGAAGAACATGTATAAGTCATGAAGAAAGCAATAGCAACATACTAAACGATCAAGTGCTAAGCTAACGGAATGGGTCAAGTCAATCTCATCATTCTTCTAATGATGTGATCCCATTGATCAAATGATAACTCATATCTATGGTTAGGAAACTCAACCATCTTTGATCAATGAGCTAGTCAAGTAGAGGCATACTAGTGACACTATGTTTGTCTATAATTTCACACATGTATTATGTTTCCGGTTAATACAATTCTAGCATGAATAATAAACATTTATCATGATATGAGGAAATAAATAATAACTTTATTATTGCCTCTAGGGCATATTTCCTTCAACCTCCTCTCTAGAAGCAGCTCTCTCATTACTTGTCTCCTTGCGAAGCAGTGCTTGAACATGAGAGTGCCGCACGATTGAACTTAGTACCGATGAACTCTGCTATGTGGAGTCTACGTTCTCTCCGCCGCCATGTCCGGCCCCTTCTCCTCCGCCATGTCCGGCCCCTTCTCCGCCGCCATGTCTGGCCTCTTCCCCGCTGCCATTATCGATCATCTCTGCATCTTGTCCCGTGTCATCATTGCCTGCCCCGTCGGCGTCCTCAACACCGTCATCCTCATCTTCAACTATCCACTGAGTATAGCCATCCATGAAACTATTCATGAGCAGGTGCGCTTCGACACGACCATCATCATAGGGGTCGAGCCAAACTATTCCTTTTCATTTTCGACACAGACATAAAACCTCTGTCCGTTTATTTTCTTTGATGTCCTGCACCGCCGACCGCAACCACCTGTCCACCATCCTTCCATTGACTATCGTGAATGTCTGCATGGTAATAATAAACAAATTGATTATAAAAATGCGTGCATGCATCAAAGTCATACAAAAATTCGGCGTGACCTTCCCTAAAAATAGGACATATAGATCTAGAGTTTGTCTGGAATTCGCTGAAACAGAAATAAATCGACATTTCGGAAAAACATAGGTAACTCAAACGCATAATTTGGCATCAACTCATGCCACACACACAATTTCCATCATATCGCCCAGTTATCATCACACACACATACACATATTTCCATTTTGCAAAAGCATGAAATTTTAATCACCTCTATCTCAAGATCGAGCACACGGTGGAGATGATGATGTAGGGAGATCAAAAGTGCACAAAGCTCTTCTTGACAAAGACAGATCTTGTTAGGGGGCAAATAGGTCACTTAACTGAATGCTACATCTACCTAGCTAGCTAATTTGGGAGGATACAACTTCAACTAGTGGAGGGGGAAGGAAAAAAGAGTAAGGAGATGCATTAATGGAGGTGGTGTAGTTAGCTAGGAGTAATGAAGAGAGAAAAAGGTAGGTAGAAGAGGGAGAGTAATGGGGGAGAAGTATTGAGGAAGAAGAAGAGTGAGAGAGGGAGGATGTGGGAGGTAGGGGAAAGGGAGGAGAGGAGATGGGGGAGGGGAGGACGGGTGGAAAAAGGTGGTGGGGTGCTGCGTCTTAGCAGTAGCGCGGGAGGAAAAACACGCTACTGATAAGAGCATAGCAGCAACGTGCTTTTCTCACACACGCTACTGCTAAACGGGGCCAACCGTGTGGCCAAATTCAAAATTAGCAGCAGCGACGTGAGTAAAAAGCGTGCTACTCCTATTGCATTAGCAGTAGCACGCATCGTGACACAGCGCTGCTGCTAAACTTAGGTTGTTGGCTACTGTCGGTCGATTTTTATAGCAGCGCGGTTTAGACCTCACGCGCTACTGCTAAATTTGCATCAGTAGCTAGTTTTTCTTACCCGCGCTACTGCTAATTAGCAGCAGTACTTCTTTTGTGCCATGCTGCTGCTAAGATTCTGTGTATAAGGTTTTCCCTAGTAGTGTGTTGTCAGTGCTCGGCAACATGTTCTACAAACTGCTGATTCCATTCTCTTCCCAATCTACAAACTTCTAATTCCATTCTCTTCCTAATCTACAGAGGCTTGAAGTTATATTTCTTGTTGTGATCTATCGAAGCGAGGGTCTTGGTTTTTTTGTGGAATGTGCATAAACCCAATCTATAAAGAAGTCTTCCCGAGATTTAGTCAAAATTCCATTCTCTTCCTAATCGCCAAGACGGCCGCGCGAGGATGACGATGACTGCGTCCAGTGGCATCAAGGGGAATATGCGGAGGAGGGGGTGGCAACGGATGTTATCTGGTCGCCCCGAGTCACCCCTGGGAGGGCGACGCGAGGGAGGAGCAGGGGGAGGGGGATCTCGATAAGATTAGTTTTAAAATTTATAGACATTGCTTTTTTGGTACTATAAATATTGCTTTGTTCAATTGCAATGTGTGGCAGTGGGAAGGAGCGAGAACCTAGGTGGGGTCGTGTTGACAATGAGAATTTTAGGGCATGGAGGGTAGTGATGGTGTTTGTGGGAGGGGACTTGTCATATTTTTGAAGGAAATATGCCGTAGAGGCAATAATAAAGTTGTTATTTTATATTTCCTTATTCATGATAAAGGTTTATTATTCATGCTAGAATTGTATTGATCGGAAACTTAAGTACATGTGTGAATACATAAACAGATACTATGTCCCTAGTAAGCCTCTACTAGACTAGCTCATTGATCAAAGATGGTAGGTTTCCTGACCATAGACATGTGTTGTCAATTGATGAGGGGATCACATCAGTAGGAGAATGATGTGATTGACAAGACCCATCCGTTAGCTTAGCATATAGATCATTCAAGTTCATTTCTATTGCTTTCTTCATGTCAAATACATATTCCTTCGACTATGAGATTATGCAACTCCAGGATACCGGAGGAATGCCTTGTGTGCTATCAAACATCACAACATAACTGGGTGATCATAAAGATACTCTTCAAGTATCTCTGAAGGTGTTTGTTTAGTTGGCATAGATCGAGATTAGGATTTGTCACTCCGAGTATCGGAGAGGTATCTCCGGGCCCTCTCGGTAATACACATCATAATCTTGCAAGAAAATGACTAAGGAACTAGTCACAAGGTGATGTATTACGGAACGAGTAAAGAGACTTGCCGGTAACGAGATTGAACTAGGTATGAAGATACCGACGATCGAAACTCAGGCAAGCAGCATACCGATAGACAAAGGGAATTACGTATGTTGTCATAACGGTTCGACCGATAAAGATCTTCGTGAACTATGTAGGAGCCAATATGGGCATGCAGGTTTCTCTATTGGTTATTGACCGGAGAGGTGTCTCGGTCATGTCTACATAGTTCTCGAACCCGTAGGGTCCGCACGCTTAACGTTCGTTGACGAGATAGTGTTATATGAGTTATATGATTTGGTGACCGAATGTTGTTCAGAGTCCCGGATGAGATCACGGACATGACGAGGAGTCTCAAAATGGTCGAGAGGTAAAGATTGATATATAGTAAGATAGTATTCGGACACCGGAAGTGTTTCAGAGGGTACCAGGTACTTATCGGGTCACCAGAAGGAGTTTCGGGCATCCCCGACAAAGTTATGGGCCTTATGGGCCAAGTGAGAGAACACACCAGCCCACAAGGGGATGGTGCACCCTCTTTATAGTGGCCGGCCCTATGGGGAGGGAAAGGAAAGGGTGGAGGAAAGGAAAGTGTGGAGTTGGACTCCCACTTCCTTCCCTCTCCCCCCTCTTTCCTTCCCCCCTTGTCCATACAAGGAAAGGGGCGGCGCAGGAGGGCAGGAGCCCTAGGGCCGGAGGCCAGCCCCTAGGGGGGCGCCCTGGCTGCCTCCCTCTCCCCTCCCGCCCAGCACAACTTGGAACATTGTCTTAGCTGTGTGCGGCGCCCCCGTCCACCATTTACCCCCTCGGTCATATTTTCGCAGTGCTTAGGCGAAGCCCTGTGGAGATCGCATCACACTACAAGAAATATGTCAACTATTGACCTTCTGTCAGTGACCCTGGAAGAATTGGTCATAGATCTATG
Organism: Triticum timopheevii; assembly: GCA_963921465.1. Classification (NCBI taxonomy): domain Eukaryota; kingdom Viridiplantae; phylum Streptophyta; class Magnoliopsida; order Poales; family Poaceae; genus Triticum; species Triticum timopheevii. The sequence continues at coordinate 60,298,966 of OY997266.1, read as the reverse complement.
ACCATTTCAGACCAATTGGTCAAAAGCTGTTCGGGGGGCTCCAAACCCTAAACAATAACGACCATTTTGGTCAGAAAGGTCGTAATTTCCTTACACGAAATGGTCATAAAGCAGATAGCACAGGTCCACTGCCTTATTTCTAGCTGATCATGACCAATATAGATGGTCATAACCTTGTAAATTGTGGTGGGTTGCTATGACTAGGCGCCACCACACAGTTTTGCCTATGTGTCATGTCCATGTGGCAGTTTTTGCCCTAGGTTGTGAAGCAACCTATATTTCTGTCATTCCCAAAATTCCCAAAAAAATCTCATAAATTCTTCGGGTGATATCTTCGTCAAATATGTAAAAAACCTTCCTTGCGTAGTTCAAAAATAATTCAAAAATATTCATTTTCCTAGTCTGTTCAGAAAAACACTTTGTGAAGGAAGTACCACTTTGGCATGTCCAAATGGTATCCATTTTCTACAGTGCTTTCCTCTACCCAAATAACCATCCTCCACCAAATTCCAGCTCAATCCATTCATTATTTTGAGCCTGGCTTCAACATTCGTATTTATGTCCAGTGTAGTACTTTGCAAAGCAAGTACCACCTAGGCTCCTCCTTTTGAGCTAAAAATTTGTGAAGACGGTCTTCTTAGTAATTGATCATCCTCAGCCAAAACTCACACCCATTAGCCATGTTCATTTCCCGTACCGCTAATCAAACACTTGGCTGCTTATTCATGTTTGAGCATCGATCGGTCTCCTCGTGAGAATCTTATGTTGTGATTTTCTTCCTAGCACCTACCTGGGGAGTGCCCAACCCATTAGACATGCATAGGCAGCCCAGAACACATGGCAACGCCACGGTCGGTGACCATGCGGCGGGCATGCGAGTTTACGCACTCTAGAGTTGGGGCCCTCGGCCACTGTCCAAACCTCGATGTATCGCCACCAAACCATGTATTTATGATTAAATAGGTACTTATGTAACTAGAAATTATTTTTGGAAAAAATAAATAGCAAACTATGAGGCATCTGCAGTTCAAATTTGACCCCAACTGAATCGGCGGGAATTTGTCTTTTTCACCAGAGGTGGATCAAAACATTTGACACCCAACCATTTGCCAATTGTGCATTAAATATGTCCTAGTATTTTATAAAATTGATTTGGTCCAATTTTGCAACAAATATATGGTAGGTCCTTCATAAAAAAACTCATTTCAGGCACTCGGAAAATGGAAAATGAATTTTTCATGCAAAGAAAATGAAAACTTCCTTAGGCAACATTGTTTGCCATTCCAAGATGCACCCTTGTGCACAATATGAGACCATTTGAACAAACTATGCCATGAATATGGACATAAGATTGATCATTTGGCCATGAATCACTACTAGGGAAAAGCTTATACAAAGACGCTTACTAGTAGCGAGGGTTAAAAACCCTCGCTACTGCTACTTACTAGTAGCGCTGGTTTTTAAACCTCACTACTACTAAGTTGATAGCAGTAGCGCGGGTTTTTAACCCTCGCTACTACTAAGCGGTCTCTACCGTGCCCCCGAGACATGCCATAGTAGTAGCGCGGGTTTTTAACCCTCGCTACTACTAAGTTGATAGTAGTAGCGTTGGTTTTTAACCATCGCTACTACTAAGTGGTCTCTACCGTGCCCCTGGACCATGCCATAGTAGTACCGATGGTTATAAACCCGCGCTACTACTAAGTTGATAGTAGTAGCGGGGGTTTTTACCCCTCGCTACTACTAATCGTCTGCCATAGTAGTAGCGCGGGGTATGGCCTGTTTGCAAATTTTTCAAACTCTACCCCCCATGTGGCTCGCCTTTTCAGTTTTAAAAAAAATAAAAGAAAATGATGAAAATGTCAAAAAATAAAAGAAAATAAGTTTCCCATGTGATATGTGGTCTAGTTGTTTGGAAAATTGCAAATATCAATTTCGACTTCATTTGCAAAATCTCTCGAGAATTTGTAAAAATGGGCATAACATTTGCATACTAACTCGGATGAAAAAGTGTTTTATATGAAAAATCATCTACTCGAAAAGTTACATCCGAATTTAACACGGGGAACCCCATTAAACATTTTCAAAATCCTCAAAAACGTAACAGAAAAAAGTTAGGGGGCTTTTAAGATCTGGAGGCAAAAAAATTCATCATATTTCAGTTTTTTTTAATTTTTGTTAAATCTGGTCAAACTATGGTCAAACTAATTATTCAAGAATATTAGTGTTACTAAATAATTATTTCAGATTTTTTGAATTTTGGTCAAATCTGGTCAAACTATGGTCAAACTGTGGTCAAACAATGGTCAAACTAATTATTCAAGAAATATTAGTGTTACTAATTTTTTAGAACAATAGTTTCAAACTCAAACAGTGAAATGTGTGACTTCATGCTCAAGCTAAATTCCTGAGGTTAATAGGATTGACATCTTACTATTGTCAGGAAAACAACAAGTGCAGACTTGGAAACGAGGGAGAATAGAACCCGGAAGTTAAGCGTGCTCAGGCTGGAGTAGTGAGAAGATGGGTGACCGTCCGGGAAGTTAGATGATTTGGAATGATGAGGGGTGATTAGAGATTAAATTGAGCAGCGATGAGGGGTGATTAGAGATTTGAGGTATTACAAGTTTATTATTTTTCCTGGAAACTTGGTCACATATAATGACACAATGCGAAGGTTTTCCAATTTTTTGATTTTTTTTTGAATTTTTTATGCCCGTTTCAAAATGCGGTCAAAACGGCGGGCCTGACCGTTCCTAGCTAGTGGTTGAATCTTGGAAAACTTTTGATGTTTCTCTGATTAAATAGGTACTTATGTACCTAGAAATGATTTTTGGAAAAAATAAAGAGCAAACTATGAGGCAGCTGCAGTTCAAATTTGACCCGTTTCCAACTGAATCGGCGGGAATTTGTCTTTTTCACCAGAGGTGGATCAAAACTTTTTACACCCAACCATTTTGTCAATTGTGCACTAAATATGGCCTAGTATTTTATAAAAATGATTTGGTCCTATTTTGCAATAATTATTTGGTAGGTCCTTCACAAAAAAAATCATTTGGGGCACTCGAAAAATGGAAAATGGCTCTTTTGTGCAATGAAAGTGAAAAATCCCTTAGGCAACATTGTTTGCCATTCCAAGATGCACCCTTGTGCACAATATGAGATCATTTGAACAAACTATACCATGAATGTGGCCATAAGATTGATCATTTGGCTTGAAAGCCATGAATCTTCACGCATGATAGCTCATTTCTGAGAACACTTTTTAAAAATAATTTCCGTATTACAAGTTTATTATTTTTCCTGAAAACTTGGTCACATATAATGACACGATGCGAAGGTTTTCCAATTTTTTGATTTTTTTTAAATTTTTATGCCCGTTTCAAAATGCGGCCAAAACGGCGGGAATGACCGTTCCTAGCTAGTGGTTGAATCTTGGAATTTTTTTGTGTTTCTCTGACTAAATAAATACTTTTGTACCTATAAATGATTATTTGAAAAAATAAAGAGCAAACTATGAGGCAGCTGTAGTTCAAATTTGACCCATTTCCAACTGAATCGGCGGGAATTTGTCTTTTTCACGAGAGGTGGATGAAATTTTTTGACATCCAAACATTTGGTCAATTGTGCATTATATATGGCCTAATATTTTAGAAAATTGATTTGGTGCAATTTTGCAACAATTATTTGGTTGGTTCTTCACAAAAAAACTTTTTTGCCACTCAAAAAATGATTAAAAATAGCTAGAAATATGAAAAATTCATACAAATTGGTCCTAATCCATAAAATGTGGTCTAACTCTAGTGAAAGTTTGTGTGGTGCCCTTTTGCAAAATATTTTTGATAGCTACTTCATAAAATCCATCTATTTTTAGTATTTGAAAACTATTTTACATCAATGATTTTCTGAACCAATCATAACTCTGTCCACGGATCGATGAAATTGCGTCCATCCATCCATCCATCCATCTCTCCATCCCACATCCACCCATCCATCTATCTACAGAAAAAAGGAAAAAAAAGAAAAGAAAAGGAGATACCCCCACCCGCAGCCCAAACCCTAGCTCAGATCGACCCCTCCCCCCATCGCCCCCTTCCTCCCTCGTCCCCATCACCTCGCCGTCGCCCCCTCCCCGATCTCGATGTGCCGCCGCCCCCACCGCCACCATCGATGACCCGCCGCCCCCACCGCCCCCGCTGCCCTCTACTCCACAGCCGGCGCCCCTACCCTCTCCTTCTCCCCTCTCCCTACATCCCAGATCCATTCAACCGCGGCGACCACCTCCTCCCGCTGGAGACCGCATCCACTCTGCCGCCGGCGCCACCTCCCCTCCCCTTCCCTCCCCTCCCTGGCAAGAGGTCCCCTCCCCTCCAAGGGCCCACCACCGATGAAGTCCAGCAAGGCCGGCTTCGAGGTCCCGTAGGAGGCGTAGCACCGCATCCGCATCACCCTCTCCTCCAAGAGCGTCAAGAACCTCGAGAAGGGTGATGATGATGGGTGGATCTCGTGTATCTGCACCTCCTCACCCACCACATTGCCCGATCCGCGACATGGGAAGGTGTCCACGAGCTCCGCAGCTCCCCTCTTCATCGACTACGGCCACCAGTTCAAGATGGGCGCCCCCACATCACCGAATCCGAGCTTCTTCCCCGTCGGCTGTCGCACGCCTTCCCCCGTCGATCCGCGTCGCCCTCGCTGCTCCGACGTCTCCGGCCTCCCCGAGCTCGTCATCCGCACCGCGGTGATCCCCTCAGCCGACCCCCCTGTTTGGCGCCCTCGACCATCGCCATATGTTGCCTACGCTCACCGAGGCCGCATCACCCATCCATCCACCATCATCTCGCGCCACCGCACCACCCAATCAGCACCACACCATCCAGCCACCACTCCGTCTTCGCCGCCATCACCTTGTGCGCTCCACTTCGTCGCTGCGCCTGGCGCGCCTGACCAGACGGGCATCTTGTTCCCCACGCCACATGTAATATTCAAATTTGAGTAGTGCTAGCAGCCTGTTATTTGTCCAGTTCAGACTTCCTGTGTGTGATAATTAGTTAAATTTGTCACTTGTGTACTGCTCTTGCTGCATATTCGTGTTTGTTTAATTTGTAGTTCCTGTGTTGCTCAAGTAGCCGTGACATATATGTATGTGGTGTGGAATCTATATGTCCCTGTACCAAACTACTTCTGCATGTTCAGTACTATGATATATCTTTTATTTCTAGTTCTTATAATCATTATACGTGCTTGTGATATATATGTGCTTGTGATGTGAATCACTTCTGCCCTTTTGCTTACATACTTTCTAATAATAGATGTCTCCTTTTATTGTAGATTTCCTTTTGTAGTCTATGTATGCATGTGTTAGGATTATTTTCCCTGTAATCTTCACTTAAATTGTCTAGCCTAGCTTTAGCCGAGCATCATCGCTGATCGTCTAATCCCTATGGAGAACACGACATCCGTAGCCGGGTCTCCTTTGACTGCGGAAGCTGAATATCACTCCCTCCGTTCATAAATAAGTGATGTGCAAAGAGGTGTTGTGCATGGTGATCACCTTCAATTTACGTTCTGCTTGTAGAGTTACGGTGTTAAATCTTGAATGAAGCATTCGGGTAGTTACATCTCTTGGGTAGTGTGTTTCCCAGATGCTTGTATGTATCTTGGCTCAGTAAATCAATATAATACTTACTTAGCTATGAAGGAACTTTCATGAATCATAGCACTGGTGTGTGGCTGCCACGCATCTCTAGATTATTGGTTTAGTGTACTGTAGATATGTGATATTTTTATCTAACTAGCTTGTATGTGCTTGTTCTGTGCCCTCGTCTTCTTCTTCCTCCTCTTCTGGTCTCGTTGATCTCATCGATCTGACTGACGTGGGCGTGTTCCATGTGTGCCGGCCACAGTGTGCTCCGATCTGGTGAGGGGCGCCAAGGACAAGCTGCTCCGGGTCAAGGATGCCCACCAAGATGCCCACCAGGAAGTCTCCATGCGGAGAAGGTGACTGACGCGCCTCCCTCGTCGGCTCCCGTTTTTACTTTGTTTATGTGCCATGTTTGCTCGCAATCATGCAATGACCGGCCTCGCTAAAACGTTTCTCTATGGAATCAGGCTGCTTAGGGTTGGATGATATAGGGCAGTAAATTGGCTGTATGGGCACTTCTTTGTTGTTAGCTGTTAGCCAAGAGATCAACTGCCCCGGTTGAAGTTCATAGCCCAGAGGATTTTAGTAGTGAACTAGTGATCGATCCTACTGTCCCTTGATCTCCCCATGATTTCTCGTTGCGTTTCTGATGATTCGGGGCTTCTTGTTTGTAGGAGCCGGAGCCGGTGGAGATCAAAGATTTGCTGTGATGTAAGTTCTAGTTTTTCCCCTTCGATTCCTTCTTCCATGCTTCTGCTCTGCTATTCCAATTTTTGCCTTTTGTGTTCCCACTTTTACTAGTACAGTAGTTTATTATTACATGTATATATGGTAGCCGAAATCCACTCTTTGATACTGATGTACGGAGCAATAGCAGTAGTAGTTCAATTTACTAGTATATCGTGGCCCGTTATTTATGCCACGGTCTGATTAGTTGCAACTGTTGTACTGATGTGTTGGGGATTGATTCCTTGAGCTCATTGTTTCATGTTGACATTTGCACTTGTGCGAAAAGAAAAACTGAAGCAATTGCTTGCGTTCCTTTCTACAATTAGTCTTCAAACAGACTAGTTATAACAAACGTGTCTGCTATTCTTTTTAGTGCAGTTCTCTTTACTGTGTTCCTAATGATTGTCATGTATGAATGTGTTGTAGGCATCTTGCATACCATATTCTCGTGGGTGGGTGCAGCGAGGGGCTGGGCAAGCGCGGTGCACAGTGGATGGAGGTCATCTCGTGGGAGCCCAGGGCGTTCGTCTACCACTCCTGGTAATCACTGCTGCTGCTACCCACTCTGCCTTCCCTTCAACACCCATAATCACTGCTGCTGCCGCCATGGTTCATTCGGTCCTGCACCTGCTAACGCATGCACACTGTCGCGTGTTTGTGGGAAGCTGGTTTTGTTAGGTAGTCCGTCGATGATGTATGGGTTTCTGTTTGTAATCTGCGCTGATGCCCACTCTGAAAGTTTGGTGACAAAATAATGCATCTTGAATCCTGGGAAGACAACTAATAATATGCTACAACAATGCAGCAATTTGAATTGATATTCACATTGAATTAATGACTTGTCTTGTTGTATGCAATTGAAACATACCCATATAAAAGAAGTCTGTTCCATGCAGCATTTTTACTATTTTACTCAACTTGTTTTTGTAGTTACTTGATACATATTACCTCCATCCCATAATAAACCATCAAATGTACTCCTGGGAGGGATAAACATCTTTTTTAGAACATGGGTTGAAGCAGACTGTACATGCCTACTGAGAATATGGAAACAAGATATTTTGTTTGCTAATATGAAGATAGCATTGTGTTTAATCCAGTACTGATGATTGTTTTCATTCTCATATAAATTTGTTAATGATGGTGATTTTGTACTAGCATATAAACTTGTTTTTGTTGTAACTTGATACATACTTAGCTTGCACTTGAAGTTGTGGGTTAATGCTGGTAATTTTGTTCTACTTGTATGCATTGGTACCCCCACCATCCAGCGCAGGGATGCAATAGTGGCAAGAAGATCATGGTCGTGTGCATCATCAAGCACACCATGGCGAGCATCCACCTCCTCACAGTGGCAAGAAGAGCAGGTGCCTAGTTTGTAATCACTGTCGAAGGAGCTCTATGCTGAAGAACATAACACTTGTAGAGCTTGTAAAGTACCATGTTATTGAACTTGTGGAGCATGTAACTGTGACTTCCACTATTGTATGTTAGAGTTATTTGTACAGCTTGCTACACTTGCTGAAGAACATAACACTTGTAGAGCTTGCAAAGTGTATGTTAGAGTTATTTGTACAATAACAACTCTGTATTGACTGGTAATATTTGTACAGCAGCAACACTTGCTGGTAATATTTGAAGTATTTTCTGTGTTTTCTGTGCCAATTTAAATATTGTGTATTTATTTACGTTAAATTGGAAAATGAAGAATGTGACCCTGACAAAAAAAGAAAAAATGAAACCGTTGAGACAAAAAGGCCATGGGCCAAAAATAAAAAGGCTGCAATGAAGGCCATGGGCCAAAAATAAAAAGGCTGCAATGTTGGGCTTGGTCCATGAAGCTGACAAAAAATTCATAGGAAAAAATATAAATGGGCTGAATTAATGGGCTCGTCCCATATAAACACCGAATTGGACCGGGCTGATTCTTGTGCCACATCAGATTATCACGTCGGATGCCTATGTGGCCTGGGGAGGCTGCTAGTGACCAAAACAAGACAGTAGGCATATTTTGGTCGTAAACGTCTACGACCTTCTCACAGAGAAGGTCGTTAATTTCAGTTTACGACCGCCAGCTTTTGACCATCTATTTTTGGTCACAAAAAGGTCACAAATGGAAAATAATGACCATTCAGTGACCAATAGTCAAGGTCACAAGTTGACATATTTCTTGTAGTGTCACCGTCACCGTCACCACGTTGTCATGCTGCCCGAACTCATCTACTACCTTGCCGTCTTTGCTGGATCAAGAAGGCAGAGGACGTCACTGAGCTAAATGTGTGCAGAATGCGGAGGTGTCATGCGTTCGGTACTTGATCGGTTGGAGTGCGAAGAAGTTCGACTACATCAACCGCATTGTTAAACGCTTCCGCTTATGGTCTACTAGGGTACGTAGACACACTCTCCCCCTGTCATTGCTATGCATCTCCATGGATAAATCTTGCATGTGCGTAGAATTTTTTTTCCATGCAACATTTCCCAACAATTGTTTTCTCTCACTGCAACACACGGGCATATAATCTTCCACCAAATAAACCGGCTAGCATCAACTACAAGATGTAATAAAAACTACTAGTCACCCACTGGTACCAATCTCAGGTTTTGATACCAAGATTGAACACAAGAGATGAACTAGGGTTTCAGATGAGATGGTGTTGTTGGGCTCCCAAAGATGAGAGGGTTGTTGGTGATGACGATGGCTTCGATTTCCTCCTCCGGGAGGAATGTTTCCATGGCAGAATCGCTCCGCCGGAGGGCAAAAGTGCTCCTGCCCAAGTTCCGCCTCGAGACAGCGGCGCTCCGTCCAGAAATTCCTCTCTTTATTTTTTTAGGTCAAAAGACCTTATATACTAGAAGATGGGCACCAGAGGTGGGCCTGGATGCCCACTACCCACCAGGGCGCGCCTGGGGGGGCCTGGTGCGCCCTGGTGCTTTGTGGCCACCTGGCAGCCCCCTCTGGTAGTTTTTTCCTCCAATATTTATTATATATTCCAAAATAATTTTCCATAAAATTTCAACTCATTTAGAGATGTGGAGAATAGGCATCTCTGACATAGCTTTTTCAGGTCCATAATTCCAGCTGCCGGTATTCTCCCTCTTTCTGTAAACCTTGCATATTACAAGAGAAAAGGCATTAGAATTAATCCATAAAGTGTTATAATGAATAAAAACACTATAAATTACAGTAGGAAAACATGATGCAAAATGAATGTATCAGACTGCTCCTTCCATTTTTTGTCCTTTCTTTTGTTTCATTGCATCTTAGGGTTTTTTTGTTCAAGGTAGGAAGATCAAGAACTCAGGATTGGAGTGGCATAAGATAGGTGTATATAGATCTATTTTTTGTGTGATAGTGTTTAGATCCACCGCCATTCTAAGATCACAATCACATAGAGAGCAGGTGAATGTTTTATTGTCGGGGGATGTCTGAAACCTATTGTAAGTCCACACTCGACTATCAACTAGCTCATTGTAGTTGTAGGTTCCCTAGTTGCAAGTCCACCCCACTAGCAACTGCAAGCTTTGTAGTTGTAGTTTCCCTAGTTGCAAGTCAACCATCGACTCACAAATCGCCTTTTTGTAGTTGTAGTTACCCTAGCTGTAAGTGCACCCTCGATTTGCAACTGGGGGCTTTTTTTCTTGTAAGTGCCCCGGTTGCAACTGCACATCTAGTCGCAACTGGGTTTGTAATAGTGTAGTTGTAGGTGCCCCAGTTGTGCGTTTAAATAGTGGTAACTACTAACTCGTCTGCTTGTTTTAGATGCTTGTTGGCCACATGTTTTACATTTCGTGATTGTTAGAAGTTGTAATAGGTTTAAATTTTATTATCAGCTACCTGCATGTAGAAGTGCTTTGCTACCATTTTTGAAGTTGTGAATATTTGTTTGTTTATTTGTGGATTTAGACGGCATCAACTATACTAGTGTTGTTGTGTATCCAATTCGTTTCATCTGCATTCGTGGTACCTGCGTCACAAATAGGTTATTTTGGTTTAGACTTTGCATTTGATACATGACTCGACGTGGCAATTGGTCTTAATGTATGTCCCAATGTTTTGCAGAACCACTACATATGAACTTACTGGAAGTAGGTAACTCTGGTCATTGTTCACTTTAGATGGAGTCAAAACAGTGGCAATCATGCATTTGAGCCATAGGAGCATGTAGAGTAAACCCCACTGCGCAAGTGGCCATAGCTGTACCATTGATGAAGGCAGGTCAAGACGTTAAGGCCCTGTTTGTTTGGGCTTTTGCTTCTGCTTTTGCCACTTTTTCATTTTGGCCAAAAAGCCATAAAAGCTCCTAAATAGGTGCTTTTGGAGCTTTTATGGCTTTTGGAGCAGACTATTCTTATATTGATTCATCAGAAGCCAAAAAAGCTCCAAAAGCACCTATTTAGGAGATTTTATGGCTTTTTGCCCAAAATGGAAAAGCTGCAAAAACAGAAGCAAAAAGCCCAAACAAACAGGGCCTAAGTGTGACCGAAACATGTGAATGTCGATCTAACTGATACTTGTTGTTTAGGGAACTGATAAATTTTGATGCGTTTTTATTCCCATAGTAAAACTTAAAAGCATTTTTTTCTTACAACCCACCTTTATTTTTGTTTTTTTAATTTCTGCAGTTCAGTAGGAGTAATGAGAGAAGAGAAAGAAGGACCATTGGAAAGAATTTTAACATTTCAAAAAATTGAAGGCCACACACATTTTGTAAACTTAATTTTGCCTTTGTAAAAATTCCTTCAAAATTATTTTTAGGGGTGGTTACAGATGCCCAGTCACTAGCCGGTCAGAACAATGGCCCATGGCGTCGGTTTATTGACAATCTTAACACTCTAGAATTTGAAGCAGTAGTTGAGTAGATTGTGTTGTTGTTAAGCAAATGGGATGTGGTGTTGCATCATGATTCATGCTTTCCTTTGACGCTCTTGGTTCATATGTCCTTTGAGCGATTAAAGATTATGTTTCTATTGATTCCAGTAGTAGTTGATGTATTATATGGCTGTTCATGTTGTAGTAAAGATTGGATTTTGATCATGTGTGCTATGTAGGATTGAAATTTTATGTTATGAGAGCAATTGGTCATTTACATGTTGAAACAAAGCTGAAGCAAATCTATCCCTGCATAGCAAACACTCAAGTATTACAGATGGGGAAGGGGTTTGGGGGGAGAAGGGGATTTTGTGAAGGGAAGGGATTCACCAAATCCACCAAAAGCTTAGAAGGCCAGAACCGTTGGGGCTTAAAAATCTCCTGAACACTAAGAAAACAATGAGAGAAGAGAACTACCGAAATAACAAACAAATCAGTCAATATATGGTTATAGGGTTGACCAAAAATCATATAGATTTTATTTAGCCCGAACATCTCTTTCTCATCACAGTTTGGTCATCTCGAGATGAACTTGACGCAGTATTTTTCTAGCTCCAAGCAGTGGTGATGGTGCGCCAGTTTCAACGTGTACAATGCATTCTTATTCGAGATGTGATCAGCCAAAAAGTTCTTGCATGCAATCTTCAACCTCTCGAGACGGAATTGGCAGGCTGCCGCAAGCATGTCTTCAACAGGAAGGACTGGGTTATCTGTAGATTGTAGCTTGTCAGTCTAGATGAAGTGGAGAACAGACCTGAAAACCGCTGCCTTCATGTCGTTGACCCGTACGATATGATGGTCATCCTCCTTGGTCGTCGTCGCTTCAACCACTATGTATAGGACTGGTGATAGAGCCGCAATTACGAGCCCATGAGCGCGTATGTCACACTCCTCAACTAGGAACCTCACATCGGACCTTTTCCCACTCACCAACAACTGCTCAAGGTGCAAACCGTTGTAGGGTGGAGGCACAACAACTATGACTCCGGCACCATCGGAGATGGTGCTAGAACTAGTACAAGCAGCCTCCTTGGTGACATTGAGATGGCAGTGTACAGTGAGGGCGTCATCATGTGAGGAGTTGGTTTATTTCATGAGGGTGAACTCTACACGCCTGAACTTTTCTACATTGGTAAAAATTTATTCTACCATTGTTATCGGTGGCAACGACTTGCCACAAGGGTCATCTATCTTGAAGCCAATTGACGTAGTGATAGGGGAAGTTTTAAAACTACTCAAACCGAGATACACAACGAATGCCGAAGAATTGGATGGGTATAACCACTATATGCATAGCTGCCAGTTGTAGCCGCCAACCTGAAAAATGCCGGAACCGATGGTATTTTTGCCAACAATAAGCAGGCTCCTCTGGACAGCCCTAAAGTAGGGGATCGTAAACTTGTGTGAGCCATGGACTACCACCACTGTCAAGCCATCATTTCACTTTCTTTTGTGGGGCTGGAGATTGTTGGAGCTTGAGTTTGGAGCCATATTGATCGTGTCTACTTTTGTCGGTGACATGTTCGTGTGCGAACACACTTTTTGGCGACTCTGTGATACGTCTCCAATGTATCTATAATTTTTGATTGTTCCATGCTATTATATTACCCCTTTTGGATGTTTATGGGCTTTATTTTACACATTTATATCATTTTTGGAACTAACCTACTAACTGGAGGCCCACCCGTATTGTTGTTTTTTTTTGCCTATTTCAGTATTTCGAAGAAAAGGAATATCAAACAGAGTCCAAACGGAATGAAACCTTCGGGAGCGTGATTTTTGGAACGAACATGATCCAGAGGACTTGGAGTGCAAGTCAAGAAGCAGCTGAGGCGGCCATGAGAGGGTAGGGCGCCCCCCTATAGGATGCGCCCCTGTCTCGTGGGCCCCTTGGGCGGCCACCGACGTACTTCTTCCTCCTATATAAGCCTACGTACCCCGAAAACATCGGGAGAGCCAACGAAACACAATTTCCACCGCCGTAACCATCTGTATCCGTGAGATCCCATCTTGGAGCCTTCGCCGGCGCTCTGCCAGAGGGGGAATTGACCACGGACGGCTTATACATCAACACCATAGCCCCTCCGATGAGTTGTGAGTAGTCTACCACAGACCTTCGGGTCCATAGTTATTAGCTAGATGGCTTCTTCTCTCTTTTTGGATCTCAATACAATGTTCTCCCCCTCTCTTGTGGAGATCTATTCGATGTAAAATCTTTTTGCGGTGTGTTTGTCAAGATCCGATGAATTGTGGGTTTATGATCAAGTTTATCTATGAGAAATATTTGAATCTCCTCTGAATTCTTTTATGTATGATTGAGTTATCTTTGCAAGTCTCTTCGAATTATCAGTTTGGTTTGGCCTACTAGATTGATCTTTCTTGCCATGGGAGAAGTGCTTGGCTTTGCGTTCAATCTTGCGGTGTCCTTACCTAGTGACATAAAGGGTTGCAAGGCACGTATTGTATTGTTGCCATCGAGGATAAAAAGATGGGGTTTATATCATATTGCATGAGTTTATCACTCTACATCATGTCATCTTGCTTAATGTGTTACTCTGTCCTTATGAACTTAATACTCTAGATGCAGGTAGGAGTCGGTCGATGTGTGGAGTAATAGTAGTAGATGCAGGCAGGAGTCAGTCTACTTGTTGCGGACGTGATGCCTATATACATGATCATGCCTAGATAATCTCATAATTATTCGCTTTTTTATCAATTGCTCGACAGTAATTTGTTCACCCACCGTAATACTTATGCTATCTTGAGAGAAGCCACTAGTGAAACCTATGGCCCCCGGGTCTATCTCTTATCATATTTGCTTCCAATCTACTTTTATTTGCATCTGTACTTTTTGCATCTATATTATAAAATACCAAAAATATATTTATCTTATCATACTATCTCTATTAGATCTCACTTTCGCAAGTGGCCGTGAAGGGATTGACAACCCCTTTATTGCGTTGGTTGCGAGTTCTTTGTTTGTTTGTGCAGGTGCGTGGGACTTTTGAGGAGCCTCCTACAAGATTGATACCTTGGTTTCTCAAAAACTGAGGGAAATACTTACGCTACTATTGCTGCATCACCCTTTCCTCTTCAAGGAAAACCAACGCAAGCTCAAGATGTAGCACTCCGCTGAGGAAGAAGCTTTGGACAATCTTCAACCCGTTCTTGCTATGAAGAGATCGTCATCAAGTTGCTGCAATCTAAAAAGATCATATGAATACCCAATTCCTGTTTGTAGATGCAAATAATCCATATGTTATTGCTGTATCATCTAATGAGCATAATGTATCGGCTAGCCCTAGTTTTATCAATCATGCATCTAATTATGCGCAAGGGCCGATGCAAAACATTTTTCATGCTTCAAATTCTTATGATTTTAGCAACGTACAACATATGTATCCAAACTCTCATGCATCGGCAACCCCACAAATCCATATGCCGATGAACAACATGACGGGTTTGGTTAATAAATTTGAAACACCTCATGTTAAAATTTCCAATATCATAAAAGAAAGTGTTTCACCTTTTTATTCATTGGCAACTAATTTGCAATATGTGAATCCAACCTTGCCGATGGATGGGAGAATTGGCCATGCTACTACTAGCTATTCGTCCAGTTACTCTTAACTATCATATGCTACACCTCATGTTAGTAGTTTTTCAGCACCGTATGCAAATGTCGATGTTCATAATTCGGCCCCGCCTCTTCATGGTCATAGCCGAATAAGTGAAAATTTTATAGGAACACATGTGTCGTCATCAAATACTGTAGCATATAATGCCTACTCTACGCAATTCAAGAATTTCGGCAACATTCACGAATCATTGCTGAAAGAATCTGAAAGTATTGTGGAGCAATCCCTTCCAGAAGCGGTTGTGGCTACATTAAAAAAGAGCTTGGCACAAAACAAGAGAATTAGTGCTCTTTGTCTTGAACAATATGAAAAGGGGTTGTTTCCTGATTATGCTGCAATAAAGGCTAGAGTTTTGCAGGATGATGAAACTTCATCAATTGATAGTATTGGTGAGAGAGCATATGGTTATACAGCAGTGAATACACCTTCACCTTGCAACACATTATACACCCGCTACACAATTGCAAAATTTTGCCAACACTAACAATTCATTGCCGAAATATCCTAAAAGCATTGGGGGGCAAACTGATCTAGAGCGGGCTGAAATTGAGAGGGGAGTTAAAGCTTTGCGCGATAGGGTGCAAGTACTTCACCAAGAGAGAATTGATAGGGAATTGGATCAAAGGAAAGAAGCCTTGCCAATTGATATAACTGGCAAAAAGAATGATGATTCGGAAACTAGAACTGCTTCGATTGAAAAAGCCGAATCAAGTAGTATATATTCTGAATCCATCAAATCCAAAGAGGCAAACATTGTTGAGAAAAGGCATGGAAAGTATAGCAAGACAGCCATACTTGATTTTTCTGAAGTTAATGGAACCTACTTCCTGCCCTATGAGTTTCGTGCCATAGAAATTGACGAGCTTCAAGAACAATAACAAGTAGCCGAAGAAAGTTTGGTGGACAAAGATCTTCAAACTAATGATGCACAAAATCAATAAAAAGATGATGACAAGGCGTTAGGGAGCTATCCGAAGGCGGAGCGAGATATTCTTCAAGTCACACCACCATTATGCTCTCCCAACATATTTGAAGAGGTATGCCTAGCAAGTGATTTTCCTACTTTCAGATGTGGTCGCAACTTCATAGTTGATGCATCTATTATAAAAATCCTCATAAGTAATTTTGAAAGACCAATGAAGAAGGGTAATTTACTTGTTAGCAATAGAGTTTTTATTGAGCATATCGGTCAACCCATTGCGCCATTTATAAAGACCAATAGTGACTTACTGTTGCAGCCAAGGCTTTCCCTATTGCTTTATCTAAAGTTCATATCTAATTGGTTAGCTTTGCTTATTTATTACTTGGGTTGCATTTGGTCTCCATTGAGACATGTATGCTCTAACTACTTTCGTTTCAGAATTTAAATCCAAGGTTAAATTCTTTTGACAAAACCGATATCACAATGCATAGAGTGGAAAACACATTGCATAGCCGAATGGAGAGATTCCAAATCTGAACCATTGCATAGCCGAATGGAGAGATTCCAAATCTGAACCATTCGTTTGCTTACCTCCAAAGCCGTTCTCACAGCAAGACCTGCTAAACAATAATAAGTATACCTTCAATTCAAGCATGTGTGATCAAATATTTGATTTGTTGCTGAAAAATAATTACACTAGAATTCTTGATCACCATGTCAAGCCATCAATCTAGGGACGAATGTATTGTAAGTTGCATGATTCGTCCAAGCATAATTTTGAGGATTCTGACATGTTTCGTCAAATTGTTAAATGGGCCATTCAAAAAGGACGATTGAAATTTGTTGAAACACCAAGAGATGACCAGTCCATTCCGATTGGTCCTAATGGCAAAAAGTTTTTGCATCGGCTGCTTCAAGCCGATCAATTTAAAGAGAAGGTAAAGCTGCATGTGACGGGATCAAGCTTTCAAGTAAAGAAGTTGTTGAAGATCATAATGAACATAATCTTGAGGGCGAGAATTCCATCAAGGCTACAATGAAGACGCCAAGGACTGGGGGGCAACGAACAAATCCAATGATCAATGAAAACAAACCAAAAGAAAACAAATTCCGAAATAAGCACAAGTGTAAGAGATCAAAAATCACCTTCGCTGAACTATTGGATAAATATCAAAATAAGAATGAGGAGAAGAATGTTTATCGGCCAAATGATGCAAAGAAACTAAGATCACCCCCTATGTGCAAATATGAGGATCGGTATTGGCAAAGTGAGAATTTCAATGCACGATATTCATATCCTTATTTTGGGTCGCCAATTCTAATGCCGTGGATGCCTCCCTATGCTCATGTAGATTCATATCCATCATGGGACAGGTATGATACAAGGACACATTCTCCATCTTATTTTAGACCATCTCACCAATATTATGCAGCTCCAAGAAGATCAACATTTTAACAGACACATGTTAAATACCGTTTCAATCATAAGGAATCGGTCAAGAGCTCAAGGAAGAATAAAGAGGTGGTCAAGCAAGTTTACCGCGTTAAAAGAGATGGTCGTAAGAGTTCTACTTCAGATTTGTTCTCAGATGAAAAGGAGCCAATTAAAGTATTAACATTGGCTACTAAAGGCAATGAGGCAAGTCAATCAAGTGCCAAATCTGAAGATAAGAAGTTTAGAGTGCACAAGGTAAAACTAGAATTGCCATTACTTCAAACAAAATCACAGTCGAGGTTCCCACTCGGTGCATTGTATTGGCAAAAGAAGGATTTACAAAAGCTTAGTGCACGAGAGCTGAAAAAGAAGAACATGGCATGGGTTCCCAAGAGGAGCAGTCAAAATAAAAATGATGTGCAACCTTCTATTGCAACAAGGGTTACAAAAGGAAGGAAGAGAAGGATGGAAGCAAAAAAGTAATTAAGCCAAAGGTGTGCATCATCCCATCAAAATCTTCGGTTAGCACATCATCCATATTCGTCAAACATGCCATTGATGTCTTTGCCATGGAATTCATCCCTAGGTATGAATAGTTACCTTCCATGGGCTTATTTTGATCCATGGATGCAATATAATTTCTTATATCATGAAAGGTTATTACCTAATCATTATATATTTGATTAGTTATAAGTTGTTGCTAATCCAGAGGGCCGAAATACTTGATTTGTCATTTCATTTGCTTATTTCGGCTATATATGCTTTGGTGGATGAAGTTTACATGGACCTTATGTTAACGGCCGATATTTACCTATCGCCCTAAGAATATGTCAAAGTATGGCCGGTGTAGTATTCTAACATAGTCCTTAGTTCGATTGGAGAGCGAGACAAGTACTATGGAGATTATGTTTTGATAGTTGAATTCATAACAATGGACACGGTGTTGGTGTTGCTTATATATCTCCATATAGTGTTGTTCTGTGAAGCCTCATGCCTCTTAAAATATTTACTGCACAATAATCCAAGCCGAATATGCAATGTTATTAGGTTTGGAACTTTTGCCATATGTGCTAAACATATTGAGGCTTTTGGTGATTCGTTGTGAGTAGTGCAACAAATATCCAAGGGTTATCAATGTTTTGATGAATCAGTTATAGTTTATCTTGGGGTATGTCTAGATGCAAAATTTACCTTCTGTTGCTTTAAAATTGATCATATATCTAGGCACGAAAATTGGAGAGGGTTGGCATAGAAAACATACGGCTACCATGTTGGTCATGGTGTACTGCACGTCTATCAATAGCCGATGCTTATTCTTGCCAACATAGGTAAGGCCGAATTGGAGCTCACCACCTCGGCCACTAATGAAACTTTTATGCAGGCAAAGTAAGGATTCGAGAAAGTTCATTGTTGATTATCTGCAAGATCCTAGCAGAAGGGTGGACAATATGGTTGATGGATGATTTTGACATGCATACTTATGAAACTTTATAGTCGGATTAATGAAGTTGGGAAAGTTTCACCCAAGCTTGCATCAAAATATTCACTCAAGCAATGGCCGATATAAACTTATCGTCCTAAGAATATGCAAAATGGCCGATGGAGTGTTGACATCGTCCTTAGAGCAAGCTATGTGCAAGTTATTTTTTGGCACACAAGATTTGCCGAAAAACAGAGGGGCATGTGTTAACACCAGATTTTGGCACAGTCAAGAACTTATTTAAGATGACCTCAAATGGAGAAGTGATCTACTTGAAAGAATTCCGTATTGTTGATATGAACATCTTTGAAGTTTGGGTCAACACCGTCCGATTTCATCTCGAAGGCCGAAACTATGCTCAAAGTACTAAGATCTTATATTCAAAGTACAATTTGGCCGATTAAGCCCGCAAGTTGACCTCAAATGAAAAAATGATCTGAACAAAGTGTCTTCGTCTCGTCGAAACGATCGATTTTGATATAAAAAGCGTTCCAATTTGAGTTTGTATGCAAAAGTTAGAGCCATCGAAATGCAGCCCTGTCAGAAGGCGAAAAATGGCGCGCCCCGCCAGATGCCCTGTCTGATGGGTAGCGCGAATAATAGCCTGTTTTGGGCGAGCGATTCGACACTCAAGATGACCTCTGATCAAAAAACGCTCAACATGAAAGTTTTTCGTCTCGTTGAAACGGTCAAGATTGCTTTTGGATTTGTTTCCATCCGAGGTGTTCACCACCACAAAAAAGACCCGCAAGATGCAGCCAGTTTAAACAAAACAGTTTTGGAAAGTTCGGACAAAACCAATCCAAATTTGACTAGGGTTTTGGACGTAAATCTAAGACTTTTCCTTGCATGGGAAGTCCAACCGCCTCTTATATACCCAAGGGGTGACGGCCGATTGAACAACGCACAATCGATCAAATTATCTATCACTTTCTATCTTTATCTTTTCTCCTTAACCCTAATTCTTCTTCCTCATTTTTCGTCCGTTCTTGTTGTTGCAGGGCGGCGAACATCGAGGCCCTAGGGGCGATCAGGTTGACCTAGGGCAGCCCATAGCCGCCGCGCGCCGTAACGGGGTCCCTCCCCGGCGTGCGTGGTTTTGGGTCCTCAAAAGCATCCGCAGGCTGTCCTGCGTATCGCGCTGCCGGTCGGGTCTCCTTCGACGTGAGCTGCGGTGCATCACCCTTGGCATCGAGGGTACACGGTGACGTGTTCGTGTGCGAACACATACGCGCGGTACCTCGCCATGAGCAGAATCGCGATGGAGTCAAACCCACGCAAACACGTACTCCCTCCATTCCAATTTACTCGCCGTAGTTTTAGTTCAAATTTGAATTAAAACCACGACGACTAAATCGGAGCGGAGGGAGTACGTACATACGTGCGCAACATTCCTTCTTCCTTTGTGTCCTTGCTTGACTGAATCGCGACGGAGGAAGGAGTGAATCAAGGAACGTGTGCACCTGGGGAGCGTCTTTTTCTGATTTCGACGTTTACCTGAACAACAAACTAATGAATGCACTCCTCTTGGCTCTCTCCATGCTTTGAGACCAACAAATTAAAACATAATAAAGTCAATTCAGTTCGTGTGGGCAAAAAAAAAGTGCACAAGGAAGGCGCGGCGCCAAGCGTCCAAAGTCCCAAGTCCATGGCAAGGATGCGGCTAAGTGGTCCCTAGTCCCGGCTCCTATCCCTTGTTGTGCAGACCTCACCTCGTGGTGCCGTGGTGAGACGGCATGGAGGCTTCTTGACCATGGTGGCGCAAGATGGTGGTAGGCTTTGGAGCACCCGAGGTAAAGGTTGGGATCGGGGGAAACCCCTGTCGGCCTGTGATGGACTCATGTACCTAGGGTAGGGTCATAGGCCTAACCTGAATGTCCTACCCAGGGACAGCCTTAGAAGAGATCACCTTCCAGTCGACCAACGAGGAACCCACTCGACTGACCAGAAGGACTCGACCATGGAGATTCACTCGACCATGAAGATACACTCGACCACCAGAAGGTCAGAAGGCACTCTGCATTGTAACGGCCTGTAATTGAATAGACTTAATGATAGTTAAGGCACTTTATGTGGGGCGTTACCAGTAACGCCCCAGACTTAATATACTTTAAACCCTCCATTACGTGGGCTGGCAGGGGTCCTGGCGTACTCTATATAAGCCACCCCCCTCCACAGGCAGAAGGGTTCGCACTCTTGTAACACCTATACACATAATCCACTCGACCGCCTCAGGGCTCCGAGACGTAGGGCTTTTACTTCCTCCGAGAAGGGCCTGAACTCGTACATCGCTTGTGTTTACAACCTCTCCATAGCTAGGACCTTGCCTCTCCATACCTACCCCCCACTCTACTGTCAGACTTAGAACCACGACAGTTGGCGCCCACCGTGGGGAAGGTGTTTTAGCGATTTTGTGGAGAAGTTGCAGTATTTCCGAGTACTTTCATCATGATGACTGCTGGAGTTTTGGTCGAGGGGCGCGAGATCCGTCTTGGCGCTCTCACCTTCGTCGCCGACGACTCCGCGTGGCTCCAGGAGGCTCCACTCGACGTTGATGCGCTCCCCGTCTGCGGTGCGACGCATTTTCGCGCATGTGTCCGCGGTGTTCTGCTGCGGCAACCATCGGCCCCCTATCGGTCGACTCCTTTATCGGTCGCCCGTCCGGTCTCCCACCAGCGCAAGCGCTCTGGTCGGTCGAGGCTTCAGCGGTGGGTGAAACACGCGGTGGCTCGCCAGGCGGCCATCGCACAGGTTGTGGCAATCGAGCCCGACGAATCTCTCTACGGCATGTTCGATCTGTCGACTGGCTCCGTAGAGACTGCATCCGAATGCGATAGCAGTGATCCAGCGGCGGAAATTCTCATGGTCGACGGACCCCGCAGTCCTCCCGGCTTCGCCCATGGTGGTGGAGCGGGCGGTGGAGGTGGCCCCGCTCAGGACCACGAAGAGTACCAGCCCGAGGCACTCGACTCTCTGCAGAGAGAAGAGCTTCGCCGCAGGAACATGGATGCCCTGCATACTCCCATTATGGGAGAAACCCCCGAGGCTCGCGCCTTGGAGGAGGCACGTTTGGCCAATATGGCTGAACGCGCTCGTCTGGAGAATCTTCAGCGAGCACTCGACGAGCACGCGCGGCAACGAGTCCCCGAAGCCAGTCGACGTCGACTCTCCCACCGACTCAGGTATACCGCACGCCAATTCAGAATTTAGCAGCTGCAACCTGTATAGCAGAGTCCATCCAGCCTTCACAGTCGGAAGCTGGGAGAGGCTTGATGCAGATCAGAGATTTGCTCCGAGCAGCAGGGGACCAGAACTCAGCCGTGTCACAGTCGCGCAACAGAATTCACAGTCGATCCATCGCTGCGAATACGGTTCAGTCGGCTCACAGTCCCAGATCGCCTCCGCGGCGGGAAGGGCGCGACAACCAGCGTGATCAGTATGGAGACCGACACGACCGAGATGACAGGCGTCGAGTGCCCGTTTCCCCTCTGAGGGAAGGGTCTTACGCTCCTCGGCGACAGGATGACAGGCGTCAGTTCAGTACGGGGCGAAGAGTTCCAGTCGACCCCAGGGGACCAGGCTTTGACGCGCGATCCATTATCGTGCAAAGCTTGGTCGACCGGAACAGAGCCCATCGAGGTGGACCCGAGAGAGATGCACCCACGAGCAGTCGAGTGCATGTTTCTGGTCCAGAGTGTTTTAGCAGGGCTATCAGAGCCGCAGTGATTCCCCCCAATTTCAGGTTGGCGACAGGAGTCAGCAAGTTCACTGGGGAGTCCAAGCCTGAAACTTGGCTTGAGGACTACCGAGTGGCTGTTCAGATTGGCGGTGGGAATGACGAGGTGGCCATGAAGCATTTGCCCCTCATGCTGGAAGGTTCAGCCAGAGCGTGGTTGAATCAGTTACCTCCTAACGGTATTTACACTTGGGAAGATTTGTTCCGAGTGTTCGTCAGAACTTTTGAAGGAACCTGCAAGCGACCGGCCGGGTTGACAGAGCTGCAAGTTTGTGTGCAGAAGACCAATGAGACTCTCAGAGAGTACATTCAGAGGTGGATCACTCTGCACCATACTGTGGAAAATGTGTCTAATCATCAAGCAGTCTGCGCCTTCAAAGATGGCGTCAAGAACAGGGAATTGAGTCTGAAGTTTGGTCGAACCGGGGACATGACCCTGAGTCGGATGATGGAGATTGCTACCAAGTACGCCAATGGCGAGGAAGAGGACCGACTCCAAAGCGGCAAGTATAAGCCAAGTCAGTCGGAGAAGGGAAATTCCAGTCGGAAACAGAAGCGGAAAGCCGAGACAGCAGCTCCTGGAGAGGCCCTGGCCGTGACTCAGGGAAAGTTCAAAGGGAAGCCAAAAGGATCCTGGAATCCTAAGAAAGTAAAGGATAAAGAAGGAAACGACGTGATGGATATGCCGTGCCACATCCACACGAAGAAAGATGAAGAGGGCAACATTATTTACCCAAAGCACACC
This sequence comes from Triticum timopheevii, assembly GCA_963921465.1. Lineage (NCBI taxonomy): Eukaryota > Viridiplantae > Streptophyta > Magnoliopsida > Poales > Poaceae > Triticum > Triticum timopheevii. The sequence goes on along the minus strand of OY997266.1, from coordinate 60,275,767 downwards.
ACTCGCCAGTGTCGACTCCTGATCCAGCAGTTTCAGGGAAAACAGTCTAAGGACAAGGAGAAAGAGTCAGACAAGGCCGAAGACAAAGAGGACAGTGAGGAAGAATATCCGCATATCAACTCCACTCTGATGATCTTCGCGGATGTGGAGAGCAAGAGTCGACTGAAAGTCATTAATCGTGAGGTGAATATGGTTGCCCCAGCAAAACCAAGTTATCTGAAATGGTCCCAAACACCCATCACATTCGACCAATCTGATCACCTAACTCATATTGCCACCCCTGGGAGACAAGCTTTGGTGGTCGATCCAGCTGTCGAAGGCACTCAACTGACGAAAGTGCTGATGGACGGTGGCAGTGGGCTGAACTTGTTGTATGCAGACACACTAAAGGGAATGGGCATCCCGATGTCCCGACTGAGCACCAGCAACATGAGTTTCCACGGAGTCATACCAGGGAAGAAAGCCAACTCACTCGGCCAAATAGCCCTGGACGTGGTTTTTGGCGACTCAAAACATTTTCGCAAGGAGAAGTTGACCTTTGAGGTTGTGGATTTTTAGAGCGCGTACCACGCCATTTTGGGGAGGCCCGCCTACACACGGTTCATGGCTCGACCATGTTACGTGTACCTCAAACTAAAAATGCCAGGTCCCAAAGGGGTGATCACTGTCACTGGCGATCAGAAAAAGGCAGAAGAGTGCTTTCAGAAGGGCTCGAAGATTGCCGATTCCCAGGTGACAGCGGTCGAGTTCGAAGAGTACAAGCAAAACGCAGATCCGAGTGATTTGTTGCGATCTAAGAAACCAGCCACAGAGTCTGCATTTCAGTCGTCTGGTGAGACAAAACCTGTTCACATTCACCCGACCGACCCCAATGCAGCCCCGACCCACATCTCCACGACACTCGACCCGAAATAGGAAGAAGCGCTCATCCAGTTCCTCCGTGAGAACTGGGACATTTTTGCATGGAAGCCAGCTGACATGCCAGGTGTTCCCAGGGGACTGGCTGAGCATCGCCTCAGAGTCGACAAATCAGCAAAACCAGTCAAAGAGCATCTTCGGCGGTCCGCCGTCCAGAAGAGAAAGGCTATTGGTGAGGAAGTGGCTCGACTGTTGGCGGCAGGATTTATCCGAGAGATATACCACTCCGAGTGGCTCGCTAATGTCGTCATGGTTCCCAAGAAGGACAAATCACTCCGCATGTGCATTGACTTCAAGCACATCAATCGGGCCTGCCCGAAAGATCATTTTCCTCTCCCTCGCATAGATCAAATTGTTGACTCGACCGCGGGATGTGAGAGATTGTCTTTTCTAGACGCATATTCCGGGTATCATCAGATCCGTCTGTATGGACCTGACGAAGTAAAAACAGCTTTCATCACTCCATTCGGGTGCTTCTGCTATATCACCATGCCATTCGGCCTCAAGAATGCCGGAGCCACATTTATGCGTATGATTCAGAAGTGTCTTCTCACTCAAATCAGTCGGAATGTGGAAGCGTATATGGATGATATCGTCGTTAAGTCGCGAAAAGGTTCCGACCTGCTTGCTGACCTCGCCGAAACATTTGCCAACCTCAGAAGGTACGATATCAAGCTCAATCCATCGAAGTGCACATTCGGAGTTCCTGGTGGTAAGTTACTCGGTTTTCTCGTTTCCGAGCGAGGGATCGACGCTAATCCAGAGAAGATCGGCACTATTCTCCGAATGAAACGCCCTGTGCGAGTGCACGATGTCCAGAAGCTTACTGGATGCTTGGCCGCATTAAGTTGATTCATCTCACGACTCGGTGAAAAGGCATTGCCTCTTTACCGACTGATGAAGAAGGCAGACAAGTTCGAGTGGACTCCAGAAGCTGATGCAGCGTTTGCCGACCTAAAAGCTCTGCTCTCCACCCAGTGGGTGCTTGCTGCTCCAATCAGCAAAGAGCCTTTGTTGCTTTATATTGCAGCCACAGGACAAGTCGTCAGTACAGTACTTACGGTCGAGCGGGAAGAAGAAAGAAAAGCCTTCAAAGTTCAGCGCCCGGTGTATTATTTGTCTGAAGTCTTGACTCCATCCAAGCATAGATATCCTCATTATCAGAAGCTTGTGTATGGAATATACATGACCACGAAGAAGGTTGCTCATTATTTCTCTGATCATTCTATCACAGTCGTCAGCGACGCCCCACTATCAGAGATTCTGCACAACAGAGATGCAACTGGTCGAGTGGCGAAATGGGCGATTGAACTTCTTCCCCTTGATATCAAGTTTGAGGCAAAGAAAGCCATTAAGTCCCAGGCAATAGCAGATTTCCTCGCCGAGTGGATTGAACAACAACAGCCGACTGAAGTTCACTCGGAGCATTGGACCATGTTCTTCGATGGCTCTAAGATGCTGAATGGTTCTGGTGCTGGGGTTGTTCTGGTTTCCCCCAGAGGAGATAAGCTTAGATATGTGCTCCAGATTCACTTTGATTCCTCCAACAATGAGGCAGAGTAAGAGGCCCTTTTATATGGATTGCACATGGCCATCTCACTCGGCGTCCATCGCCTGATGGTTTATGGCGATTCAGATTTAGTGGTCAACCAGGTGATGAAGGAGTGGGACGTGAGAAGCCCAGCCATGACTGGATACTGCAATGCAGTGAGGAAGCTGGAAAAGAAGTTCGAGGGGTTGGAGCTCCATCACATCCCTCGACTGAAAAATCAAGCAGATGCTAGAACTGGGAGTCGATCCGTTGATCTCCTGCTACGCAGGCAACAACCTTTGCTAGTGCGACCAACGATAGCAGCAGATGATCTGGCAAAGATAGGTTCCAAAAGAGAAGCCATTCCGAGTGGTGTGTTTTTGGAGCATATACACACTCCGTCAGTTAAAGAAGATCCCTTCACAGAGGAAGCTCCACAGCCCAAGAGTGCCACAGATCCGACGGAGGTTGAGGTCCCAGCAGTGGTCGACTTGGTCATGGAGGTGTTAGTGGTCACTCCCGACTGGACAATTCCCTATATCGCGTATATCCTGAGAAAAGAGCTCCCAGAGGATGAGGAAGAGGCTCGGCAGATCGTCCGTCGATCCAAAGCCTTTACCGTTATCAAAGGACAGCTGTATAGAGAAAGCCCGACTGGGGTGGGTCAAAAATGCATAACGCCAGAAGAAGGTCGAATCATTCTTAATGATATCCACTCGGGGACCTGTGGTCACCATGCGTCCTCTCGGACCATTGTAGCCAAAGCATACCGAGCTGGATTTTACTGGCCAAGGGCGAATGAGATGGCAAAGGAAATAGTGGACAAGTGCGAAGGATGTCAGTTCTACTCCAATATGTCACACAAGCCCGCGTCAGCTCTGAAGACCATTCCACTCGTCTGGCCGTTCGCAGTATGGGGGTTGGACATGGTCGGTCCCTTGAGAACAGGTCGAAGTGGTTTCACGCACGTACTGGTCGCAGTCGACAAGTTCACAAAGTGGATCGAGGCTAAACCAATCAAGAATCTTGACGCCGGTACTGCAGTTACCTTCATCAGGGAGCTGACGTTCAGATATGGAGTCCCGAACAGCATCATTACGGATAATGGGTCGAACTTTGACTCGGAAGAATTCAAGGATTTCTGCAACGCTCAAGGCACACGAGTTGACTACGCTTCAGTCGCTCACCCCCAGTCGAATGGACAAGCGGAGCGAGCCAATGGCTTAATCCTCAAGGGTTTAAAACCCCGACTGATGCGTGACCTCAAGCACGCGGCTGGAGCATGGGTCGACGAACTTCCTTCGGTGCTTTGGGGTTTGCGGACCACACCCAATCGGTCGACTGGAAGAACTCCATTCTTTTTGGTCTATGGAGCTGAAGCAGTCTTGCCGAGTGATCTTCTTCACAATGCTCCTCGAGTTGAACTCTACAACGAAGCAGAAGCTGAGCAAGCGCGTCAGGACGCAGTCGACCTTCTAGAGGAAGAAAGGGAGATGGCTCTGATCCGATCGACCATCTATCAACAAGACTTGCGTCGCTTTCACGCCAGGAATGTGAGGGGTCGAGCCTTCCAAGAAGGAGCTCTAGTTCTCTGAGTGGATCAGCAGAAACAGCATAAGCTCGCTCCTTCTTGGGAAGGACCCTTCATCGTCACCAAAGTTCTCCACAACGGGGCATACCGTCTCTACAACGTCGAACACAACATCGAAGAGCCCCGAGCTTGGAATGCGGATCTGCTCCGCCCGTTTTACACTTAAAAGTTTTCCACTCGGAAGAGTTGTAATAAAATACTTTTGTACTCGGAAGAGTTGTAATTCCTTCATAATTTTTGTCACTTTTTCCCCCAGCGGGTGGCTTAGTCGCGAATCCGTTTCGCCTAAGTTTGTACAAATCCTACCGGGTGGTAAGCAAGACTTCCACTCGTGGGCTTAGCCGCGAATCCGTTTCGCCTAAGTTATAAAAATCCTATCGAGTGAAGAGCAAACCTCTCACTCGGGGGCTTAGCTGCAGCCCAGCGCTCGCCTAAGTTATAAAAAATCCTACCGAGTGAAGAGCAAACCTCTCACTCGGGGGCTTAGCTGCAGCCCAGCGCTCGCCTAAGTTATAAAAAATCCTACCGAGTGAAGAGCAAACCTCTCACTCGGGGGCTTAGCTGCAGCCCAGCGCTCGCCTAAGTTATAAAAAATCCTACCGAGTGAAGAGCAAACCTCTCACTCAGGGGCTTAGCTGCAGCCCAGCGCTCGCCTAAGTTATAAAAAATCCTACCGAGTGAAGAGAAAACCTCTCACTCGGGGGCTTAGCTGCAGCCCAGCGCTCGCCTAAGTTATAAAAAATCCTACCGAGTGAAGAGCAAACCTCTCACTCGGGGGCTTAGCTGCAGCCCAGCGCTCGCCTAAGTTATAAAAAATCCTACCGAGTGAAGAGCAAACCTCTCACTCGGGGGCTTAGCTGCAGCCCAGCGCTCGCCTAAGTTATAAAAAATCCTACCGAGTGAAGAGCAAACCTCTCACTCGGGGGCTTAGCTGCAGCCCAGCGCTCGCCTAAGTTATAAAAAATCCTACCGAGTGAAGAGCAAACCTCTCACTCGGGGGCTTAGCTGCAGCCCAGCGCTCGCCTAAGTTATAAAAAATCCTACCGAGTGAAGAGCAAACCTCTCACTCGGGGGCTTAGCTGCAGCCCAGTGCTCGCCTAAGTTATAAAAAATCCTACCGAGTGAAGAGCAAACCTCTCACTCGGGGGCTTAGCTGCAGCCCAGCGCTCGCCTAAGTTATAAAAAATCCTACCGAGTGAAGAGCAAACCTCTCACTCGGGGGCTTAGCTGCAGCCCAGCGCTCGCCTAAGTTATAAAAAATCCTACCGAGTGAAGAGCAAACCTCTCACTCGGGGGCTTAGCTGCAGCCCAGCGCTCGCCTAAGTTATAAAAAATCCTACCGAGTGAAGAGCAAACCTCTCACTCGGAGGCTTAGCTGCAGCCCAGCGCTCGCCTAAGTTATAAAAAATCCTACCGAGTGAAGAGCAAACCTCTCACTCGGAGGCTTAGCTGCAGCCCAGCGCTCGCCTAAGGTATAAAAATCCTACCGAGTGAAGAGCGAACCTCTCACTCGGAGGCTTAGCTGCAGCCCAGTGCTCGCCTAAGGAATAAGTCGACTGCAGTGGACATCTTGCTGTGAACCTGCAAAGGACAATTCGAACCAGGAGCAATCATATCCAAACATCAAATCCAAGTTTAGGTCGATACCTAAAGGAACCGAGAGTGCTCAGGCACTAAGCGTGTTAAGGTTTACCGGTTACAATTCCACTCGGCATACCGAGGCAAATTTAAAGTGTCGGGCTTAAAGAAAGTTTTTTACCCCTCCTGTGGAGGGCTGGAAGGAGCAACAAACTCGTCGAGGTCGATCCCGTCTGCGATCCGGGTAGCAGCAGCGATGAAAGTTTCCATGAAGGATCTGAAGTCGTGTTTCTTGGTGTTGGCCACTCGGAGAGCCGCCAGCTTCTCTTCTTGCGCGTCCTTGCAGTGGACTCGGGCCAGACACAGGGCAACATCTGCGCCGCACCGAGCCGAGGACTTCTTCCACTCTTGCACACGGTCGGGGACCGCGTTTAGTCGAGCCATCAACGACTCGAGGTCATTCTGAAGTGTCACCCCGGGCCAAAGCGTCGAGTCGATGCGAGAAGTGGCGGCCTTCAGCCTTGCAAGATAGTCCACGACAGCTGCAACGCGAGACTCCAGTCGGAAGACATTCATGGCAACTTCATCATTCACCGGAGAATTGACAGGGTCAAGGTCGGCTCCAACTGGCTAGTCTCTTCTTCAAAGTTCCGACAGAATTCTGCAAGGACAAAACGCCGAATCAAGACAATGGTCGAATGGAAGCGTCACAGTTGAAAATGTTGGTCGAGTGAAAAAGGTTACCTTCTAGCATAAGGAACAATTTCTTGGTAAGACCACCCAGGAAGCCTTCCAGGTCATTCTTCTTCCCTGTCAATTGGTTGATCTTCTCGGTCAGGGTAGTCTTGTCAGCTTTCAGTCGGTCAACATCCTTGGAGGCAATCGCCAGAGCAGTTTTCAGATTGTGATTTTCCTGTTCAAGCTTGGTAACTGAAGCTAACTTCTCGTCAGCAAGCTTGGTCTTCTCAGCTAGCTCAAGGTCCTTCTTCTTCTGGGCCTCCCGCACCTTGTCTGCAAGTTACAGCAAAGTCAGATTTTGAAACAAATGGAAGGAAAAAGGAGTCGTCGAGGTCTCACCGAACATACCTTTGGTCTCCTCCTTCGCCTTCGTCAGATTCTCCTGCACCAGCTTCAGATCCAACTCGAGCTGAATGTGCTTCTGCTCCAGTTCCGTATAGCGAGCCGCAAGGTCACAGGATTTCTACGAAGAACCAATCGACAAAATATCAAAGATGATTCACTTCCGAGTGGATAGAGAAAAATCATACATTTCTAAGACTACAGTCGAATGCAAGCATTCAACCGTAGTCTCGGGGACTACACCCAGTGGGTGCACTCAGCGTGCCCCCACTAGTTCTGTTCAAGACAGAGTCGACCAGTCGACCCAAAAAAAAAGAAAAAAAAGAGGGACGTGCTCTTCAGACTGGAGTCGACTGCAAGCAATCGACCACAGTCTCGGGGACTACACCCAGTGGGTGCACTCAGCGTGCCCCCACCGGTTCCGGAAAACCATTCGATCCAGTCGAATGATGAACAACCTTTACTTATAAAGCCTAAGGCCGACTGCCAGCAGTCGACCTTAGCCTTGGGGACTACACCCAGCGGGTGCACTCAGCGTGCCCCCGCTAACACGGAGTTTTTTATCGACACACCCACTGGGTGATTGCTATGGATTTCAGAAATCAGAAAGAAAAAGTTTTGATAGCATGACCTAACAGAACAGGCGGTGGTCGACTGACCTGAACATTGCTTTGAAGGGCGGAGCTAGCGTCATAAGCTGCTTGGCTTGCATCCCGGACGATCTTCACCTGCTCCATCATGATCCCCGCTTGACGTATCACCTCCTTAGCAGCACTGGCTTGGTCCTCTGGGACATGATGTGTTGTGAAGAGCGAAGGTTGTGCAGCACTCGACGAAGTAGGATGGGCACTCGTCAACGGCACCGCGAAAGACACGGTGTGTCGAGTGAGGTTCTCCCCTTCCGTGACCACAGTCTCGGGCGCCGTCGCACTCTGGGTTGCCTTACCAGTAGACGTCTTCCTGCTCATCCTGTGCCTTAGCAGTTCTTCATCCTCATCATCATCTTCAGGAAGGGTGATAATGTCATGGGGTGGAGCTTCAAAAAAATAATCAAAGTCAGAAATCATGAGTCAGTCGACTGAGGACAGAATTGAGAGTATAGTACCAGGATTTGAGGTTGCTGCGTCCTCCATCTCATGGTCGTCAGCCTTGCCTGAGGTCTCAGAAGTTGCAGCACTGAAGTTCCAAAGGATCAGTCGACCAACTCAAGTATCAACCAGAGATAAAGCTTATACAAAACAAGAGAACTCAAGTACCGTGTTTACCCGGATATGGTGGGGATGGACACTTTCATCTTCGGCAGGAGCTTGGTGGGTTTCGGCGGAGCCACCCTCGTCTGCTTCGGAGCCCTTTCACTCGGCACCGGAGAAGCGGTCCGAGGGCGTTTGGTCGACTGCGAGGCAGTCGCCACCCCCTTACCGCGTTCAGTCGCGGGGTCATGGACAAGCTTCGACCGCCTTTCCGAGCGCGGTGGTGCAACCTCCTCCTCCTCTTCCTCTTCTTCGTCCTCGTCATCGTCGTCGTCGTCATCGTCATCTTCGGCAGCGTCTGAATCCCACTCCTCCTGGCTCTCGCCCTCGCTGGCTTCTCCCTCCTCAGTCGGAGCCTGAGCTCCATTGGGCATTGAATACAGGTCGGTGAGGGCCTGGAAGACGTCAAGACAGAGATCAGTCGACCAAGTCGCAGAACATACAGAAACAAATTTGACGAATATACAATGGAAGGCAGAGCAAATATACCTTATCTGGAACGGTGTGATGGTCGAGTGGAGGAACCCTCCTAGATCCACGGGGATTATCCTTATTCCCAGTGACCGCGGCCATCCATCTTTCCACCGTGGCGTCGTCGACTGCTTCCGGGTGGACTCGGGTATCGTCTTCAGTCCCGCAGTACAACCACATGCCATGGCTCCGGAACTGAAGAGGCTGGATCCGCCGCTCCCGGACCAACTGCACCACGCGGTCCATCAACATCTTCACATCAGCCCTCTCCTCCGGAACCACCTTCAGAGAGGAGGGCTTGTTCACTCGACTCATGGTGAATGGGGGGAGTCCACTCGACTGCCCCGGCGTCAGCTCGTTCCGGCAGTAGAACCAAGTCGACTGCCAGCCCCTGACCGACTCGGGAAACGTCATAGCTGGGAAGGTGCTCTTGTTCCTCACTTGAATTCCCAGACCCCCGCACATTTGGACAACCTGGGTCTTCTCATCGCCTGGACTCGCCTTTTTCACGGTCTGAGAACGACACGTGAAGATGTGCTTGAACAAGCCCCAGTGCGGTCGACAGCCCAGGAAACTCTCGCACATGGATACGAACGCAGCAAGGTACGCGATGGAGTTCGGAGTAAAGTGGTGGATTTGGGCTCCAAAGAAGTTCAAAAAACCACGAAAGAAAATGCTCGGTGGCAAAGAAAACCCTCGATCAATATGAGTGGCCAGGAGCACACACTCACCCTCTTCCGGCTGAGGTTGCCACTCTTTCCCTGGAAGTCTTGCGGCGCCATGGGGGATCAGCCCGTCGTCGGCCATGTCGAGGAGATCCTTCTCCCTGATGGTCGACTGGATCCAATCTCCCTGGACCCAGCCCTTCGGCAAGCGGGATCTCGACGAAGACCCACTGCGGCTGGTGGATCTCCCCTTCGCCTTCTCCGCCGCCGACGCCTTCTCCGTCGCTGACGCCTTTTTCGCGCGCTCCAGCGCCGCCGTCTTCTCCTTGACCATGGCTGCCGGCGAGGTGCGCGAGGAAGAGTTTTGCGGAGGCGAAAGCGAGCGCGTTGGGCGGAGACGAGGAGAGTAGAAGAGAAAGAATGAAGCACTGTTCAGAAAACCCTCGCTGGTTGCATTTATAACATCCCTTCCGAGTGGATGACAGGTGGACCCAGGCAACCTAATCATATCCCGAAACAGTTGCATCGACACGATACATGGCGGAAAAAGCGGCACGGAGATCGAGGCGTTTATGTCCCGTCCCGTCCGAGCGCCGCGGTTCGTTCCGCTTCGCGCGCTCCCCCAAATTTCGCATCCCGTGGAATCCGCGAACGGCAGATCGGTCTGTCAGACGCAAGATTTCCTGCGATCCGTCGCTCGGGAACCAGCAAAGTCTAAAAGATCACTCGACGAAAGACAAGAATGGATCGAGTCGACTGAAGAAAAGTTGCTCGATTATCGACAAAGAAGATCTTAATCCAGAACGACGCATAGCTAGCATGCAAAAGTCAATCGGAAACAGCATCAACTCCTTCCTCATTCAAGCCTCAATCCATTCGGGGGCTAATGATGGATTCATGTACCTAGGGTAGGGTCATAGGCCTAACCTGAATGTCCTACCCAGGGACAGCCTTAGAAGAGATCACCTTCCAGTCGACCAACGAGGAACCCACTCGACTGACCAGAAGGACTCGACCATGGAGATTCACTCGACCATGAAGATACACTCGACCACCAGAAGGTCAGAAGGCACTCTGCATTGTAACGGCCTGTAATTGAATAGACTTAATGATAGTTAAGGCACTTTATGTGGGGCGTTACCAGTAACGCCCCAGACTTAATATACTTTAAACCCTCCATTACGTGGGCTGGCAGGGGTCCTGGCGTACTCTATATAAGCCACCCCCCTCCACAGGCAGAAGGGTTCGCACTCTTGTAACACCTATACACATAATCCACTCGACCGCCTCAGGGCTCCGAGACGTAGGGCTTTTACTTCCTCCGAGAAGGGCCTGAACTCGTACATCGCTTGTGTTTACAACCTCTCCATAGCTAGGACCTTGCCTCTCCATACCTACCCCCCACTCTACTGTCAGACTTAGAACCACGACAGCCTGTCCGACACCGACGCGACGACGCCGGTGGGTGCCGCCGAACCTTCCTGGAGGGCGTCGGGGGCGACCCTTCCTCTCGCCTCGTCGTGTACCGGGGGAAACCCTTGGCAGCAGCGTCGTCTTCGTCGCGGTCCTTCTTGGAGGTGCTGATTGGTACCAGTGCTTCGGAGCCTTGGAGCTTGGTGGTAGATCTTCGGTGGGCGCAGTGGTCGTGAAGCTTCTTCATTTCCGTCGATCCGCCGTTGTCGGCATTCTTTTCTCTTGTTGTTTCTCTTTCGTTTCTTTTGGGTGTGATTGTGCTACTTCCGCCCCAGCACCTATTTTTGGATGTATCGGTTGGTTGCTTTGGAATACAAAGCGGGGGAAAACCCTTTTTCTCAAGGATGCGGCTAAGTTCGCGAACGCACGCGCTATTTACATGCACATACCTTCCTTCGGTTCTTGTATTCGAAAAGCAATGGAACATCTCCCTTATATGCAGGTCGTCACCTCCCTCTACCAGCGAGGTGGTACTAAACTTTGATAATGGAACCAAAAACCACTGGTGGTCCAGTCTTGCTGAGCCTGTATTTGGACCTCGTGGCCCATTTCCATCTGACTGCTGGACTGGACTGGACTGAAGGAGACCAATCCAGTGCAGACCATCTAAAGGCCCAAAAAAGTGTGCACTGTCTGTCTATAATACAATTGCCCATTGGCGGGGAGCATCTAGTCGGCGATCGTACTTGTTACTCTTTTTTTATTTCTCAAAAAAAAGAACTTGTTACTCTTTTTTCCCAACCTCACTCACTCGGACCATCTCTACTTCTAATGGAGCAGTTGGTGAATAGTCTGCGTTGTTTATTTTTGCTGGATTTTTTGTCATCCTCCCACCTTCGTTTTATTTTCGTTGGCTATTTTTCGTCTGGTTTTTTTACCTCCCCACGGTCGATGCGCTCACAGGCATCCCACAGAAACAATCCATCCCGATCTCGTCGCCGCCGCTGCCAACCCCGCCTCCTACCGGTGCGCCACCACGCCCGCCTCCTTCCGGCGCGCCGTCATCCCCGCCTCCTGCCGGTGCGCCGTCGGACCCTCCTTCTTCCCTGGAGCGCCGCCACCCCGCTGCCTCCTACCGGCGCGCCGCCGGACCCTCCTTTTTCCCTGGAGCGCCGCCACCCCGCTGCCCCCGCCATCTCCCACCATGGGGTAACCCTAGATGGCCACCGGCGCGCCGCCGCCGACGTCGCCTCCTTCTCCCTTGGCCCTCAGCCACCCAACGGCCGCTGCATCACGCCGATTAGGTCCTACCCCAGGACAGCAACGGGTGTCGTCATCTCCAGAAGCCTGTCCCCAAATCGTTGCCACCTGCGCCTCCGATTCAGCCAACGTCGGTCATCTCCCTCTTCGTCCTCCACGGGTGTTGCTCTGCCTCGGTCTATAATTAACGTCCATGCCCCAACGCCTTCTCGCCGTTCCTCCCCTGAGCGCGCCCCGCGGCTAACCCTAGGGACCGAGTCGGGCTTGCCGGCGCGGCCGCGTCGTGTGCTGTTGGCACCCCACTCCACCTGCTCTGCTGCGCCCCGGTCTCCAACAGCCATTGTGAGGAACCCATCTCGCCGCCACCATCGTCTGCTATCCTCCAGCAAGTGTGCTGCGGTACGCCGATGTTCTCCGATCGGCAAGCTCCGCCCCTGCCGGCATCGTCCACCCACACCATGTCCTCCTCTTTGCCAAGCAGCGTTAAGGTATACACAAAAGCCCACCTCTCTCTCTCTCTCCATGCCCTCTGTTTCTTTTTGATCTGATGTTATTGAGGTTCAGTTTTCACCATGTTGATCTGATGCTGAGACGTGCTAGCTACAACAGAAGCAGCTAGACACTTTAGTTTTGCAGTTCCAAAACTACACAAAAGTTGGAGAGAACGTGTACCATTACCATCAGTGGTCGGGGAATAGAACATGAATCAGACAATTCGTTCTTTGTACAATCAGACAATTCGTTCTTTGTCCATTCTTTGTACAATTCGTTCTTTGTACAATCACAATTTTGGTTCTTTTGTTGTTGCTTGTATAAATGATCACCTACATTGTAGGGGCTTCTCCCTATACTGAGCTTTAGAATGTGTCGCAATTAAAAGTCAAGGAATTTTTCAGTCGAATAAAATTTAGTAACTAGCTTTTTCATACTGATCTTTATCTGCAGTGTGATGGGTGTGGACAAAAACATGTGGTGTTACCTTACAGTATGTACTTTATCTTCCTTTATGCCGCATACATAATGGAATTAGAAAGTATACTTTTAGTATATTAAAACTAGCCTGTCCCTTCCTTTTAGTGTACTGAATTAGTTCTTATAATCAAATCAAGTGTACACTTCTCTGTTGTCTGTACTATAGCGGTGATTATCAGAAGTCCAAGACCACACTGTAGGCAGGAGAAAGGAATGTTCTTGGTAAGCTATAGTATTCCATTCTTAATTTACTCACTTCAATGCATAGTTTTGTTAGTTCTTCCATTAGTTTCTATTGAAGTATGCTCAATGGGATAGGGTTTAGAAAGTTATATGCATAATGGGAGATTACTTGATTTGCTAATCCTTATCTGGTTAGCGATTCCTCACAAACTCAAGCGATAATATGCACATGTTTCTTCGTGTCGTACTTTGATCTATGCGTGTTGATTGAGAGATTCTTGGTCTTCAGTTTTTATGTACAACTCAAGTGACCAAATTGTATTAGATTCTTTTCCCTCACAAACTGCAGTCTTGGTGCCTTCCTGTTGAAAAAAAAGAAATGGGGGCATGGGGCACATTATGCAGTCAGAACCTAGCTGTTACTATACAACCATGAACATAATTCTGGGAGGTAGCACGTGGTCGTTCTTAGTAACAGTATGTTGGAATTGTAGGATATGGCTCTCATTTTGTTTGGTGTTGGAATAGTAGGTTGCTCGCGGGTGACTTCTCAGGTGTCATGGCGCTTGCATTGTAGATTAGTAGAGGGAATATTGAGACGACGAGGAGAGGCGACTTAACTGCAGTCCGCACAACACCATGAACCAGGTAGTACTAACTTGCCACTGCCACATTTGCTCACTCATTTCTTTCTTATGCATACAATTTCCATTTTTAAATATTTTATTTAGTTTTTTTCTCTACTTATGTTGCATCTTATGTAATGCATATGAAAGTTTAATACATTGACAAGTGTGAACTATGGTTCTCTGTAGAATGTGAACTTCTGGACTCCTCTCATAATTATCAACATTTTCATATGTTGTAACCTCTTATGGGCTGATATTCTGCAAACACCATAGAACTTGATAGGATAAAGATTTATCACTCGAGTTCAATCTTCGTGAAATACTCCCTCTGTCTGAAAATATTACGTCTTATATTTTGAGATGGTGGGAGTATATGATATGTGAGAATGAGAAAAGAGTCGAACTGACACTACATGTCCTTGAGAAAATTGAGAACCTCTACTTGCCAATTGCTAAATAAATCTGTAAAACACTTCCTTCATCATTCGGTACATGTTCCCTGTAGTAGATTGGATGGAGAAAATATTGCTTTGGCTTTTGTTAGCGATATGAAACTTCAATGCATTATCACTTTTCAGAGGTGAAGCAACTTTCGGTATTTTGTGACAGCACAATCTGTTCTTCTATTTCCTAATCTTGGTTATTCACTTGCTTTTATTCACAGGGTAAAGAGGTCAATCTCTTCCAATACACAATTGTTGAGGTATGTATCAATGTCTAAAGGTTAAAAAAGAACCAGGTTACACCATATGGTTTAGGGCGTGTTCGGCAGTCCACCAGCTCCTGGCTCCTTCAACTCCACGGGTGGAGCTGAGCCGAACGCGCTAACTCCTGGAGTTGAAAACGAGAAGCCAGCGATTTGTGTAGTGCAAAAAACGAGGAGTCGTGGAGTCAAGAAACCGAGCTCCACCGAACAGAGAAGTGAGAGTTCAAGGATATTACACCCCCTGCCACCGCCAAGTGACTCGCTGCGAACCGGTACGAGGAAACAACACGAGCGGACAGCCATATGAGGCCAGCCTCCGACCAGGCCCAGCCATTTAGACAGCCCACTATTCCTTTTCCCAGATCAAAGCCCAATAAACCTAGCCACCGACCAGGCCCAGCCTTTTACAAAGCTCGTGACTAGAAGCTAACGCACCGAACGGATTGGTCGCTCCAGGATTTGACGCGAGAAGCCGGCTGCTGGCTGGCGGCGATGGAGTTGGGGAGTTAGCAGCTGTGGCGGACTACCGAACACGCCCTTAGGTTGCTCACCTTGGTTGTTCACCATGGTTGCTGACCAGGTGTTCAAAAATCTTAGTGAGAGAGGACATTGACGGTGCGAGAATGGAACATAACGAGTTTGTGTGTGTGTGTGTGTGTGTGTGTGTGTGTGTGTGTGTGTGTGTGTGTGTGTGTGTGTGTGCATTACCGAAACGTTGCACGACATGTGAGTCTACATCTAACTTCCTTTCAGTTTTCTATTGGAAATAATTCTTTAGAAATTTTCACTTGGACGCTTATCCTCTCTTTGTTTATCGTTTCATAGCACTAAGAAAAAGTTCATCTGTGTGTAACTACCAGGTTCTTGAAGTCCGCCCTCTCATTGATTGGAACAGGGTGAAAGTTGTGGAATTTTTGCTGTGACCGCCTGTACTACGATGACAGGGCTGACAAAGATGAAGCCAAGGTAAGCCGTGCCTCTGGTATTCTAACATGTGAAATCCATAAGACAATTCTTTCAAGTTGCGACCTGCATTGTGGTGTCTCCGTTCATCAATTTCTGAGCACCAGCTCCAGTGAAATTAGGTGTTCATCCAGCCATACTCCTAGGTGGCTTTCTTTGGCCTGCTTCTTATTGTGTATTTAGTGGTTATGCACAAGCCTCATCATCTGATATTTCTGCAGTAATTACTGAAAACAATTTGAGGACAAAGCTTTGATTGTTGTTGTAGTTGAAGATTCAGAGTTGCAAGGCAGGCACAGTTAACAGGGATAAGAAACTATAGAAGATTTATCAAATCAGACATGGGCTTGGTTATGCAATGATTCATTTGGGATCTGAGGTAATCAGACCATACACCCAAACTTAAATTTTACTTGCTTTTAAATGTTTAAGAGGCAGATGATGTTTGATATGCTAGACTGAAGTACGCACCTTTTAAGAGTATATCACTGATACTCCAGTCACCAATAAAAATGGAAGTGCTGAAAATTAGTTTGTAAGGAAACAAACTAAATAGTGAGTCCCAGCAAACCTACTGCCTAGATTACACGAGCTCATTTTAGCTCTAAGATTTCTTTTTTATCTCTTTTACATTCTGGTAAACATGTGGGTGAATAACAGTTAGAAATTGTTCTATATGTACACGGGAATTCTAATAGAACTGATGCTTGAAAGAATAAAAACGTCTATAATATTTGTAAGCCAGGCACTGAAAAAGCTCACTCCTCACACCAGATCACCATCGCCGACGTATCTACTTTTCCGAAACAGAGTCCACATGTTTACTCATGTTGTCAGTTTTTTGTTGTTTCGGGGAAGGTTTGTTAGAAGCCAATCTCTTCAGCAAGCCCTGGAGAAAGAGAGCTAGATATAGTGGTACTTGCTAGCGTTTTAATGGACACCTCCTCTTGGCCTTTTTTTAGTTTCTCGAATTAGCTAAGAGACTTCAATGAGTGAGTATTTTTTGGTCCCTCCCTTTTTCTGTGCCTTTTGGAGTTTTGCATTGTGGTGAGAGGAGGATAGAGATACCCAATTGCCATGGGGACCAGAGATCAGCTGAGGTCACATAGTTTGTCTCGGCATTACAATGTGAGGTAAAGGAAGGAAATAAAGCGATGTTAGAATATTACAATCATATATCCAAACATATTTTATGCAGTTGACCAATGGTGTTGTTTCATCGATTTTTACTTCTCTAGAATCACCTGATTTATTGGCACAATGCCTCGGAACATGCACAATGAAGCAAACCAAATCAAACTGTAGCTGCATCTACAAAAAAATCATATCGCTCTTGATGTGGCAAGCTTTATCAAGTTCAATTACGCAGTACATCAGGCAAATCTGCAACCCCACAAACCACGAATGATGCAGCAAAAGTTTGTAATCCAAAAATTGATTGAGATTTCTTATTTTAGTTGGTTAGTTGCATCAGTGACATATCTCTAGAGATGTTGCATATTTTTGGACGATTGTTGGAAAATACCTTTATGTTATACCTTTCTGCTAAAATTTGTATTATTTTGCAAAGTAGGCTCTGCGCTAGGTGGGGTTGTCATCCTCCATTTTTATGGCCATGACAAATGACAATATCAGGATGCTATTTAACTTTTACTTTTGTCGACATGTGTTTTGATGCTACTTCAATTCTTTAGCGTATCGCGATGAGGCTGATACTGTTGGTTGTACACTGAAGGTTGAAAATGTTAACTGTTTTGAATAGACTATTTCAATATATTGGCACAGATTAGCAACAATACTTACTATGGTAATTACAATGCCATAGAATTTCTGAATTATTAGAATATTTTGCACTATTACACATTATTTAATAATCGGTGCAATCTAATGTTAATCCACCTAAATTTGTATTAGCTAAAATTTCTAACATGCCTCACGTCTTAATGTTTCTAGCTTCAAATCCTTAAAAACAAATTGTTCTACAACTCTCTATCTTGCTAGAATGGACTTGTTACCCATATATGTGTATCTACCTGAGAGCAAACTTTACATACTTAAAAAATGTACCTTTTGTCGTCAGAAACTCAGAATCTAACTGCATTTTTTGTTTATGACGATAAATAATTTCTGCCTGGAGCAGAAGGTTATAGGGGTGGCCCAGATATCATGGAGACTTGGAGAGGCGCCGTGCTCGGTCCAGTGAGGAGCTCCGGGTCAACACTGTGGCTGCGTGGTGGGCATGAACCATGGCGACTGCCTTCCGGCTTTATTCTGTTGGCTCGTACATTTGCCGCTGGCTATTCTTACAGAATCATGAATTAAACTTAGGAGAATTGGCATGTCATCACATGAAAAAATTTAAACTATGAGGTGCTACAGGTAAACATGGTGAATTCACACTTTTAAACTGCCTAGTGATTTTTTAAATCTCAGGCAATCAGAACATATGCATTTTCTTTGTTTCTCGCTTCATGTTTTGTCATGGACTACATGAGTTTCATGTATACCAGAATGTTTCCAAACCTGTGATTAACAAGTTCTTTTCCACTTCTAAATTACAAATATCTTATTGATGCTACCATATTGGTGAGTGTACTTGATGGCGATATTTTTTACCTCTTAAATGTTGAAATTTAGTTAATATTCCTATATGTTGAAAGTAGTAATAGTCCTGAGTTTTCATAGTGGTTCATGATCTTGGTGGTGCCTTTTTTTCTTTGTTCTACTAACAAAAAAGGACGCATCCTATGTGAAATATTTGTGGTTTCGGAAATAAATTATGTTGTAAATCATCATTAACATGGCATGTGATTGCATCTTGCACTACTTTCAGCCAGCGAGTTGTCTAAACAATAAAGTAAACATGTGAATGTGATATATGGTGTCATAACTAATGTGTGTTGGAAATAGATGTTCTGATCACTAGCATGATTTTGGATTGAATCTAAAATTTGTTTCAGTTTGTAAGCTAATCTAAAATAGGTAAAAGGCATATTAGGAGAGAAAACATTGTTATTTGCAACTTTACTCTCTTCAGGTCGCCGTTTTGTAAAGTAGTTCTGCCATCTTAGGACATGTGAGGAAATGCATATTTGGCCATTATTCAAACGAACATTTAGACCACAATGTCCTATCTCGTTTCTTACAGTTCCTCATTATGCTAGCTCACACATTAAGGGGGAAAGGAAGTGGTGTAGATATACCATTTAATCTCTACTATTAAAGGGGGGTATTTAGTTTCATTAGTCACATCCCTCTCTCCCTCGTACGTAGATTTTTTTACAAATAAATGTTTCGATCGCAGGTTTTGTCATCCTTGAACCGGTCTGCCCTCAAACGAACCCCTTAGATGCAGCCAACACCTTGTAGCCCACACATTACTCTCTTCAGGTCGCCGTTTTGGACCGTGTAGCGGTGTCGCCTGAGAGCCGCGCGACTCCCATATCGCCCCTCTGGGAGAGCCATATTAGGGTGGATCTAGGCCCATGCCCGACGAAGAGGGGGTGGCGGAGGGAAGGACTGCTGGTGGTGGCAGTCATTTGGTGGCGACGACTGGTGAAGCGTGGAAAAGGTCTGGGAGGTGGACCATTAGGGGAATGTCAGTGACACCGCCGCTGCTTTCTCTCCTTCTCGAGACACCATCTTTGTGAGCAAAGGAGACCGTGTTGCTATCTCTGTTTTGTCACGGAATGTAAGCAACATCACAAATTTTGCTATTCATCTCATGTTGAAATCGACAAAAGTTATTTTAGAAGAAAATATGTGAAAGGATGGCATGATATATATCATTTCGTATATTATGTCAGCATAAACACATTGTGGTGTTTGCCCTCGGCTACGATGATGTGCATTTCTTGGCACCGAGAATAAGCTTGGGACACTATGGATGGGTGAAGAGGGAGTGGGCGATACCGTGAAGCGAAGGGGAGATGGCGGTGAGAGGAAGGTACATGTTGAATGCCATGGCGCCGAGGGGAGGAAGCAATGAGAAGTTTTGGAGGGGAGAGGTTTTGGAGGGGAGAGATGACGGCGGCGATGCCCGTGGGGATGGAATGTGGTGTGAGTGTGAGCGTTGTGTCATACTATGAGAGAGTGAATTGTATTTTACAAGACGAGAAGAAAAGGTGCGTGTTTGCTTTTTTAGGGAGAGGAACTATTTGCTATAAAAGTCATTTTTGAAAAATAATTACCAACAAATGATTTACAGTTGAGCATACAGTTTATCAAAATTGGGTTGCGAATCACTCTACAAAGTATCATGATGCCACTAACTCCGACTAAAAATGGTCACTTGCTTGCATCCAGGACCAATGAATATATACTGTCTTAATATTTTAATATGTGTATATATGTTCACTTTTGTAGATTGGAGATAAAAATTGATGGCTTATTCTTTTAATATGTATACTTCTATATATTTTTATTTGTGCAACATATGAGAGAGATGGAGATGCATTATGTCATCGTTCAAAAAGAATCCATTGACAAGGTATCGAGACGATGTCGTTGGAAGGGGCCAAAAATTCACTGAGTTTTATAAAAAATATAAGTATGTGTAAGCAATCAATACAAAAATTAGATGGTCCGTGGCAACGCACGGGCATTGTACTAGTAGAAATAATTTCATTCTCTGAGACCCATACTTGCTATTCTTTTTCTCCTTCCTCACTCAGTTGGACCCTAGAATTAATTTCATTCTCTGAGGTGAACCAAACCAAAATCCCTAGGGTTTCAAATGTTGATGACAAAGGGCATTGATTTACACAGGGAAGGAACTTTGCTTTGGCCAGATATTTCTATATATTCAGAAACATAATTTAGTTTCTTGCACGGTCCCGTGCTCCATTACTAAATGCAAGTCTATTTTAAACATTTCAATATGGACTACATAGGGGAAGCAGCGATTCGGTGCTGGACAAATCGATAGCGTTGGCTCACGTCTCGAGATTCCCAGAAAGCAGCCTGTCGCGTTTGCACAGAAGCAGCGGGAAAAAAAGGGATACGCGGCGTATACGGTAGCGAACAGTGTGGCCGTGCGGGCCCAGAACGTATGGGTGGACGGACGTCCACACGGGTGTTTTGCTGGTCCGTGGACCAGGACGTCTACTTTTTGGCTGAGCCGTGGAAGTGGAACAGTTTGTGACGTCTCAGCGAACCTGTGCTGCGGTGGTTCCGGAAACCTGCCGCGGCCACGGACTGCTTTCCCCAAGGCTGCGGGAGGCTGCAGCTCCTCCGGCCGGCCGTCGATGGAAGATTGAGTTCCTACTTGATGCGGTCCGCGGGTAAGTCAACCCTGCTCGCTTTGGAGATCTACCTTTTTGCATGTGCCACCATGACAGAGCCGTCGGCTGACACTGATTGCGCCACCCGCCATGGCCGTGGGTTGCAGGTTTCCGTTGCGAGGAGTTCGCATACAGCCTGGCACATCCAGATCCGGTGCTTCTTGATGTTTTCCCGCCACATGGTGGTGGTGCCACCCCTACTACGCCGGTGGACTCTAATGCTGGCTCCAGGTGCGGGCAGCATGTTGGCGGCGCTTGCTCCGGGAGGATGTAGGGTGAAAATCCCTGTCGACGGCCGGGTTTTCCGACGAGGTCTGCGCAGACCACGGACAGGGTAAATCCCGAGTCGCCGGGATGGACCAAAAGGTACAACCTGAATCCTATCCGGGCTAACTGTTACTATTTTTATTTGGCAAATGGTGCGATTTTTTCGTGCTATGCTCGCTGAGATGTTCGTACTATGTGTGATTTGCT
Organism: Triticum timopheevii; assembly: GCA_963921465.1. Lineage (NCBI taxonomy): Eukaryota > Viridiplantae > Streptophyta > Magnoliopsida > Poales > Poaceae > Triticum > Triticum timopheevii. The sequence goes on along the minus strand of OY997266.1, from coordinate 60,254,801 downwards.
GAACAGAAAAGATGAAATTACTAGTTCATGTGATATATGGTTGGATCAGTAGGAAAAGTTATCCGATGGATAGTTACATATTTCGTTCTTGTTTGTAAATTCAGGTTACGTTTTGGGACTGCGCCACCGGACAGAACGGCGTGTCCATCTAGGATGAGTGCTTTATGTTTACCTTTAGAGCAGTCAAGTCGCAAGTAGGCCCCTGCTCCTGCTCGTCGCCGTTCTGGCGTGCAGCTTGTCCCCACATGCGCTGTCTTTCTGTCTCCACCGGCGCTACCAATACTCCAGTGCTGCGGTGGACAAGCACAAGACACCGACGGAGGAAGAGAACAAGAATTCGGCATGGGAGTATGAGGAGGACAAGGATCCGGCGAGAAAGGAAAACGTTTGGAGCCGGGGCACCGGCGGAACTTTGGGCCGGTCTCCCTCTTCCCCGCGTCTCCTTCATCGCAGTTCCGAGCACATCTCGCGCAGCTTGCCGGGGCGCGCGCCGCCCTCTTCTTCTGCCCCCTCCTCCCCACCCCTTCCCCATCCCTTCCCCCTCCCTCCCCCCCCCCCCCCCCCCCGCCCCTGGTCGCAGCACCACGCCTTCCCTTCCCGCTCGAAGCTGCCATGGATCTGCACGGTGACCATTCCATCTCGCCGGCGACCGAGGGGCGGTGACCACGGGAGATGCTGCAGCTGGGGCGATGGGTTGCTACCACGGCGACACCTACCTCGCATGCATCGGAGCTCTGCCTACTTCGCCGGAGCCATGGCAGACTACACCCCACGGCGATATTTTGATGAAACCGGTTGTAGCAAATTCAATTGCCGGCGGTAGCAAAAATCTACTACGGTTGCAGCAAAAAGGCGTTATCGTCATCGCGGGGTCGCAGCTGAGATAAGGAGTTTGAATCTTTTTTCAATGCGGTTGTAACTTTTATAACTGTCGGTTGCAACTTTTTGTTTTTCGTCCATGGCTTCGTTTCCACGGTTGAAACTTTTTTTATAGTCGGATGAAGCTTTTTTCATCGCTAGATGAAGCTTTTTCTGTCATCGGTTGTAACTTTTCGTCCATGGCTTTTGTTTCCACGGTTGAAACTTTTTTTATAGTCTGATGAAGCTTTTTTTCATCGCTAGATGAAGCTTTCTCTGTCACCGGTTGTAACTTTTCTTGGTCATCCATAGCTCCAGTCGTATACTGGTTGAAGCTTTTTTCGTAGCCGGTTGAAGCTTTTCCTATCGCTAGTTGTAGCTTTTTTCATCGTAGGTTGCAGCACTGAGCATCTCCCTGGGCGCTCGATCTTTTTTGTTCGCAAGCGGGGGATGAGCGCCGGCGAGCACACCGGTGAGCACGCCGGTGAGCTCCGGTCGTCGCCACCGGAGCTGCAACGGTGGCCATGGAAGCTGCAACCGCAGGGATGGGCTATTTGCATGGGGGCGAAGTCGGTGAAAAGGACGGCCGCCGAGGACTACCGGCGACCAGGGCGGCCGGGAAAGACGGCCGGCGAGGACGGTGATCAGGAACGAGGAGGGCAGGCGAGGGAGGGGCGGCGACGAGGGGGAACGCGGGGGCAGCCGGCGAGATGGGGTTCGCGAGAGGAAGACGACGCTCGTTACGCGCTCGCGAGAGGAAGACGAGGACCTGGTTGGATAAGGATCCAACGGCGCGGGACGGGCTGATCTGTGATAGGTGAGTGTTGTTGTGAACTGTGATAGGTTAGATCAGAGCCTGTGCCGAGATGCGGCTTGGAGCAGGTGGCATGAGTGGTGATTGGCAGCTGGGAGCCGCATTTGACCTCTCGTCAGCACTCCCCTTGCCACAGGTTTAGGCTCTTCTCGCAGATGCACCTCGCCGCTGCAACCTCCAAGGCGTTGCAGCTGTACCAGCCACCGTAGTATGTAACAAGTAATCTTTCTCCTATGATCTTTTTTATTCAGTCCCCAACCGTTTACTTTGAAGTGGTTAGTAAAGGCATTACTAGAGCTAACGTAAGGATTGACCCATCTTGATGCACCTTATGGTAAAAGCTAACTTGATATAGTATAATTTAGTTAATGTTTATTACTCCCTCTGTCCCATAATGGCAGACGTTTTTTGACACTACACTAAAACCCTCTTACATTATGGGACCGAGGGAGTATTAAATACGAGCATTTCTCCAACATTTCTATGTCTTTCTGGAGTAATAGTGTTGATTTGCATGTTCCAATTTGTTATGAATGTTGATTCTTTGGTGATTATAATATATCCATGGCAGAAGGAAGCAATGATAAGTTTAGAGAAGCTTGAGAACTATCGGTTTATACCTCCTTTAAGGTCGAATATATTTTGTTTTAGATTACATCTGTCCGTGTCCAAAATAATGGTGTTCAGAAAATTCAGCTTTCTATGATTTATATAGGTTTTGCTGCAAGAATAAGTACTAGGTACCATGCTGCTGTGTAATCTTCTTAACCACCAAAATCTGATCTTGCTGTTTCTAAGTTCAATCAAGACAACCTGTCATGAAGTTCTGGTGATGTAGTGGTATGAACAGGCATATTACAAAGTTTATGAGCTAAAGAGCTTCGGAATAATGGATTCTAATAATAAGTCTAGCTGCGTGGTCACATACTTGTACATTCTTCAAGCGGCAATAGTCATGATCATTTCAAATAGACATGTTAAGTGTTAGAGCATCTTCAACAGCCGCGCTTCGCGCCGCGCACAAAAAACTAGTTTACCGCGCGCGTTTCGGCTGGTTTAGCGCGGCCACCAGCGCTGGCTCAAACAGCCACGCTAAAATGCAGAGCGCGCGTGCCGCTCCAGCAGCGCGCAAAAAATGCAGCGCACGCGACTCGCCGGGCATTGCATATATGGCATTTTGGACACAAAATGAGTTTGAAACATTCAAAATACAATGAACATGACATATAAAATTTCACACAAACAAGTTGATGAATAAAAGTTCATGCCCACAAGTTCAAAATCATGCCCACTAGTTCATCCAACCAAGTTCAAAATGCAAACCAAGTTCAAGACACAAATAAAAGACACATCAATCCTCTTCCTCGTCTTCGTCCTCATCTTCCAAAGACGATTCTTCCATCTCCGAAGATGAATCTTCCTCTCCTCATCAAGCACCGCATCACGTGAAGCTCCGGCGGTGTTGGCAAGATCTTCAACGGCATCTTCATGGGAATGTGTGTGAGGAGGCACATCGAAAGACATTCCGCCCATGGCGGCCGGAGGTGCACCCATGCCTCCCATGAGAGAAGCAAAACTCATGCCTCCCATGGCGGCCATAACGTCGAGGGGTGCTCCAAAGCCACCCATGCCTCCCATGGCGGCCGGAGGTGCACCCATGCCTCCCATGGCACCTAAACCACTCATGGTACCTCCAAAGCCACCCATGCCACCCATGGCGCCAAGGCCACCGCCACCCATGGCGCCAAGGCCACCGCCACCCATGGCGCTGAGGCCACCGCCATCCATGCCACCAAGGCCACCGCCACCCATTGCGCGAATCATGGCTTTTTTTTGGAGCAACACTTCTTCACGGGCAAGATTGACATACTCCTTTTGCACCTCATTGAGGTTAGATGTGTCCAAGAAGAACAAGTGCTTCTCCCATTCCAACAATCTAGTTCTCTCCTCATTGCTCACCTTCCTCTCCTCCAAAGCCACCTTCCTCTCATCGGCCGCCAACCTCCTCTCCTCGACCGCGGCATCTTGGTTCCTTGCCATTTTCCTCACCTCGTCTTTTCTTGCCTTCACAATAGCCTCCATAGCATTTTTGAGCTCATCATCTCATTTCCTCTTCTTCTTTTAGGTTTTGTCTTTCTTGCACCCATCCGGTCGTTTGGCTTTGAGTATGAAACCGAGTTGGGTGTGGGGCTTCTCTTGCCGTCATCACTTGATGCATCCTCCTCCTCCTCCTCATCATCATCATTCAACTCAATTGTTCGCTTGCGTTTGTTGCTCAAATGCAAATCATCCAAATCTTCACGCTTCTTCCGCTTCTCATCATCCTTCACCAATTTGTAGCAATGAGGCAAGGTAAAGACCCTTCCTTTCTTGATCTTCCCCTTCTTGGTTTTCCTTTCCTCTTCTTTAAACAAGTTTTGTGCAATGTTGTACTACATGAAAACAAAACAAGTTAGCACTTCGGACACCAAAAACAAGTATGATGAACATGTATGAAATGCCACTTACTCTATCGTCCTCATTTGTGCCACTTGGGTTCAACTTGTCAACCGCCTTTTGTGCGGCCGCCCACTTTAGACAATCCGAGTTGATTGTCGACCATCGGGACCGAAGTGATCTCTCGGAGCGGTAAATTCCACTCACGTTGTGAGCATCAAAGTGTTCTTTCATCCGCCCCCAAATAAGCATCTCTACTTTGATCACCTCCAACGGATGGATCCCTCGACACTTGCAACCAAGTATTGCATAGTAAGATGTCATCTTTGTTGGTGTAATTGCCCGCTCTTCCTTTCGGCGCGTCGACAATGCCCTCACCCTCCTCGTCCACCTCGAACTCATGGTCTTTGAAATGGATGTCATTGAATTGAGACCAATGTGAATTGTTGGAGCCAACACCCATAGTTGACATGTATGTATCATCGTTGAGACTACAAAGTTTTTTGAACAATGCAAATAAGCTATCTATATGATGCATTGAAAAAATAACAAGAAAATAAAAGTTGGAATTTTTTTTACCTTGGGGCATTTCGTCAAACACGTGGTGCGCGTCGGCGGCCGTCTCAATGAGTGAGATAGCCGGCGCTTCGGTAGCCGCAGCGCCCGTCAAACGCCCTGCAAGCTTCTTTCCCCTCGCCTTCGAGCTGTCGGAGCCGTCCGCCGCCTTGTTCTTTTTCGCGGATGTCTTGCCCTTCTTCGGCCGCGCCGCATTGGGGAGCTTCGAGGGGGCGGCGGCGGCACGGGACGGCGCCGACGCGACGCCACCCGTCGCCGTGGTCATCCGTGGTGGCAAGAAGAGGCTGCGCGCGAGGCCGATGCTCGGCGGAGCTCCGGCAGTGGCGAGGCCAACGCTTCCCGCGCTAGGGTTTCCGGCGGCGGCGGGGGAGGGGTCGCGGCTGTACAATGGGTGAGCGGGGTGCCGGCGCGTGCGTCCATGGGTGCAGTTCGCCGGCGCCGGCGCGCGCGGGGCGTAGGAGGCGGAGAGGAGAGAGTGCGGCGCAAGCGCTCGAGTGTGCCGCGCGCGGAAGCGGGCGCCCCAAATACACCGCACGAGATAGCGAATCCGACGGCACGCCCAACTCCTTATAGCGCGCGCGCGGTTATTGCGCGCCCGCTGGAGCCACCCGCCGGGTTGCGCCCGCGTTAAAATGGCCTAATTTGCGGCCCAGCTCTTGTTTAGCGCGGCTGTTGGAGATGCTCTTACTGCCTTTCAAAATAGACATTGATTTATTCTTCTGTCCCATTTTGGCTCCTGGTCGGTTCAAATTACAAAAAATATATTTACTAGCAGAGGTTGTGGAAATCACAAAACTGTGGACATAGCTATGCTCTATGAACTCCACTACTGCCATGTCTTGCACGGGTTTTAAATAATAGTACGACGCTTCTGTTATGGTATCGTGCAAGTTCGAGTAAGCAAAGTGATCGAATGGAACACAATAATTATTCATTGGTCTCACCTGGGTTTTAACTTTCTCATTTTGGCTCATCGGTATTATGGCTCATTTGTATTGTTGTATTGTTGTGCGGGAAAATTGTATCAACTTTGATTGGTCTCACATGGATCTCATCTGTCATTTTTGGCTCATTTGCTGGGAAATAGGAGGATCAGCATTGAGCATGGAACAAGGTTCAGATCTTGAAGAGTCACAATGAGATATAGGTGCACAGTTAGTTTTCCACTACGCTCAAATTGTGTAGTTTGGTAGATATACACGATAGATGCATGTTCTGTTATAACTGATGAAGCACTGCTTGAACTGAATCACTTTAGAGCTATTTTGCTAAACATCTATCCCCGTTTATCCTCTGCTTGAACTGAGTCACTTCAAAACGGAGCGGCAAGGAGCGTGTTTCCTTCTAGTGTATAAGAGCACCTCCAACAGCTGTGCCAAAAGGCGCGCGCGGCCCGGTTTCGCGCGCTCCAGCAATGGCGGCAAACTAGCGCGCGCGGGAGAAAGCGGCAGCTGGCGCGGTAGATTTGGCGCACCGCTTTGCGCGCGCCTATAAAATCCGGCGCTCGTCACGCGCTTCACCACACTGCCACGCGCCCTTCCCCTCGCCACCTCGCCGCTTCCAGTCTTTCTCGCCGCTTTCACAGCGCCCCGTCACCACCGCGCCACCATGCCGGCGCGCTGCCGGGGTTCTTCGGGCTACCGCGGCGTCCGCGAGCGCCCCAACATCCGGTACTCCGTCGAGATCCGGTCCGGCGACATCCGGCTAGGCCTCGGCTCGTTCCTGACCGTGCACAAGGCGGCCCGCACGTACGACGCGGCGGCGTGGCGCTTGGAGAGGCCCCCGTCGCAGATGAACTTCTGCGACGTCTACACGCGCGAGCAGGCGCAGCGCGTCACCCCTCCGCCTCGTCTGATCACGGACCAGGACCGTGCGGACCATGTTCGGCTGCAGCGCCGCCTCCTCGTCGCCGAGGAGGACGAGCGAGCCATGTCGGAGTGGGGCCGGCGCCACCCGAAGGACGTCGCCAAGGAGCGCACCTACTGGGCGGAGAGGACGGCAAGGCGCCGCGCGGAGCGGGCGGACCTGCGTCCGCGGAAGGCATTGGCGATATCACAGTGCGATACCGTTGAAGTAGGTGGGAGGTCCATCTTCACGTCAGACGATGAACATTGGCACAACATATAGCTCGATACCTCGGACTACACCTCCGAGGATGAGGATGATGATGGTGATGATGATGACGGCTAGGAGTAGGTTTTTTTAGTTGCACCGTAGTTTTAATCAGTTGCACCTTAGTTTTTCTATCTAGTTGCTCCGTAGTTCTATCTATCTATGCTTTAGGAACTATGTAAAATATCTTTGTATCCTTTTTTATCTATGCTATGAGCTATGTATCGTTTTTTATCTATGCAAAGTTATTAGAAAAAATGTTTGTGCGAGAGCGCGCGCGCTGCATTTTAGCGCGCTTGCTGGAGCTACGCGCACGCGCTGCATTTTAGCGCGCTTGCTGGAGCCAGCGCTGCCCGCCGCGCCAAACCTGACGATGGGCGCGCCGTAAACCAGATTTTAGCGCGCCGAGCGTTCGGCGCCTGTTGGAGATGCTCTAATGACACCTGAAGCATCTTGCTACTGCATGCCAGTTTATCATATCTACATAATCTAGTTCTCTTTTTAGCTAAGAGTCATTTTTGTGGAAAACTGTCTAGTCAAGACCTTTACTTAGCAACAAAGTAAGTGGCATCTCCAGAAAATTGAAGTTAATAGATACGAAAGCCCCCATTGTACCTGCTTGTTTTTGTCAAAGGACCAAACCAAATATCTTCCATTTTTAGTACTAGTACATGCTACTCTTAATTTTTATAAAACCATTAAATTGGATTCTTGAAGATTATCAGCACTATTAATCTATACAATAGCTTATTTTTTGGTGCTAGCTAGCTGCATGTCAGTTCAGTACTGGTGCATGTTTGCTAGCTGCATGTATGTTATTTGTACAAATGATCGGCATGAAAAAGCTTGATATAAGCTACAAAGTAAATTGCTGAAACTTTGTTCTAATATTCAGGACCGGTCTTCAGAGCAGCTGCCATTTTCTCAGAAAAGTTCATGACTAAAATTTGATGATCAGGAGAATCAATATCATTGTAAAGCTGTCACTGACTTGTCGTTCATCGCAAAGTTCAGGAGAATCCGAGTGCATGTTGAGGACTATGAAATCTGATGCACATGTTCAGGATGTGAAATCTGGAACCTGAATCTGATGTTCAAGCTCTGGAATTTTATTAGTTGGCGAAATCGAGCATATTTTTTAGTCCCAATACTAGTGTTGTAACAAGAGCAGAGATTAGCCAAATACTTCATATTGACACAGAAGCCTTGTCAGATAAGTATCTTGCGCTTCCAGCCATTGTGGTGGCAGACAAGAGTGATTGCTTCAGGCATTTTGTTGAGAGAATTAAAGTGAGAATCTTGGGTTGGATGGAAAAACAACTCTCTGCAGGTGGCAAAGAAATATTACTGAAAGCGGTTGCACAAGCTATTCCAGTTTTCGCAATGTCAGTTTTCAGTATCCCAAAGGGGAGTTGTAAGGAAATTTGTTAGAATAAATCCGAGGCATACTGTTGATTATCCGAGGACCAAGCAATCACACGAACATGACATCGAGATTTGTTAACGAGGTTCACCGATATGGTTACATCCCCGGGGCTTGACTATGAGCGCTCCTCCCCATGACACCGCTACAATACCGCCCCCGGTCGCCCTGGACACCAGCACATGCCGCCGCCTTCCCCTGCGTTCCGGTGCTATTATGTTGGCATAGGTTACATCGTGTGTCTACCCCCGCTATATATGAGAGGCCTAGGATACAAGTGTCCTACTAGGACACGACTCCATATCCTATCTAAACACAATACAACTACAAGTCCAACTGTAACCTACCTCGTACACTATATTCGACACAACTCCAACAAACTCCACCTTGGCGAATATACTCCACCACCCTGGATTCGTCAATGCGTCAAACTTCTATGTATATTGGACTTGAGCTTGTCCCATGAGCACCGCTGCTACTCCAAAGACTCCATATGACTCCACCTGCAACTTGTAGTCTCTTCTTTTCTTGACCACAGTCAACACTCGAGCAAAATTAAGTTCCACATTACTCTAGTTTGTGCTCCCAACTTCCAGAGTATCCGTCCAACGCCATCACACACTGATCACTGACCTGCGTGAAAATGAACAACTCACATATTGGGTGTCACGTATAAGAATTACCTGAACTCAATAGCACCGCTCCATTCTTGACCGTCTGTCTGAAACTTGAAGAAATTTCACCATTGCTTGTAGTCATCCCGAGTAAAATTCGCAGTTGTCTCACCACATGTATGACCACCAGAGCCCTGGCCCGTCTCCATGTCCCCGTGCGCGCCGCACGCCTCGTCGCTATTACCGCGTCGAGCCTCCGCTGTCCCGGTCGAGTCTCAAGGGTCGCAAACCCACACCACTCAACCACCACCGCAGAGTACCACCGATCATCACCGACCGATGACGAGTTTCATGCTTTCATCAGACCACTGGACTCCAGTCCGAATTGCGTGTCACTCGCTTTTCCTGTCCGCTGAATAGGCTTCGATTCTCTAGATCCTTACACCGCAACCCCTCAATCTAGCTCCACCTTCAACATAATTCCATGGTAGATGATCAGTCCACCCTCGCGCCCCGTTGACTTCAAGCTCCGTGTGTACATCACCTTGAATCAATCCCGCGCCATAGTCTTGTCGAAGCCGCACAAGCCTCGGGCATGTGCACCATGTGTTTCCACGCCCAGAAGTCGGTCACCATCAGCATCACGCTCCTACGTCGTCTTCGCCGATCCCATCACCGTCTTCTGTATCAACCGACTCGCGTCGATCCGTCAGACTGTCTAGTCCGACCCAGCCGAACTTCTTCGACTGCATGACACACTAGAGGCTCCCAAATCGTCTTCCGCGAATTTCCATCCATCACATGATAATTCCATCTTAGCTGACATGACTTCCCGCAACGCCTCAAGCATCCCCATTGTGCCAACAAATCTTTCATCCTTGTCTGCCATAACTCAAGGTTGTCAGTCCCGTTGAACTTCTCCACCTCAAACCTGGTACCCAATGGCGCCACAGTTCTTTGTACGGCCAACCCTGCGAAAAATTATCTGAGCTTTCCTCACATGATGCCCAAGTACACAAGCAAAACCTGACGTGGTACACCCTCATGTACTAATAGCAACTCCAACCAAAAGAAAAATCTTTTAGTAATCACGTGATGGCTCCACAACCCCTAATGCATGCTAATTGCTTTGTCTCTACCCTTGCCTTCCGATGGATGCACACAAACGATGGATATGTTTATTTCCGACTCAATCTGCTGCTGCCTCTTCGTGTCATTGGGGACTCGGTCCCTTTTGGTCCAAACAAATCTCACAATGAACTTTTGACTGCACGATTGTCCCGTATCGCTCCTGCGTCCCGAGCCATACCACGGCAAATCGGTGCCTCAGGTTTCCGAGCACATGCCCATGTCTGCAGGCCTACTGGGCCTTCGGGAGCAGCCACCAGCGCCCACGATGCACGCGCCAGAGCCCGACTCAGCTTGCACAACCCAGCATGCCTGCACGTGTCCTATTGTGCGGTCGCCACGCAAACCGATCTCGCCGAGTTCGCCGACTCAACGCTTGCTTCGAGACACCACCGCTTCAAATCAATTAGCCGTTTCCAATTGCTTCTTCATCCTCTAGACCAACGATCCACAGCCTCCGAACGACCTAGCTCATGATACCACTTGTTAGAATAAATCCGAGGCAAACCGTTGATCATCCGAAGACCAAGCAATCACACGAGCACGACATCGAGATTTGTTAACGAGGTTCACCGATATGGCTACATCCCCGGGGCTTGACTATGAGCGCTCCTCCCCATGACACCGCTACAATACCGCCCCCGGTTGCCCTGGACACCGGCACATGCCGCCGGCTTCCCCTGCGTTCCGGTGCTATTATGTTGGCATAGGTTACATCGTGTGTCTACCCCCGCTATATATGAGAGGCCTAGGATACAAGTGTCCTACTAGGACACGACTCCATATCCTATCTAAACACAATACAACTACAAGTCCAACTGTAACCTATCTCGTACACTATATTCGACACAACTCCAACAAAATTACAGGCATCATAGCCCAGTTCTGGTGGGGGGGATGATGAAGAAGACAGAAAATGCACTGGATGGCATGGTGGAAACACTGTATCCCAAGAATGAAGGAGGAATGGGATTCCGAGATCTATACTCTTTTAATCTAGCAATGCTGGCAAAGCAATGCTGGAGACTTGTAACAGAGCCAGAATCCCTACTTGCAAGAGTGCTCAAAGCCAATATTATCCCAATGGGAGTATCTTAGATGCTACCCCAAAAATCGGGTCTTCCTTCACATGGCAAAGCATCCTAAAAGGGCTAGAGACATTCAAGAAAGGATACATCTGGAGAATCGGTACAGGAGAACAAGTGAATATCTGGAGAGATCCTTGGATCCCCTCTAGTGCGGACAGGAAGGTAATCGCGCCTAGAAACCAAACAATTCTTTCAAGAGTGTGTGACTTAATTGACCCGAGAATTGGAACATGGGATGAGGATCTTGTGAGAGATATCTTCTACCCTGTTGATGCCCGAAGGATACTACAGATCCCACCCACATGCTTTTGATGACTTCATAGCATGGCAGCCTAATCGAACAGGTATTTTTTCGGTTCGAACTGCTTACCACTTGCAATGGGTACAAACTTTCAGGGCACATGTAAATAGACCAGAAAACCCGAGTGGATCTGAACCTTTGACAGTATGGGGTACATTATGGAAGCTACAAGTGCCACATAAAGTTCAAATTTTTTGATGGAGGATTTTGCATGGAATCATTCCACTAAAAGCTATCCTGACTAATAGGCATATTTGCTCAAACGGAGCCTGCCCGATATGCAATCAGGGTGCGGAAGACATCCAGCATTTATTATTTCAATGGTTGCATGCAAAGGAAATCTGGAGACGATTGGTTATGTTGGGATCCATTCAGTATGCGCTACTAGTGGGCCGGTCAGGGTCAATAATTTTTGAGCATCTTTTATCACTACCTGAACAACAGTTATCTTTGCACCCAAATGTCCACTTTAAGCAAGCTTTGGCTGTAGGGGCCTGGAATATTTGGTGGATCAGACGACAGATCACTCACAACGAACCAGTGCCACCCCCTTGGAGATGGCCACTTTCGATCCTGTCTATTATACGTAACTTTGAAGCAGCTAAGATTGTATCCTCAGATATGTCTGAATCAAAGTGGACAAGGCCTGACCCAGGGTTTGCAAAACTAAACGTCAACGCAACTTTTTTTGCAGATGAAGGTATGGGGCAACAGCAGTTGTGCTTAGAGATGGAAGGGAAAATTTTATTGCTGCTCAATGCAAGTTTATTCATATGGCAGCAGATGATATTACCTCTGAAGCTATGGCGATGAGGGACGGATTGTTACTTGCTAATTCCCTTGGGTTTAATTGTATAGAAGCTGAGTCTGATTCACTACAGGTCATCAACTTCTGCACGGGTCAATCAAGATGGTGGGATGAAGCGGCGGCGATTTTTGCTGAATGTGTTGATTTAAGTTCTTCGATTGGAAAGGTCATTTTCAAGCATTGTTTACGTTCATGTAATCGTGCAGCTCATGTGCTAGCAAACAATAGTTTTTGTAATAAGCTTTCTTTTTCTTGGCTGAATGAGCCTCCTGACGCCCTGGTTAAGGAGCTCGTAGACGATGTAAACGTTATTATTTCCAATTAATAAAGCTAGCCATAATGGCCTTTTCTCAAGATAAAAAAACATCCTCTCCAGTAGTCTATGGTGCTGTAGTCCGGATGACATGCGGGATCGAATTCACCAACTGCACAATGTGACAGACTAACCTCAGAGTTAAGGAGCCTCTTTGAACTCTTTTCAGAAGCACAGAGGGGATTGGTCCACTAAGCCGGTTATTTTATCAAATCTCTGCTCGGACCAAATTGCACAGAAAAGTAAAATGATGTCAAAACAATAGCATCATTCAATTTATAATTTGACATTTTTTTTGTAAAAAATGATTTAATTTGGTCAGTTACTCCGAACAGTACGAATAAACAGTAGGAGAGGTCAATTTTAGCATTCTAGCACTAAATATAACACGAAAGACAACATGGTTCAGAATTGCTTACAGCAACACAAGGGAGGGTTGTAGGGAAAGCTCATTAGGAATGGACCCTATTAATTCATTGTGTGACAAACCCCTGAAATAAACCACAGGCATGCGGTATGTGTGAATTTACAGCACATAATTCTATGTTAATATGGATTAAACAACATCCTACTCACATATACTGGATAGCTTTGAGTTTGGCGAAATGAGATGATATATCACCACTCAAAACACAGAATGATATATTTCTGCACAAAAATAAAACGCTTTGTTCAAGCAGCATGATTAATGTTCCTTATATTACTGTTGGAAAATTTTCATGCTGGTATGTTAAATGAAAGAAGAAGAAGAAATGCTGACATGGCACCGTGATGATCCCCGCCGGCCGTGAGGACGAAGTTGATGTGGCATGAAGCTGATGTGGATAGAGTGCATGTTATCGTCGTGGTCAATCGCCTCATATAAGGACCCTGTCATTCTGATGCAAGTTCCATCGAAACATGTCTGATTCATTTAACAGCTGAATGGGCTCGAAAAGTTTTCATACCACGACGCGAGGCCCTAATAGGTCCCTACAGAAATAAAGAACATCCTCGCAGCTTGATCAACAACACGTGATCGTTATGTGTTGTATATGCGGGTTTTCATTGGATACAATTAATGGAATGTGATGTCACATTCCCTCCTGCATCCGTTCCCTTTTCATCACATCCTTTTCCGATGGCCGGGCCGCATTGTCGGTTTTGCGGTCAAAACTTGCCCAATTGAGCATTTACTGCTTTCGGCAAAATGCTTTATGAAAATCCGTGTCTTTTGCAAACTGTTAGTCAAATAGTGGTTTTCTGAGAAGTAGCCCACAAATGTGGTTATTTTTGACAATTTACTCACATCTCTGCTTACTTGATCGGTAAGAAAGGAGCTCCTTACATCGTATTAAACATGACATGCTGTGCACCAACCTTGGCGGACTAGTTAGTTAGAGATAGAGTTAGGCAATATTGTTGTAGCTAGTTTATCTCTTATCTTCCTCCTTTTCTGATTCTCAAGATGTAATCTAAACAGCTTGTATGCATATCTCACGGAGACATCCCTGCCTATATAACACGTAGCCGTCACCTCTAACGAGGTACGGCGTTTATCTCTCGTTTACACATCAGAACCATGTGGTCAATCAGTGAGAATTCTATTTATTAGAGCAGGAATTTTCTAGCGGGGGAGCACGACACCTTACAAACTCTGGCAAGGGATGTCAACAAAATTCGTGACTATATTCTCGAAACCAGACCAGTTACTACCTTAAATAGCCAGACAAAATTCTCGAAACCAGACAAAATTCGTGGCCACGTGGAGGGAAGAAAAATGGGATGCGGTTAGGGTTGGGGTCACCGTCCGGCTTAAATAGCCAGACTTGGGCCTTGGGCCTTGGGTGGCACGCCGGAGTGATGCCATCAATTTTTCCTCATGGTTCTCATGGAAAATCAGAGGAGATGCCCATCGAACCAATGGCTTGCTGAGTGTCTCCAACTGCGTCTCGGTGGTCTGTCCAACATAGCGGACACCTATGTTTTTAAGGCGGTAAGGCGAGGCGAGGCGCTGGGGGGGCGCCTCACCGCCTAAGCGCTAAAGCGTAAGGCGAGGCGACGCCTTAGACACGTGCATATATAATATATGGCAGCCAATTAGGAGATTTAACAACTAGCATTAACTTAATAAATTGTACATACATATATAATAGATGGCCACCAATTAGGAGATTTAACAACTAACATTAACATATAAACTGTTACCAAAGCATAGGCCTCAAATCATCTTGTGTATATGACAGAACGGCGCCTTTGAAGTTCAGCTTCATCCTCCTCATCAATATATCGCTCCATAGCTTTAAACTTTCTAGTGTTTAAGGAATTGTGCATCTCTATCCTAATCTCCATGGATGCCTCGGGACACTTATCCGCATCACTGGAACCCCCAGAAAAGTGCTGCTTTAGCCTTCTCACTCCACCATGGACTATCTTGCCACACAATGTACACTGGAGTAAATCTTTCCTCTCTAAATCTGGCTAGAACCCATACTTCCAGGCTGGATCATCTGATGTAGCTCTTCTCCTAGGATCATTGGCTAGATCCATCAGAGCAGGTACACCTGGCTACTGTCAAAGAAAAAGAGAGAAGAGCCAAATCACTAGAGCAGCCAGATCAAGCATGGGGAAGGAGAGAAGCAGTGGTGGGGCTGCTGCCTTGTGGGTGGAGAAGAAGATCTGGGAAGAAACAGATGCAGATGAGGAGCGGGCAAGCACATCTAGCTACACTGCTGTGCATAAGAGAGGCAGCACCTAACAGTTAGTAGAGGAGCTGTGCATAACAGAGCAGGCAAGCATGGCAAGCTACACTGCTGGATGGAAGAAAGAGGAGAGGGGGAAAGGGGGGAGAAGAGAGGGCTGAATTCATACCTTGATGTGGTGCTAATCTGCTGGAAGAGGGTTGCGCCAGAGGAGGATGGGGAGGAGCTGCAGCCAGAGAGGAGGGGGAGGAACTGTGGCCGGAGGGAGGAGGCTGGCGGCTGCCGCAGATCTGAGGAGGAAGCCTCCGTCAATGGTCCAGAGAGGAGACAGGAGAGACCTCTCGCGTCGATTCACTCTCTCTTTCCCCTTCTCATAACTGGTCGCACCTGAACCAATGTTTCCCGCGCCTGTGTTCCCGCCTAGGTCAGTTTTCCCGCCTGCAATCTCTGTTTCCCTGCCTGACAAGCTAAGGCGTCCGATTTGGTCTGAGGCGTGCAAGGCGGCGCTAAGGCGGACGCTTCAGACGCCTTACAGCCTAAGGCGGACGCCTTACACGACTGTCTAAGGCAAGGCCGACGCCCTGAGCCTGGAGGGCGCCCTGACGCCTAGGCGTCGCCTAAACGACGCCTTACGGACGCCTTAAAAACAGAGGCGGACACGCTCGGGCGCTCTCGGGCCTCCTCATATCCGCCCCAAATAAGGGTTGGATATGAGGGGTGCCGATCAGCCCGGGCATATGGGGTAGGTATGAGGAATCCGGGTGTAAGGCGGGGGGGGGGGGGGGGGGGGGGGAGGGAGGTTGTGGAGCCTGGTTGTAGATGCTCTCAATCCACCTAATATAGAACGTCAATAGAGAGGGGTGTTCCTCACGAATAGGCATGGCAATTTCTCAAATGCGCGAATGCCCATGAGCTGCCCAATGGTGAGGGCTATATGTTGCTTATTGCCATATGTAGCCCCTGAACGGATTTGGAAAGGTTCTATGGACCATTGATCTTAGAACTTTTCATGTGATTTTCTTCGGTTTTCTATTTTATTCTTTTTTTCTCCCACTACCAAACATGCCGGGAGAAAAAAATGTCGCATGCCCCTAACATAATAAGCATGACGGACCCCCTCACCCCTGCGCACGTACGCGCACACATCTACGTTGTCTATTTCAATATGACACCCCACTCTTGTCGCTATTATCGTCCTTCTTGTCCCCCCCCCCCCCCCCCCCCCCCTCTCCATGTGGTTGTGTGTTGTAATTGTGATGAATGATAAAGTATTAACAGCTAAAGTGATAATTGAAACCTATTACCCACAATGTTCTCACCATATGCAGAAGTGGAAAAGTTTATGAAAACAAGTAAATAATTGATTAGTTGCAAATTATAGTTCGCTCCAAAAATAAAAGAACAAGCACTAAGAATCATGTTTATCTAACAAAAAAAAGGATGACGCTAGGAGTGGAGTGAACAATTTGATAAAAGATAAGTATTAACATATTCTAAAAATTCAAAAAGAAAATGTTTGAAAGATACATGTGTTTGCTATATTGATTTGTCGGAAAATTATGTATTTTGTGGTAATTGGAGTAGAAACTCATAGACCTAAATACCTATGGAGTAAATCGGTTACATGACTACATAGGTTGAGACTCAAGTAGGATCTTTAATAATCGAGTCTCAAGTAGAACCTTTAATAATTGATCCATTTTCAGTGCGAGCAATAAGGCAACCATATTGATATTGCCTGTACTTAAAACCATTTATAGATTTGAGTTGAAGATTACAAATCCTATCTACGATCTGTATACCAATATTATGATGAGTTAAGTTCGTTCATATATTTTTTTGTTTTTGTTTTGAGAGCTCCTAGTGCAAAGCTCCATAAAACACAGTTGGGAAGTATACAAAGGTTATTGTCCAATGCGTAGGTATATTGGAGCACGCGGGGCACCTTGAGGTGCTGCTTGAGGATGTGGCGCTAGCGTTCATACACACTCTTGGGCCACTTCACGGACGTGGCGCTGGCGCTCATACACACTCTTGGGCCAGTTCACGAAACGGTGGAGGTTGTTGGGAGGAAGAACACTGCAGATGTAGAATTCTTCGGCCTCTTCTCGAACAGCGGGTTTGACACCTTCTATACCCCGAACCGACATATCCCCGAACCACACCGCACAACAGAACGGATGGGATGGAAGTAAATGGGTTTCAATGAGCAGAAGCACACCGTTTTCTTCGACCAGCGCCTTGCCACCTAGCTTAGTGGACCACACTCCAGCGGTATTGAACATGCACGCACAACCAGCCAACAGCCACACACACGTCGGCCGGTCACGCACTCCCTCTGGTATCCAATTCTCATGCAGAACACCCCTACACCATCATGCAAACACAACACACCGGTCGGCCATCGTGGCGCCAAATCCACTGGCCGCCTGAATTGACGCAGCTGATGCATGACATTTTTTTTTTGATCAAAGAAGGGATCTCCCCTTCCGATTACTGAAAACCAAATCTTACATAGTTATCACAGCATCAACAGCAAAAGACAAGTTCATCATCCAAGCTCCCAGAAACAACGACACCAAGTACCCATACAAGGCCAACAGAGGGCAGCAAATTCTGATCAACACAAACTAGAAGAAGAACAGACTGATAAAGCTAGCTACTAGCAGGCCTATATAAGACTAAGAACAGCACCAAAGTGAGGTGAAGCGGCTTTCATCCAGGGAGCCTCGCCACATTAAGTCTCCAGCCCTGCCCTGCAGTGTACACCTCACTTGCTGCCCGTTCTAGTATTCTTGCCCCCAGCTCCAGCAGTTTTTTTGGCGACTCCTTTGTCTGCAAAATAGACCAATCAAGCAACCATCGGACCATTAGTTTGATAATCTGCAAAGGATCATTAATCCTTTTCTTCCTCTTCATTCTCTGCACTCTCCTTGACTTCTCAACCTCAGACTGTGGTGCATCTTCGGGCTTCTTCTCATCCTCTATCACCGAGGAGCAACATATCGCGTGCAACACCATGCGCAACAGAAATCAAAGCTTACATATAAAGACAAATGCAACGATCGGCGGGCAGCGAGATGCTGTCAGAAGGAAGCGTTCCTACTCTCCATAGAGAGCCGCGTGGGTTTATATTGATCGAGGCAAGAAGAGCCCTTGCCGTGGCGTACAAGATTTACCCGATCGCAAGGATACAGGTTCGGTACAATGATATAGAGACCAAGGTTGTTACGGGAGAGGGAGAAGATAAACAGTTGAGATTACAATCTATCTCTAATTCTAACACCCTCCCTTAATCTCAACTATCCTACATTGAGGTTCTTTTTGAATTCCTCAAATGGCTTGACTGACAAGGCTTTGGTGAATCCATCTGCAACTTGGTCTCTGGAGGGAATGAATCGTATATCCAGCTTCTTCTCTGCAACCCTTTCTCTTACAAAATGAAAGTCAATTTCTATATGCTTGGTTCTGCCATGAAATACTGGGTTTGCAGAAAGATATGTGGCACCTAGATTATCACACCACAAACATGATACACGATGCCGTTTAACTCCCAATTCATTGAGCAATGATTCAACCCAAATGATTTCAGCGGTAGCATTAGCTAGTGACTTGTATTCAGCTTCAGTACTTGACCTGGATACTGTGGCTTGTTTCCTGGCACTCCAAGAGATAAGATTAGAACCAAAAAATACTGGAAAGCCTCTAGTTGACCTCCTGTCATCGCTGCATCCTGCCCAGTCAGCATCAGAGAAGGCACTAACAAGAGTGGAGTTGGAGCGTTTAACTTGAAGGCCTAAACTCACAGTATGTTTTATGTACCGTACAATTCTTTTAACAGCTGTCCAATGTACAGTAGTGGGTGCATGAAGATACTGACAAACCTTGTTAACAGCAAAGGAAATGTCTGGTCTTGTCAATGTCAAATACTGTAATGCTCCTACTGCACTTCTGTACCTTGTGACTTCTTCCTCTTTGAGCGGATCACCTTCAAAAGCTGAAAGTTTTTCTGAAGAGGATAGTGGTGTAGGTGAAGGCTTACAATCTTTCATCCCCATAAGAGCTAGAAGTTCAGTGGCATATTTTTCCTGGTTCAGTACTATGCCATCTTGAATCTTCTTTACTTCGATGCCCAAGAAGAAGTGTAGATCACCAAGATCCTTCAAAGCAAATTCTGAGTTTAAATCATGCAGAAGGGCATTAGTAGCACTTTGTGATGAGCTTGCAACTATAATATCATCAACATATACTAGTACAAAAATGGTTATGTTTGCCTTGTTGTAGATGAACAATGAAGTATCAGCCTTAGATGCAACAAAGCCTAAACGCCTCAACTGAGAGCTTAACCTTGAGTACCATGCCCTTGGTGCTTGTTTCAGGCCATAAAGTGCCTTGTCCAGCTTGCACACATGATGAGGTGCCCTTTTATCTACATACCCAGGTGGTTGTCTTATGTAAACCTGCTCTTCCAGAACACCATGCAAAAACGCGTTCTAAACGTCTAGCTGTCTTAAGCTCCATCCCCTGGACACAGAAATAGCTAACACAAGTCTAATAGTTGCAGCCTTGACCACAGGACTGAAAGTATCTTCATAGTCCAAACCATAGTGCTGTCTGAAACCTTTTGCAACCAAACGAGCTTTATACCTGTCAATGGAGCCATCTGCTTTTCTCTTGATTCTGTAAACCCACTTACAGTCAATGATATTTTTACCTCTTTTTTCTGGTACAAGATGCCAAGTCTTGTTCCTCATAAGCGCTGAATATTCATCATCCATCGCATTTTTCCATTTGGGATCCCCAAGTGCATCTTCCAATTTCGTTGGTTCTCCTGCGATACACAACATACCATATCGAATAGTACCATCAGTTCGGATTTTTGGACTTCTTATACCTTTTTGTGACCGAGTCATGACACGTGAAGTTGTAACTTGTTGAGGCTGATTTCGACGTGCGTATGCTGGTCGTGCTACAGGAGATGGCGCAGCAGGCTCCGTCACAGAAGATCCAGGAGAGCGCCCAGACTCGCTTTCCACAGCAGATCCCGTGGCCTGAGGTGTGTCCGATCCACTGGAGTATATGGCCGCAGAAGATCCGCCACTAGTCGCTGGCGCGCGCACATGGAACGGCGATCCCACCGAATCTTCTGTGGCTCCGCTGATTGCTGGCGCATGCACGTGAGGTGGAGATCCCGACGCGGACCCCACCGGATCTGTTGCTGTCGCCTGCCCGCGCGTGGGACGCGGTGCGGGGCGCGGCTCGTCAGCATGTGACGACTCGGCGCCTGCTGATTGGCGCGGCGAGAGGATTCCAGGCGCGCGGCTCGGCGCATATCTACGCGCCTGATCCGAGGCAGTCAGGCGCACAGGAGTTCCAGGTGACTCCGGATCCGCCTCGTGCTCCGCGCCCGCTTCGTCCTCTTCTGGTGCATGCAATATAGGCTCATTTTCTGCAAAAATTTGATCATTTTCTCCACCAATTTCTGCTCCGTTTTTTGCTGCATGATCCTGCACACACGGAGGCACAATCCTACTAGTAGGATCATCAGTCGGATTAGTACAATTGTCGCCCCCATGATCAGAGTTTTGGAGATGTGGTGGAAGAAGAAGGATTGCTTGTTTGAGAAGTGCTCCGTCATTGGGATGAAGGGATTCAAAAGGAAAGACTGACTCATCAAATACGACATCCCGAGAGATGTATACCCTGCCAGTAGACACATCTAGGCATTTAACTCCTTTATGAATGGGACTATACCCAAGAAATACACACTTCTCTGAACGGAAAGCAAGCTTGCGTGTATTATACGGTCGAAGATTTGGCCAACAAGCACAACCAAATACACGTAGCGACTTATAGTCAGGAGAGATGCCAAAGAGGCGTGTGATGGGAGTTTCAAAATTTATGACCTTGCTGGGCAGCAAGTTTATGAGATATGTGGCAGTTAAGAAGGCTTCATCCCAGAATTTTAGTGGCATAGATGATTTTGCTAGTAGAGCTAGTCCTACTTCAACAACATGGCGATGCTTCCTTTCAGCGAAACCGTTCTGTTGATGTGCATGAGGGCATGCAACATGATGTGAGACGCCAAGTTCTTGGAAGAAGGAATTTAATTTTCTGTATTCACCTCCCCAGTCAGTTTGCATGGCAATGATTTTAGTGTTTAATTGGCGCTCAACAAGATTTTGGAAGTTCTTGAAAACTTGAAATACTTCGGATCGTTTCTTGAGGAGATAGATCCATGTAAACTTGCTAGTCGTCAATGAAACTAACATAATATGAGTGTCTACCAACGGAGGTGGGGGCTGGCCCCCACACATCTGAAAACACAAGTTGCAATGGTGCAATTGAAATACTGGTAGATATGAGATATGGCAACTGATGACTTTTAGCTTGTTGACACGGATCACAAACAGACTCAAGATTGGACTCATGAGAATATGGAAGATTATTCTTGCTAAGAACAAATTTAACAATAACTGACGAAGGATGACCTAGTCTACTATGCCACTTTGATGATGAAGGCTTGACAGCAATGAAGGCTTGTTTATTTGATGATGTTGATGAAGATATGAGCGGGTAGAGACCTCCCACACATTTGCCCCTAAGAAGGATTCTCCTCGTGTCCAAGTCATTTACCAAAAAGAAATATGGATGGAATTCAATGAGAACACGATTATGGAGGGTAAATCTATGAACAGAAAGAAGGTTCTTTGATGTTGTGGGCACATATAGAACTCTTTTAAGATGCAAGTTTTTCATGGGAGTTTTAACAATTGAACTACCAACGTGAGTGATTTCCATACCAGATCCACTTGCAGTGTGCACTTGGTCATGCCCACGGTATTTGTCTCTGACCATCAGCTTGTCGAGTTCCCCTGTAATGTGGTTGGTGGCGCCGGAGTCCGCATACCAGTTTGTGTCGACGCCATAGGAGTCGGTGACGACGTTTGCCTCCTTTTCTTCGTGCTCATCTTCCTCATAGCGATCCCAACATTCACGGGCACCCCCGCGATGGTGCTTGAGGCAGATTTGGCACTCAAGATAGTCCCGGTGCTGTGGGCGTTGCTGCTGCTGCTGTTGGGGACGACCACCTCTCCTGTTGCCGCTGCTTGGTGAAGAAGATGGTGAGCACCTCCCTCGACCACGGCCTCTGTTGCCGCGCCCGCGCCCTCTACCGCGAGACTGGCCACGCCCCATGTATATGAAGTTTGCAGAGGTGTTGAAGCCAGCGTCGGAGCCGTCGCCTAGCATCTCCATCCGCTGATCAAATGCAGCGATCTGGGCGAAGAGTTCGTCGACGGTGATGGAGGTTTTGACGGCGCCAATGGCCGCCACGACCGGATCATAGTCCCGATTGAGACCAGCGAGGACATAGTCCACCATCTCTGGATCAGAGACAGGCTGGCCTGCTGCAGCAAGTTCATCCCCGAGATTTTTCATCCGGGCGATGTATGAGGTGCTCGACATGGAGCCCTTCTTGGTGTTGGTGATGGCAATTCTCAAATTCGTGATTCGAGATTGGGACTGCGAGGCAAACATAGTGGTAATGGCAGTCCATAGATCAAACGTATTTTCTTTACTTACAACTTGGACGAGAATCTCTTTTGACAGAGAATTTAGAAGGTAGCTGAGAACTTGCTGGTCCTTGGACAGCCATGGCGCATAGAGGGGGTTCGGCACTCTGGCTGTCGTTTTGTCCGTCTGCTGCTGCTCCACCGTCTTCGGGGGCGCTGCATCGGATCCATCCAGGAGGCCGGTGACCTGCGCTCCTTGCAGGGCCGGCATCACCTGCGCTTTTCACAGGAGGAAATTCCCCTTGGTAAGCTTCTCGGCGGGTGGAACTCCGAGGTTGAGGGAGAGCGGAGCTGAGGAGGAAGCCATGGCGATTGGTTCTGGTGAACGATGGGGTTTCTGGCGATCGATAGGGTTTCTAGATCGATGGGGCTTCTGGCTAGATAGATGGGAAGAGGATGGCTCTGTATACCATGTCAGAAGGAAGCGTTCCTACTCTCCGTAGAGAGCCGCGTGGGTTTATATTGATCGAGGCAAGAAGAGCCCTTGCCGTGGCGTACAAGATTTACCCGATCGCAAGGATACAGGTTCGGTACAATGAGATAGAGACCAAGGTTGTTACGGGAGAGGGAGAAGATAAACAGTTGAGATTACAATCTATCTCTAATTCTAACAGAGGCAATCGGCGAAGGACAAGCACAACGGACCGGGTAGCGGCGCCGGAGAAGGACGGCGCAGTAGTTGTGGTAGCAGGCGGAGACCCATTTGGGAATCTAGGCCAGTGATAGCGCTGCTGGAGAACGACGGCAAGGGGGGAGAAGGGTAGTGTCGTCGTGGCAGCCGCTGGCCGCCACCCGCTTGGACAACATGTCTTGGAGGGGTAGTTGCTCTGCGGCCCTAAGCGCTCTTTCGTCTCGTGATCTGGTCCGCTTGTGCTAGAATTACAGATTTTGCAGTACTCATTTTTAGATAGGAAGGATAGGAGAGAAGAGAAGAGAAGAGATAAAGATATTTCTTTCCAACCCGGCCGGATTGTTCCTTGTTCAATTTTATTGTTTCACGTACTGGAGGAGGACGAAGGGGCTTGGGGGACGTGGTTTCCCTTTCCCTGTAAGGAAGGGGTACTGGTCATATTTATATGTAATTCAATGGAGGTATAAATCTGTCCTTTACACATGACGGACTAAGAATATCAATTTCCTTTATATATATCTATGAGACATGCCCGTGCGTTGCAACGGGAGAGGTATTTGGGTACCCATTGTACTATGGAGGCGCATGTCGAGGTCTAGCAGAAATGCATATGAGCCGTGCATAATAAAACCATGAAATAAGTCATAATGTTGATGGTAAGGAATTCTGAATCTACTCCCTCCTATCCGATTTGTTGGGTATATCTAACAAAGCAACTAATGCAAACACTGAGTGAAGAGGAACTTGAGAGAACTTCCAGATGTTCAAAAACTGATGGGATTTAATGTAAAATGGCGAGGTGAGGCTATTAAATTTGTAAACTGACCCCACATTTATCACAAAGCATAGGATAGCGTTGTTGGTTTTATCCAGTGGGATTGAACTGGAGGTCACGAGTTCGATTCCACATGACCAACTATTTCAATTTGGGCCTTTCTATAGAAAGGCCATAGGCCCATACGGGTGGCAAAATTGAAGCGAGGACGCGCTATAATGTATTGCGGGTTGATTCTTAGAAACCCTAGGGACATTTCTAAAAAATGCGCGCCACTAACTAAGAATATCATCTCCCTTTATTAATAAGTTATATATTATACATAGATGTCTGGTCGTGAGATTGAGTCCCCACACGACCATATTTTCCGGTCAAAATAGGTCACGCACAAAAGCGAAAGCCCATTGATGGGCGCACAAAAAATTAGTGTAGGAGATGAACTTTATAAGTTGTGGTTCTCAATCCCACCAGATTTTCTTCTGGATATGATCTCTGATGAGATCCTGAACTTTTCTTAGTTAAGTAATAGAATGGCCTATTCATCCTCCAAAAAAAAGCAAGGAAAAAATCTTGAAAGATATAACATGATTGAAAAATCAAGGAAACACACCTCCTTTTATTTTACTAAATTTAATATATATAGATATAGATATATAGATAGATGAAGTAGAATTTCAAAAGAAAAATATAAATAAAATAGAGAAATACAGGGAGTAATAAACAGGCTATTTTTCTACCTT
This sequence comes from Triticum timopheevii, assembly GCA_963921465.1. Lineage (NCBI taxonomy): Eukaryota > Viridiplantae > Streptophyta > Magnoliopsida > Poales > Poaceae > Triticum > Triticum timopheevii. The sequence goes on along the minus strand of OY997266.1, from coordinate 60,229,929 downwards.
GGGGACGGTCCGTCTTGGCCCAGCCGCCCCAGCCAGCCAGCCAGCTCACGGTGCCACGCGCCGCCCCCCTGTGTACAGGGGCGTACCCACGTTCAGCTTCCCGGGTGCACAGGACACCGGGTGAAAAGTTGTTTCCTTGGTAATTTTGTGTATATTATAGTGTGTGACACCCCATTTTTAGATGTAGAGTATGTGTGATTTTACAGTGGGACACCGGGTCATTTTCTCTCTGGGTCCGCCCCTGCCTGTGTATGTGTGTTCTCTCCTCCATCTCTCACGTTTTCTAATCCTCAAAAAAAATCTCTGCCATTTTCTCCTCCCTCACGAACTCTATCACTCCCTCACTAAAGCTCTCCTCGATCCCCTTCTCCAGCTCACGATCGTCGGTCAATTCTAGCCGCCACTGCTGAGAACCGTAGCTTTCCAGCATCGCTCTCTCAGCCCACACTACCTCCTCCATCGAGTGAATTCAACATGTTCGTTCCTGAGCGGCCCCACATCCTGGCTGATGTGGTCGTTCACCTTGACGGCGCACGGTCGCCATGGTCGTGGCCGCTTGCGCTATGTGCGCAAGAAGCAGAACCGCATCACGCAGATGGATTAGGCGATCCGCGTCGCCGTCGACAAGACGCTTAACAAGGAGCAGAAGTAGTTGATGCGCTCAAGCCCACCTTTGCCACCATCATCGACGAGCTCGAGCGCCTTGCTTCCGTAGTGGGTCTGTGGGTGTCTCTACTCTCCAGCCGCGACGCACTCCAGGCTTGTGGCCATCACGCCCACTTATGGCTCACCCGCGCCGATGAGCCGATCCACCCTGGCTCCTCTGTTACTTGCATTGTGAGTGTTATTGATATAGTAGATTTGTTATCTGGTTTTATTGGAAATGATTGCTGACTCAAACCTGTGGCTTTTGGCTGTAGATGGTGTTGGACAGGATAATGGCATGAGACTACTACACAGCAGCTGCAGTTGGAGGGAGCTACGGAGCTGAAGATGTGCTGGCACAGGAGAGCATTACTGTCTGACCAGAGGCACCTTTAGTACAGGAGAACCTAGCTGCTGAAGGTCACAAGGTGAAGTACCAAATTATAGTCATCTTGTAATTTAATACAGTATATGCTTAGCATGCTGCAGTTATCATTGCCCTGAAACTATGTTTTGATCTTTGTTGATGATTGATCTGTTGTAGTGCACAATATTCCTAGTATTATTACTATTTGCTGCTGTTGTTTCTGCCGATTCAGTAGTAATGATCAATGTAGATTATATAAATTTTAACTGGAAAACAAGGTCGCTCCATTTGGGGTGTAGATTATGCTATTTCATATGGCCATTGTGTGGGCCGTTGCTCAGGTACAACAGACAGTGTGTATTGGTGTTCCGGAAAATAACGGTGAAATTAATAAGTTAACCACTATGATCTTTGTACAATATTATGTGTAGTGTCACCACTATCTAGGTACTAGATCATCTCTATGCTGATGGGTCTTCACAGTTTGCAACAAGTAATTGAGTTTTTCATTAGAAATTTTGTTTTATAAAGGTTCTCTGTTTACTTTCCTTACTTGTATCATCCGAAGTTCAGAAGTGATGTTAGATTTGTTAGTTCAACATAATGATAGGTTTCGTTTGTGCAATGTCTGCTCTCCTAATCTTATTAAGTGTTGGCACTAAAAAAGCAAAGCATTGTGTAGTTACTCATCACGCAGCACGCCTTGAAAACATTGAGGTTTAGCCCCTATGCCAAAGTTGTGACCATGTGGAATAGAGTCTGCTACAATCAAGAGACGAAGGCCATTGCGTGGCTGACTCACCATCATCCCGAGCAGCGTGAAATGTCCAAACGTGCCTCATGCAGTCCACAATTTTATTCTATTGTTTTTCTGAATCTATATTCAGTGTCCTCAATTTTATTTCCTTTCTTTATTTCACAGGACAACTCCTTGATACCCAGCAAACATAAAAACGTATATAAGCTGGAAGTATTGTGTGCAAGAAACCGAGGTGGGACTAAAACAAACAAACCTTTGCATCTGCTATCCAAACCGATATGGAGGTATGCAGACATGGTCAATGTTTGGGAAAGCGTTTTTAAGCGGCTCTTAATCGCGCTTAAGCGCTGAGCGCTGAGTAAACGCTTCGCTTTTGACCTAAGCGGCGATTTTAGCGTCTAGCGGTTTTTAGTGGCGATTAAGCGTCGCTTTAGCGCTAGGCGCTGGTTAAGCGTGCGCTGAGCGCTCTTACTCGATGGAAAAGCGATGGGCTCTGCAAACGCTTGCACTGGAGGGCCACAAGGGGTATAAAGGGATTGGCCCAAAACAGGCCTGTTCGGCTAGGGTTAGGTTATAGGATCCACAAGAGGGGAACGAAGAGAGTTTTGTGGCGGCTTCTCCTGCTCTGGATCCAGCGGCGGCTCCTGGCGTTCTTCTTCCTCCTCCTTGGCAGTCCACTGGATCTGGACACCGGCAGCTCCTCCTCCTCCTCCTGGACGTCCCCTCCTACCAGTTCAGGTGAGGATCTTCACCTCTCCTCTCATCCTCCTTCTCAGCCCCTCTTCTCCTCCTCTGTTCCTTAGATCCATAGATCCTCCTCTAATGTTTTCTTCAGTTCTCATCCCTAAGCAGGCATGCAGCACTGCAGCAGCAGTTTCTTTGTTGTTCTAGACTTCTAGTTCAGTTCTTTGTTTCATTCATTACCTCATTGGTCTTTGCTTAAGCAGGGAGAAGGCAACAACAGTTTAGTGGTTTGTTTAGGAATAGCAAAGCTGCAAAGGTAGGCACTAAAGAGGAATTTGTCTAGTACTACTGTACAAGTATGAAGTCAGGAGAAGGAGATGGTGCTGGTGCTACTGCTGCAGCAACAACAGCAGCAGAGAGAGCAAATATTCTGAAGAGGAATCCGATGATATGGGTTGGGCTTACGGTCAGCTTGTTGATCCTAACAATCTTTAGCGAGTGAAGTGCAATTTTTGCAGTCAGATTTTCGTGGGAGGTATTTACCGGCTGAAGCAACACAATGCAGCAAACTCAAATGCGGTGAGGACCTGCCTGCGGTGCCCACACGAAGCTAAAGAAGCTTGCTTAAAAACTTTTGAAGAAAAGGCATCAAAGAAGCAAAAAAACAGTATGAGCACGAGAAGGCTGTGAGAGATGCTGTTGTTATTGATGCATCATCTACTCCTCAAGGTCAATCTCGAGATGATGATGAAATTACTTGTATTGGTAGCTCACAACGTCATGTGTTAGGTCCTATAGATAAGTGGACACGTACAATTGACCCCAAGTTATCTGGAGAAGCAAGACTCAAGCAAATGAAGATTAACAAGGCAGCATGGGAGGAGAGATCACTTCGAGCACATGAGTACATTGCAAGATGGGTGTATACCCATGGTATGAGCTTGTTGCCCTGTTTTTTCCAATTAAATTGTAGATTGTTTGCTGCCCTCCTATGCTAAGATGTGTCTCTCTTATATGCAATGCAGCAATATCGTTCAATGCAATTGACAATGATGAGTTTAGGCAGATGGTTCAAGCCATTGGTCAATTTGGCCCAGATCTAGATCCACCTAGTCAATATGATCTCTGGGAGACTTTGCTGAAGTCTGAGTATGCAAGAACCAAGAGTGAACTGAAGGAACGAGAGGTTGAGAAGGGCAAGCATGGTTGCTCTCTCATGATTGATGCTTGGACTGACATGAAGAGGAGAACCATTATGAATCTGGTCACACATTGCTCGGAAGGTGTTAGCTTCATCAAGTCAAAGGAAACATCAGACACACCGCATACAAGTGAGATGATCTTCAATTTAGTTGACAAGACAATTGAAGAATTAGGTGCTGAACATGTGGTGCAGGTTGTGACTGACAATGCTTCGAACAACATGGGGGCTAAGGATCTCTTGAAAGTGAAGAGGCCAAAGATATTTTGGAGCTCATGTGCGACTCACACTGTCAATTTGATGCTCCAAGGGATTGGCAACTTAGCTAAGTTCAAGAAGATAATTTATCAAGCCAAGGCTTTCACAATATTTGTGTATGGGCACCATCGCACCTTAGAGTGTATGAGATCCTTCACCAAGAAGAGAGAAATCATAAGGCCAGGAGTAACTAGATTTGCTTCCCAATTCCTCACTTTGCAAAGCCTTGCAGACAAGGCTGATTCACTAAGAAAGATGGTGGTTTCCTCTAAGTGGGATAAGATCAAGGATGTGCACTCAAAGAAAGGAAAGGATGCTACAACCATAATTCTCAACAAGCCCTTCTGGAAGGGTGTGAATCTTTGCATCAAGGTGTTCGAGCCATTGGTGAAGGTCCTCTGGTTGGTTGATGGTGATGCACGGCCATCAATGGGCTTTCTGTATGGAGAGATTGTGAAGGCAAAGAAAGAAATCAAAGAGGCCTTTGGTAACGTCGAGGCGCGGTACAAAGATGTGTTAGCTATAGTTAAAAAGAAGATGAAAGATAGGCTTGATGCCCCACTGCAGTTGACTGCATATTTTCTGAATCCACACTATAGTTATGCAGATGACAGCATATTTGATTCTGTTGACATCAATACAGCCTTCTTTTCTTGTGTGGAGACATTCTATCATGGTGATGAAAACATGCAAGACAAAGTTGTTAACTATGAAATAGGCAAGTTCCAACGCAAAGAGGGTTTCTTCCCAAAGAAGCTTGCTAGGACTTGCCAAAACTTTGACTACAATCCTGGTTAGTCATTACTTGCAAAACTTTGACTTAGTTGCATATTTTGTCTAGTACTGAAGTTCCTATAGTATTATTAGTTCATGACTATGAAAAAATTCCTCTTCCTAGTGGCTTGGTGGAGAATGTATGGAGGTGAGACACCAGGGCTGAAGGACATGGCTATGAAGATCCTTTCTTTGACCTCAAGTTCTTCTGGCTGTGAGAGAAATTGGAGTTGTTTTGAGTCGGTTAGTTTCCAAAGCTGAATTTGTTCCAATGCTTTGTCAAGTTCATATTAAGTTATTAACTAGTTCCTGACTAGTAGCATTGGCACTTGTAGATACACACCAATAGGAGAAATAGACTTAGAACGGATCGCCTCAATCAGCTTGTGTACATCCAGTTCAACTCAAGACTGTTATCCAAGAAGAAAAAGATCAAGCAGAGGAAGAACATTGATGTTCTCCTCAGTACTGATGCATCCGAAGCACAAGGCTTCTTGTTTGAGGGAGGAGATGATCATGCTTTCATGGTGTTTCCAGATGGAGACGAGGGAGCAGATGGCATACCTTGGAGTGTTGTTGGAGATGCTATGGGAACCAGTGAACAACTTGAGCTTCGTCGAAGTGCAAGGGTTAGAGATCTCCATGATGAAGAGTTTCAGTCAGACGAAAAAGAAGTAGAGGAGACAGATTCAGAGGAGGAGGACATAGAGTACGAGGATGACGAAGATGAAGTGGTGATTGGGCCCACTTATGCGGATGAGGACTGATCCATGAAGTCATGAACTGCTAGTTGGCTGCTGTTGTTTGGTTGCTGTTGTTGTTTGGTTGCTGATGGCTGCTGTTGCTGCTTGGCTGCTGCTGTTGTTTGGCTGCTGCTGTTGTTTGGTTGCTGTTGCTGCTGCTGCTTGGCTACTGCAGTACTGCTGCCATTTATCTTACATGCTCTAAGAGACTAAGACTATATTGTGCATTTATGCTTGCTGCGTGAACCACTGAACCTTATCCTTATGTGTTATTTGGTTGTTTGTTGTGGTTTGTGAACCACTGAACCTCAACCTTATATGCTATTTCAGATTTTCAGTTGCCTATGTGCTATATTTCCTGTTTTCTTGTGCATATTATCCAAAAACAAGAAAACTCTGGCCAATTTTTTAAAAAACGCTTAATCCCGGTTAAGCTACACTTAAGCGGCCATTGCTCTAAGCTGTGGCCTTCCGCTCCGCTTACGCTTACCGCTTTCTTGAACATTGGGCATGGTATTCCATTCAGGTTTGTAGAATTGAGATCATTGTCATGTCTTGGTAACCATCATGATGTACAGCCTCGGAGATGTCAGCCAACAATACCAGCATCCATTGGAAATCTAGAACTATGTATTAGCATCCATTGGAAATCCCAGTCCTTCTTTCATTGGATTTCAGTTTGGAATATTGAGGTCCTAACAAATCAGAAGCATTTTAATTCATCTCATCAATCAGCTTATGTGCTAGCTGCCTGACAATGGTGTTGCGAGAGCACACTCACACCATGTCAGACCCTGGCCTGCAAGACCTGCCCCTCGCCAACCTCCATATCCCCTCCTACTCCGTCAGCGATGGCGACTACCAGAGTATAGCTCTGGGGCTGATGGTGACCATGTGCGCAGGGAGGGCGGCGGGCACCCGGGGACGTGGCTACCACTGCCCACCACCCCTCCTCTTCCCGGAGCAGGTACCAGCGCGAGGAGCCCGCAACCCGCCGGCGCGAGGTTCGCCATGCGACACTCGCATCCGCCATTAGGCACCACGTTATCGCGGCTAGCCCACCACCTGACCCGTCGACGATGACTGCCTCTGCATCCTCACCATCACCGCTATCGCGTCCACCTTGCCAGGACAAGCCATGTTGTTCCCTCGCGCTCCATGGGCGTCGTGGTCGATCAGCTGGATCTGACGGTTCTTCTTTGTGGGTTGCCTCCTCCCCACATATGGATTCTGCAATGGCATGGGGGAGGGCCCTAGGTTGCGAGGAGGTTGGGTATGATCTGGGAGGAGTGTCTCCGGAGGTCGGGGTGGGATGTGAGGTCGCCTTGCCTCCAGCCCTCCACGGCCTCTGCTTCGCCATGGCCTCTTCCTAGAGGATGTGTGCGCCATCGGCCGCGACCACACTAAACGGAGAAGTATTGAAGGTGGAAGGAGGGTTAGAGGTGGCGACGCGTGGCGGCCAACGGCGCACGGTGAGTCAGGGCGGGCATGGCAGGAGGTGGCGATGCGCTGGATGGGGAGATAAGATTGGGAGCACGGTCCTGCGGGTGTTTTTCATTCTTGCTCTCGTGCATACCGATTCGGTTGACTTATCATGGGGAACGTGGGTTGAATACACATAAACATAAGGACTTTTTAGTAAAATTGCCGATGGACGACCAAAAACCCAAATTTGCTTTATTATTACTAGCAAAAAATCCCGTGCGCTGCAACAGGTATAAAATAAATCCGAGAGTTCGTGTGGTATTCGAGAGTTTACCTGTCAATGCGAATAATATGATTTTCAATTGCAAGACTCATAAGTATCCACTATATGAAGATCTCGTTGTATTCCAAAAGCATGTAATCTTCTTCTCTTCTGCTAATAAAACCCACTCATTCAACTCGCTCTAAAGAAGTTGGATTGCGTGTAATTAGTTGTTGATATTCAATAACCCTGCGTTAAAGTAATTACATAAATCTAAACATTAATCAATCCTTCAGTGCGTAAGTAATTGTGCATCATTTGCAATTTCCCAATCCTTATTAACATTAATATTTATACATTCCCACTCCAAACATATGATGACCAAAAAGTAAATAGTTTATGATAGTTGATGCTCTTTTATTGAAGCGGTAGTAAATGGTTACGTTGATGCAAGCTTTGACACTGATCTGGATGACTCTAAGTCGCAATCTGGATATGTATTTATATTGAACGGTGGAGCTGTCAGTTGGTGCAGTTCCAAGCAGAGCGTCGTGGCGGGATCTACGTGTGAAGCGGTGTACATAGCTGCTTTGGAAGCAGCAAATGAAGGAGTCTGGATGAAGGAGTTCATATCTGATCTAGGTGTTATACCTAATGCATCGGGTCCAATGAAAATCTTTTGTGACAATACTAGTGCAATTGCCTTGGCAAAGGAATCCAGATTTCACAAGAGAACCAAACACATCAAGAGATGTTACAATTCTATCCGGCATCAAGTCGCGGAGGGAGACATAGAGATCTGCAAAATACAAATGGATCTGAATGTTGCAGACCCGTTCACTAAGCCTCTTCCACGAGCAAAACATGATCAGCACCAAGACTCCATGGGTGTTAGAATCATTACTGTGTAATCTAGATTATTCACTCTAGTGCAAGTGGGAGATTGAAGGAAATATGCCCTAAAGGCAATAATAGAGTTATTATTTATATTTCCTTATATCATGATAAATGTTTATTATTCATGCTAGAATTGTATTAACTGGAAACTTAGTACATGTGTGAATACGTAGACAAAACATAGTGTCCCTAGTATGCCTCTACTTGACTAGCTTGTTAATCAAAGATGGTTATGTTTCCTAACCATAGACATGTGTTGTCATTTGATGAACGGGATCACATCATTAGGAGAATGATGTGATGGACAAGACCCATCCATTAGCTTAGCATTATGATTGTTCCAGTTTCATTGCTACTGCTTTCTTCATGACTTATACATGTTCCTCAGACTATGAGATTATACAACTCCCGAATACCAGAGGAACACCTTGTGTGCTATCAAACGTCACAACGTAACTGGGTGATTATAAAGATGCTCTACAGGTGTCTCTGAAGGTATTTGTTGGGTTGGCATAGATCGAGTTTCGGATTTTTCACTCCGTGTATCGGAGAGGTATCTCTGGGCCCTCTCGGTAATGCTCATCACTATAAGCCTTGCAAGCAATGTGACTAATAAGTTAGTTACGGGATGAAGCATTACGGAACGAGTAAAGATACTTCCCGGTAACGAGATTGAACTAGGTATGATGATACGACGATCGAATCTGGGGCAAGTAACATACCGATGACAAAGGGAACAAAGTATGCTGTTATGCGGTTTGACCAATAAAGATCTTCGTAGAATATGTAGGAGCCAATATGAGCATCCAGGTTCCGCTATTGGTTATTTATCGGAGATGAGTCTCGATCATGTCTATAACATAAGGTGCTGCAATGAACTCATTCTTTATTTATTGTGGTGTTAAACCTACTGTATTCCAACTTCTTTATGGTTTATAAACTAATTTACTAGCCATAGATGCATTGAAATAAGCAAACAACACACGAAAAATAGAATCTGTCAAAAACAGAATAGTCTGTAGCAATCTGTAACTAACGCAAACTTCTGGAACTCTAAAAATCCTACAAAAATAGGAAGTCCTGGAAAATTTGTCTATTAAACAGAAGCAAAAAGAATCAACGCAAAAGCACGTTCCTGTGAATTAACAAAATTATATTCGTGCGCGCAAAGTTTCAGTTTTTCAGCAGAATCAAATCAACTATCATCGTAGGTTATCCTATAGGTTCTACTTGGCACAAACACTAATCAAAAGATAAAAACACATCTAACCAGAAGGTAGATGCAAGATTTATTACTAAACAGGAGCAAAAACTAAAATCATAAAGAAAAATTGGGTTGCCTCCCAACTAGCGCTATCGTTTAACGCCCCTAGCTAGGCATAAAAACAAAGATAGATCTAACGAGTGCCATCTTTGGCACTACGTTCATAAGTAGCACGCATGATAGATTCATAAGGTAATTTAAGTTTCTTTCTTGGAAAGTGCTCCATGCCTTTCTTTAATGGAAATTGGAATCTAATATTCCCTTCCTTCATATCAATAATCGCACCAATCGTTCTAAGAAAAGGTCTACCAAGAATAATAGGGCAAGAAAGATTGCAATCTATATCAAGAATGATAAAATCTACGGGCACCAAATTTCTATTTGCAACAATAAGAACATCATTGATCCTTCCCATAGGCTTTTTAGTGGTGAAATCCGCAAGGTGCAAATTTAAAGAGCAATCATCAAGATCATGGAAACCTAAAATATCACATAAAGTTTTCGGAATCGTGGAAACACTAGCACCCAAATCACACAAAGCAAAACACTCATAATTTTTAATTCTAATCTTTATAGTTGGTTCCCACTCATCATTAAGTTTTCTAGGTATAGAAACTTCCAAATTAAGTTTTTAATCATAAGATTGCATCAAGGCATCAATAATATGTTTGGTAAAAGCTTTATTTTGACTATAAGCATGAGGAGAATTAACAACGGATTGCAACAAGGAAATACAACATTTTAAAGAGCAATTATCGTAATCAAATTCCTTGAAATCTGAGATAGTAAGGTCAACATTATTAGAAGTTGAATATTCTCCAATCTCACTTTTACCAAATTTAACATCAAGATCTAAAGACTCCAAATTTTTGGGACGCCTTCTAGGCAAAGTGGATTCATCATCACTCCCATCATCATCAAAATTCATATTGCAAAACATAGATATAATTGGAGACGCATCAATCACTTTAAGATCCTCATCATTATATTCATGAAAACTAGAAAACTCGCTTTTATAAAGCTTTCTTTTTTAGCACGCAATCTAGCGGTTCTTTCCTTGCACTCGTCAATAGAAATTCTTATTACTTTGAGAGACTCATTGATATCATACTTAGGAGAAGAAGATCCAAGTTTAAGTGAATTAACATCAAGCGAAAGTCTATCAATGTTCTTAGCCAAATCATCAACTTTGAGCAATTTTTCTTCAAACAAGGCATTAAAATTCTTTTGAGAAATCATAAATTCTTTCACACTATTCTCAAAATCAGAGGACATCTTATTAAAATTACCATAATAATTATTGTAGGACTTTCCATAATTATTAGAGGGATTACTAGGGAACGGTCTAGCATTAAAATTTCCTCTATAAGCATTGTTTCCAAAACTATTCCTACCAACAAAATTCACATCCATAGATTCATTATTATTCTCAATCAAGGAATACAAAGGCATATCATTGGGATCAAGAGGAGTATTTTTAGTAGCAAACATCTTCATAAGTTCATCCATCTTTCCACTCAAAACATTGATTTCTTCTATAGCATGCACTTTTTTACTAGAAGATCTTTCGGTGTGCCATTGAGAATAATTAGCCATAATATTATCAAGCAATTTTGTAGTATATCCTAACGTGATATCCATAAAGGTGCCTCCTGCGGCCGAATCTAAGAGATTTCTAGAAGCAAAGTTCAAACCGGCATAAAAAATTTGTATGATCATTCATAAATTCAAACCATGAGTAGGGCAATTACGAAGCATCAATTTCATTCTTTCCCAAGATTGGGCAACATGCTCATGATCAAGTTGTTTAAAATTCATAATATCGTTCCTAAGAGTGATGATCTTAGCGGGAGGAAAATACTTGCACTTGTTCCAAGAATCAACACTATTTTTAGGCAAAGACGAAAACCAAACTTTAGCACGATCGCTAAGTGAAAACGGAAATAACTTCAATTTGACAATATTGTTATCCGTATCTTTCTTCTTTTGCATATCACACAAATCAACAAAATTGTTTAGATGAGTAGCGGCATCTTCACTAGGAAGGCTGACAAATTGATCTTTCATCACAAGATTTAGCAAGGCAGTATTGATTTCACAAGACTCAACATCATTAAGAGGGGCAATCGGAGTACTAAGGAAATCATTATTATTGTTATTCGAGAAGTCACACAATTTGGTATTATCTTGTGCCATGGCAACAAGTAATCCAACACACAAGCAAACAGAAAAATGGCAAGCAAAAAAGAGAGGAAGAGATTGGGAAAGAGAGGGAGAATAAAACGGCAAGGGTGAAGTGGGGGAGAGGAAAACGAGAGGCAAATGGCAAATAATGTAAATGCGAGGGAGATGGGTTTGTGATGGGTACTTGGTGTGTCTTGACTTGAGCGAAGACCTCCCCGGCAACGGCGCCAGAAATCCTTCTTGCTACGTCTTGAGCTTGCGTTGGTTTTCCTCGAAGAGGAGAGGGTGATGCATCAAAGTGTAGCGTAAGTATTTCCCTCAGTTTTGATAACCAAGGTATCAATCCAGTAGGAGGCTCCTCTAAAGTCCCACGCACCTACACAAAGAAACTGAGAACTCGCAACCAACGCAATAAAGGGGTTGTCAATCCCTTCACGACCACTTGCAAAAGTGAGATCTAATAAAGATAGTATGATAAGATAAATATATTTTTGGTATTTTATAAGATAGATGCAAAAAGTAAAGATGCAAATAAAGTAGATGGAAAGCAAATATGATAAGAGATAGACCCGGGGGCCATAGGTTTCACTAGAGGCTTCTCTCAAGATAGCATATGTATTACGGTGGGTGCACAAATTACTGTCGAGCAATTGATAGAAAAGCGCATAGTTATGAGATTATCTAGGCATGATCATGTATACAGGCATCACGTCCATAACAAGTAGACCGACTCCTGCCTGCATCTACTACTATTACTCCACACATCGACCGCTATCCAGCATGCATCTAGTGTATTAAGTTCATAAGAACAGAGCAACGCATTAAACAAGATGACATGATGTAGAGGGATAAACATATGTAATATGATATAAACCCCATCTTGTTATCCTCGATGGCAACAATACAATACGTGTCTTGCAACCCTTTCTGTCACTGGGTAAGAACACCGCAAGATTGAACCCAAAGCTAAGCACTTCTCCCATGGCAAGAAAGATCAATCTAGTAGGCCAAACCAAACTGATAATTCGAAGAGACTTGCAAAGATAACTCAATCATACATAAAAGATTTCGGAGAAGATTCAAATATTATTCATAGATAAACTTGATCATAAACCCACAATTCATCGGATCTTGACAAACACACCGCAAAAGAGATTACATCGAATAGATCTCCACAAGAGAGGGGGAGAACATTGTATTGAGATCCAAAAAGAGAGAAGAAGCCATCTAGCTAATAACTATGGACCCGTAGGTCTGTGGTAAACTACTCACAACTCATCGAAGGGGCAAGGATGTTGATGTAGAGGCCCTCCGTGGTTGCTTCCCCCTCCGGCAGAGTGCCGGCAAGGGCTCCAAGATGGGATCTCGCGGATACAGAAGGTTACGTCAGTGGAAATTGTGTTTCGTAGTGCTCCTGGATGTTTTCGGGGTACGTAGACGTATATAGGAGGAAGAAGTACGTCAGTGGATGCCCGAGGGGCCCACGAGACAGGGGGCGCACCCTACAGGGGGGCGCGCCCTCCTATCTCGTGGGGCCCTCGGAGCTTTCTTGACTTGCACTCCAGGCTCTCCGGATCAGGTTTGTTCCAAAAATAACGCTCCCGAAGGTTTCATTCCGTTTGGACTCCGTTTGATATTCCTTTTCTTCGAAATAATGAAATGGGCAAAAAAAACAACAATATGGGCTGGGCCTCCGGTTAGTAGGTTAGTTCCAAAAATGATATAGAAGTGTAAAATAAAGCCCATAAACATCCCAAAGGGGTAATATAACACTACTAGGGAAAATCTTATACACAGAATGTTACCAGTAGCGCTGTACAAAATAAAACGCTACTGCTACTTAGTAGCAGCGCGCGTAAATAAACCACGCTACTGCTATGACTTTAGTAGTAGCGCGTACAAGCGAAAAGCGCTGCTGCTATGTTTGAACTGGGCGCACAGGGCTAGCCCAACCTAGCAGTAGCGCGTATACTGGCCCAGCGCTACTGCTACTCTCCTTAGCTGTAGCGCGCTTACGTGTAAGGCGCCGCTGCTAACGGAAATAAAATAAAGTGAAAAACAAGTAGAAAAGTAAATGAAAATGAAAGAAATAGAAAAAGGAGAAAGGAAAAAAATAAAATGTAAAGAAAAATAAAAGGAAAAAGGGAAAAAAGGAGGAAGGAATAGCAGTAGCGGGTTTCAGGAAACGCGCTGTAGCTAACTTAGCTATAGCGCGTTTCGGAAACGCGCTACCGTTACGTTTCACTTAAACAGCGGTCCCCCCCCCCCCCCGCCCCCCGGCCACCACACTTCTTCCCCAAATCCCTCGCCCTCGCCGCCATCTCCCCAATTCGCTGTCGCCCCACTTCGCCGCCGTCTCTTGCCGGCGTGGACGCCCGCAACCTCACCGTCTCCCCCCAAGGCCGCCGTCATCCTCACCGCCGCCGCCCGAGGCCGCCTTCAGCCTCACCGCCGCCGCCCGAGGCCGCCCTCGACGTCACCGTCAGCGCCCTCCACCTCACCGCCGCCCGAGCCTGCCCAGGACCGCCGTTGCCCGTGCCCGAGCCCGCCCTCTCCGCCCCTGCCTCCGTCACCGAGCACCTCCCCGCCACCGTCTCTCCCCCCTCTGTAAGTCCCCCACCCCTCCCCCCGACTCCTCTCTCTCTGCATTTTAGAGAAAAAATTAGTAGAGCAAAAGTTTGTTTATAGCAAAAAATTTAGTTTAGAGCAAAGGATGTTAAGTAGTAGATGTTAGAGCAAAAATTAGTTTAGAGCAAAAAATTTGGTTTACAACAAAAGTTAGTTAGGGCAGTAGGGTTTAATCAGGGTAGATGCTGCTTGTATAGTATATAGTGATACTAGTAGATGTTAATTAGGTTAGGGCAATAGTGGTACTAGTAGATGTTAATTAGATGTTTTTCAGTTAGGGCACTAGAGTTTTGCTAGGTTAATTAGGTTAGTAGTGCTGCTAGTAGTAGTGGTACAGTAGGTTAATTAGGTGATGTTAAATGAATAACCTAAATGAATGAAATTAGTAGTCAACTGAATTTTTTTTTCCTTTCATCATTATAGAGCACTGAAGTTAACTGAATTTTGTTCTATTAGTAGTTAAATGAATTTTCTTCTACACTTTGTTTTTGAATTAGCTTGTGAAATTTGGACATGTGGTTGCTCGTGTATATTTGGACATGTGTTGCGGTGTCGAAGAGGAATATTTGAACACTGTTTCCAGGGAATGCTGAGTGGCCTATGTTTTGCCAGAATGTTGATTCATTTCTGTTCTGGCAAATTTCAGGTTCTCGATTTGTCCACTTTTTAGCAAAGGTCATGCCAAAATTTTCCATGAATTTCGGCATGACTTGTGCTACAAACTAGGACATATCGAGTGCCCGGGATTTGCCTCACCAGGAAGGAGTCAACATTCCTGCAAAACAATAGGCCTTTTTTATGTCATTATTCATTCTATTAGGTCTAGAATTAATTGACTCTACGGAGAAGGACAAATGTCGCGGGACGACGTCCGAACATGAATAGCCTCTCAGTGGCTCGACATGAAGCCTTTCACTAAGCTCGAGGACTATCTCCCTAACATGGATGGATGGCACGACATGGTGGAGTGATTGTCGATATATGACATTGTGTTCGTTTAGTCTATACTTTCTGTATGACAAAACTTTGAGTTATGCACTGTGAAACTTTATTTGTGATGTAATTAAACCGTCCTCCTCCTCAACTAGCAAAAATCACTCTAGTTAGGGCATTTTGGGTACGATGAACTTTGTTATTTATGCTTCTGATATGTTGTTTCTATTTTTGCCAAGTCTGTCTCTTTCTGTTGCTCAACTATATATGTTGCATATCATCGACACATGTGACGATGCAGGTGCATAGATCATAGATGGCGAAGAAGTGCTACGCCAGGAGTATATATACGACAAGTGGCCGGAGTGTCAGGCCCAGGTGTACCGGTTTCCGGTTTCCGAGCGACAGGCAGTAGTTAGTTTAGGTTCACGCTATTGCGAGAGAGGGATATGAACTCATATACTCAAAGTGATAGCTCTTCTCGCGTATATCATTGTTTAGATGGATGACGATGTATTTGCAAGTAATCGAGACTTGTATCGCTATTTTCGAGATTATGACGAGAGACCACTTTGTGTTGGATGATGATTATGATGATGACATGATTTGATGAGACTAATTGTATGTATATGCTATGATTACATTTGTATATGTATGATATGCTAAAGATTATTCTATAAAGCCTATTCAAATACAAAACAAATACAAAACAAATATGTAGGAAAAAAACTAATAAAACTAGTAGTAGCGATGGGGAAAATTTAGCAGTACGCCGCCTTACCAGTAGCGCTTACCTGTAAACAGCGCTGCAGATAATATCAGCAGCGCCCTTTTCTAAAGAGCGCTACAGCTATGCATGTATAGCAGTAGCTTGGGACAACAGGCGCTACTGATATACGTTAGCTGTAGCGCCTTATTAGTAGCGCCGGTCCCCGCGCTACTGAGAGGCCCAAAACCCGCGCTGCTGCTAGGCTTTTCCCTAGTAGTGTAATAGCATGGAACAATCAAAAATTATAGATACGTTGGAGACGTATCAGGAAGCATGGCAAGGGGGATGGGGTCGGGCGAGGGGAGACGACAGCGGGGGGGGGGGGGGGGGGAGGGGAGGAGGACGAGGAGGCAGCGTTCGGGAACAACCCTAAAACAAGCGGCTTGGGTGGGCCGGCAGAGGGGAGTAAACCCCTCGGCCCAGACTGGGACGGCCCAACACCCACAGGCCTAGAGGAGGAGGGGAGATCACCCGGCGTGGGTGGCCCACGTCGGCCCAGCCCACCACACGGAGAGCCGCGGGGGAGGGAAGGGTTTCCCTGGTTTCTCTGGTCGCCAGAGCCACCGCCGCCGCCGGAGACAGAGCCAGAAGGGCGGAAAGCACGGAACTTCGGGCTGCCACGAGACCCACCGGACGGAGCCGAGGGTGGAAGAGCCACGGCCAGCGGCGGAGGCAGTCGTTCCCCAAGATTGCGCCGCCAGGACGGAGATCGCCGCCGGCCCGATTTCCGCACGTCCGGCCACCCCCCAGGACAAGGCCCGGGCCCCACGACCCCGACGACCAGCACCGCGGCCGGCGACGAGGTGAGGTGGGGAAGGTGGTGCAGCGGGGCGGAGAGAGCCACGCTGCAAGGGACGAGGGAGGGGAAGGGGGGAGGAATCGGTCGGGGACGCAGCGGGGAGGGAGCCGGCAACAGCCTCAGCGAGGCGGTCGCCAAAGCGCCGAGGAGGACGCGGCGGCCGCCGCGTTGGCTAGGTCCTCTTCCGCCGCCACATCGGCCCAGCGCAGACCGCCCGTGCGAGCCGGGTCTAGGCGAGGAGCGGGAGAAGGCGGAGGCAGGGGAAGCAGGGGGAGCCGCGCCGGGGAGGCCGGGAGGGAGGCAGGGGCAGGGCGGGGCCCACTGGCGGGAACGGCGGCGTCAAAGGCGCCGCGGTCGCCTGAGAGCTGCCGCGCGAGGTCGCCCATCGCTCTCGTTTCGCCCTGCTGCCGAAAAGCTTAACCAGTTTCTTCCATGCATCCATCTATACACAAGTTTGAATGTATGTATTGTGTACTATAATGCATATACAGTCTACATCACATGAAACATCTAGCAATCCGTGAGATGGTCACAATTAATACTCTATACATTCATGTGGTCGCTCACCAGTCACCACCGTCAGCATCCCACTGCACATGTTCATCCGCTGCCGCTGATGCCTGAGGGTTTTCCAAGGAAGTTGTGTTACGAAATATGAGGAGATAAATGTAGAAGAGAAAAGCAAATGCGACTTGTCCCAGTTTACATATTTATTTTTAAATAGCTGACTATACGTAGCTATAGTGGAGCTATATTGATTTTAGCAGGTCCATGTAAACAACATCCTATTCCTTTTAGCTCCTCTTTAGCGCCAATCTAGACAATTTAGAGGCTGAAGCTATTTGCCATAGCATGCTATTTTGCACTTTTAGTTGTTGTCATGAACTTCCGGATTATAAAACCGACACCCTTAAACTATTGCCTTGTGCTTATATTGGAAGTAAACTAGGATCCCTGCCAAAGGAATAGGACACTGACTAAATTTTTATTTGAAGTTATCCTAAATATTGGTGTAAATGCAATTGCAGTTTAACGTAAGAACAAAGAAACAAGAATAAGACTGTCCGAGACTATCACGAAGCAACATCAAATCAGGAATCTTCTTAAACTTTGTCCAACCATCTAAATTCAGGGTCGATAGAGATGTTAGGAATCAGCGTTCAAGCACTCGAGGATGGCGATGGGGAACCATGGTTAGCGGCGCCGGAAGCACTCGAGGACGATGGTGCGGAGGTGGGGTCGGAAGCATCGCTTGAAACACTCAAGGTCAAGGCTGATGTGAGGTCAATAGTATCACTGGCCTCTTCCACTTTCCTTCCTTGCAGAGGTTCCATTGCTTCACCCAGCATCCCTGTCACCTTCCCTCCTAATTCTGGCTCAAGTTGTCCAGCCAGCTGGTTCAATTTTTTGCCTTGAATCTGCAAGGTAAACAAAATACACAACCAAACTGAAAATCACCCTTCATTGACATAAATGGCCAATTTATAAACATGAAGGACAAGTAAAACTTGTAACTGTGAAATTAGCACGTCCTAATATAATTCGATTGTCCTTACGAGATGTTGTTTCTCCTGGTCAGAAGAATCTACAGCAATGGTAGTGGTGTTCTTGCTTGGAATAGACGGAGCACAGACAATGCTATCAGTTTGTGCGAAGCCCGGGGGAACCATCACAGAGTTGGCATTCACATTCATAGAATTTGGCATGTATGTGAAGGCTTGGTTGGCATTTGGGTACACCATCTGCATAGTAAAAGCACGAAAGTCTGGTAAATCGACTACTTGTGACATAATCTGAACATGGGCACGGCTTGATACACTTTGCAAAACCAGCTGATGAATCAAAAATTAAAAAAGTTAAGTCAAAAAATGGGCATCTCTCATGCCATAATACCTGTTGATGTAAATTGATTTCTCGATGTACACCTTGCCAAGCATGGTGCAGTGGCCTCGGCATGTTGTATGTGTATGGCGTCATGCCGCTAGGAACCGAAGGAGTGAAATGTTGTTGTGGGAATTGCTGATACCCCAAGCCTGGATCCTGTGTTGGCAACATGCCAGGCACTCCTGGACCGAAGTAGAACTGATGGGGAGCAAAATTCTGTGGTACTGCGGGTGCTAGAACTCCTGCGTTCTGAATACGAGCAAAGTGTGCCTAGAAACAATGTCAGTAGCATTAAGCTTATGCTCTGTCCTTGTATATATTCTTGAAACAGTGGCAGATCTAATGTTCAAATATTCAGTGACACACAGGTGACAAGAGAGAACTTGTTTTACTTAACTTTATTTGGACGGTAAAGAAATAACCATTTTGTTAACACTCATCCACATTGATTCTCAGTCTATGTTATTCTTAGGATGGGACAATATACAACTTATTTATAATTGAACAGGTTTTCTTTTCGTTAGTCAGCTATGTGTAAAAATGAAACAAATAATACGTAAATAATTGGACATGTAGTAGACATGAAAACATAGCAATATCAGAACTCAAACATCACTTTTCAGCATATAAGATTAATTAGAAGAAGACACTACTTATCACTTATCAGCAGAAGGCACCTAATGTACAAAATGATCAGTTGGGAAATAACAATTTAGACTTACCACTAGCATCGCTCGTCTTTCCTCTTTGCGTTGAGCTACACCAACATACAATGGCTTTTTGCCGACTATCTTCCTGT
Source organism: Triticum timopheevii (assembly GCA_963921465.1). Taxonomy (NCBI): domain Eukaryota; kingdom Viridiplantae; phylum Streptophyta; class Magnoliopsida; order Poales; family Poaceae; genus Triticum; species Triticum timopheevii. The sequence continues at coordinate 60,210,653 of OY997266.1, read as the reverse complement.
TCATCCCGTCAATCTACCACATTGATTAAAGATGATTTAATAATCTAAACTAGCCAACTAGATGCATTGGGCACGTTTGCATTCAACTAAACCATGTTACTTACGGCCTTGTGGACAGCTTCAATAGTTGTAAATGACACAAAGCCATAACCCTTGCTCCTTCCTTGTGAATCAACCATAACCTAAAAAAATGTTAAGAAGGTGAGCCATGATACTAAGAAACAGAATTAGCTAGCAAATAAATAGAGAAGTACCTTGCATGATCCTATCTCACCAAAAAATTCAAATAACCCTCTAAGATTTAGATCATTAATACTATCATCTAGATTCTTCACATATAGATTGAGCCCTTCAAACTTTTTGAATTTCTCATTTCTCGCACGCTCAAAGTTTTCTTTCAGTTCTGCTTCTCTTTCACTTTTTCTGAGCTCTTCCAACATACAAAATTGTATCCTTAATCATCTTCCCATTAAGACTTTTCATAGCTTCTGCAGCACATTCTGATTCCCCATAGTTAACGAATCCGAAGCATTTGGATATTCCATCATTATCTCTCATGATTACAGCGCTAGTAATTGTACCGAAAGGACCAAACTCTTGCAGAAGGTCATTGTGCGTGAATTCCTTTGGCAAGTTCTTCACATATACATTTGTATAATTACTCACGCTGATATTTGGCTGCCTCTCCTGACGACGAATGAAGAGACCTACAAAAATTCGTTTGCCATTCACCAACTTGCCATTCAAGTTGTCGATGGCATCATTGGCAGATGTCTCCTCTGCAAACTGAACAAATCCGTACCCTTTTGATTGACCGTTAAAGTGAGTGGCCACTTTGCATGATAGTATAGTGCCATAGCGACCAAACATATCACTCAAGCTCTTGCCATCAATATTTGGCACAAGATTTTTTACGAATATGTTGGCCTTTCCACTCAATCGCAGCATTGGGTCCCTATTCGAGAACATAACTCGGATATGCTTCCCGTTGGCAGGTGTAAAATTTAAAGAGTCTAATGCACGTTTGGCTGCAAAACAATCACATACAAAATTATTAGAGGTAATTGTTGTATTAAAATCAAATCTTTTAGTAGAGCAAGCAAACATACAAATACAAAGAAAAAGAAATCAGGTTAAGGTGAAAACAATAGTGTAGGTATGGTATGTATATGTATAATTGACCACGATACAACATGGTGTATTATATATGACATGATGTTCATCGAACAGACAATTATCGGATGTCCGATATGCAAAGCTAATATCCAATTTGAACTATATACTATTTCGCTCTTCACTAATTTGGCAGCGTGGAGCATGAATAAACTAATGAAAATTTGACTAGGTTAACTATGAAATCCATGGGGCCATCATGATCATACAATCTACCTAGTGTAATGTAGCACGTTTCAACACCGTGGTGCACAAACTAGACAAATACTGAACGAACTTTTAACCCACATTCAGTTCCCTCCTGTTTATATTTTCCAAATTGCCACACCAACTTATGAAGTCATCAATGGAAACAACAATGAATATTGGTTAAACTAGAAAACAAACTGCATGGACTAAACTTAAAAAAATTTGCTCACTAACCAAGTCAACTCCCAAATGTTACACCATAAAAAAAGATAGACAAACCAATAACAGAAACATGTCCTTTTGTTTAGATAGAAAGAAATAAGAACATAGACACACATTAATTCTAACCAAATTCTAGCTATTTGTTTTTTCCTAATCATATGCACATCCGAGTCCGAGTCGGATTGTGACAATGTTAACTTCCATGATGACGTTCTACACCATGCATGATGCACAATCTACAATGAAATCGTAAGGAAATTTAAGCTCTACTTACATTCTCTTATGTTCTTAATTCCCGTGTGCAATCTACAAATCTTGGCTATCTTATAAATAAACCGTGTGGCCCAATTTAACAAAGAGCTAAATTTTCTCTCGCTAACCAGTTCAACTCCCAAAAGTTAGACCGTAAGTAAGATAGATGACGCGATAATATGAACATAACATTTTGTTTATGACAGAATCCCGCAAGTAGAAAAAAATGCATTAATTAAAATAATAATTGTGTGTGCCTACTTGCTTTTTGAAAATAATATATCCGATTTTGAGTCGGATTCTGACATATTCGGCAACATTATTTTCCGCGTCGATTTTACACCATGGTGCACAATCTACGCAGAAATCTTAATAGGATCTTAACCCAAATTATACTCTTTTCTATTCGTAATGACCAGAACAAATCTATGAAGCCATAAACTCGGATGGAATCAACAATTAATGTTAGCTAATTTGAAACAAACCAACCGAAAGTTCACAAAAAACTACAATTCCTCTCGCTGACGATTCAATCCAAGTATTATGGCGTAAGTAAGATAGACATCAACAATAATGGGAACATTTAGTTTGTGACAAAAATATATAGGTAGATAAAAACACATTGATTACAACCGGTGTGTGCGCCTACTTGACTTTTCCGAATCATACATCCGACTCTGAGTCGTATTCCGACAGCATTTGTTTCCACAGAGATTTTTTGCCATATCGAAAACCCGAATCAGTTACGGATTCTAACACTGATGTCAGTGCTCGGCAACATGTTCTACAAACTGCTGATTCCATTCTCTTCCAAATCTACAAACTGCTGATTCCATTATCTTCCTAATCTACATTGCCTTGAAGTTATATTTCTTGTTGTGATCTATCGAAGTGAGGGTCTTGGTTTTTTAATGGAATGTGCATAAACCCAATCTATAAAGAAGTCTTACCAAGATTTAGTCAAAATTCCATTCTCTTCCTAGTCGCCAAATGCAATCTATGAAGCCAATCCCTCATTGGTAACAATGATCAATCTTGGCTGACTTGAAAACAAATCATGTGACCTAATTTGATAAAAACTACAATTCCTCTCGCTAACGATTCAACTCCCAAATGTTACACCATAAAAAAGATAGACAACCACCAGTAATATGAACATGTCATTTCATTTACGGCATAACTCAGCGAACAGATAAACACATATTAATTGGAACAATTGTGTGTGTCTACGTATTTTTCCCAAATCATACACCCGGTTCTGAGTCGGATTCCGACAACACTATTATCTATGGCGATTTCTACCCCATGGTGCACAATCTATGGAGAACTCTTAATAGGATTTTAGCCCAAATTCCTATTATCTTCTGTTCATAATAAACACAAGCAGTCTATGAATCCTTTCACTCAGACACAAACACCAATTAATGTTGGCTAATTTGAAAACAACCAACCCAACTGAACAACAAACTACAATTCAACTTGCGATTCAATTCTCAAGTGTTACGACCTGAATAAGAAAGACATCATCAATAATAGGAACATGTCAATTTCTTTTACGACAGAAATATATGGTATGTAGGTAAACACACGTTTAATTGCAACCACTGTGTGTGTCCATTTGTTTTTGCCAATCATTTATCCTATTCCGAGTCCGATCCCGATAGCATCAGATTCCGCAAACCCGAAACGGTTACGGATTCCAACACTACTTATGTTAGTGACACGTTGTTCTACAAACTGCTTGTCAACACACTATCTACGCACATTCCATCAAAAGACCCTCGCCCCGGTTGACCAGAACAAGAAAATGCCAAAATAGAACTTCAACCGATGGTGTGCCACATCTTGTATTGGAAATCTAGTAAATCACAGACTTCACAACCAAACAGATCTAAAACCACGCAGCATCGTAAGTTCTTTCTATCCCCGATCCAAGCCTTAGTAGATGAACATGCAAAGAAACGAAGACAACCCCGCAAAAAAAAGAAAAAAAAAGAGATGAAGGCAAACTCACCGTCCTCCCGACTGTAGAAATTCACGTAGGCATAACCAAGTGACCTGCCAGTGACGTCCCGGCAGACACGGAGGGACGCCACGGGCGCCACCTGGCAGAACAGGGCATAGATATGCCCCTCCGCCACTCCATCATCTAGGTCGCCGACGTATAGCGAGGCCCTCGAGCCGAACGCCGGTCCAGGAGGACGCAGCGTGACGGCCCGGGCCAGCAACGGGCGACTTGCCATTGTGTAAGATGCTCGCCAACCAGTGGCCAGGCACGGGATCGGTCGATCGATCGAGCAAGAGTGCCTGCTCACAATGCAACGGAATACAGTCTCGGAAGGCACAAGATCGATTCATTGAGCAGGGGTGCTTTTATAGGTGAACGCTCTTGGATAGATATGCTCTCGAGCCCTATCCTCGCTTCTCATTAATTGATACATTAATTACTTCCTTTCTTTGTATGATGATAAGTATTGGGCATTAACTTTGGGGTCGAGGAGACGAGTGTGTTTTTGCTGCAGATATCTACACGCTGGAGATTGATTTTGGGTCCACATATTCTACTATAGGAATTAGTTCGTTCGATCAGTTTCCGGGGCCAGATATCACTACCATTTAATGTTTGAGATACTAAACTGGATCGAGCGTACAGAGTGTGTGCTTTTTTTTTGAGAATCACCGGGGGGGGGGGGGGGGGGGGTAGAGAGTGTGTGCTGATGGCTTAGACTCCATCAAGTTGTCTGCTCAGCATTTTGGAGATGGCGTTCAAAAAATTTCAAAGAGCAAAATAGGCAAAGATCAGAGTTTTGGCACTACGATACTATGGGTGTTGCGTTTGAAGGGAACATAAGTTCCCCTAGCAGCTCTTTGGGCAGTGATTACTGAGTGTTGCGTTTGAAGAAAATAAGACACATAAAAAAGATTAGTGCATTTGAATGCACAGCCTCCTGGTGCTGGCACCGCCCTTGGTAAGATCATGTCCCCTTGTTGCCACCCGGGGAAACTAGTCCTCGGCCGCCGCCATAGTTCCATTTCGAGTTATTCGGGCTATGCCAGCCGGGTTTTACTGAGGCGGTCAAGTCCAAGTGGTTCGAGGCGCTCGACTCCCCCACCGACCGATGTTGGTGTTATACCCTTGGCATCACTGTACCAAATTATCCAGGCAATTCATGCGGGGTTGGGGGGGCCAACCTGGGCCAGACTCGAGGATCCGCAAGGTGGGGCTCCTTGTGGCCATCAAGTCCTTTGATGATCGGTCAACCACGGCGGGTCTAGATACGGAGGAATGGATGGAGAGATATGCTCTCGAGGATAGCATCATGACGCTGTTCCGGGACGAGGAGATTTACTGTCGTCTTAGGGTCGTTTAAATTTGACATTTAGGGGTTACTCCAACATGGCATACTTCAAGGCTATTGCCAATGGCCGTCACACTACTAAGAAAAGGGCTATAGATGGGATGAACACTAATGGTGCACTGTACATGTGGTGCGCCATTACTAAATACTAATGGCGAACCATGTGTTGGTGCGCCATTAGTGTGCAAATACTAATGGCGCACCACATCCCACGGTGCGCCATTAGTAATTTGGCCCAAACATTCCCCCGAATGCACCCCCTGGACCGTCTTTTCAGTTTCAAAAAAAAAAAGAAAATGATAGAAAGTCAAAAAAATAAAAGAAAATAAGATTCCCATGTGATATGCGGTCTAGTTGTTAGCAAAATTTACAAACATGAATTTTCGATTGTTTTGCAAAATCTCTCGAGAATTTGTAAAAATGGGCATAACTTTTGCATACGAACTCGGATGAAAAAGATTTTTATATACTCGAAAAGTTACATCCGAATTTAACAGGGGAAAAAATCCTCAAAAACCTAACAGAAAAAAGATACAGGGCTTTTAAGATCCGGAAAGGCAAAAAAATTCAAAAAAAATTCAAACTTACTAATGGCGCACCTGCCTATGGTGCGCCATTACTATCTTCCCGCCTTCAAAATTCAAAATAAATCAAAAAAATAAAAAAAAGTTACAAATGGCGCACCTGCCCATGGTGCGCCATTAGTATCTTCCCGCCTTCAAAATTCAAAATGAATAAAGAAAATAAAGATAGTAATGGCGCACCTGCCCCCGGTGCGCCATTACTTTGCCGTATATATGGCTGGGCGTGTCCTCTCCTCCTTACCTCTTCATTCTTCTCCTCCACTCCACCTCTCCTCCACTCCTCCACTCCATCTTCCCTTCTCTCCTCCACCATACTACCCTCCTCCTCTCCAGCGACCTCCTCCTCCTCCTCTCCGACGACCTCCTCCTCCCTCCTCTCCTTCCCTCCCCTCCCCTCACGGTTTCTCCTCCCTCCTCCCCGGTGAGCTCCTCCTCCCTCCTCTCCTCCCATCCCCTCATGGTTTCTCCTTCCTCCTCTCCGATGCTCCGGTGAACTCCTCTCCGGCGACCTCCTCCTCCTCTCCGGCGATGTAGGCGAGCGCCTCTGCGGTCACCTCCTCCTCCTCCTCTCCGGCGAACTCCTCTCCGGCAAAAGAACATGGCAAAAGAACGTACAAGATCCAAAAACGGGAACAAAATTTGAAATAATATCGTGCAAAAAACGAGCAAAAAAAGAGCAAAAACTGGGCAAAAAAATCGCGATCCAGATCCAGATTCAAAATTCAAAAATAGTAATGGCGCACGGTGGGGGTTAGACGGTGCGCCACTACTATTTTCCCGCCTTCAAAATTCAAAAATACTAATGGCGCACCGTGGCCTATACTAATGGCGCACCACTGGTGCGCCATTAGTAAAAAATACTAGTGGCGTGATACTAATGATGCACCAGTAGTGCGCCATTAGTAGGCAAAACTGGTGCGCCATTAGTAGGCCTTTTCCTAGTAGTGTCATCGTGATCCTCAGTTGTGGTCCTTTGGGATGGTCTCACAATGCTTTAGGACAAGGTGGAGATCCACTCTAACATTGAGTGTTTTTACAAAAACCTTTTCAATAGTCAACAATGGGCTGGGGTGAGTCTTTGGGAGGATGTTTGGCCCTTCGAGATGCGGTTCTCTAGGGGGGGGGGGGGGGGCTAAGGCTCATGGAGCCCTTTCCAGAAGTTGAAGCGGCAATGAACTCGATGAAACCCGACTCTGCCCTGTGCCCGGTTGGGCTTCCTGTCCCGTTTTTTTATGAAATTCTGGAAGGTCATCAAAGGGGTGGTGATGGTTATATTCCGGGATTTTTATAAAGGGGTGATCGACGCATCCCGCCTTAACTATGGAGTGGTTACGTTGATCTCCAAAGTAGTTGGGGCGACGGGCATTAGCCAGTTCCAGCCGATCACAGCTTTTAACGTGATCTTCCACATCCTAGACAAGGATCATGCTGTTAGGAAGGCAGCTATAGTGGCTAGAATTATCCATCCAAACGTTTCGTCCTCCATTAAGGGTGATCTAATTCATGATGGGCTACTTTAACTACATGAAATCATTCATGAAGTTAAGACTAAACATCAAAAGGCGGTCTTTTTCAAGATTGATTTCAATAAGGAATATGATACACTTAGTTGGGATTTCTGGAGAGATTCCCTTCAACGCAAAGG